>CM075183.1:7990470-9190470 GCA_037577475.1 Chaunax sp. Z400
ATTCCTTCCATGTGATTATCTCTTTGCAGCCATTATAAAATGAGTGTTTCTCCAGTTTTAGACAAACACTGCTGTCCCTTTGCTGCAACCCTGAGCTGACAGAGGAACTGACTGGAGGAGAGGAAATGCTGAGTCTGTTCCTGTGATAGAGGGGAAACATGCTCTTGCTTAAACACTGACCCAAACCCACACAACCAAATAGAGAGGAAGCCTTAGAATGTTTAGGATCTCAGAGTGTATGAAAGTATGAGAGTTCTTTGGTTATATGTGGGACATTATCTAAAAAATGTAGGCCTGTGTCAGCCACTCTCAGCACAGTTACTGATTTGGTGAAGCTGTATTTGTTCAGTGAGTGATTATTAATCTGAAAGCTGCACACTTGAGTTTGTAGGAGGGCATATTTGAGTCTAACAAAAAGTAAAGAATGGATCTTGTTATTTGAATTATATGCAGATTTATGACATGTAGCTTGAATTGAAACAGTAATGAAAGTGACAGCACAAATCCAATCTCTAGGGTTTAGACTTGTCAGTGCTGAAGGTCTGGACATGCCAGTGAAGAGTTTCAGTCAAGTTTACCAGTCAGACAGAAACAGCGGAACTTCAGCGAAACTTCAAAATAAGAGAATGACGTCTTTATTGTAATTGTAAACAACTTTTTCATACAGTTTCTGTCCCACGATGGCAAACACGTGGTTACTGAAATAGAATTGAAAGTAAAGATACAAGTAAGTAAATAAAATAATTTTTAAAAAACAATGCTGAAAAACAACAATAGTACAACTCACGTTGAGACTCGCGGTGCTCCTCATGAATGTCGCCATGATAGATAAAACATAAAGGGCAACATGTGATAAAGAGGCTCTAGGTTGTCCTTTCAGCAGACAGTACATGAGTCAGTGCCATAAGCTGCCCTACTCGATCATTTGTTGTCCTCCATGTACCTCTGGGTGGTTGTTTATAGCAGATGTGTAGTTCTCATAACATCTCAGTCACACAATAAAACAATTGTGATCTTAACCAGGGTTTGTAACCGTTTCACCATAAATACATCAGATCATAAATAAATAATTAGGCCTATCTCTACACATGCAGCTGATGCCCTTTTTTATTTATTCACCCCTGCCCCTCAATTACAACTACTACTGCTACTATTACAGTACACCTACTACTACTAATAAGAATAAATAATGAATTTGAGACGTTTTAACACCAATCTTCTAAAAAAGAATCAAACTTGTGACTTCTATAACAGCTTCATCTCAGTGTGCTCTCATCTGAAGGAATCTACAACAGAGAACAGCGTAGAGAGAGAAAATAAGTTGAGGTAATGGTTTTTGCCAAGGAGACTTTTATTTTGAAAAGAAACAGCAGTACATGTGCTGTGGTGAGCTTGGTGCTCCTGCAGGAGTCAGGAGCACAAGTTTAGCTGGTGGTGAACACACTGTCAGCTGACCACCGGGGATCGAGGACATGTCAGACACCGGCGGGTACCGGAGAGAGAGCTCGACCACCGTCCAGCAACCGGACGTGGCGGAGAAATCAAACCGACACAACAAAATAGGTAGCCTGTCTTTATTATTATTATAACCCTATACTTATAATAGGAGAGTGATTTGAAACATGTTGTATTTAACTTTATTAAACTCGTTATTCATGAAACCATTTCCTAATCGGTGTTTTAGTCTGTGATAAACTACTATAGTTTTATTTTTTTCTATATGAAAGTGTTTGTTTCAGAGGGTCTTCTGAACACGTCACACCTCACTCCCTCCTGCTTTGGAAGAAAACAGTGCAAATACAAGAAGAAGAAATGATTATCAAATAGCTGAGGACAGAAAAATGGATTGGATTTATATGATAAAAATCCATATATGTACAGTACATAGAAATATGAATAAATAGGATAACACATAGTTTAACATACTTTGTTCCAATGTGGTCCTCTGTAAAAAATCATAAAATTACGAAATGGTTATGTACACATCAAGATATTGATTCTGTAACCTATACCATAAAAACTATGAACAAAAATAGATAAAGTATTTCTTAGATCTAATAGAAAACCTGAGGTGAGACACTGAGAACAAAGGGGGTCAGTCCAGGTCAGGTCTTAAAACTGAAGTAAGCCACTTATGTAAAATGAACAAAACACTTGCTGAGTGTTTTTACATGTGTGACTTCATCAATGCTCCTTCATGGTTTTTTTTGGGTTTTTTTACCAGTTCGTTGTTTCTCCAGAGATGCTGCCAGTCTTAAGGGACCTCTGCCAACATGTGAGGGAAGCTTCCCTGCAGGTATCTGTGTCTCACGAGACAGTTCGTTTTCTGTTAGAGATGCTACTTGCTGCTACTGCTTATGTTGGTCGGTCATTTCATCTTTAAGTCCAGACTTACAAACACCTGTTGGATGCATTGCCCTAAAATATGGTCAATATATCCACGATGCCCAGAGGATGAATCTTAGTGAATTTGATTAACTCCTGAAGTTTCATTTCAGAGCACCATCAACTTGCAATTTAGCAAAAACTTCAAATCCTCGATATTTTCCCAGCATTTCAGCTATTCTTTGTGTTTTGTGCTGATTAATAAATGGTAGCATGCTAACATGCTAAACCATGGATATGTTATTACTTCTGCCAAGTAGTTTCTGTTTTCAGTGGTGTTAGTTTCTCTTTGTTAGCTGGCAGGATTACAAAAAATTGCTCAACTGATGTCAACAAAATTTGGTGAAAGGTTCAGATGAGGGCCAAGGAAGAAACTCTGATGTTTCCAAGTGGATCTGGATCAAGGGGTGAACCTGAACTTTATTTTTCACTTTTATCAACATTATGAGTTTTTCTACATACAGCGGTATTTGATTAAAATTACATGAGGTCCAGTAAATAAACAGTTAGATACCTACAGATATGGCTCATGCTTTTAGCCATACTGAAGAAAAAAGTTAGGCTGCTTTGGTAAAGACACAAAATTCTCAATAAACTCAAAAAGGCAAAAATACAAAACAAATATGGAAAACAATATAAACTCTTCATCTTTAAATTTGCATTGTAAATAAATTCCTTTCAGCTCATAAAACCATCAGAGGAAAATGAAGCACATTGCTCTTTTAGGATGGAAACACAAGCTTAAATAAAAGAGATCACATATCACAAATGTAATGCATATGTGGATTTACATGCATTGTTTCTCCTCCCAAAATACAGTGGGAGAAATTGACTTTAGCCTTTATATATATATATATATATATATATATATATATATAAAATTGAATGAAACTTCAACAAAAATTAAAGTGAAATAAAGCCAAAAAAAGTGCAATAAACTCTTAAAGCCTAAATTTGCACTATAAATAAATTCCTGTCAATCAATAAAAACACATCATCAAATGAGAACAAAATAAAGTCTCTTTTAGGCTAAACTGAGTTTAACATCAAAAAAAATTTTAAATATCAAAAAATGTGGGAAAAATCCAGTATCTGAGTATATGATCCAGTATCTGAGTATATGATCCAGTATCTGAGTATATGATCCAGTATCTGAGTATATGATCTAGTATCTGCCCACCTGTAGAGATCCAGTATCTGAGTATATGATCCAGTATCTGAGTATATGATCCAGTATCTGCCCACCTGTAGAGATCCAGTATCTGAGTATATGATCCAGTATCTGCTCACCTGTAGAGATCCAGTATCTGAGTATATGATCCAGTATCTGCTCACCTGTAGAGATCCAGTATCTGCCCACCTGTAGAGATCCAGTATCTGAGTATATGATCCAGTATCTGCTCACCTGTAGAGATCCAGTATCTGAGTATATGATCCAGTATCTGCTCACCGGTAGAGATCCAGTATCTGCTCACCTGTAGCGATCCAGTATCTGAGTATATGATCCAGTATCTGCTCACCTGTAGAGATCCAGTATCGGCTCACCTGTAGAGATCCAGTATCTGCCCACTTGTAGATATCCAGTATCTGAGTATATGATCCAGTATCGGCTCACCTGTAGAGATCCAGTATCTGCTCACCTGTAGCGATCCAGTATCTGAGTATATGATCCAGTATCTGCTCACCTGTAGAGATCCAGTATCGGCTCACCTGTAGAGATCCAGTATCTGCCCACCTGTAGATATCCAGTATCTGAGTATATGATCCAGTATCGGCTCACCTGTAGAGATCCAGTTTCTGCTCACCTTTAGAGATCCAGTATCTGAGTATATGATCCAGTATCTGCTCACCTGTAGAGATCCAGTATCTGAGTATATGATCCAGTATCTGCTCACCTGTATAGATCCAGTTTCTGCTCACCTGTAGAGATCCAGTATCTGAGTATATGATCCAGTATCTGCTCACCTTTAGAGATCCAGTATCTGAGTATATGATCCAGTATCTGCTCACCTTTAGAGATCCAGTATCTGCTCACCTGTAGAGATCCAGTCCTGTTTATCCTCCTGTTAAAATGTGGAGACATTTCTGACCAGAAAGAGATTCTGGATGAAAAGAAGGATCTGCTCTCCAAGGCTGAAGGAGTCAAAATGATCCCAGACGCTTCGATTCAGTTTTAGTCTGAACTCATCCTGAGAGGAAACGTCTCTCTCACCTGAATCTGGCTCATTACTATAAAATGTGTTCAGTCCTCCTGGAGATCCACTTTGAAAATGTCCAACTTCCTCTGACAGACTGACAGCTGCTACCAAATCACACAGAGATGTTTTGTGTGATGTATGTCAACCAAGAAGGCCATGATGTCAGTTTTCTCTTCATCTTCATAAAATGTCTGGCCTTACGATTGTCTCTGTGATAGCAGTACCTTTATGGTCAGGTATGCAGTGTGTCCCCTTTGGTGTGTGTTGTAGTGATGTGACACCCAGGATGTCCTCACAGAAATCTGTCCTCTCTGCACACTAAAATCTGACCAAAAGCTGGGCATCATCACTGATAAGCTAAAGCTATGCTAGGTGACTCTGAGCAGCAGCATCAGCTGTGACTGTACATCCTGTGCTGATACTTCAGCTCCTCTTGTGGTTGTTGAAGCTTGGATCTCTGTTCATATCTTTGTTTTCCATCTAGAAGTGTTTCAGACATATCATCCAAAACAAAGGTGTTTGTGTGTTTTCCCTCATATCCTCGTTGTTGTGTTGCGAGGTATTGAGAGAGGACCGGTGTAGATCTCTCATACTGGGCCTCGAGCTCGTTTCTTGTCCTCACCTCAGATTTCTACCAGGTGTTTAGCCTCATAATGACATTTAAAACATTATTCCACTTTTGACACCAACAAGGCTCTGTGCAATTTAGACACACTGGCCTCGCAGAACTTGTTGCAGGAAGAATGAATGTCTCCCAGATATTTTGTCAACCAAAAATATGCATGATTTTTTTTTCACATAATTATTTTATGCATTATTTCCTGTGAATGTAGAGTAAAAGGGAATCTATCTGACAATGTTAAGGTATGTTATTTAAAATAAATCCTGGCTCTGCACCTAAACATAATGGGTTATAAATATAAAGGGTTCTTTCCTTATCAATGCACATCCTTCCAACAAGTTAAGCGGAATTCCATCGAGCAGTTTTTGCGTAATCCTGCTGAAAAGTCAACCCACCAACCTACAAACTAAATAACACTCTGGGCACTCTGAGGTCACATTCCTCCACACATTGTGCCAAAAACAACAAACCGGCCTGAAGGGCTAAAATTACAATGACTTTATCATTTGCATTTGCCTCGACACATATCTAGTATACACAGTCCCTCTATTTCAGATTCTTATAACCCAAATAAAAACATATCTGAACTAAATCTATAATAAGACAACAGATAAATAAGGATTGTGATACCAAGTGTTATTTCTTATATACATGAATGTATACATGACAAAACATCAACTATGAAGACAGGATTAGACATTTGGAGGCTTGAAGACAAAATATGACACTTATAAAGAAATGAAAGTGACCAATATACAGTACATATATGCTGTAAAATGTTATAAAATCATCAGCCTGTTCCAAAGGTCTCCTTCTTTTAAATCCATTTTGAACCCTAGGAGATATTCTGCTAACTATCCAGACAAAACATGGCACAGGTAACAATCCAGGTGGACAGAAATCTCCTGGAAGTGATTTTGATGTTAGTTATGCTGGAGAGGAAATGTTGCATTCAGGTGTTCTGTCAATCTGGATTCATTAGAGCAAACACATGACCTGTAGAGACCAAAGGGACCCCAGAGGAAAGTCATGTGAGAGAATGTGAACCTGTGATTCCTCTAAAGTCACTCATTAATCTGTGAGTCATTCACACAATGTCACAATGAACTCAGGTGACTGGATGAGTTTATCTGTAGCTCACTGTCAGTTTATATTTTAATCAAGTCTGATTGTTAAAATGTCACCACAACATCCGCAGAAGCTTCACTATTCATCACACTAAATAACAACAATGTCACATGTTGTGTATATAACTGGCGTATACTAGGCCTGCTCATTATTTAATGATAATAAATGCTTTACACCAGTCACTGTTAAATGATTGAATCAACAATGAACAATATTTCAGGCAGAAATCTAAATGGAGCCTGACTTTGAAACCAAAAGCCTTATTTTATTTAATGTTGAATAAACATCAGATTTTCAATCTTTACTGACGCCGATACTGATTCATCTGTTATCTAAAAATGTGCCTCAAAATAATGTTTAGTTAACTTATATTATATATAATATATAATATACTTAAATTTTTTAGATTAATATAACATTCCCTATCAAAATGTATATGACAGATGAAATATATAGTGAAATATAATATTACATTATGATAAAGGGGAAAATGTATCATATCAAATGTTTGCTAACCTAATCAGATTCACTCATATGCACTAATTTTGCATTATGTGCATGGTTTATTTTGGTATAAACTCAAATAACTGCATACCAAATGAAATAAATAATAATAAATAATAATAAAGATAATAAATGCAGTCTTTCACTAGTCTCATTGAAGGGCCTCTTTCTCCTCCATTCAATGCTGGGGTAGAAAAGAGTAGAGCGCTAAGCTACCAGCTACTCTCCAGTGAATGAAACTTCTTTAACCTGAAGCTAACCCTGATGACTCAACTCAAACCACAGCAGCTAAAGGATAAAGATCTTAGATCTACACCCCCACCCTCAGGTCTGCCCTGGACCTGCAGATACAGGTCTTACAAGGACACTTTCAATGCCACAATTCTCTGTCACTTTTCTCATAGCATTTATTCCCCTGCAGCAGAGACGCTGTTGTTACATGATGTCTTCATTCTTCCATCATGTCTTTTCCTGTCTTCATGACTGAAGTTTGAGTTCCTTCCCCTCCTTTCATAACACTTATTTCATAACACTATTCTTGATTTGTACATGTTTAATTCAGTGTGTAACAAATAAATCTTCATATAATATTACCATCCTTGGTTGTCTGTTGTTTTGATGTAGATTTAGGTTTGACATGTTTATCCTGGAGCTATAATGCAAAATAGCCTGATTAAGCAGATTTACAGGCTGTCTGGATGGAGGTAAACTCTCTCTGTGTGCCCTTCTAGTTCTGTGTGTTTTACTAAATTTGCACTCATAAGTTTTTTAGTTATTATCTACTCTGCTAACTAACTGAACAACAGACAGACAAATAATAATAATAATAATAATAATAATAATAATAATAATAACCTTATAAAAGCTACTCAGTTACATTTGATATATTCTAGAGCCTTACTGATGCTTAACCAGTATCAATGACAGCTAAGGAGGATCTTTGACCAACATGAAGTGAGCAGTACCTTCTACAAATAAACTCGATGTGCTCTGTGTTCAGCTCTGCCTGTGCTGTTGGATGTGGTCCGGGGTCCTGAGCGTCTTCCTGCAGACGAAGAGTCGCAGGAAATGTTAAGAAGCAAACTGCGCATTCTAGAAGCTGACAGCACCGAGGTCAACGCTCTATTCATGGTACAATAATCACAATACACTCTTTCTCTATAAACCATGTAAAGCACATGGTCTATAGTCCATGGCACAAGTTCTTTTCTCGTTAAACTGTGCATAATCTGGGAGCAATTAAGGTGCAAGAGGCAAAGGGGTTGCATTTAGTCTTTTAGCGTAACATTAATTAAACCAATCAAAATGCCATCTTCCATTCCATTTAAAAGCCTGGTGCATTGCTAAAACTTCATTAATGATTTAAATCTATGACACGCCAACAGGATCTAATGTTAATGAATGTTCTGTGTTCTTCTACACATCTTAAAGGTTCCACACAGTCCAGGTTCACACAGTGAAACACAGTCCAGGTTCATACAGTGAAACACAGTCCAGGTTCATACAGTGAAACGGTCCAGGTTCATACAGTGAAACAGTCTATGTTCATACAGTGAAACACAGTCCAGGTTCTTACAGTGAAACACAGTCCAGGTTCATACAGTGAAACACAGTCCAGGTTCATACAGTGAAACAGTCCAGGTTCACACCGTGAAACACAGTCCAGGTTCGTACAGTGAAACACAGTCCAGGTTCATACAGTGAAACAGTCCAGGTTCATACCGTGAAACACAGTCCAGGTTCACACCGTGAAACACAGTCCAGGTTCGTACAGTGAAACAGTCCAGGTTCATACAGTGAAACACAGTCCAGGTTCATACAGTGAAACAGTCCAGGTTCATACAGTGAAACACAGTCCAGGTTCATACAGTGAAACACAGTCCAGGTTCGTACAGTGAAACACAGTCCAGGTTCATACAGTGAAACAGTCCAGGTTCATACAGTGAAACACAGTCCAGGTTCGTACAGTGAAACAGTCCAGGTTCATACAGTGAAACACAGTCCAGGTTCATACAGTGAAACAGTCCAGGTTCATACAGTGAAACACAGTCCAGGTTCATACAGTGAAACAGTCCAGGTTCACACCGTGAAACACAGTCCAGGTTCGTACAGTGAAACAGTCCAGGTTCATACAGTGAAACAGTCCAGGTTCACACCGTGAAACACAGTCCAGGTTCGTACAGTGAAACAGTCCAGGTTCGTACAGTGAAAATTTAGTGTTGAAAATAATTATGTTAAGATTAATTGGACACACCCATGTTTCATTGTTTTCCTTCAATATGGCTCTGAACATAACTTACATGTTTGACTGACATATCTCAGGAAATGATTGTTGAGGAATGAATAATAATAATGATGATGTTCATTGCATAATGAAACAATATTAATTCACATGGATATTTAAAAAGTTGACCTACACAAAAGACTCATTTAGAAGTATCATCTCAGATCATGTCATCTTTTCTCTGTGTCTAGGAGTTGTCCAGTCATCTCATCTCCATCAACAGTGAAGACAAAGTTATGTTTGTGACATTCAAAACATTTGAGGAAATATGGAAATTCACCACATATCACACGATAGGTAGGTTTGGAAGTCAGAACCAGTATTTACAAGTATTTACAGTAAGGCATAATAGAATAATAGAATCGTTTCAAAGCTCTTTGTTATTTTTTGGAGTGAATCATTACTTTTTGAGTAAACTGTTAAAACAGCTCTGCATTGCACAGTACATGAACTTATCATGATGTGTTCAGTGACAGCATTTACTTTACTAAAGGGATGATGTAACAGATGTTACTGCTACAATGACTTATCCTGCTGCTGCTAAAAATGATGCCACATGTATATATATTATACATATACGTGTACACACATATACACATGTATGCATGTACGCACATACACCCTAAATACACACGGAATTCCCTTTTGTTAGGCATGTTTTCATTTGAATTATGCATTGAAACTTGACCAAATAATGAAATGATATTTATTAATTGATATGCCGCATTTTGGGTGGAATTCATTTTGAACGCCTAGGCTGTTAGTTGAGTGGGAGTCTACCTTTAATATGAGTGAATTTGTTCATCTGTACTCCTGACCTCCTCTCCTTCAGGTTTTTTGGGCTTGTGTTTGGAGAATCTGTTGTTTGACCAGAAGTTTTGGCTCAGTTCTTTGGAGGAGGACATTGTCATTGAGGTTTCGATTCAGGAGGACACCCTCAATCTCATCTACAAAGGCATCCTCATGCAGGAAGGTTGGTGCTGAAATGCTTGAGCTGCGATACGAAGGGTGACACAATTGTCTTTGTGCACAGCCCAGGGGTGGGTAGTGGGGGATTGGGGGTATTACTGTATGTCAGTCAGGGGAGGATGATCACAGATTGACATCCACACTGCCACCAACATGTAGCTGAGATAATGCAGATTCTAAGTGATTAAATGGATTTATGTATCTGTGAAAGGTAAGAAATAAATTATGACATTTTTTCATATAACATGGCGGAGATTTATTGAAATAGAGAACACTGTGTTTTGATTTTTATTGTAATTTGCTAGTAATTGAAGAACTGTTGTGTTTTGGTGGAGGTAAGCATTCTTCTGAGTGTCCCTCTAGTTTAGTGTGTGCAGATTAGAACATGATCTGTGCCAATAAGAACTGTACAGTAAATAATATGCAATTACAAATTAGCCCTAACTTTATCATCATTATTATATCTGTCTTTTTGTGATGTTGAATATTGAATACATCATAAAAAGTAATGAAGGAAAGAATTTCAAAGAAACGGGCTTTCACACACTTCCTCTTTCTGTGTCCTCAGGTTCTTTGTTTGCTAGTTGTAGCACCAACCAGATGTTTGACAGCTCCACCTCTGGAGGTGACCTGTACCTGGAGCAGGGAGACATAGCCCAGTTTGAGCCTCCCTTCCTGGGGTCAGGGTGGACTGTCCTCTGCTTGGCTGATGGGGCCCGAGGCACCTCACCCAAACCTGCTCTGGAACCAGTCATCCCTTTTCATCAGTGAGTCACAGTCACACACTGGGCTGTGTGGACTTGATGGATACAGTCTCATTGATTTAAACTGGTCTCACTGTGCTGTGACATATGGTCAATGGTCCCATTTTCCCACAGATGGTTTCTTAAATCTGGTGCAGAGAAGATTTTAGTTGGTCATGGCAAACCTGCCTGTGACTTCCCTCTGCAGTTTGGTAAGTGCATTAAAATCTAACATCTATCTATATGTCAGTCTGTCTATCTATTATCTATCTACTTATGACATCTGTTGTGGGGTTGCAAAAAGGAGTTGCCTTGTACCAATACAATAGTTACTATACATGCTGTGACTTGGTGACATCATTAGAAAGCAGAATGTATATGTTCCCATAGTTATGCAGAAGACATATAGGGGTACATCTCTGCTGAAACAAAAGATGCTGCAACAATAGATCCCTTTATTTCCTGTCTTTTGGTAATTGATAAATACATGAGCAATCGTTTCCTAAATTTAAATGAAGACAAAACTGAAATCCTACCAGTCAACCCTAAAAGAGAAAGAGAAATGAAAGAATCTGGGGATGTTAACTACCTGGATTAAAGCTGAGGTTACAAATCTTTTTGTTATCTTAAACTCACATCTAAACTTAAATTCTCACATTAACAAGGTAAAAAAAAGACCATTCATAAATCAAAAAAAATGCTGAAAAACATATTCATGGCTTTATTTCAAGCCAACTTGATGAGTGTAATGCACTATTAACTGGTCTTCGCAAAAAACACTGAGACTAAATCTTATTCAAAACCACTGACTTACATCACTAATTCCCTTGTTCACTATTTACCCTCAAGAACACAGTGATCATCTGCTGCTGCTTTATTTGAGATTCCAAGAAACAGATGAAGGAAAATCAGGGATGCAGCTTTATTTAATAAAAACCCTGAACACAATATGTAATGAATGCATTTTGTCGCATTTTTGTGGGGAGTTGTACTTTTTTATGATGAAAATGTAATAATATGGTGCAATATGTAATAATCCATTGTCAAGTGGAGCCATGTGTGACACAACAGCACGTGTTGATGCAGGATGATTGGAGTGTAGTAATGTAGGTGATGAACTGTTATCATACAGACCCTGTCTGGACTTATTCTAAATGAACCCACCCACAGTGTTTATGGACACACACACTGTGGATACATACTACCTATAGATATTATCTATAGAACACACTACCTATAGATATCAGCTATAGAACACACTACCTATAGATATTACCTATAGAACACACTACCTATAGATATTAGCAATAGAACACACTACCTATAGATACCAGATGTAGAACACACTACCTATAGATATCAGCTATAGAACACTATAGATACCAGCTGTAGAACACACTACCTATAGATATCAGCTATAGAACACTATAGATATCAGCTGTAGAACACACTATCTATAGATATCAGCTATAGAACACACTACCTATAGATATCAGCTATAGAACACATTACCTATTGATATCATCTATAGAACACACTACCTATAGATATCAGCTGTAGAACACACTACCTATAGATATCAGCTATAGAACACACTACCCATAGATATCAGCTAAAGAACACACTACCTATAGATATCAGCTATAGAACACACTACCTATAGATATGCTATAGAACACACTACCTATAGATATCAGCTATAGAACACACTACCTATAGATATCAGCTGTAGAACACACTACCTATAGATATCAGCTGTAGAACACACTACCTATAGATATCAGCTGTAGAACACACTACCTATAGATATCAGCTTTAGAACACACTACCAATAGACATCATCTGTAGAACACACTACCTATAGATATCAGCTAAAGAACACACTACCCATAGATATCAGCTGTAGAACACACTACCTATAGATATTAACTATAGAACACACTACCTATAGATACCAGCTATAGAACACACTACCTATAGATACAAGCTATAGAACACACTACCTATAGATACCAGCTGTAGAACACACTACCTATAGATACCAACTATAGAACACACTACCTATAGATACCAACTATAGAACACACTACCTATAGATACCAACTATAGAACACACTACCTATAGATATCAGCTATAGAACACACTACCTATAGATACCAGCTATAGAACACACTACCTATAGATACCAACTATAGAACACACTACCTATAGATACCAACTATAGAACACACTACCTATAGATATCAGCTATAGAACACACTACCTATAGATATCAGCTATAGAACACACTACCTATAGATACCAACTATAGAACACACTACCTATAGATATCAGCTGTAGAACACACTACCTATAGATATCATCTATAGAACACACTACCTATAGATATCATCTATAGAACACACTACCTATAGATATCACTATAGAACACACTACCTATAGATATCAGCTGTAGAACACACTACCTATAGATATCAGCTATAGAACACACTACCTATAGATATCAGCTATAGAACACACTACCTATAGATACCAACTATAGAACACACTACCTATAGATATCAGCTGTAGAACACACTACCTATAGATATCAGCTATAGAACACTATAGATATCAGCTGTAGAACACACTATCTATAGATATCAGCTATAGAACACACTACCTATAGATATCAGCTATAGAACACATTACCTATTGATATCATCTATAGAACACACTACCTATAGATATCAGCTGTAGAACACACTACCTATAGATATCAGCTATAGAACACACTACCCATAGATATCAGCTAAAGAACACACTACCTATAGATATCAGCTATAGAACACACTACCTATAGATATGCTATAGAACACACTACCTATAGATATCAGCTATAGAACACACTACCTATAGATATCAGCTGTAGAACACACTACCTATAGATATCAGCTGTAGAACACACTACCTATAGATATCAGCTGTAGAACACACTACCTATAGATATCAGCTTTAGAACACACTACCAATAGACATCATCTGTAGAACACACTACCTATAGATATCAGCTAAAGAACACACTACCCATAGATATCAGCTGTAGAACACACTACCTATAGATATTAACTATAGAACACACTACCTATAGATACCAGCTATAGAACACACTACCTATAGATACAAGCTATAGAACACACTACCTATAGATACCAGCTGTAGAACACACTACCTATAGATACCAACTATAGAACACACTACCTATAGATACCAACTATAGAACACACTACCTATAGATACCAACTATAGAACACACTACCTATAGATATCAGCTATAGAACACACTACCTATAGATACCAGCTATAGAACACACTACCTATAGATACCAACTATAGAACACACTACCTATAGATACCAACTATAGAACACACTACCTATAGATATCAGCTATAGAACACACTACCTATAGATATCAGCTATAGAACACACTACCTATAGATACCAACTATAGAACACACTACCTATAGATATCAGCTGTAGAACACACTACCTATAGATATCATCTATAGAACACACTACCTATAGATATCATCTATAGAACACACTACCTATAGATATCACTATAGAACACACTACCTATAGATATCAGCTGTAGAACACACTACCTATAGATATCAGCTATAGAACACACTACCTATAGATATCAGCTATAGAACACACTACATATAGATATCAGCTGTAGAACATCCTATCTATAGATATCATCTATAGAACACACTACCTATAGATATCATCTATAGAACACACTACCTATAGATATCATCTATAGAACACACTACCTATAGATATCACTATAGAACACACTACCTATAGATATCAGCTGTAGAACACACTACCTATAGATATCAGCTATAGAACACACTACCTATAGATATCAGCTATAGAACACACTACCTATAGATACCAACTATAGAACACACTACCTATAGATATCAGCTGTAGAACACACTACCTATAGATATCAGCTATAGAACACTATAGATATCAGCTGTAGAACACACTATCTATAGATATCAGCTATAGAACACACTACCTATAGATATCAGCTATAGAACACATTACCTATTGATATCATCTATAGAACACACTACCTATAGATATCAGCTGTAGAACACACTACCTATAGATATCAGCTATAGAACACACTACCCATAGATATCAGCTAAAGAACACACTACCTATAGATATCAGCTATAGAACACACTACCTATAGATATGCTATAGAACACACTACCTATAGATATCAGCTATAGAACACACTACCTATAGATATCAGCTGTAGAACACACTACCTATAGATATCAGCTGTAGAACACACTACCTATAGATATCAGCTGTAGAACACACTACCTATAGATATCAGCTTTAGAACACACTACCAATAGACATCATCTGTAGAACACACTACCTATAGATATCAGCTAAAGAACACACTACCCATAGATATCAGCTGTAGAACACACTACCTATAGATATTAACTATAGAACACACTACCTATAGATACCAGCTATAGAACACACTACCTATAGATACAAGCTATAGAACACACTACCTATAGATACCAGCTGTAGAACACACTACCTATAGATACCAACTATAGAACACACTACCTATAGATACCAACTATAGAACACACTACCTATAGATACCAACTATAGAACACACTACCTATAGATATCAGCTATAGAACACACTACCTATAGATACCAGCTATAGAACACACTACCTATAGATACCAACTATAGAACACACTACCTATAGATACCAACTATAGAACACACTACCTATAGATATCAGCTATAGAACACACTACCTATAGATATCAGCTATAGAACACACTACCTATAGATACCAACTATAGAACACACTACCTATAGATATCAGCTGTAGAACACACTACCTATAGATATCATCTATAGAACACACTACCTATAGATATCATCTATAGAACACACTACCTATAGATATCACTATAGAACACACTACCTATAGATATCAGCTGTAGAACACACTACCTATAGATATCAGCTATAGAACACACTACCTATAGATATCAGCTATAGAACACACTACCTATAGATACCAACTATAGAACACACTACCTATAGATATCAGCTGTAGAACACACTACCTATAGATATCATCTATAGAACACACTACCTATAGATATCATCTATAGAACACACTACCTATAGATATCACTATAGAACACACTACCTATAGATATCATCTATAGAACACACTACCTATAGATATCATCTATAGAACACACTACCTATAGATATCACTATAGAACACACTACCTATAGATAACAGCTGTAGAACACACTACCTATAGATATCATCTGTAGAACACACTACTTATAGATATCAGCTATAGAACACACTACCTATAGACATCAGCTATGGAACACACTTTGGAACACTGGATTATTATTATTACATTACCTATATACCTATATATGTAGTTTTATTTTATCCTCTTACCTCTGTTCAGCCAGAGGAACCTGTCTGGCCATTAAGGAGTATGATGCTGAGGGCCCAGATGAGCTGAGCGTGGCACCCGCTGATCGCATCATCATTGTGGGACTGCTGGTGTCTTGTTTTGATTGGTTCACAGGAAGGAAAGAGTCAACTGGAGAAGTAGGTCTGGTCAAGACAAACCTGGTGAAACTGTGCACAGACATGTACAAGTGAGTGTCAACTATTACTGTGTCAGCCATCTTAACCAAGCACACATTCAGTTATTCTACTGAAGGGCGTATGAAAATAGTGCCTCTTGTTCTTTTCTATGTCACCCCTCCAGTTCAACAGATATCCTTTTGGATGAAGACGAAGGCTTTTTCTTCAGTATGCGAGAGGACAAAGTTAAAGAGGAAACAACTGTCTTATTAAAGAAGAAATCTCAGAATGATTCTGGTCATAACTACAAACTGGGTGAGACAGAAAGCCTGCAGGTGGACTCGCACATCAAACTGATTTGTATCCTGTCTGTATTTTGTGTTGTTTTACCTTCACCAAGGAGGTTATGGTTTCTTCACTGTTTGTCAGTTAGTTTGCATCGTATCTCAAAAAGATTGTTTGTTAAGAATTTCAATAAATTTTTGTAGAGAGGTGTCCTATGGAATAGGTAAGAGGTGATTTTGAGGAGGATCCAGATCAAGGGGCAGAGCCAGGAATTTTTTGGGAGGTATGAGGTCTCCAAATGCCCTTCTAGTTCCAGATAGGTTGGAGTGTCTGGTAAATAGATAATGTAGTCTGTATATGCACATGTGAGATTTGCGTAATGTGAGTAAAAAGCGAAAGTTATGTAAACTAAATGAAAAGAATATGACAAAATATGTCTTTAAAAACAACCCATATCAACATATTCTGATTGTCAACCCTATTGGCTATTGTGTGTCATTGTCTCACAAACCAAATGTAATGTTAAAGAAAGTGGAAAAAGGTCCTGGATCCGTCCTTTTATCTGGATCCACACCTAAATGTAATTGGTACTTTTCTGGCCCATGCCCCATCTTTCCACCGAGTTTTGTGGACATCCCAGCCTGTAGTTTTTGTCTTATCCTGCTGACGAACAAACAAACCAGCAAGTGGACAGGGTGAAATGCAAACATAACCTCCATGGCAGAGGTAATACCTCACCAAAGTTAGGGAGATTCATCACTTAAATGGACCATAAATGTCTGAACCAGACTGTATAACAATCCATCCAGTAGTTTTTAAGATATATCAGTCTGGACCAAAGTGGTAGACCGACCCATCGTCATAAAGGCTGCCACCCTGGAGCCACACTAGACTAGAACTCAGGTCTGCCTGAGGTCTTTCTGTGTGGAGTTTGTTCTCCTTAAGTCTGAGTGAGTTCACTCATGATGGTCCACCTTCATCCCACAGTCCATAAACATGTAATAAAGGTGAATTGGTGACTCTAAATTACCAGTAGGAGTAAATGTGTTGAGATGAACTGTCAATCTGTCCAGGATGTCCGCCCATTTTAAGTTATTTATTCCTTAGGGTCTTTGGGTTTTGTTTATTTTCACATAGAACGAGGAACTGAGATCCGATCACAAACCTTGAGATGCATTGTAACCCAAAAGGCCATGGATGAACAGCCTCTTTGATTACAGGAGAAAGCTTTGTAATCAAGGTGTTTGTTAGAAATGTAATTTGATCTCACCTGAATTGTGAAGCTTTTAGGGTGTTTCTAATTCACTTTTTTAAACGTTTTCATGTTCGATCTCAGATATGATCAGCTGCCACGGCTTTGAAAAGAAAACATCATGTAAGTATTGTCACATTAAATGTCATGCTGATGTGGTTTTTATTTTGTCAAAGCATCTTGTGTCTTGTGTATTTCAACATAATTTTTTAAACCATTATTATTTTCTAGCCAGCTCCTCAAGCAAAGATGATACTCAGCAGTCTGACCTAAAGAAAAGTATTCAGAGGATTCTTGATCAAAGAAAAGGCTTGGATTTGGATCCTGCTGTGACCATGACTCCAGAGGACTCTGTTCTGGCTACAGAGGGAAAAAAACCAATACCTCCCTGTTTCAAGGTTCACCCAGTTGAAGAAGGAAACAACAACACAGAGAACTTCAGTCCCCTCTTCTCTTTCCTGGAGGGACAGGACTACAAAGTAGAGTTTGGCACCCTGTACAGTCTGAGTTCTGATCTCCTTGCCTCCACCGTCTTTACTGGTCAGTCTGATGAAGATGAGCTGATTACGTTCCTGGGTGTTGCTAGGGAAACAGCCAGGAAGAAGAGACTGTTTTGGTTACAGACTCGTTTGTGCTTCCTGTTGGGTAAGCTCTGTGCTGGGAGATCAAAATTCAGCCAGGCCCGGGTTTACTTTGAGGAAGCCCTCAGTGTGCCAAGAGAAGGCTTCACAGACCTCAGGCTTTTGGCCAGCATCTACTCCAACCTAGCAGCGATTTATCTTCTGCAGAAAAATGCTGACAGTTTCTTTTCTCTGACGGAGCGACTTGTTGCCTTGCTACTGGGAATCCCAGACTGCCTAGAAAGCTTAGAGGACAACACTGCACTTAAATACATTCTCAAGAAAGCTGTTCTGTTCCACAACAAAAAGGCGGAGGCCTGGGCTTGTCACCTATTGGCAAAGTACCACTGGATTCATGCTGATAGGGGTCAAGTCATTCCTTATCTTGAGAGACTTCTTGTTCTTTGTAATGAAACTCAAATAACATGGAGCACCTCTCCCAGTCATGGATACCTGACCCTGGGAAGGCTCTACAGTGAACTCCAACTTCCCCACCTCAGTGTCAGTTCAGCCAGGAGAGCGTCTCTGCATCCATCAGCTACACTGTCTGACTGCCTTAGCAGCATGCTTCTAGTTTTCAGTGTCAACAGACTGTATGGGATCACAGAGCCGGAAGCCTCCATCCCACCTCATGTGGCCCCATATTTCCACCAAGCTCTGTCTTTTGTCAAAGTCCAAGGAAAGGAAAGTGACCATGTTTTGAACTACCATCTTACTGTTTGTCTCTGCCAACTCTTCTGTAAGCACGGAATGGTTGGACACGCAATTCGCCACATGCACACTCTCATCAACAACAATCCACCTTCACTGCGACATCCCATTTCTGTCGCACAAAGAAACGGTGCCCTAATCTGGCTGGCATGGCTTCATATTAACAACAATCAGCCATATGTTGCTTTGGATATCCTGGACTCAGTGCTGGCTTCCATGCCAGAACACTGCACGACCCCTCAGGAAGGTCTGTGAGTTTCCATGGCTTACAGCCTTATTTAAACAATTTGAATCACATGGTCCAAAGTCCACGGTGCACGTGCATGAAGGGTGTGTCCACCCCCCTTTTACTAGTTAATAGGTGGATAATCTGGGCACAGATTTCTCACTTGACTCCCAGGGCTTCTGTATTGTTGTGTTCTCACAACACTGTTTGTAAAAACAGGAATTTACATTCATTATTCATGTTGGATTTAAATTCAATGAATTTCAAACAAACATTCCGTTTTATTTATTTCTAAAATTGTTTTCTAGAGCATAGTTCTGCTTGGTTGAATAACGCCTGAATAAACAGTTGGACTAAAAGTCTAGTGCACCATAGTGCACATAACTAGTGTGTCAGCAGAAACCCTTAGTTATTAATGTTAATTTGGGAGCAGAGCTACTTCCTGGTTCAGCGTATAAAGTACAGTGATTGGTGCTGATGTTTTAGAGTTGTGGACTGCAGTCACACTGCCTTGTTAAGCGTAAGATATCTGTCAATGTCTGGATGATGTCAGCGTCTGAATGATTGAAACACAATAAGTGGTGTGAGTTTGGAGAGACAAGCTGATTTACCATCAGACTATTTTCATAACTGTGTCTATTAACACAAAGGTGTGGTCCTCAACATGTGTGGCGTGGCACTTCGATGCACGGGTGACCTCCGGAGGGCAGCAGAGAGCTACCAGGCTGCTGTTGATATTTGCCAAGAGTATGAGGATGTGGCTAACTGGGCTGTAGCTCAGGCTAACCAAGGTTAGTCAGTGTTTGGTCAATTATTGTCAAACCAAATGCCAAGAATCTGCATGTGCTCTTCACTCTAACCTGACTTTAGAGGAACAAGGTTATCCAGTGATGTTACTGCCGTCTGAGGAATATTGTCAGAATATGATAAATACTGAGTTTTCTATCATTATCATATCATATCATCAGATATAAATTAGAGATCAGTCACTCCAATGACTCCAATGACTGCCTTACATCGGCTGTCCATTAGTTTTAGGATAGAGTCTAAGATTTCATGACTTTTAAAGCCCTACATGGCCTAGCCCCTGAATATGTATGAACTGATATCCCCTTATCAATCAGATCCTCAGACAGGAGCCGGCTGTTCCTAGTTTACATTTAAAGACTAAAGAGAACCAGCATTCATTTCTCAGGCCTCTCGACTTTACCATCAAAAGGCCTCTTTTTTATGACATTTGTTTTAATATTTTCGTCTATTTTTATGCCCAAAGGGGCCATTAAAGGGTTACCCTTGTCTGTCCCTATGTATGATGACGACGACAGGTTCTCCCGCTGTTATTTTTGTGTTTATTTATTTGCTGTAAAGCACTGTGTAACTTCGGTTTAGATAAATGCTGTACAAATAAGCCTTGTTGTTGTTGTTTTATTTGTTGTTGTTTTCATTCGTCCTTATGAAGGGCTGTTGTGTCTGAAGGCTGGAGCTAAAGGACTAGCGCAGAGACACCTGACTGAGGCTGTGCACCTCTTCTCTGCGCTGGATGATGAAGGTCATGTGGAGAACTTCATCACAGTGCTGCTGGAGCTGGGACAGCACTATGTAAAGCAGCAGCAGCTGGACTATGGGAAAGGATGCTACGAATGGGCTCTGCTGCTGTCTATTAATGCCAACCTATTAGACTGTAAGTATTCACACACACTCAGTGTTCTGTTTCTTTGTACCTTTGCTGTTTTAAATAACTGAGGTTTGACTTTCACTTATTGCCAGGTCAGCTCACTGCAACCAGATCCCTGTGCCAGCTCTATGGGTGTGAGAGTCCAGACCAGGCCCAGTATATCATCTACAGCCAGCACCAGGTCCAGCTGCTGAGACGTACAGCAGACAGAAGACAGGAGGGAGACGCAATGGAAGCCATCAGCAGGCTCTACCTGACACTGGGCACAGAAAGGTGTGTGTCTGACTGTGTGTGGAGCTGGAACGTTCTTTTTTTATATACCTTTCAATAAAACACCAAAATAGTTTTTATGCCCCCGCCATGCAGGGTATGTAGAGTTACTGTATGGTTTGTCCACATCTCCTGAAAAACTGCTGGAGAGAATCCAGCTTTGTTTTTTTGTTTTTATACATAAATTAGACTTACAATACAAAGGAAATAAACAACATCCAAAAATACAGAATTCCATATAAACTAAAAATAAATTCTATTACAGAAAAAACAAAGCAGGTGGAAGGATTGGGGAATGCAGTATAGCTCCTCAAAACATTCCTTTCAACATCCATGTATCCCGTGGTCCGCATGTATAAGGGAAGACAGAGTTGTCCCATTTAGTCTCTTATTTGTTGATTGATATTTGTTGAAATTATAATTGTTGCAGAAATTTTGTTTGCAAATCTGTTCCAAATTTCTTTCAAAATTGTATTTATTTTCACTTATCAAATAGGCAACACATTCCATACTGAGGAGGTCAAGAAATTCCTCTAACCATGATTCTATTGAAAAACATTTGGGTTTACGGATCTTCCAGTTTAACAGAATCATTCTCTTTGCAGCCATAAAAGCCAAATTTAATATTTTCCTGTCTTCTTTTGACCTTATCTGTGCAACCTTCCTCCCCAATAGGCTGACCACCGGACAAGCAGAGATATTAGTTTCAAGTAATCTTGAAATGCAGTGAAACACTTCAGTCCAAAACCAATTTACTGCAGTGCAGTGCCATAACATGTGAATCGACGTCCCTACTTGTCCACAACCATGCCAACATAGGTCAGCAAGACTTGAGTCTATCTTTTTAATTTTAGAGGGGGGGGATATAAGTTGGATGAAGAATCTTCAAGTGTATAACTCTATATCGGACTGATTTGGAAATTGTTGCAGAATCTCTCCATATTTGCTCCCATTCTATGGAAGTAATTGATACCCTGAAGTCTTGCTCCCACTTGGTCTGAGTCCAGAAATGGGGATTTTGGAAATAGTGAATCATCATTTTATATAGACCTGAGACAGTGCCTCTTCTTAATGCTAAAGATCTGAAATATTTATCTTTTTCACGATCATAATTGAAAAAATGTTTGTCAGTTGAATTTGACAAATGCTTTCTGTCTGTGTTTCTTCATTTCCTTCATTTTCATGTCAGTTTGCTCACATTCAGCTACAATGGTGTGATATTTATTTACAGCAAAGCATCATAAAGCCCCTGTTTTTCGTGGACTTTGTGTACAGCTTCTCCTGAAGTGGGACAACTATTTAAACTTGAAGGTATTAATAATGAGTTTAATTCTGATTTAGAGCTTAAGGCTAATGTTTTTGAATGTTTTCAGGGCGTACCGGGCGGCTCTCGACTACACCAAGACCAGTTTGGGTATTTCCATCGACCTGGGCTGCAAGGAGAAGGAGGCATATGGTTGGCTGCAGGCTGGGAAGATCTACCACCTGCTGGACCAGACTGAACTGGTGGACCTTTATGTTCAGGTCTGAGAGCAGCTGTTTAGACATTACCACTACTTCACTCTTCCAGTCATAGAAGTTAAACAGTCTGAAATTATTACAAACATGTTTCGTTGTGTTGAAGCCCTGAGAAGCAAAGTGAGATGTTATTTCTTTTAAACTGCGCTAACCTGCCGTTATTGTTAGCTCCATTAAATGACAGTAATATTACATAACTTGCTTCCACTTACACATAATATATGTTACCTGGGTTTAGAGAACACGCAGAGGTGATGTCTGAAGAGGGGACACGCCCCTTCAGCGTCTGAAAAATAAGGTTCCCCCATAAAAAACGATTTAAATGAAATGATGGAATGTCATAAGGACTGGAGAGAAAACCATTTACAGACTCTTTCTATGCCACCACCACAGGGGGCATGTACTGTAGGGTTACCTTATCTGTCCGTCCATCCATCCATCTGACTGTATGTCCGTCTGTACATAACAGATAGTCTATCCACATCCAATCAGAGGCATGGTACACATATTTCATGTCAATTTTCTCACATTAACAGGTTATCTTCTATCCACATAAAACGCTGGACAGAATTCAGTGAAATTTCACACAGGCTTTGTCGGGATCCTAAAGGTGTGAATCTCATAATTGCTTTCAAAATGTAGCTTTTTATATCTTTAAGCATATTTGAACCATTTCATGTCAGTTTGCTCACATTCACATGTGGCAGAGTTTATGGCAGTGGTGGGACTTGCATTTACACTAGGTCTTCAGTTCTATGGTCCCACAGTTAAACCAGCTTAGAATAACATCACCATGACACTACGATAAGATGCTGCATCACAAATAGACATCGAATAGCCCAAATATATGTCATTTTCAAAGAAACAACAACAAACCCCCCAACATTTACTCACACGACCAGCAAGCAAGTAAAAATACTGTAAAACACAAAAAACACAGTCAGGATGTAACAGATTCTCCACAGATTCAACTGGGTCTAAACATACATGACACCACGTACAGTCTTTACTCAAACACAACCAGACCACTGAATCTGAACATCATTCACACCAGCAGCAGCCATCTAAAGCAATAATAATCAAAATAATAATAATAATAATCAAAATAATAATAATAATAATAATAATAATAATGATAATAATAATAATAATGATAATAATATTAATAATGATAATAATATTAATAATGATAATAATAATGATAATGATAATGATAATAATAATAATAATGATAATAATATTAATAATGATAATAATAATGATAATGATAATAATAATAATAATAATGATAATAATAATAATATTAATAATGATAATAATAATGATGATAATGATAACAATAATAACAATACTAATACTAATACTAATAATAACAATAATGATAATAATATTAATAATGATAATAATAAGAATAACAATGATAATAATAATAATCATATTAATAATGATAATAATAATAACAATAATAATAATAATAATAATAATAATAATATTAATGAAAATAATAATGACAATAATAATAATAATCATGATATGATAATAAAAATATTAATAAAAAATAATAATAATAACAATAATAATAATCATGATAATAAAAATGTTAATAATAATAATAATAATAATAATAATAATAATCATGATATCATGATAATAAAAATATTAATAAAAATAATAATAATAACAATAATAATAATAATCATGATAATAAAAATGTTAATAATAATAATAATAATAATAATAATAATGATAAATAAACAGTTACTGACAGGAAGTCTTTCTGTTCATCCATCAGAAATGAACCTCAGCAGCAGCTCAGTTGGTAATTTCCCATATTGAACAGATGATCTCAGAATGAAACGTTGTAGAATGACAGTCTGTATTTCGTTGTCAGGTAGCACAAGATGTCGCTCTGACTACAGGAGACACCGGGTTCATCCTGAAGCTTCTGGAAGCAGCAGGAGACATTTTCTTCAACAGCTGCCAGGAACGGCACAAGGCTATCACTTTCTACAGGGTACAGTCTTATTAAAACCATACGAGTATTTAAAGATATCTCTCATTGGTGATATCGATCATCATCTATTATCTTCTCATGCTAAATGTGTAGTCATTTAGAAGCCTTCATATTTGTGCGTGACAGTGCATATTATTGTCTGGGATGATGGAGTTATCCCACCATGATGCCCTGTGTGTCTCTGTGTATCCCTCCATGTAGGACCGTGCTCTGCCTATTGCAGGGAGGAGCAGCAGTGTTCATACCAGGCTGAGGTTGTGTAATAAGCTGACTGAACTGATGCTCAGTCTCAAGTTGTATGGGGAGGCTGTTGAGTTTGCTCAGACTGCGCTGGACATCAGTATCACTCTGGGTATGGAAACGTCCAACAGTTCACATTTTCTATGTTAATTCTGGGTTAATGCCCACGACCCTACAGGATAAGCGGTTAGGAGGAGAGGTGAAGATTCTCCTCCTCTACAATAGAAGTTGAACAACAGAAGGGATAAACAAAGACGTCAAAATTTATGCTTATCTCAGTCTCTGTCCTCGAAAGGCATCCTTCTGCCTTATTTGGGTTTTGGCCAAAACTGGACGCCACAGAAGAACATGTCAGATAGTTAGAACTGAGAACAGGTCAGAGAGATTCAGGGTTAACTTATATGTACAGTATACAGTATGTATAGAGAAGATGAAAACATTTCTCAAACATTTCCCCCCTTTGAACATTCTATGTTCATAACAGGTCAATTTTCATTAAACACAGTAAAAATACAATCAATTCCATCTGTCAGTTATCGTATAAAGACTAAATATGTGTTGGTAATTCATAATAAACCTCTTTAACATCTAACGTCAGCCTACAATGGCAGAGAAACTTGGCCCGGCATCTTCAAAAATAGACAATCTTCATCACTGACATCATAAAACTCAAACAATCTTCCTCTATATCCCATCTTCTGTCTTCAATGACAGACGTCCTGGGACATGACATACAGTTGGGGTCTTTACCACTGCCTCCAGACATGGTGTCATATACTACTCCGTCATGACAACAAGCAGGGAGACCAGTACCAGACAGAAAACTCCTCCTGGGAGCCTGAAGGGATGCCATGGTCTCTGACTTCCAGCAGGTGGTGCAATTTCACCACCACTCTCCCCCAAATCCTTCATTTTCAGTTTGAATACTATGTTTCTAATGTGTGAGGACCTCTAGAAATGTCCAGTAAATCACCTAAACTCAACATCAGTGTATTGTATGAAAGTGTTGGCACTAGCAGAGCTAAAAGAAAATCTGAGTGGTTCAACCCCTCAGGATCAGGAATGTGCTCAACAGATTGAGTCCATAAACTAAATGATGAAATATCTAATATAAGAAGTAAATGGAGTGTCCAGAATGCAAAGAGTTAATTAGTTGAGCATCATTGTTCCCATCAGTATTCCTGAATGAAGGTATGAATGAGCGGACTGAGTTACGGAGCTAACGGGGAAAACGAGAGGAAGCGGAATCTGCTTCTACATCATCGAAGGTTGGTGCACAGATGTCACAGTGTTAGAGAAGTCATGCAGTCCTCACTTGGAGTGTATTTTCATAAACTGTAAACCGTTCTATTCACCACGGGAGTTTTCCTCGTTTACTCTGGTCGGTGTTTACATCCCACTTCAGGCCTGTGTTAGTGAGGCATTACAACACCTGGCTGACCTAATAACTAACGTGGAGCATAAACATCCAGACTCCCTGCTCATTATTCTCGGGGACTTTAACAGAGCAAACCTCAGTCACGAACTGCCTAAATACAGACAGCACATTAAATGTCCCACCAGGGATAAAAACACACTGGACCACTGCTACACTATATTAAAGGACGCATACCGCTCTGTTCCCCATGCAGCCTTAGGACTCTCTGATCACTGTATGCTACACCTTCTCCCAGCATACAGGCAAAGAATAAAATCTGCAGAGCCTGTGGTCAAAACTGTGAGGAGATGGACCAACGAGGCAAAGTGTGAATTACAGGCCTGCTTTGACTGCTCTGATTTGAGTGTTTTTGAGGCTGCTGCTTCTGACCTGGATGAACTCACTGACACTGTGACATCCTACATCAGCTTCTGTGAAGACGTGTGTGTGCCGACAAAAACCTTCTGCAGCTACAACAATGACAAACCATGGTTTACAGCCGACCTCAGAAAGCTTCGCCAGGCCAAGGAGGAGGCCTACAGAAGTGGGGACAGAATCCTGTTCAACCAGGCCCAGAGACAGATTCAGGGATTACACTGAAAAGCTGAAGACGAAGTTTTCAGCCAACTATCCTGCGTCAGTTTGGAGAGGCCTGAACGATTTAACCAACTACAGGAAGCCATCCCCCCACACTGAGGACTGGCCAACGACCTGAATGGTTTCTACTGTAGGTTTGATAAGCCAGCACTCACACCCCTCACCCGCTCACAACCACCCACTCACACTGGCCCTTTACCCCTCCCTACTGACCCCCCACCAACACTGAAGATCTGTGGAGAGGATGTCAGCTCTTTCAGAGACAAAAGATCAGAAAGGCACCAGGCCCTGATGGTGTGTCACCCTCCTGCCTGAAAGTCTGTGCTGACCAGCTGCTGACTCCACCATCATCCCGGTCCCCAAAAAACCCTCCATCACAGGATTAAATGACTACAGGCCTGTTGCCCTGACGTCTGTGGTCATGAAATCCTTTGAAAGACTTGTGCTGAACCACCTGAAGGACATCACAGACCCCCTACTGGACCCCCTGCAGTTTGCCTACCGGGCAAAACAGATCAGTGGATGATGCAGCCAATATGGGACTGCATTACATCCTGCAACACCTCGACTCCCCAGGGAAATATGCAAGGATCCTGTTTGTGGACTTCAGCTCGGCGTTCAACACGATCATCCCGGGTATCCTCCACTCCGAGCTCTCCCAGCTCAGTGTGCCCGCCTCCACCTGTGTACACATACTTGGCCAATAAAGCTGATTGTGATTCTGAACATATCTTCAGTGTGGGCTCTTCACCTCCACTGGGGAGGATAAATCAAAGTATGACATTTCATGGTGATCTTTTGTTTGCATTTGTTTCTCTGAACCAAAGTGGACACAAATGAACTGATAACCAATAACATCGTCTCCAGCAAGGCCCGGCCAGCAGGGCAGATTTATTCCATAACTTCTACATATGGTGTAAGTTGTGCTGAAACTGAATAACTGTGTGAACCTGTGTGGGTGGTTGTGCTTACAGGTGAGCATCTGAACGAGCGAGTGGCTTACCACCGACTGGCCTCTCTGTACCACTGCCTGGACCAGTATGAGCTGGCTGAACACCATTACCTGAAGGCTCTGTCCCTTTGTCCAGCACCTCTTCTGTTTGATGAGGAGACACTGTACTATGTGAGGGTGTACCAGACACTGGGGGACATCATATTCTACGACCTGAAGGTAAGGCTTTCAGTGATACACATGGGATGGTGGCTGTTGGATCACTGAAATCATGTGACGGCCAACACTGATACAGTTTGACCCCACAAATAACACTTGACAAAGCCTGACACCAGTATGAGTCGTCCTCCCAGTGGCGTTCATTAGATAGTCTGCTATTTTAGGCAGAAAATGCTGACTGATGTTAGGATGCCAGATGAATCTATCAGCTCTGATAAATAATGGATGGGATGCAGGGACTCCGTTAAATCATACATATTCGTAAACATTAGTTGACTAAATTGCTTGATTTATTTTTACCAGTGACACTTAAAGTTTATTAAGAATTTAAAATCCTGGATCTGTGTCTGGATCTTCATATGCCTCAAAATCAACTCTTTCCCTCCATCCCTCCAAAAAGTGATGAGCCATCACATCTGTTTACTTAACTTCATGAGGCACTGATTACATACCTTCATCTGTAAAGTTGCTCTTATCGCAGCATATAGTTTCATAAAATTCAGTTATTATTTCAAGATAAGTAAAATTAATTAAATATAAATTATGGTCTTAAAATAGCAAAATGTAAAAAATGCAGCCATGGCCTCGTTTGGCTTCCATATTATGTGTTTCTAGGAAGCTCTTTCTGTGTATTTGCATCATTGTCTGTCATGTTTACAGGACCCATTTGATGCTGCAGGATACTACCATCTGGCTCTAGCTGCAGCCATGGATCTGGGCAACAAGAAGTCTCAGCTGCATCTGTGCACCCGCCTCGCCACCATCTACCACAACTTCCTAATAGACCGGGAGCTCTCTCTCTTCTTTTACCAGAAGGCAAGAAGATTTGCTGCAGAGCTGAATGTGAAGAGGATTAATATCTCACCGGATCAGCATAACAGCTGCTCCTCTCACTCTAAGACCACTGGACAATAGGAAGGACACATGGGAAGAAATAACACTTCTGACACAAAAACGCACCAGATTGTTGAATGTATATTTTGGTAGAGAATAATCATGTTTCAGGAGAGGGCTTACAGTAAAACTAAAGACTTTGCAAACCCCAGCAGTTCACTAAACCCTCCAAGAAAGAGGAGGTAAAAGTAAGAGACGATTGGCTCTGTGCTCTAAGAGACATCCAAGCTAGCCTCACCTGGTACAAATGTAGGCATGACATTTGTACAAAATGATCACACATACATTGATAAACATCAGGTAGAGCAGTCATCATGCAAAAGATTTGAAAGCTCAAATGTAGTCATTTAAGATGCTGCTTTTTGATTAAATAGTATCCCACCAGACGCCCATAGTGGTCTGTTTGTGTCTCATCATGTTCCATTAACCAGCTGAACAACACAAGTATGCTGCACATCCATGTGTGTGTAATAGGTCTAGTGATGCAGCCGATCGCAGTTTGCAGATCCATCGGAAGAATTATCATTCTGATTAATAGCTGATGGGATGCAGGTGATGAAATAATCATTAATGAGGAAAATATTGATGACATCACCTGCAGAGATCCCCCAGCAGCAGAAACCAGAAGTGTGTCTCTGCCGTCTGTGACATTTACCCATGATGCACAGCAGCTTAACTTCATTAATGATTTAAATCTACGATACGCCGACAGGATCTAATGTTAATGAATGTTCTGTGTTCTTCTACACATCCTAAAGGTCCCACACAGTCCAGGTTCATCCAGTGAAACACAGTCCAGGTTCATCCAGTGAAACACAGTCCAGGTTCATCTGGTGAAACAGTCCAGGTTCATCCAGTGAAACACAGTCCAGGTTAATCCGGTGAAACAGTCCAGGTTCATCCAGTGAAACACAGTCCAGGTTAATCTGGTGAAACAGTCCAGGTTCATCCAGTGAAACACAATCCAGGTTCATCCAGTGAAACACAGTCCAGGTTCATCTGGTGAAACAGTCCAGGTTCATCCAGTGAAACACAGTCCAGGTTCATCCGGTGTAACAGTCCAGGTTCACACGGTGAAACAGTCCAGGTTCACACGGTGAAACAGGCCAGGTTCACACGGTGAAACAGTCCAGGTTCACACGGTGAAACAGTCCAGGTTCACACGGTGAAACAGTCCAGGCTCATCTGGTGTAACAGTCCAGGTTCACACGGTGAAACAGTCCAGGTTCACACGGTGAAACAGTCCAGGCTCATCTGGTGTAACAGTCCAGGTTCACACGGTGAAACAGTCCAGGTTCACACGGTGAAACAGTCCAGGTTCACACGGTGAAACAGTCCAGGCTCATCTGGTGTAACAGTCCAGGTTCACACGGTGAAACAGTCCAGGTTCACACGGTGAAACAGTCCAGGTTCACACGGTGAAACAGTCCAGGTTCACACGGTGAAACAGTCCAGGCTCATCCAGTGAAACAGACAGGCGTCATTATAATGAGATAATTAATGTTACTCACTTCACCTGTCAGTGGTGATAATGTTATGGCTGATCGGTGTGTGTGTCAGTCACCCCCATTGGAATTATGGGGGTGACTGACAACAGTCTACGCCTGTTGTATGAAATGTGCTATATAAATAAACTTCACTTGACTTGACATGTCGAAGTATCCGTGAACCCCAGTTTGCTCCCTGGGCACCGTAAAGGCAGCCCACTGCTCCTCATGGATGGGTCAAATGCAGAGAAAGAATTTCCCATGGGGATAGTAAAGAATAGCTTATCTTAGCTTAAACTAATTTACACATGTTTACAGATTTAAAATAAATGTTTGAATACACTGACTGTTTGAAGTAAAGACTGTTTTAATTACTTAACACACACTCATCTGGATATTCAATCCCTTGTAAGTGTTTGTTAAAAAAATGTTTGTAGGTTAAAATGAAACATAGAAATGACACCAGGTAAAGGTTGTTACTGAAAAGCGAGTCCCTCAGCAGAAAGTACTGGGAAAGAAAAACCGTGGACTGAGGGGAACAAACAAAACATTTGTTACTGAAGTTGACAAAGTATTTCTTACCTTTCACAGATACATAAATCCATTTAATCACTTACAATCTGCATTATCTCAGGTACATGTTGGTGGCAGTGTCATGTCTCTACCCCATCTGTGACCCAATACATATCACATGTCACATTTCCTTTTGTGATATTTTTGCCAGAATGAAAGAACACTAAAACACTAAAGCTCTTCACCAGTTTCAGTTTCAAAAGCAGCAGCTGCTGTATGGCAGTGGTAGTAATAGTGGCTGAAGCAAGGGTAGTTTGTGTGTTGCACTGTATCGCTCCTTTCATACACGAAGCAGGCAATCAAGACAAAAATATGATTTGAGTAATTGTGGCCTGTGCCACAGTCGACCTTTATGTCTCTACGAATCCATGAGTCTAAAATACAAATTGATAAATTTATAGGTTGGCGGTGAACAGTATTTTTATTCAGTCACACGTGTTGTACTGTAATAAAAAAGCAGGCCCAGGTTCTCCCACAGCAATCGTATTATTTTACAATGTTATTTTCATTATATTGAATTTTTTTTCCAATCTCATTTTTGACCTGCTGTACGTGCCACAATATAGAGGTGCTGAAACCCAAAGTTTGGACTTTAAGTCTAAAATTGTTATGGATTGATCAGACACTGGGTGTCACTGTGGTTAGCACTGTCGCCTCACTGCTAGGAAGTTCGTTCAAACACAAAGGTTTGGTTAATTAGTGACTGTAAATTGCCTCTCAGTGTAAATGGTTTGTGACGATCTCGCCTCTCACCCAGTGTCAGCTAGGATAGGCTCCAGCCTGCCCTGTGACCCTGCAAAGGAGAGGTGATTATACACAATGGATGGATGATCAGATGTTACTATATTTATTAGAAAACTATTTGTATGAACATTTCATAATTGAGCTTAAGATCAATGTTTTTAGACAGGTAAGAGAACTATTTACATCTCCATTGTCCCAGTTCCCCATAAAGACCATCATCTCACAGAGAGTGTCCAGGCACCCCGTCACCTCATTCCAACCAAAACAGTTGATAAATCTGAAGTAATCAGAATGGGCCTAATAAATGCAAGGTCACTTCACAATAAGACATTCATAATTAATGACTTCTTCTGCTGGCAGGGATTGGACCTCCTCTGTGTGACTGAGACTTGGCTCACTACTGAGCCTATAGTGCATTCTCTAAACCTGTTCCTCCAAACTGTTCTTATATAAATTCTCCCAGGTTAACAGGTAGAGAAGGAGGACTGGCTTCAGTTTTTAAGAATAAGTACATGTGCCGTCAGGTGAATATTGACTCTTTTTCTAGCTTTGAGTTACAACTCTTTGAATTTGATCAATCACACAGAATACTCTGTGCATTGGTCCACCAGCCTCCCGAATCCAATAACAATGTTCTCCAGGAATTTTTTGAATTTTTAGCTGAGACTATGCCAAAATATGACAACATTTTAATTCTTGTTGATTTTAACACTCATGTCTGCTGTCCTTCTAAGCCTGTGGTTAAAGACTTTTTAAACCTCATTGACTCTTTTAACCTGGACCAGCTGATAACAGGCCCCACCCAGGACCTGGGTCACACTCTTGACCTTGTTCTGTCAACTGGTATTTCTTTACATAAATGTAATATTTGTGATCCAACTTTCTCTGACCACTCACCCATTGTCTTTAAAATGTTCCTTCCTGCTTTAATCACCAATGCTTATATTCCTACCCAGAGGTCTCGGTTAATCAAAAACAGGACAAACAAACTGTAAAACAGCTGAACAATTTACTTCTGCTTTCATTGATTCTTCTCTGATCTATATCTCAGTGACATTCCTCCATCTCACCTTTGTACTGCTGATATCCTGTCTTCATTTAATGATACCTGCTCCACCATCCTTAACGCTGTTGCCCCCTTTAGGTCTTCCCGCACCAAACCCAAACCCCATCCATGGCTAAAGGAGACCACTCGGACCCTCAGACGAGAATGTAGGAGAGCAGAGTGGAAGTGGAAGAAAGACAGACTACATGTGTCATATGAAGTCATGAAAACTAACCTCACTAATCATCAAAATGCTGTGAAGTGCTCTAGAACACACGACCTATAGATATCAGCTTTAGAATACACTACCTATAGATTTCAGCTATAGATACACACCATCTATAGATATCAGCTATAGAACACACGACCTATAGCTATCAGCTATAGAACACACTACCTATAGATACACACTACCTATAGATTTCAGCTATAGATACACACTACCTATAGATATTAGCTAAAGAACACACTACATATAGATATCAGCTATAGAACACATTACCTATAGATATCAGCTATAGATACACACTACCTATAGATATCAGCTGTAGAACACACTACCTATAGATATCAGCTGTAGAACACACTACCTATGGATATCAGCTATAGAACACACTACCTATAGAACACTACCTATAGATATCATCTATAGAACACACTACCTATAGATATCAACTATAGAACACACTACCTATAGATATCAGCTATAGAAAAACCTACCTATAGATATCAGCTATAGAACACGCTACCTATAGATATCAGCTGTAGAACACACTACCTATAGGTATCAGCTATAGAACACGCTACCTATAGATATCAGCTATAGAACACACTACCTATAGATATCAGCTATACTACCTATAGATATCAGCTATAGAACACACTACCTATAGATATCAGCTATAGAACACACTACCTATAGATATCAGCTGTAGAACAAACTACCTATGGATATCAGCTGTAGAACACACTACCTATAGATATCAGCTGTAGAACACACTACCTATAGATATCAGCTATAGAACACACTACCTATAGATATCAGCTATAGAACACACTACCTATAGATATCAGCTGTAGAACAAACTACCTATAGATATCAGCTGTAGAACACACTACCTATAGATATCAGCTGTAGAACACACTACATATAGATATCATCTATAGAACACACTACCTATAGATACCAGCTGTAGAACATACTACCTATAGATACACACTACCTATAGATATCAGCTATAGAACATACTACCTATAGATACACACTACCTATAGATACCAGCTGTAGAACATACTACCTATAGATACACACTACCTATAGACATCGGCTATAGAACACACTACCTATAGATATCAGCTATAGAACATTCTACCTATAGATACACACTACCTATAGATACCATCTGTAGAACATACTACCTATAGATACACACTACCTATAGATATCATCTATAGAACACACTACCTATAGATATCAGCTATAGAACACTATAGATATCAGCTGTAGAACACACTACCTATAGATACCAGCTGTAGAACACACTACCTGTAGATACCAGCTATAGAACACACTACCTATAGATATCATCTATAGAACACACTACCTATAGATACCAGCTGTAGAACACACTACCTGTAGATATCATCTATAGAACACACCCCCTATGGATATCATCTATAGAACACACTACCTATAGATATCATCTATAGAACACATTACCTATAGATATCATCTATAGAACACACTACCTATAGATATCATCTATAGATACACACTACCTATAGATATCATCTATAGAACACACTACCTATAGATACCAGCTATAGAACACACTACCTATAGATATCATCTATAGAACACACTACCTATAGATATCAGCTATAGAACACTATAGATACCAGCTGTAGAACACACTACCTATAGATATCAGCTATAGAACACACTACCTATAGATATAATCTATAGAACACCATAGATATCAGCTATAGAACACACTACCTATAGATATCATCTATACAACACACTACCTATAGATATTAGCTATAGAACACTATAGATACCAGCTGTAGAACACACTACCTATAGATATCAGCTATAGAACAATCTACCTATAGATATTAGCTATAGAACACACTACCTATAGATATCATCTATAGAACACCCTACCTATAGATATCATCTATAGAACACACTACCTATAGATATTAGCTATAGAACACACTACCTATAGATAGCAGCTATAGAACACACTACCTATAGATACATACTACCTATAGATATCAGCTGTAGAACACTATAGATATTAGCTATAGAATACACTACCTGTAGATACATACTACCTATAGATATTATCTATAGAACACACTACCTATAGATATCAGCTATAGAACACACTACCTATAGATATCAGCTATAGAACACACTACCTATAGATATCAGCTATAGAACACACTACCTATAGATATTAGCAATAGAACACACTACCTATAGATACCAGATGTAGAACACACTACCTATAGATATCAGCTATAGAACACTATAGATACCAGCTGTAGAACACACTACCTATAGATATCAGCTATAGAACACTATAGATATCAGCTGTAGAACACACTACCTATAGATACCAGCTGTAGAACACACTACCTGTAGATACCAGCTATAGAACACACTACCTATAGATATCATCTATAGATACACACTACCTGTAGATATCAGCTATAGAACACACTACCTATAGATATTAGCTATAGAACACACTACCTATAGATATTAGCTATAGAACACACTACCTATAGATATCAGCTGTAGAACACACTACCTATAGATATCAGCTGTAGAACATACTACCTATAGATATCAGCTGTAGAACACACTACCTATAGATATCAGCTGTAGAACACACTTTACAAGCTCTTTTGTTTGCTCGTGACTGCACCTTGTGAGTGTAGACACACTTCTGCCAGTTGTTCGGGGCCATTTTTTACAGCTCCTGTTATAAATTGTTGCTGTGAGCAACACTGTGATTCTTATTATGGTCACTTGATGGCGCCAAAGTAAGGATTTGTCCTATTGTGTAATGGCTTAAAGTGTTTGGACCAAATCACAAGCTCCTTTCTTTTTACACTACATAGTTTACCAATTCATATGTTAATGATGTTTTAAAACAATTATAAATATATTTTGAAGTGTAGTGTTGGGGAATGTATAATTAATGAGTCACAATGTGTCAAATGTCCTGTAGGGACACAGAAAAGGAGGACTCATCAGAAACAGTGTGTACGCCTGCTGAACAGAGCCCCATGTTTCCTCAAATGAGGGACTACTTCAAATAAACACCCCCATGGCTGGGTGAGATACACATGTGTCTGTCGACACCCCTCTTGTCTGTCCAAACAAACCTGGACTGTCACTGATCCATGGATATGTGCCGTCCACAGCCAGCGTCCCGTCCTTAACCATCAGCCTGTCACAGGAAAGCAGGGGTGTAACCACATTTTTTTGTTTGGGGTGGCCGAAGTGGTCTTATGCAGGAGTGTGCATGCATACAAACATCAGTGTAACACAAATGTAGCATTTCTCATATCTAATTATCAATATTATATTGTCTTGATTTTTCTTACATTTCTGTGTTTATTTTTTTAACATTACATAACTTAGCTTATAAAAGGCAACTTAAAATAAGAATATTTACAGATTTAAAGATAAGTAGTCCTTCCAATCACAGCAGAGCAAAATGGGACCAAACAAATATGATATAAAGCTTCCATACTTTATTCTTTAAGCCCTCAAAAAGAAATTGTGCCTCCAAAACCAGGAAAGATGCAAAAAAAAATAATGCACAAAAATATTAATATATATAATATTATTCAATTTAATATTAAATAGTTGGTTCAAAGTGGTTCCTGTCTCCCACTGTAAAAATAGCCAATCATACTTTAGGATGATGGACTGACACATCCAGTGGCCCATCAGATTTTAGAGCTGGTCGGTGGCACCCCAAGCTCAACTTCTAGATCTGCTCCTGCATGTTGGGAAACATGCATACAGTATTTGTTTTCTAGTGGAGGTTAAGATAAGAGGATGGTTACCACTCTCATATATTTCTGTTAAATATAAGTTTATATCCAGCAACGCTTTGAATCTTAAAATTACAGAATAAAAAAATGAAAACAGAGCCTCACATGGTTTACTTCTTAATCTATTTATAGGCAGCTATTTATGCGAAGCCGCCTTTGCAGTGAAAACAGCCTGTTAGCCACTTAGCCTTAGGATTTATCAGGAAGACATTTGCTTTAGTCCGAACAAATGGACAGACTGTGAATACACGCCTAAATACAACCTCTTTGCACCCAAATTATGCACCGTTTAACTAGCAAAGAGAGCTGGACACACTGTAAATACTCATGTGGAATGGACTTTAGACCATGTGCTCTAGATTGTTTAAAGACGTCCCATCATATCTATCCGGGGCTTCACAGCTGAAAAACACTCAGTCAGTGTACTAAACATGTGATGGAGTATTCAGGCAAGCAGTGACTGTGTGTGTGTGTGTGTGTGTGTGTGTGTGTGTGTGTGTGTGTGTGTGTGTGTGTGTGTGTGTGTGTGTGTGTGTGTGTGTGTGTGCACATGCGTGTGCATGCGTGTGTGCATGGTCTGGTTGTCTTAAATTGCCCTTACAAGGTGACGGGAACGAAAACATGTCCTCATGTCCCCAGTCTGCAGCAAAGCATGAATGACTTCATCATGTTTTGGAACGAAAGAAGGAACAGAAAGCACAAGGAGTCTCCTCAGCTAGCAGACTTCTACTGAAAAAAAAACATATCATGAATTATATAAAGTATCATTCATTGTACAGAAAACAAAACATACAAAACAAAACTTTGATAAAGAGTAAAACTAACAAACCATGTCTGCAATTACAGCAGAAACAATCAATTAACTGATAGGTTGATTGACAGACATTAATTGGTAACTGTAAATATGCCAAATGTGGGCAAAACAAACAATCAATGTGAAGGCGTGGCTCTGGATGATTGTCATGGTATTTTCTGAATTTTTACAAAACTCTACAGTAAAATGCTGCTCAAATAATAAAACATCAACAATTTAATAACAGAGAAGAAGGGAACACTCACAGAAAGTCTTTTGCACAGTGAGTTGTACATTTCAGAGGTACATTTCCTAATAAATAACACTTTCACTACAGACGTATGAGTTGTATTGGAGTATTCTCCCAGGTTTGTATCAGCCGATAATCTAAAGAATCTTCTCTGGACCTTTACTGTGGATTTAAGCTTTTAGCATTGTCACAGACTAACTGACACTGTCATGGCCGGGTTCGGGTTTGAGTGTCCATCTTTCCACCTGACTGTCTCGAAGCTGAGGAACAGATTGCGGATCTGAAAGCTGAGCTCAGGGAGAAAGATTAATTCATTTTGGAGTTTAGAACCATAACCATGACTCAGGAAAACACCTAACAATCCTGAGGTCCACTGGTGACAACATGGCCAGTCCATCGGCAGACAACAAAAGCTCAACATGGCTGCTGAGTACAGAGACTTGTCTATAGGCTCTTAAAGCTTAAGCCTGGATTCAGGATGTGGTTCACTTAGCTTAGCATAAAGACAGGAAGTAGGGTAAAACAGTGAGCCTGGCTATGTTCAGACATTTACAAATGCACCTGAATGCCACTGACTAACATTGGTAGCTTCTTTGTTGAGCTCACAATGATGGAAATTGATGATTTGGAGTTTGATGGAACTTTTTGTGTCTACAGACGCTCAGTCATTTCTGCAAATTTAACGACTGGGACAGCAGGAAGGCCTCTGTGTCATGTTTCTCTATGTACTTTATTATTTGATGTTTATTTCTAATGTTTCTTGTTCTTTGTTTTCTGCTTTACGTTCTCTCTGCTTGTTCTCCGCTGATTGATTGTTTCCACCTGTCTCTTTCCTTGTGTTTTCTCTCTGCCCACTGTTTTGGATTGTTTGCTTGCTGGTTTTTAGACTCTGTTTCTCCTACATGGACATTGTTTGCCTGACTTGGACTGCTCATCCATTTTTTGACCCTTGCCTGTAAGTTCTGAATACTTACTTTACTATTAAAACATTGAACTGTATTTCCCTGTCTCTGGCCTGTGTCTGCAATGAGGTCCTCTCTCTCTATTTGCTGAGACGTGCTGGTTCCATTCCCGTCAGTGCAGGACCTTCCTGTGTGTTTGCATGCTCTCTGTGAGTTTACATGGGTTTCCTTTAGGTGTACATCTTTCCTCGTTCTGTCGGTGGCTTTGACCAAGTTTTCTTCACAATGGTACTAATATATGTACATTAACTAATATATATTAATATGTATTTTCATTTTACCTCTAACATGTTATGTTTTCATTTTCATTTGTCTGTTTGTTGGTTAAACTTCCTTATAGACTTCAATCACTTCACTTCCTTTCATATTGTGAAAGAGATCCTTGATCGTAACAGGTTATTTTCCTCCCGGTTAAATAAATTTTAAAAATGTTTTAATTTAAATTTAAAATAAAAGTTTTATTGCAGTTTTTCACCACATAAGCACAACAGAATTAAGTTGTAATCATAGAAAAACAAACTAACAAAACAACACAAAAATAAATAAATATTATAAAATAAAATAAAAAAATAAATAAAAATAAACATACACAAACAACATATGTCAGTTAATTCATTTCACAGAGGTCATCCTTTAGTAATATATAAAGGTCACTGGCAAGTTTGGATGTCATCATACTCAGGGACTTTGTGTAGAGTATCATCTCATTATAGAAGCCTCTAAAGATGGGTGGGGTCTTTATGAATTTGCCTTATGAATGAAGAATTTGGCTAGAATGAGCAAAACATTTACCCTTAAATCCAACTTTGTGTCATTCAAGATAAATAAATGAGATAAAAATGCCTATTACGGTTCCTGCTAGGCGTATGCAAATACTACAGCACAAATGCAAAAGCTACAGTACAAATACAAATACTACAACACGAATGCAAATACTACAGCACAAATACAAATACTACAGCACGAATGCAAATACTACAGCACAAATACAAATACTACAGCACGAATGCAAATACTACAGCACAAATGCAAATACTACAGCACGAATACAAATACTACAGCACAAAAACAAATACTACAGCACAAATGCAAAAGCCACAATGGAAGCCAACTTTTATTAGTAAAATAAACAACAATGGAGAAGAGCAACACCGGAGGTGAGAGTCAACAGATCTTTTGTTTAACCAAACTTTATTGAACATTTGTGAACATACATACAAAAAGTAGAAACATAATTATAATTTTTTAATGTAGATCTCTTCCCTTAGTGTATCTTCTATACGGAAGCGCATTGCTGCCACGGCAGAAAAGAAAAACTTATCACATTATAACGTGATACAAACTTATCCCGTTAAAACATACTCTTGTTTGAATGAGTAAAGTCTGCGGAGAACGGATAAACTGAGGAATATGGCTCACCTACATGATTTGATTAAGTTGTACTTCACTTATAACGTGATACCTTTTATTGTTATAACATGAATTTATCACATCTCAACACAATAAGTTGGCCTCTGGCGGAAGTGGAAGTGTGTTTTTTTCCACAACTTTACTTAAGTGGAAAATATACAATACAATCATTATGGCAAATAATATAGTAAAAACACACTTCATAAACAGACATCAGACAAGCATTATATTACACATTGAAGTGGACACTTGTTGCATGGCCCAAAACACGATATTCCACTGTTAAGATTTCTATGTCTCAATCCGAGCATGAAGTACAACTTTATCAAATCATGTAGGTGAGAGATATTCCTCAGATTATCTGTTCTCCGCAGACTTTACTCATTCAAACAAGAGTATTTTTAACGTGATAAGTTTGTATCACGTTATAACGTAATAAGTTTGTTGTGGCTTTTGCATCGTGTTGTGAACCGTTACGGCCACCGTAGGCAAACAGCGTACTACGGCCAGAACAACAAGAAAATGACAACGTCGGACTTTCCGGTTTAGCTTGTGCAGCTGATGGTTGAAGCTAGCCTTGGCTACAGACTACATCGTTGTCGGTCGTGTTAGTGGATCCGTGTGTACGGGATCGTTTCAGACACGATGCCGTGTGAACGGCAGGCTAGCAGCGAACTGGTTAGCATAGCTACACGACGCAAGCGCAGTAACCTTGGACGTCATTACGTCATACGCACCAATGCGGCACTACGAACTATGACGTCATTACAAAGCCTACCTTATTTAAACTGGGCGCAAACCTGCAGACTTCAAGTCGCCCAACAAACAAATAATAATTAAAGTAAGAACATCAGCCAACACACAACCTGTCCAGTAAACACTAACACTTTGTAGTACAGCTAATGGGTACATTTTAACCTGAGTTTAATGCAGCAGTACTCACTACTGCAGTGATACAACATCAGTAAAATTGGGAAAAAAATAATAATGCGTGGCCATGCGTTAGTATTTAGTGGGAATGAGTTAGTAATGCCTTAAATGAACGTACCACGCCACATATTCACATTTTTTACACGAGCTAAAATGCTACAACCATAACATCTAGGTTCTTCAACATACGAGTAAATGTCCTTCATGTGTCACTGAATTTAAGCACATAAGTATTAGAACAACTTAATGTCCACCTGAGCAGTTAGTTCATAACAAAGCTCTTTTTCACTCTTTCTTACCCAATCATATCATTTGTATGTAAAGTCCAAACAATAACCGTCACATAGATGTGGTGAAACACACAATATATCCCTGAATGAGCTAACTTTGATATATAATGTGTATTACAGGACTCCAGTAACCAGTCGTCTTGTCATCAAAATGTCTGAAGAGCTCCCACAGTTTGACACTGCTACACCCGAATGGAAAGAGTTCATTTCTCTCATCGATTCCATAGACTATCTGGATTACATAGGCCTAGCCTTGGCTCCACCTTGTCTTCCACTTCCTCAGCTCTGCAACAACCCTTATCCAGTTGAAAATGTGGGTGAAGGAGATGATTGCTTCACCACATTAGAAACAGCTCCTCAAATGATGGAGCAGATATGTGCAAATGTGCAGACACCAGTGACCATCACCAATCTTCCTGCTGCTCCACAGTACCAGCTGGTTCAGCAGTCTGTCATAAACATGCAGACACCGGTGACCATCACCAACCTTCCTGCTGCTCCACAGTACCAGCCGGTTCAGCAGTCTGTCATAAACATGCAGACACCGGTGACCATCACCAACCTTCCTGCTGCTCCACAGTACCAGCCGGTTCAGCAGTCTGTCATAAACATGCAGACACCGGTGACCATCACCAACCTTCCTGCTGCTCCACAGTACCAGTCGGTTCAGCAGTCTGTCCCAAAGGAGGACATCCCAGTAGTGAGGATCCCTCACGGCATAAAGGAGACTATACAGGGTTTTGGAATGCTGTAAGTAACACACACAAGAATGAATGCAGCTATCGATCGTGTCACACTTTGCTTCTACGATCTAATGTGTGTCTTGTCTCTGTGTAGGCATGGACTTCCAGTGTACCTGGTTCCACAAGTTTTTGCTCCCCCCGTTGCTGCTGCTCCTCCAGTGAAAACCTCCAAAATGACGTGTCGTAGGTCTCATAAGGAGGGGAATCTGCATGCCAACGGTCCATACGTCAAGAAGCCTCCAAATGCCTTCATGATGTTCTTGAGGGAGCAAAGGCAATACGTTAGCCCTGATATCCTGCGCTTAGGGAGTGGTCCTGTGAACGCAACGCTGGGACAGAAGGTAAGAGTTTTGGTTCTGGATGTTTGAGACACTCAGTGTTACAAATTTGATCAATGTTTGGTAACAAGGAAATACTTTACAACAAATCTTCACATCTTTATACTGAGGAATGCTTTTCTTTACTGGCTCCTCATAAATACATAAATGAGCCTTTACTGTGTGAGTAGCATCATCAGTGTGTTTGTCAATGTGTGGTTGCGTTATCACTAACAGTGTGTTGTTGTCTGTCCATAGTGGAAGTCACTGTCGGTGCAGGAGCGGGACAAATATTACCAACAGGCCCACATAGAAACAGAGCTCCACCACCAGCAGTACCCCAACTGGTCAGCACGTCTCAACTATGTAAGTAGAGCCCGCTCCCACACACATGTTTCATTCTCTACATCATCACCACATCAGCACATCATCAGCACACACAGTTAGTCTGAGCTGAGATCTGATGAAATTTCATGTTTGCTTCTGTGCAGGGCAAGAACAAGAAGAGCGACAGGAAAAGTTGTCTGCCTTCTACCAGAGTCTAAAAAGCTCCAGGATATTTGAACTGGGGCCTCATTTGTAAAGGTTGCTGCGCACAAAAAAGTAGTGAACTGTGTGTAAGCATCTTTCACTGCAAACGCTGGTATTCATAGAGAATTTCTACATGGAAAAAGGTGCCCTACCCTGCCATAGACCCATAAAGGCTGAAAGACTGAAGACCTCAACGCATCCAGAGGAAGCAGCCAACTACCTCCAGGCCCTCATTCGTTCCAGTGATGCTTTTAATTTATGATGATTCTAGCAGAAAAGCCTAACCAGGGACAGAGATGGCAAATGAGCCGTTGGCCAGAAATCTTGTGTGCAACACATTTGTATCTTGTCATTGTTAGTTGCTACAATGTTCCTTGAAATTGTCCCTGACAAATAAACGATTAAAATAAAACAAAAAGTCTCATCACTTATTGTTGACTTCAGCAGTTGGTGGAGTTGATCCAACACTGTTCAGCTCATCCACCACATGCTTCTGTCAGACAAACTGCTGGAGACAATCCAGCATCAAGCATTTGGTGGCTCTCGTTTGACACGAACCCTTCGATGTTTAGTCGACTATCATATGATACTGAAGACAACTTAAAAAGTGATGATTCCATCCACGGTCTGGAGTAGGACAGAACTTTGTTCTGTGATATCTAAAGAAGATTTATGTGACTTTATATGAAATGGATATTTGTGTTAATTGTTAAAAACCTCTCATCTGTACAAAGCTGAAAAAAGAACTTATCTCAGCCATTCCTCAACTAAATTGCTCTCTCAATAATCAGCTGTTGTGGCCTTTTATAACCTGCCAATTCAGAATTTAATATCACAAGAAACAAAGCAAAACTGAAGTCTGATCTTTAGCATTTGTGAAGAATAAATTGCGTAATTGTCAGATTTCTCCTGAAAAGTCTTTGTATGACAGCACTGCTCCTCTCAGGGCTACATCTCTGTTAGCCTCTCAGCAACCAAGCATGATGCAGTGTTTCTGTTTCAGATTTCAGAGGGTCAGTGTGCTTCAGCTCCGTGGATCACATCCATCTAACCAGCAGCACTGTGCTGTCTGAAGACAGCTGTGGGACTTCAAGCAGAGCTGCAGGGAAAATGAACCGATGAATATTTAGTCTCGGCTGTCAAATGTTCCTTACATATGTGACAGCCTTGATAGTTTGACCTGTGTTTTTCTGTCACAATCACAGTAATCCTGCTCTACTGTAGCTCCTTCTCTGGTTGATGAAACTGATCACAGTTTAATGGAAATGGTAAAGATATTTACCAGCAGAATGAGGCATGATAATTACATTTATTCCAACAACTGCTGCTATTTATAAATGCAGTGGCTCCCAGACTTCTTTTTTACTCTCACAATGCTTCACCATTTATTCTTGAAATACTAGTGGATAAAGTTTGACCTGCTCAGGAATCTAAAAAGTATTCTAGATCAGCCTTTTAATGATCAATTTCAAGTACACATGACATATACTGTAGGTATTGTTGTATTAAGATGTTACAAACTTGTTACGGTATAAAAAATGATAAAATGCTTCTCATCTCTACCTATTCAGCAGTAGAGAACACACCTCATAAGCAGAATAAATAAACTCATGGGGTTTAAAAATGCACCTGTTAATGTATTTCAAAACTGGTTGCACATCTATATGTAGGTTTTGTGACACTTCTCATCATACAAAGTTTGGTCACACTTGACTTAATTTTGTGAGTAGTCTTGAGTCTGAAAACATCATTTCTATGACGATGAAAATCACCATGATGCCTCTATCCAACTAATCCAAAATACCACTACGTTGTTAATCTAACCCACCTCTAGAAAAAGCAAGAAGATTGGGGAGGAAATGACATTGCAAGAATGCCACAGCTGGGGCAAAATGACTGGGATTGTGCCATTGGCCCTCAGGAGGCGGGGCGGTCCAAAGGTCAACGCTCACCATCGCCTCCTCCTTAGACTCAGCAGCTTATCTGGCAGCTCTGACTGAGGAGTGTGCCGCCATCCCACAGGATGACATCATCCAGAGGTTGTACCAGTCCATGAGGAGGAGGATTACTGTGGGAATCAATGTTGATTGGGGACACACTGATTACTGATTGTGTGAAATGTTGTATACTCCTGATGTTGTTTTTGTTTTTATTACAGCTTAATTCAGGAACATCATTAAAAGTTAACAAGGAACAAAACTGTCTAAATAAATAAATACATACATAATAAATAGTGGTGCATTTTAAAATACCTTTATTACTAATGCAACAGTAAGACTGTTGTATTAGTACTATTTGATGCTCCTGCAGGGTTTATGTTCTTTGCTTTTATCTAAACCTACAGCCTGTGTGTGCAGCTCTCACCCTGCATGTGCACTGAAGTTACCATATAGACTGGAGAACTCACAGATGAGACTGCTCTTCTTGAGTCAGTCAGGCCCTGCTGATCGGCTACAGATGGTTTATAGTGAATTATAGGAGGATAGATCAACACTGACAGATCCCAGATCAGTTCTCAGTCCAGATGGAGATGAGCTGTTTTTCGGCCTCAAAATACTTGCTTATAGAGTCTGCCCTTTTAAACATTTTCAATGACATCTTAGTTATTGCAGATGGTGGTGATTCCTGTGTCCTTATGTTACTTGATCTCACTGCTGCATTTGACACAGTTGATGACGAGGTCTTGATCTCCCGTCTCAAGACCTGGGTTGGCATCCATGGTACTGGCCTTGGTTTAGGTCCTATCTCACTGACAGATCCTTTTCTGTCCACATTGGTGGCTTTTCTTCTCAGTCAGTGCCTTTGACCTGTGGTGTTCTTCAAGGGTCTATTTTGTGTCCAATCCTGTTCTCATTGTACATGTTGCCTCTGGGGTATATATTTTAAAAAACACAGCATAGCCCATCACTTTTATGCTGATGATTCTCAAATATACCTCCCTCTGAAACCTGACTCTAAGTCATCTATTAATTCACTCTCAAACTGTGTGGCTGAGGTTAAAACATGGCTTGCTCATAATTTCCTCCACCTCAACGAAAATAAAACAGAGATCCTAGTTGTAAATCCCTCTTCCCATTCACCATCGTCTCCTGATAACACTTCTTTGTTTCTGGGTCCTATGGCAAGTTACTGTAAACCTCGTGTGAAAAATCTCGGGGTTATTTTTGATTCATCCTTTAAACTTGACTTGCAGATTAACTCATTGTCAAAGCCAGCTTTTTTCAATTTAGAGTTCTAGCTAAGGTCAAACCCTTTCTCTCCTTCAAGGACCTCGAGAAAGTCACACATGCTTTTATTACTTCTAGACTGGACTACTGTAATTCCTTATATGTTGGAATGGGCCGGAAATTCATAGCCAGGTTACAGTTAGTCCAAAATGCAGCTGCTATAGGCTCTTGACTTGCACTAGCAAGCGTGAGCATATCTCGCCAATCTTGGCATCATTACACTGGTTACCAGTTCAGTTCAGGATTACTTATAAAGTTTTATTGATTGTTTTTCAATGCCTGAATGGACAAGCCCCTACTTATCTGTCAGGCCTGCTACATCCTTATGTTCCACATGTCCAGCTGAGGACACAGGACCAGCAGCTTCTGGTAGTGCCTAGAGCTAGATTGGCACTTAGAGCCGACCGGGCCTTTTCAGTGGCTGGCCCTAAACTCTGGAATGACCTCCCTCTCCAGATCAGATCATCAACATCACTACCAGTTTTCAAATCTCTGTTAAAAACTCACCTTTATTCACTTTCCTGACTACACTTCATTATTTTATCCCTTTTTACCAGTATTTATAACGACCACTGTAGACCTTTGTACTATGTATCTGCCTAAATCTGGTTTTATGACTCAACCGTTTTACCTGTTTTCTTAAGTGTTTTCTTAATTTGATTTTATGTCTTATAAAACTTATGGTTTTTATTTTGTTATTTACTGTGAAGCACTTTGGTCAACTCAGTGTTGTGTTTGACATGTGCTATACAAATAAAAGTGACTTGACTTACAGAACATGTTTTGAATGAATGAATATAACTTTCAGCAGCTACAAAGTCAGAGGTGGGTAGTAACACGTTACATTTACTCCATTACATTTACTTAAGTAGCTTTTTGGATAAATTGTACATGTAAGAGTAGTTTTAATGCAACATACTTTTTACTTTGACTTGAATATATTTGTGAAGAAGAAATGCTACTTGGATTGTTGAAAAGTTTAGTCACTTTTTTCCCCTTCTCTATACACTTTGGAAGTAGGTGCAACTGTGCGAAAAACCTGCACTTTCAGGCAACTTTGGACAGACCTTAATTTTTCCCTCAAAAATTTCTTGCTCCATCATCAGGTCAAAATGCTTATATACCACAGACATGATGCTGAATGTGTATGTGATTACCCTCTCAGCCTCTTCTGAAGGATGCACTGAATGGTTTGGCTACAGATCTGAACAACACAACAAAACCAGTCTTTGGAGTCATTTGGAATACGATTATAGTATATTTTTATTTTTGTATTATTTTGGGGGGTGAAACAGAAAACAGAAAACAGAACATGCAAATTATTGAACTCTTCACTCAATAACATCTACCCTCTTACAGCAGAACATTCCGGCAAGGTTGCTGAACCACATCCTCCATCTCTTGACTTTTTTGGGTCCTTTATCATTACTAATGGTGACCTCATTTGAATGATGACGACCAGAGGAAGGTGAATTAGTCACATTTGTCTCAGTTTGTGTCCTCTCATCCTCAGCAGCAGTGATGTCATCGATGCCATCTTTAGCTGGTGGTCCATGAGAACCAGAAGAAGATGACATTTCATCGATTGTGTCAGGTTGTTTCCTCTCATCCTCAGCAACAGTGATGTCATCGATGACATCTGCAGCTGGTGGTCCATGAGAACCAGAAGAAGATGACATTTCATCGATTATCTCAGGCTGTGTCCTCTCATCCTCAAGAGCAGTGATGTCATCGATGCCATCTGCAGCTGGTGGTCCATGAGAACCAGAGGAAGATGACGTTTCATCGATTGTCTCAGTTTGTGTCCTCTCATCCTCAGCAGCAGTGATGTCATCGATGCCATCTTTAGCTGGTGGTCCATGACACCAGAGGAAGATGACATTTCATCGATTGTGTCAGGCTGTGTCCTCTCATCCTCAGCAGCAGTCATGCCATCGATGACATCTGCAGCTGGTGGTCCATGAGAACCAGAAGAAGATGACATTTCATCGATTGTCTCAGGCTGTGTCCTCTCATCCTCAGCAGCAGTGATGTCATCGATGCCATCTGCTGCTGGTGGTCAATGAGAACCAGAGGAAGATGACATTTCATTGATTGTCTCAGGCTGTGTCCTCTCATCCTCAGCAGCAGTGATGTCATCGATGCCATCTGCAGCTGGTGGTCCATGAGAACCAGAGGAAGATGACATTTCATCGATTGTGTCAGGTTGTTTCCTCTTATCCTCAGCAGCAGTGATGTCATCGATGCCATCTTTAGCTGGTGGTCCATGAGAACCAGAAGAAGATGACATTTCATCGATTGTGTCAGGTTGTTTCCTCTCATCCTCAGCAGCAGTGATGTCATCGATGACATCTGCAGCTGGTGGTCCATGAGAACCAGAAGAAGATGACATTTCATCGATTGTCTCAGGTTGTCCCCTCTCATCCTCAGCAGCAGTGATGTCATCGATGCCATCTGCAGCTGGTGGTACATGAGAACCAGAGGAAGATGACATTTCATCGATTGTGTCAGGCTGTGTCTTCTCATCCTCAGCAGCAGTGATGTCATCGATGCCTTCTGCAACTGGTGGTCCATGAAAACCAGAGGAAGATGACATTTCATCGATTGTATCAGGTTGTTTCCTCTCATCCTCAGCAGCAGTGATGTCATCGATGCCATCTGCAGCTGGTGGTCCATGAGAACCAGAGGAAGATGACATTTCATCGATTGTCTCAGTTTGTGTCCTCTCATCCTCAGCAGCAGTGATGTCATCGATGCAATCTTTAGCTGGTGGTCCATGACACCAGAGGAAGATGACATTTCATCGATTGTGTCAGGCTGTGTCCTCTCATCCTCAGCAGCAGTCATGCCATCGATGACATCTGCAGCTGGTGGTCCATGAGAACCAGAGGAAGATGACATTTCATCGATTGTGTCAGGTTGTTTCCTCTCATCCTCAGCAGCAGTGATGTCATCGATGCCATCTGCAGCTGGTGGTCCATGAGAACCAGAAGAAGATGACATTTCATAGATCGTCTCAGGCTGTGTCCTCTCATCCTCAGCAGCAGTGATGTCATTGATGCCATCTGCTGCTGGTGGTCCATGAGAACCAGAGGAAGATGACATTTCATCGATTATCTCAGGCTGTGTCCTCTCATCCTCAAGAGCAGTGATGTCATCGATGCCATCTGCAGCTGGTGGTCCATGAGAACCAGAGGAAGATGACGTTTCATCGATTGTCTCAGTTTGTGTCCTCTCATCCTCAGCAGCAGTGATGTCATCGATGCCATCTGCAGCTGGTGGTCCATGAGAACCAGAAGAAGATGACATTTCATCGATTATCTCAGGCTGTGTCCTCTCATCCTCAAGAGCAGTGATGTCATCGATGCCATCTGCAGCTGGTGGTCCATGAGAACCAGAGGAAGATGACGTTTCATCGATTGTCTCAGTTTGTGTCCTCTCATCCTCAGCAGCAGTGATGTCATCGATGCCATCTTTAGCTGGTGGTCCATGACACCAGAGGAAGATGACATTTCATCGATTGTGTCAGGCTGTGTCCTCTCATCCTCAGCAGCAGTCATGCCATCGATGACATCTGCAGCTGGTGGTCCATGAGAACCAGAAGAAGATGACATTTCATCGATTGTCTCAGGCTGTGTCCTCTCATCCTCAGCAGCAGTGATGTCATCGATGCCATCTGCTGCTGGTGGTCAATGAGAACCAGAGGAAGATGACATTTCATTGATTGTCTCAGGCTGTGTCCTCTCATCCTCAGCAGCAGTGATGTCATCAATGCCATCTGCAGCTGGTGGTCCATGAGAACCAGAGGAAGATGACATTTCATCGATTGTGTCAGGTTGTTTCCTCTTATCCTCAGCAGCAGTGATGTCATCGATGCCATCTTTAGCTGGTGGTCCATGAGAACGAGAAGAAGATGACATTTCATCGATTGTGTCAGGTTGTTTCCTCTCATCCTCAGCAGCAGTGATGTCATCGATGACATCTGCAGCTGGTGGTCCATGAGAACCAGAAGAAGATGACATTTCATCGATTGTCTCAGGTTGTCCCCTCTCATCCTCAGCAGCAGTGATGTCATCGATGCCATCTGCAGCTGGTGGTACATGAGAACCAGAGGAAGATGACATTTCATCGATTGTGTCAGGCTGTGTCTTCTCATCCTCAGCAGCAGTGATGTCATCGATGCCTTCTGCAACTGGTGGTCCATGAAAACCAGAGGAAGATGACATTTCATCGATTGTATCAGGTTGTTTCCTCTCATCCTCAGCAGCAGTGATGTCATCGATGACATCTGCAGCGGGTGGTCCATGAGAACCAGAAGAAGATGACATTTCATCGATTGTCTCAGGCTGTGTCCTCTCATACTCAAGAGCAGTGATGTCATCGATGCCATCTGCAGCTGGTGGTCCATGAGAACCAGAGGAAGATGACATTTCATCGATTGTCTCAGTTTGTGTCCTCTCATCCTCAGCAGCAGTGATGTCATCGATGCCATCTTTAGCTGGTGGTCCATGACACCAGAGGAAGATGACATTTCATCGATTGTGTCAGGCTGTGTCCTCTCATCCTCAGCAGCAGTCATGCCATCGATGACATCTGCAGCTGGTGGTCCATGAGAACCAGAGGAAGATGACATTTCATCGATTGTGTCAGGTTGTTTCCTCTCATCCTCAGCAGCAGTGATGTCATCGATGCCATCTGCAGCTGGTGGTCCATGAGAACCAGAAGAAGATGACATTTCATAGATCGTCTCAGGCTGTGTCCTCTCATCCTCAGCAGCAGTGATGTCATTGATGCCATCTGCTGCTGGTGGTCCATGAGAACCAGAGGAAGATGACATTTCATCAATTGTCTCAGTTTGTGTCCTCTCATCCTCAGCAGCAGTGATGTCATCGATGCCATCTTTAGCTGGTGGTCCATGAGAACCAAAGGAAGATGACATTTCATCGATTGTCTCAGGTTGTCCCCTCTCATCCTCAGCAGCAGTGATGTCATTGATGCCATCTGCAGCTGGTGGTACATGAGAACCAGAGGAAGATGACATTTCATCGATTGTGTCAGGCTGTGTCTTCTCATCCTCAGCAGCAGTGATGTCATCGATGCCTTCTGCAACTGGTGGTCCATGAAAACCAGAGGAAGATGACATTTCATCGATTGTATCAGGTTGTTTCCTCTCATCCTCAGCAGCAGTGATGTCATCGATGACATCTGCAGCGGGTGGTCCATGAGAACCAGAAGAAGATGACATTTCATCGATTGTCTCAGGCTGTGTCCTCTCATACTCAAGAGCAGTGATGTCATCGATGCCATCTGCAGCTGGTGGTCCATGAGAACCAGAGGAAGATGACATTTCATCGATTGTCTCAGTTTGTGTCCTCTCATCCTCAGCAGCAGTGATGTCATCGATGCCATCTTTAGCTGGTGGTCCATGACACCAGAGGAAGATGACATTTCATCGATTGTGTCAGGTTGTTTCCTCTCATCCTCAGCAGCAGTGATGTCATCGATGCCATCTGCAGCTGGTGGTCCATGAGAACCAGAAGAAGATGACATTTCATAGATCGTCTCAGGCTGTGTCCTCTCATCCTCAGCAGCAGTGATGTCATTGATGCCATCTGCTGCTGGTGGTCCATGAGAACCAGAGGAAGATGACATTTCATCAATTGTCTCAGTTTGTGTCCTCTCATCCTCAGCAGCAATGATGTCATTGATGCCATCTTTAGCTGGTGGTCCATGAGAACCAAAGGAAGATGACATTTCATCGATTGTCTCAGGTTGTCCCCTCTCATCCTCAGCAGCAGTGATGTCATCGATGCCATCTGCAGCTGGTGGTACATGAGAACCAGAGGAAGATGACATTTCATCGATTGTGTCAGGCTGTGTCTTCTCATCCTCAGCAGCAGTGATGTCATCGATGCCATCTGCTGCTGGTGGTCCATGAGAACCAGAGGAAGATGACATTTCATCAATTGTCTCAGTTTGTGTCCTCTCATCCTCAGCAGCAGTGATGTCATCGATGCCATCTTTAGCTGGTGGTCCATGAGAACCAGAGGAAGATGACATTTCATCGATTGTCTCAGGTTGTCCCCTCTCATCCTCAGCAGCAGTGATGTCATTGATGCCATCTGCAGCTGGTGGTCCATGAGAACCAGAGGAAGATGACATTTCATCGATTGTGTCAGGCTGTGTCTTCACATCCTCAGCAGCAGTGATGTCATCGATGACATCTGCAGCTGGTGGTCCATGAGAACCAGAAGAAGATGACATTTCATCGATTGTCTCAGGTTGTCCCCTCTCATTCTCAGCAGCAGTGATGTCATCGATGCCATCTGCAGCTGGTGGTCCATGAGAACCAGAAGAAGATGACATTTCATTGATCGTCTCAGGCTGTGTCCTCTCATCCTCAGCAGCAGTGATGTCATTGATGCCATCTGCAGCTGGTGGTCCATGAGAACCAGAAGAAGATGACATTTCATCGATTGTGTCAGGCTGTGTCTTCTCATCCTCAGCAGCAGTGATGTCATCGATGACATCTGCTGCTGGTGGTCCATGAGAACCAGAGGAAGATGACATTTCATCAATTGTCTCAGTTTGTGTCCTCTCATCCTCAGCATCAGTGATGTCATCGATGCCATCTTTAGCTGGTGGTCCATGAGAACCAGAGGAAGATGACATTTCATCGATTGTCTCAGGTTGTCCCCTCTCATCCTCAGCAGCAGTGATGTCATCGATGCCATCTGCAGCTGGTGGTCCATGAGAACCAGAAGAAGATGACATTTCATCGATTGTGTCAGGCTGTGTCTTCTCATCCTCAGCAGCAGTGATGTCATCGATGCCATCTGCAGCTGGTGGTCCATGAGAACCAGAGGAAGATGACATTTCATCGATTGTCTCAGGCTGTGTCTTCTCATCCTCAGCAGCAGTGATGTCATCGATGCCATCTGCAGCTGGTGGTCAATGAGAACCAGAGGAAGATGACATTTCATGGATTGTGTCAGGTTGTTTCCTCTCATCCTCAGCAGCAGTGATGTCATCGATGCCATCTTTAGCTGGTGGTCCATGAGAACCAGAGGAAAATGACATTTCATCGATTGTCTCAGGCTGTGTCTTCTCATCCTCAGCAGCAGTGATGTCATCGATGCCTTCTGCAACTGGTGGTCCATGAGAACCAGAAGAAGATGACATTTCATCGATTGTGTCAGGCTGTGTCTTCTCATCCTCAGCAGCAGTGATGTCATCGATGACATCTGCTGCTGGTGGTCCATGAGAACCAGAGGAAGATGACATTTCATCAATTGTCTCAGTTTGTGTCCTCTCATCCTCAGCATCAGTGATGTCATCGATGCCATTTTTAGCTGGTGGTCCATGAGAACCAGAAGAAGATGACATTTCATAGATCGTCTCAGGCTGTGTCCTCTCATCCTCAGCAGCAGTCATGTCATCGATGACATCTGCAGCTGGTGGTCCATGAGAACCAGAGGAAGATGACATTTTATCGATTGTCTCAGGTTGTCCCCTCTCATCCTCAGCAGCAGTGATGTCATCGATGCCATCTGCAGCTGGTGGTCCATGAGAACCAGAGGAAGATGACATTTCATCGATTGTATCAGGTTGTTTCCTCTCATCCTCAGCAGCAGTGATGTCATCGATGCCATCTGCAGCTGGTGGTCCATGAGAACCAGAAGAAGATGACATTTCATAGATCGTCTCAGGCTGTGTCCTCTCATCCTCAGCAGCAGTGATGTCATCGATGACATCTGCAGCTGGTGGTCCATGAGAACCAGAAGAAGATGACATTTCATCGATTGTCTCAGTTTGTGTCCTCTCATCCTCAGCAGCAGTGATGTCATCGATGCCATCTGCAGCTGGTGGTCCATGAGAACCAGAAGAAGATGACATTTCATCGATTGTGTCAGGCTGTGTCCTCTCATCCTCAGCAGCAGTGATGTCATCGATGCCATCTTTAGCTGGTGGTCCATGACACCAGAGGAAGATGACATTTCATCGATTGTGTCAGGCTGTGTCCTCTCATCCTCAGCAGCAGTGATGTCATCGATGCCATCTGCAGCTGGTGGTCCATGAGAACCAGAAGAAGATGACATTTCATCGATTGTGTCAGGCTGTGTCCTCTCATCCTCAGCAGCAGTGATGTCATCGATGCCATCTTTAGCTGGTGGTCCATGACACCAGAGGAAGATGACATTTCATCGATTGTCTCAGGCTGTGTCTTCTCATCCTCAGCAGCAGTGATGTCATCGATGCCATCTGCAGCTGGTGGTCAATGAGAACCAGAGGAAGATGACATTTCATGGATTATGTCAGGTTGTTTCCTCTCATCCTCAGCAGCAGTGATGTCATCTAAGCCATCTGTGGCTGACGGTCTATTAATGGTCTCTGCAGTGGTTTCGTCATCAGCTGGATGTGTGTCATCCAACCAAGTAATGTCTTCTTCATTTTGACTCACCACTTCGCTGGACGTTATATAGCGCTTGATGTCAGATGGCTGCCACAGCATGCATTTCTTCACAGCAGAAAAGGCTGATTTCACATACTTGTCCTTAATGTCACTTGGGAAGTATTTCATTGTGACGAAACGGTGACGTAAGGCTTCACTGGGGTTGATTCTTTTTTCAGGATCCACTTGCAGCATCTGTTTGAGGAGGCTTAAAAAGGCATCATTGTCCTCGTACTTTACGCCATTCTTCTTTCCCCTGCAGATCCTTGAGATGTCATCTAGACTTGTAAAGTTGGTAGAAAAGCCATTATATGGTTTGTTTTTGCATCTGGTTTCATACTTGTATTCCTGTCTGCTATTCAACCTCCATGAAGCAGTAGGGGAGTCTTTGGTGAAGAATTCCTCGGTATAAAGTCCATCGTTCAGAATGTGGTCGTCAGGCTGTCCATGCATCTGCGTAATGACTCGCATGGCTTCATACTCATACTCCAATGGATACAGGTCTTCGCCCAGGTACAAGAATGCTAACACACAGCCAAGAGCCCACATATCAACGGCCTCATTCATTGGGAGGCCCAAATAGGCCTCTGGGGCCCTGTAGCCAATATTTTGAATTTTCCTGCCCTGCTTTATGGAGGAAACTGTACATCCCACACCAAAATCAATCAGTTTCACCTTGAAGGGATACGATTCATGATTGACCAGCATTATATTGTCTGGCTTGATGTCGGCATGCATGACACCTACGCTCTTCAGGGCATTCAGAGCCACCAGCATCTGTTGTGTAATTACCCTAATCTTAGACAAATTCAGTGGAGCAAAACTCCTACTCGACATCAATTCCTCAAGAGTCATGCCCAGCATTTCAAATGCCAGACAAACATGTCCATCAAAAATGAAATGGTTGGTGAAATTGACCAAGTGTTTCCCATACATCGATAACGCGCGTGCTAGACGTGCGTGACACGGCGTTTCATTAGGTTACGTCAAATTCAGAGGGAGACTGGCAGCACCTGAGTTTTTGAGGTGAATACCTTTTTTTAACTCGATGATAAAAATCATCATGCCTCGCAGTTTGGTTTGTATTAGACGTGTAATACAACCTGTGGACCGCCTGTGTGTTAACGTCACGTTCTATACACATCGTGTTTTAACTCAGGTGTGTAGCTAGTTGGACTGGCTAGCATAGAGCTAAATGGCTAGCTAGCTAACCGATCGGAAAGCTGCACATAACCAGGTGAACTGATGCTTTTTTCCTCTTTCATCAGCCATGAAGGCCACTGAATATTATTTTCAGTGAAAAAGAAAGCACCAGAAAGATGAAGAGAGCAGGGAGCAGCGCAGGTAGGATGCAAATAGGGTTGGAATACGGATATACCCAGTAACATTAGCATGTAACATTAGCATGAATGAGGCAGAAACAGCAGAGAGCGGCAGGAGGGAAAACCGGTGTTGAGAAGAATTACTCTGTGAATTAAGGGCTTATTTTGGATCAAACCATAATTGGTGATTGTTGGAACAGTGGAAAAACGAACCAAGACGGTCGCGGTGAGGTTTATTTTCTGTGTCGAGTGGTTTTTCACAGTTAACGAGGTCATTAAGCGTCTCAGTTCGGTGAAAGAGAGAAACGTGAATTCAAAATGGTGTACGGTTGTATTTTCTATTTACTAAGGGAAATAACCAGGTGTAAGAATTATAAATGATCTAAATAGTCATCCCAGATGTCAGAGAGAGAAAAGGACAAGTGGCGACACAGCAGGGCAGAGTGGAGAGGAAGCAGGGACAAGTGGAGCAGGGCCAGCAGACAGCACAGCTGCAGGTAGAACACTATCCAGACAAACTTAGTGACCATTTATCAGTCAAGTATTGTTGATTCTTACGGAGTCCCGCAGGTGACATTGGGAAAAAAAAAAATCATGCGTGGCCACGCATTACTAACTACTAACTCGTGGCCACGCGTTATTATGTTGTGGCCAGAACATATTAGACTTATTGTCATCTCCATGCAGTCACTGTTCATTGTTGCTTTAGCCACTTTGCTGGGTTCTTGCAGACTTGTTACTTTATTTGATACCTGCACGATGTGATCAAACTGTATGTTTATTTGCTGCGCTACACCTGCTCTGTTCGTGCCCTCACTCTGCGTCTCCATTCATCTGACTCTCTCGCTGTCTCTCCCATCTACACACACCGTGGCCCAATACAAGTGTCCGGACTTCACCGCACTTGCAGAAGTCCGGGAAGTCTGCGGGTGCTGAAGGCTGTCTAAATACACAATTCATCCAGTTCACAAGGGGCCTCAAGCGCACTTTCTGCACACTTCCAGAGAGTCCGCTTGGGGTGCAGACTTCACTGATTTAATTACCCACAATTCATTGCAATACGGACGTGACATTGTAGTTTTTCCACTTGCCGAACAAAGAAACAAAAATAATTTATTATGAATGTGTAAAACAATGACTCTATTATAACGTTGAATCATGTAGGCCAGAAATGATATTCAACCACATCATGACACAGAAATATGTAGAAGTTCAGGCCATAGAGGTAAGCAAAATGCATTTTATTATTGTAGTCCTTAAATGATAGCCTATAAAAGCTGTGCAGTGTAATGCCAGTATAGATAGATAGATAATCTTTATTGTTTGTCCCATCAGTGACAGAAATTTGTCTTTGACAGGCTCACCACGTTCAATTCACATATAAAACGCATTTTAAAACATTTAAAACACATTATATTGACACATAAGAAGGACTGTTAAAAACATATAACAGGTACGTCATGAGAAGAGGTTGTTGTGTCTATGTCTGTTTGTTCAGGATGGTTATTGCAGATGGAATGAATGATTCCTTGCAGATGTTTTTATGAGCCAGTTGGACTTCGTACCGTCTGCCTGATGGCAGTAGCGTGAAGGAGTGGTGGAGTGGATGAGAGGAGTCCTTAGTGATCAGGGTAGCTTTCCTGATCACTGAGCGGCTGTCCAGATGAGATAGTGGAGTTTGAGGTGAACCGATTATTTTGCTGGCCTGATTGGTTACATGTGAGAGTTTTGTTTTCTGTATGATGGTGAGGGAGTTATACCAGGATGTAATATTGAATGTGAGGATGGATTCAATGAGTGATCGGTAGACCACAGTTAAAATGTCCTTGTTGACATTAAAAGATCTCAGTTTCCTTAGCAGGTGAAGGCGCTGTTGTGCTTTTTGTAAATGTAGTCTGTGTGTTGTGTAAAGGACAGGCAGGTGTCCATCTCTGTCTCCAGGTATTTAAAAGACTGGACCTGCTCCACCAGCTGACCCTGGATAGTGAGCGGCTGGAAAATAGGTGATGTGTTTTTTCCTCTGCCCCCACAGCACAGCTCCTTGGTCTTTGTGGTATTTAGTTCCAGTGAGTTCTGACTGAATGTTTGGACCAGGTTCTTGACTTTTTGCTGGTATTGGGACAGAGCAGTCAGTCAGGTGAGCCACCAGGGCCATGTCATCTGCATACTTAAAGAGTGACATTACTTCACTGTTACAGGAGATGTTATTGGTGTAGACAGAGAAGAGAATGGGGGATAAAACACAACCCTGGGGGAGCCCTGTGTTTAAAACCAACTTACTGCATTTAAAACCATGTAGAAGCACCTGTTGTGGTCTGTCCTTTAAAAAACTATTTATCCATAAAATCAGTGTGGGGTGAACCTGAAGGTCAGAGAGGCAGTGCAGCAAGATGTTTGTGTGTACAGTATTAAAAGCAGAGGAGAAGCACATGAATAAAATCCTAGTGTGTTGGTGTGCAGAGTCTATGTGCTTAGTGACAGTATCTACAAGCATGAGACTTGCATCTTCTACACCTCGTTTTGCCCTATAGGCAAACTGGAGTGGATCCAGTTTGCCTGACAGCATGTTGGCCAAGTGGTCACACACTACCCTCTCCATGCATTTACACAGGACAGATGTCAGGACCACTGGCCTGTAGTCCTTCATGTCCTGGTGTCTTTTTAGGGATAGTGATTATAGTGGATTCCTTCCACTGGTTGGGGACACATCCGGAGTCCAGAAGGTGCTGGAACAGCCTGGTGAGGTCAGTTTGTCAGTTTTCTGTTGTCTGTGCTTCTTAAAAAATGATCTTTAAACTGTTGAAAATGAATCACTTTGCAGGGATGTGATTTCTCTGGAAAGCAGGATTCCAGGCTCATACCTTCATAACTCTTACTTCATTTTTAATGGCTCTGTTTTATACTATTTTCTGTCCTGATAGGACAAAAACCAGGCAGAGATCATGCAACAGTTGTCCAGTGAATTCAATGAGTGGGCAGACATCTACCCTGGTTTGAGTCTTCTGGCTGCAGTGGTCCTGGTCCTCCCTGTCTCCAGCGTGAACTGTGAGTGAGACGTCTCAACGATGAAAGAGAACAATGTGTACATTGTCTGTTCATTTTCTGCTGCGCTGTCTTTCAAAATGGTTGTTAGTTTGTTTCTGTTTCAGGTCAAACCTGATCTCAGGAACAAGCTTAAAGGACAGCACCTGGCTTAAAGGCCTAGCAGGCCTCAGAATCTCAATAAATGGACCTGCCCCTGAAGCAGACCCATACAGACAGGCATTAGAAATGTTTTTTTACAAACAAGAAAAATCTCATGTTCATAAAACCAGCAGGTGAACCCTGGCGTTTGAAACAGTGGAACATGAATGCAACTTGCAGTTCCTCCGACCCAATCAGACCCGTTGTTCAGACTCCCTGTTCCTCGCTGTAGAAAGAAAGGGTTTCATGCATCCAGAAGGAGCAAGGAGAAAAAGCTATTCACAATGTGTGCACAGCATTGAAGATAAAGATGTCAGTTGGCAGAACTCACATTGTTTGGTAAAGAGTCATGAAACAGATGTCAGCATTGCTGATTAATGGGTGAATCCACCTTTCTTAAGCTGCAGTATAATTTAGTTTTCTTTACATGGTTGTATGATAATTGTAGTTCATTTGAATGAATTCTGTTGATGATGAATTAAGCTGTAATAAAAACAAAAACAACATCAGGAGTATACAACATTTCACACAATCAGTAATCAGTGTGTCCCCAATCAACATTGATTCCCACAGTAATCCTCCTCCTCATGGACTGGTACAACCTCTGGATGATGTCATCCTGTGGGATGGCGGCACACTCCTCAGTCAGAGCTGCCAGATAAGCTGCTGAGTCTAAGGAGGAGGCGATGGTGAGCGTTGACCTTTGGACCGCCCCGCCTCCTGAGGGCCAATGGCACAATCCCAGTCATTTTGCCCCAGCTGTTGCATTCTTGTAATGTCATTTCCTCCCCAATCTTCTTGCTTTTTCTAGAGGTGGGTTAGATTAACAACGTAGTGGTATTTTGGATTAGTTGGATAGAGGCATCATGGTGATTTTCATCATCATAGAAATGATGTTTTCAGACTCAAGACTACTCACAAAATTAAGTCAAGTGTGACCAAACTTTGTATGATGAGAAGTGTCACAAAACCTACATATAGATGTGCAACCAGTTTTGAAATACATTAACAGGTGCATTTTTAAACCCCATGAGTTTATTTATTCTGCTTATGAGGTGTGTTTTCTACTGCTGAATAGGTAGAGATGAGATGCATTTTATCATTTTTCATACCGTAACAAGTTTGTAACATCTTAATACAACAATACCTACAGTATATGTCATGTGTACTTGAAATTGATCATTAAAAGGCTGATCTGGAATACTTTTTAGATTCCTGAACAGGTCAAACTTTATCCACTAGTATTTCAAGAATAAATGGTGAAGCATTGTGAGAGTAAAAAAGAAGTCTGGGAGCCGCTGCATTTATAAATAGCAGCAGTTGTTGGAATAAATGTAATTATCATGCCTCATTCTGCTGGTAAATATCTTTACCATTTCCATTAAACTGTGATCAGTTTCATCAACCAGAGAAGGAGCTACAGTAGAGCAGGATTACTGTGATTGTGACAGAAAAACACAGGTCAAACTATCAAGGCTGTCACATATGTAAGGAACATTTGACAGCCGAGACCAAATATTCATCGGTTCATTTTCCCTGCAGCTCTGCTTGAAGTCCCACAGCTGTCTTCAGACAGCACAGTGCTGCTGGTTAGATGGATGTGATCCACGGAGCTGAAGCACACTGACCCTCTGAAATCTGAAACAGAAACACTGCATCATGCTGTAGGTTGCTGAGAGGCTAACAGAGATGTAGCCCTGAGAGGAGCAGTGCTGTCATACAAAGACTTTTCAGGAGAAATCTGACAATTACGCAATTTATTCTTCACAAATGCTAAAGATCAGACTTCAGTTTTGCTTTGTTTCTTGTGATATTAAATTCTGAATTGGCAGGTTATAAAAGGCCACAACAGCTGATTATTGAGAGAGCAATTTAGTTGAGGAATGGCTGAGATAAGTTCTTTTTTCAGCTTTGTACAGATGAGAGGTTTTTAACAATTAACACAAATATCCATTTCATATAAAGTCACATAAATCTTCTTTAGATATCACAGAACAAAGTTCTGTCCTACTCCAGACCGTGGATGGAATCATCACTTTTTAAGTTGTCTTCAGTATCATATGATAGTCGACTAAACATCGAAGGGTTCGTGTCGAACGAGAGCCACCAAATGCTTGATGCTGGATTGTCTCCAGCAGTTTGTCTGACAGAAGCATGTGGTGGATGAGCTGAACAGTGTTGGATCAACTCCACCAACTGTTGAAGTCAACAATAAGTGATGAGACTTTTTGTTTTATTTTAATCGTTTATTTGTCAGGGACAATTTCAAGGAACATTGTAGCAACTAACAATGACAAGATACAAATGTGTTGCACACAAGATTTCTGGCCAACGGCTCATTTGCCATCTCTGTCCCTGGTTAGGCTTTTCTGCTAGAATCATCATAAATTAAAAGCATCACTGGAACGAATGAGGGCCTGGAGGTAGTTGGCTGCTTCCTCTGGATGCGTTGAGGTCTTCAGTCTTTCAGCCTTTATGGGTCTATGGCAGGGTAGGGCACCTTTTTCCATGTAGAAATTCTCTATGAATACCAGCGTTTGCAGTGAAAGATGCTTGCACACAGTTCACTACTTTTTTGTGCGCAGCAACCTTTACAAATGAGGCCCCAGTTCAAATATCCTGGAGCTTTTTAGACTCTGGTAGAAGGCAGACAACTTTTCCTGTCGCTCTTCTTGTTGAAGAACCTAGATGTTATGGTTGTAGCATTTTAGCTTGTGTAACAAAATGTGAATATGTGGCGTGGTACGTTCATTTAAGGCATTACTAACTCATTCCCACTAAATACTAACGCATGGCCACGCATTATTATTTTTTTCCCAATTTCACTGAAGTATGTTGTATCACTGCAGTAGTGAGTACTGCTGCATTAAACTCAGGTTAAAATGTACCCATTAGCTGTACTACAAAGTGTTAGTGTTTACTGGACAGGTTGTGTGTTGGCTGACGTTCTTACTTTAATTATGCTTTGTTTGTTGGGCGACTTGAAGTCTGCAGGTTTGCGCCCAGTTTAAATAAGGTAGGCTTTGTAATGACGTCCTGGTTTCGTAGTGCCGCATTGGTGCATATGACGTAATGACGTCCAAGGTTACTGCGCTTGCGTCGTGTAGCTATGCTAACCAGTTCGCTGCTAGCCTGCCGTTCACACGGCATCGTGTCTGAAACGATCCCGTACACACGGATCCGCAAACACGACCGACAACGATGTAGTCTGTAGCCAAGGCTAGCTTCAACCATCAGCTGCACAAGCTAAACCGGAAAGTCCGACGTTGTCATTTTCTTGTTGTTCTGGCCGTAGTACGCTGTTTGCCTACGGTGGCCGTAACGGTTCACAACACGATGCAAAAGCCACAACAAACTTATTACGTTATAACGTGATACAAACTTATCACGTTAAAAATACTCTTGTTTGAATGAGTAAAGTCTGCGGAGAACAGATAATCTGAGGAATATCTCTCACCTACATGATTTGATAAAGTTGTACTTCATGCTCGGATTGAGACATAGAAATCTTAACAGTGGAATATCGTGTTTTGGGCCATGCAACAAGTGTCCACTTCAATGTGTAATATAATGCTTGTCTGATGTCTGTTTATGAAGTGTGTTTTTACTATATTATTTGCCATAATGATTGTATTGTATATTTTCCACTTAAATAAAGTTGTGGAAAAAAACACACTTCCACTTCCGCCAGAGGCCAACTTATTGTGTTGAGATGTGATAAATTCATGTTATAACAATAAAAGGTATCACGTTATAAGTGAAGTACAACTTAATCAAATCATGTAGGTGAGCCATATTCCTCAGTTTATCCGTTCTCCGCAGACTTTACTCATTCAAACAAGAGTATGTTTTAACGGGATAAGTTTGTATCACGTTATAATGTGATAAGTTTTTCTTTTCTGCCGTGGCAGCAATGCGCTTCCGTATAGAAGATACACTAAGGGAAGAGATCTACATTAAAAAATTATAATTATGTTTCTACTTTTTGTATGTATGTTCACAAATGTTCAATAAAGTTTGGTTAAACAAAAGATCTGTTGACTCTCACCTCCGGTGTTGCTCTTCTCCATTGTTGTTTATTTTACTAATAAAAGTTGGCTTCCATTGTGGCTTTTGCATTTGTGCTGTAGTATTTGTTTTTGTGCTGTAGTATTTGAATTTGCATTTGTGCTGTAGTATTTGTATTTTTGCTGTAGCTTTTGCATTTTGCAGTCCAAGAATAAAATCCTAGTGTGTTGGTGTGCAGAGTCTATGTGCTTAGTGACAGTGTCTACAAGCATGAGACTTGCATCTTCTACACCTCGTTTTGCCCTATAGGGAAACTGGAGTGGATCCAGTTTGCCTGACAGCATGTTGGCCAAGTGGTCACACACTACCCTCTCCATGCATTTACACAGGACAGATGTCAGGACCACTGGCCTGTAGTCCTTCATGTCCTGGTGTCTTTTTAGGGATAGTGATTATAGTGGATTCCTTCCACTGGTTGGGGACACATCCGGAGTCCAGAAGGTGCTGGAACAGCCTGGTGAGGTCAGTTTGTCAGTTTTCTGTTGTCTGTGCTTCTTAAAAAATGATCTTTAAACTGTTGAAAATGAATCACTTTGCAGGGATGTGATTTCTCTGGAAAGCAGGATTCCAGGCTCATACCTTCATAACTCTTACTTCATTTTTAATGGCTCTGTTTTCTACTATTTTCTGTCCTGATAGGACAAAAACCAGGCAGAGATCATGCAACAGTTGTCCAGTGAATTCAATGAGTGGGCAGACATCTACCCTGGTTTGAGTCTTCTGGCTGCAGTGGTCCTGGTCCTCCCTGTCTCCAGCGTGAACTGTGAGTGAGACGTCTCAACGATGAAAGAGAACAATGTGTACATTGTCTGTTCATTTTCTGCTGCGCTGTCTTTCAAAATGGTTGTTAGTTTGTTTCTGTTTCAGGTCAAACCTGATCTCAGGAACAAGCTTAAAGGAGAGCACCTGGCTTAAAGGCCTAGCAGGCCTCAGAATCTCAATAAATGGACCTGCCCCTGAAGCAGACCCATACAGACAGGCATTAGAAATGTTTTTTTACAAACAAGAAAAATCTCATGTTCATAAAACCAGCAGGTCAACCCTGGCGTTTGAAAGAGTGGAACATGAATGCAACTTGCAGTTCCTCCGACCCAATCAGACCCGTTGTTCAGACTCCCTGTTCCTCGCTGTAGAAAGAAAGGGTTTCATTCATCCAGAAGGAGCAAGGAGAAAAAGCTATTCACAATGTGTGCACAGCATTGAAGATAAAGATGTCAGTTGGCAGAACTCACATTGTTTGGTAAAGAGTCATGAAACAGATGTCAGCATTGCTGATTAATGGGTGAATCCACCTTTCTTAAGCTGCAGTATAATTTAGTTTTCTTTACATGGTTGTATGATAATTGTAGTTCATTTGAATGAATTCTGTTGATGATGAATTAAGCTGTAATAAAAACAAAAACAACATCAGGAGTATACAACATTTCACACAATCAGTAATCAGTGTGTCCCCAATCAACATTGATTCCCACAGTAATCCTCCTCCTCATGGACTGGTACAACCTCTGGATGATGTCATCCTGTGGGATGGCGGCACACTCCTCAGTCAGAGCTGCCAGATAAGCTGCTGAGTCTAAGGAGGAGGCGATGGTGAGCGTTGACCTTTGGACCGCCCCGCCTCCTGAGGGCCAATGGCACAATCCCAGTCATTTTGCCCCAGCTGTTGCATTCTTGCAATGTCATTTCCTCCCCAATCTTCTTGCTTTTTCTAGAGGTGGGTTAGATTAACAACGTAGTGGTATTTTGGATTAGTTGGATAGAGGCATCATGGTGATTTTCATCATCATAGAAATGATGTTTTCAGACTCAAGACTACTCACAAAATTAAGTCAAGTGTGACCAAACTTTGTATGATGAGAAGTGTCACAAAACCTACATATAGATGTGCAACCAGTTTTGAAATACATTAACAGGTGCATTTTTAAACCCCATGAGTTTATTTATTCTGCTTATGAGGTGTGTTTTCTACTGCTGAATAGGTAGAGATGAGATGCATTTTATCATTTTTCATACCGTAACAAGTTTGTAACATCTTAATACAACAATACCTACAGTATATGTCATGTGTACTTGAAATTGATCATTAAAAGGCTGATCTGGAATACTTTTTAGATTCCTGAACAGGTCAAACTTTATCCACTAGTATTTCAAGAATAAATGGTGAAGCATTGTGAGAGTAAAAAAGAAGTCTGGGAGCCGCTGCATTTATAAATAGCAGCAGTTGTTGGAATAAATGTAATTATCATGCCTCATTCTGCTGGTAAATATCTTTACCATTTCCATTAAACTGTGATCAGTTTCATCAACCAGAGAAGGAGCTACAGTAGAGCAGGATTACTGTGATTGTGACAGAAAAACACAGGTCAAACTATCAAGGCTGTCACATATGTAAGGAACATTTGACAGCCGAGACCAAATATTCATCGGTTCATTTTCCCTGCAGCTCTGCTTGAAGTCCCACAGCTGTCTTCAGACAGCACAGTGCTGCTGGTTAGATGGATGTGATCCACGGAGCTGAAGCACACTGACCCTCTGAAATCTGAAACAGAAACACTGCATCATGCTGTAGGTTGCTGAGAGGCTAACAGAGATGTAGCCCTGAGAGGAGCAGTGCTGTCATACAAAGACTTTTCAGGAGAAATCTGACAATTACGCAATTTATTCTTCACAAATGCTAAAGATCAGACTTCAGTTTTGCTTTGTTTCTTGTGATATTAAATTCTGAATTGGCAGGTTATAAAAGGCCACAACAGCTGATTATTGAGAGAGCAATTTAGTTGAGGAATGGCTGAGATAAGTTCTTTTTTCAGCTTTGTACAGATGAGAGGTTTTTAACAATTAACACAAATATCCATTTCATATAAAGTCACATAAATCTTCTTTAGATATCACAGAACAAAGTTCTGTCCTACTCCAGACCGTGGATGGAATCATCACTTTTTAAGTTGTCTTCAGTATCATATGATAGTCGACTAAACATCGAAGGGTTCGTGTCGAACGAGAGCCACCAAATGCTTGATGCTGGATTGTCTCCAGCAGTTTGTCTGACAGAAGCATGTGGTGGATGAGCTGAACAGTGTTGGATCAACTCCACCAACTGTTGAAGTCAACAATAAGTGATGAGACTTTTTGTTTTATTTTAATCGTTTATTTGTCAGGGACAATTTCAAGGAACATTGTAGCAACTAACAATGACAAGATACAAATGTGTTGCACACAAGATTTCTGGCCAACGGCTCATTTGCCATCTCTGTCCCTGGTTAGGCTTTTCTGCTAGAATCATCATAAATTAAAAGCATCACTGGAACGAATGAGGGCCTGGAGGTAGTTGGCTGCTTCCTCTGGATGCGTTGAGGTCTTCAGTCTTTCAGCCTTTATGGGTCTATGGCAGGGTAGGGCACCTTTTTCCATGTAGAAATTCTCTATGAATACCAGCGTTTGCAGTGAAAGATGCTTGCACACAGTTCACTACTTTTTTGTGCGCAGCAACCTTTACAAATGAGGCCCCAGTTCAAATATCCTGGAGCTTTTTAGACTCTGGTAGAAGGCAGACAACTTTTCCTGTCGCTCTTCTTGTTGAAGAACCTAGATGTTATGGTTGTAGCATTTTAGCTTGTGTAACAAAATGTGAATATGTGGCGTGGTACGTTCATTTAAGGCATTACTAACTCATTCCCACTAAATACTAACGCATGGCCACGCATTATTATTTTTTTCCCAATTTCACTGAAGTATGTTGTATCACTGCAGTAGTGAGTACTGCTGCATTAAACTCAGGTTAAAATGTACCCATTAGCTGTACTACAAAGTGTTAGTGTTTACTGGACAGGTTGTGTGTTGGCTGACGTTCTTACTTTAATTATGCTTTGTTTGTTGGGCGACTTGAAGTCTGCAGGTTTGCGCCCAGTTTAAATAAGGTAGGCTTTGTAATGACGTCCTGGTTTCGTAGTGCCGCATTGGTGCATATGACGTAATGACGTCCAAGGTTACTGCGCTTGCGTCGTGTAGCTATGCTAACCAGTTCGCTGCTAGCCTGCCGTTCACACGGCATCGTGTCTGAAACGATCCCGTACACACGGATCCGCAAACACGACCGACAACGATGTAGTCTGTAGCCAAGGCTAGCTTCAACCATCAGCTGCACAAGCTAAACCGGAAAGTCCGACGTTGTCATTTTCTTGTTGTTCTGGCCGTAGTACGCTGTTTGCCTACGGTGGCCGTAACGGTTCACAACACGATGCAAAAGCCACAACAAACTTATTACGTTATAACGTGATACAAACTTATCACGTTAAAAATACTCTTGTTTGAATGAGTAAAGTCTGCGGAGAACAGATAATCTGAGGAATATCTCTCACCTACATGATTTGATAAAGTTGTACTTCATGCTCGGATTGAGACATAGAAATCTTAACAGTGGAATATCGTGTTTTGGGCCATGCAACAAGTGTCCACTTCAATGTGTAATATAATGCTTGTCTGATGTCTGTTTATGAAGTGTGTTTTTACTATATTATTTGCCATAATGATTGTATTGTATATTTTCCACTTAAATAAAGTTGTGGAAAAAAACACACTTCCACTTCCGCCAGAGGCCAACTTATTGTGTTGAGATGTGATAAATTCATGTTATAACAATAAAAGGTATCACGTTATAAGTGAAGTACAACTTAATCAAATCATGTAGGTGAGCCATATTCCTCAGTTTATCCGTTCTCCGCAGACTTTACTCATTCAAACAAGAGTATGTTTTAACGGGATAAGTTTGTATCACGTTATAATGTGATAAGTTTTTCTTTTCTGCCGTGGCAGCAATGCGCTTCCGTATAGAAGATACACTAAGGGAAGAGATCTACATTAAAAAATTATAATTATGTTTCTACTTTTTGTATGTATGTTCACAAATGTTCAATAAAGTTTGGTTAAACAAAAGATCTGTTGACTCTCACCTCCGGTGTTGCTCTTCTCCATTGTTGTTTATTTTACTAATAAAAGTTGGCTTCCATTGTGGCTTTTGCATTTGTGCTGTAGTATTTGTTTTTGTGCTGTAGTATTTGAATTTGCATTTGTGCTGTAGTATTTGTATTTTTGCTGTAGCTTTTGCATTTTGCAGTCCAAGAATAAAATCCTAGTGTGTTGGTGTGCAGAGTCTATGTGCTTAGTGACAGTGTCTACAAGCATGAGACTTGCATCTTCTACACCTCGTTTTGCCCTATAGGGAAACTGGAGTGGATCCAGTTTGCCTGACAGCATGTTGGCCAAGTGGTCACACACTACCCTCTCCATGCATTTACACAGGACAGATGTCAGGACCACTGGCCTGTAGTCCTTCATGTCCTGGTGTCTTTTTAGGGATAGTGATTATAGTGGATTCCTTCCACTGGTTGGGGACACATCCGGAGTCCAGAAGGTGCTGGAACAGCCTGGTGAGGTCAGTTTGTCAGTTTTCTGTTGTCTGTGCTTCTTAAAAAATGATCTTTAAACTGTTGAAAATGAATCACTTTGCAGGGATGTGATTTCTCTGGAAAGCAGGATTCCAGGCTCATACCTTCATAACTCTTACTTCATTTTTAATGGCTCTGTTTTCTACTATTTTCTGTCCTGATAGGACAAAAACCAGGCAGAGATCATGCAACAGTTGTCCAGTGAATTCAATGAGTGGGCAGACATCTACCCTGGTTTGAGTCTTCTGGCTGCAGTGGTCCTGGTCCTCCCTGTCTCCAGCGTGAACTGTGAGTGAGACGTCTCAACGATGAAAGAGAACAATGTGTACATTGTCTGTTCATTTTCTGCTGCGCTGTCTTTCAAAATGGTTGTTAGTTTGTTTCTGTTTCAGGTCAAACCTGATCTCAGGAACAAGCTTAAAGGAGAGCACCTGGCTTAAAGGCCTAGCAGGCCTCAGAATCTCAATAAATGGACCTGCCCCTGAAGCAGACCCATACAGACAGGCATTAGAAATGTTTTTTTACAAACAAGAAAAATCTCATGTTCATAAAACCAGCAGGTCAACCCTGGCGTTTGAAAGAGTGGAACATGAATGCAACTTGCAGTTCCTCCGACCCAATCAGACCCGTTGTTCAGACTCCCTGTTCCTCGCTGTAGAAAGAAAGGGTTTCATTCATCCAGAAGGAGCAAGGAGAAAAAGCTATTCACAATGTGTGCACAGCATTGAAGATAAAGATGTCAGTTGGCAGAACTCACATTGTTTGGTAAAGAGTCATGAAACAGATGTCAGCATTGCTGATTAATGGGTGAATCCACCTTTCTTAAGCTGCAGTATAATTTAGTTTTCTTTACATGGTTGTATGATAATTGTAGTTCATTTGAATGAATTCTGTTGATGATGAATTAAGCTGTAATAAAAACAAAAACAACATCAGGAGTATACAACATTTCACACAATCAGTAATCAGTGTGTCCCCAATCAACATTGATTCCCACAGTAATCCTCCTCCTCATGGACTGGTACAACCTCTGGATGATGTCATCCTGTGGGATGGCGGCACACTCCTCAGTCAGAGCTGCCAGATAAGCTGCTGAGTCTAAGGAGGAGGCGATGGTGAGCGTTGACCTTTGGACCGCCCCGCCTCCTGAGGGCCAATGGCACAATCCCAGTCATTTTGCCCCAGCTGTTGCATTCTTGCAATGTCATTTCCTCCCCAATCTTCTTGCTTTTTCTAGAGGTGGGTTAGATTAACAACGTAGTGGTATTTTGGATTAGTTGGATAGAGGCATCATGGTGATTTTCATCATCATAGAAATGATGTTTTCAGACTCAAGACTACTCACAAAATTAAGTCAAGTGTGACCAAACTTTGTATGATGAGAAGTGTCACAAAACCTACATATAGATGTGCAACCAGTTTTGAAATACATTAACAGGTGCATTTTTAAACCCCATGAGTTTATTTATTCTGCTTATGAGGTGTGTTTTCTACTGCTGAATAGGTAGAGATGAGATGCATTTTATCATTTTTCATACCGTAACAAGTTTGTAACATCTTAATACAACAATACCTACAGTATATGTCATGTGTACTTGAAATTGATCATTAAAAGGCTGATCTGGAATACTTTTTAGATTCCTGAACAGGTCAAACTTTATCCACTAGTATTTCAAGAATAAATGGTGAAGCATTGTGAGAGTAAAAAAGAAGTCTGGGAGCCGCTGCATTTATAAATAGCAGCAGTTGTTGGAATAAATGTAATTATCATGCCTCATTCTGCTGGTAAATATCTTTACCATTTCCATTAAACTGTGATCAGTTTCATCAACCAGAGAAGGAGCTACAGTAGAGCAGGATTACTGTGATTGTGACAGAAAAACACAGGTCAAACTATCAAGGCTGTCACATATGTAAGGAACATTTGACAGCCGAGACCAAATATTCATCGGTTCATTTTCCCTGCAGCTCTGCTTGAAGTCCCACAGCTGTCTTCAGACAGCACAGTGCTGCTGGTTAGATGGATGTGATCCACGGAGCTGAAGCACACTGACCCTCTGAAATCTGAAACAGAAACACTGCATCATGCTGTAGGTTGCTGAGAGGCTAACAGAGATGTAGCCCTGAGAGGAGCAGTGCTGTCATACAAAGACTTTTCAGGAGAAATCTGACAATTACGCAATTTATTCTTCACAAATGCTAAAGATCAGACTTCAGTTTTGCTTTGTTTCTTGTGATATTAAATTCTGAATTGGCAGGTTATAAAAGGCCACAACAGCTGATTATTGAGAGAGCAATTTAGTTGAGGAATGGCTGAGATAAGTTCTTTTTTCAGCTTTGTACAGATGAGAGGTTTTTAACAATTAACACAAATATCCATTTCATATAAAGTCACATAAATCTTCTTTAGATATCACAGAACAAAGTTCTGTCCTACTCCAGACCGTGGATGGAATCATCACTTTTTAAGTTGTCTTCAGTATCATATGATAGTCGACTAAACATCGAAGGGTTCGTGTCGAACGAGAGCCACCAAATGCTTGATGCTGGATTGTCTCCAGCAGTTTGTCTGACAGAAGCATGTGGTGGATGAGCTGAACAGTGTTGGATCAACTCCACCAACTGTTGAAGTCAACAATAAGTGATGAGACTTTTTGTTTTATTTTAATCGTTTATTTGTCAGGGACAATTTCAAGGAACATTGTAGCAACTAACAATGACAAGATACAAATGTGTTGCACACAAGATTTCTGGCCAACGGCTCATTTGCCATCTCTGTCCCTGGTTAGGCTTTTCTGCTAGAATCATCATAAATTAAAAGCATCACTGGAACGAATGAGGGCCTGGAGGTAGTTGGCTGCTTCCTCTGGATGCGTTGAGGTCTTCAGTCTTTCAGCCTTTATGGGTCTATGGCAGGGTAGGGCACCTTTTTCCATGTAGAAATTCTCTATGAATACCAGCGTTTGCAGTGAAAGATGCTTGCACACAGTTCACTACTTTTTTGTGCGCAGCAACCTTTACAAATGAGGCCCCAGTTCAAATATCCTGGAGCTTTTTAGACTCTGGTAGAAGGCAGACAACTTTTCCTGTCGCTCTTCTTGTTGAAGAACCTAGATGTTATGGTTGTAGCATTTTAGCTTGTGTAACAAAATGTGAATATGTGGCGTGGTACGTTCATTTAAGGCATTACTAACTCATTCCCACTAAATACTAACGCATGGCCACGCATTATTATTTTTTTCCCAATTTCACTGAAGTATGTTGTATCACTGCAGTAGTGAGTACTGCTGCATTAAACTCAGGTTAAAATGTACCCATTAGCTGTACTACAAAGTGTTAGTGTTTACTGGACAGGTTGTGTGTTGGCTGACGTTCTTACTTTAATTATGCTTTGTTTGTTGGGCGACTTGAAGTCTGCAGGTTTGCGCCCAGTTTAAATAAGGCAGGCCTTGTAATGACGTCCTGGTTTCGTAGTGCCGCATTGGTGCGTATGACGTAATGACGTCCAAGGTTACTGCGCTTGCGTCGTGTAGCTATGCTAACCAGTTCGCTGCTAGCCTGCCGTTCACACGGCATCGTGTCTGAAACGATCCCGTACACACGGATCCGCAAACACGACCGACAACGATGTAGTCTGTAGCCAAGGCTAGCTTCAACCATCAGCTGCACAAGCTAAACCGGAAAGTCCGACGTTGTCATTTTGTTGTTGTTCTGGCCGTAGTACGCTGTTTGCCTACGGTGGCCGTAACGGTTCACAACACGATGCAAAAGCCACAACAAACTTATTACGTTATAACGTGATACAAACTTATCACGTTAAAAATACTCTTGTTTGAATGAGTAAAGTCTGCGGAGAACAGATAATCTGAGGAATATCTCTCACCTACATGATTTGATAAAGTTGTACTTCATGCTCGGATTGAGACATAGAAATCTTAACAGTGGAATATCGTGTTTTGGGCCATGCAACAAGTGTCCACTTCAATGTGTAATATAATGCTTGTCTGATGTCTGTTTATGAAGTGTGTTTTTACTATATTATTTGCCATAATGATTGTATTGTATATTTTCCACTTAAATAAAGTTGTGGAAAAAAACACACTTCCACTTCCGCCAGAGGCCAACTTATTGTGTTGAGATGTGATAAATTCATGTTATAACAATAAAAGGTATCACGTTATAAGTGAAGTACAACTTAATCAAATCATGTAGGTGAGCCATATTCCTCAGTTTATCCGTTCTCCGCAGACTTTACTCATTCAAACAAGAGTATGTTTTAACGGGATAAGTTTGTATCACGTTATAATGTGATAAGTTTTTCTTTTCTGCCGTGGCAGCAATGCGCTTCCGTATAGAAGATACACTAAGGGACGAGATCTACATTAAAAAATTATAATTATGTTTCTACTCTTTGTATGTATGTTCACAAATGTTCAATAAAGTTTGGTTAAACAAAAGATCTGTTGACTCTCACCTCCGGTGTTGCTCTTCTCCATTGTTGTTTATTTTACTAATAAAAGTTGGCTTCCATTGTGGCTTTTGCATTTGTGCTGTAGTATTTGTTTTTGTGCTGTAGTATTTGTATTTGCATTTGTGCTGTAGTATTTACATTTGTGCTGTAGTATTTGTATTTTTGCTGTAGCTTTTGCATTTTGCAGTCCAAGAATAAAATCCTAGTGTGTTGGTGTGCAGAGTCTATGTGCTTAGTGACAGTGTCTACAAGCATGAGACTTGCATCTTCTACACCTCGTTTTGCCCTATAGGGAAACTGGAGTGGATCCAGTTTGCCTGACAGCATGTTGGCCAAGTGGTCACACACTACCCTCTCCATGCATTTACACAGGACAGATGTCAGGACCACTGGCCTGTAGTCCTTCATGTCCTGGTGTCTTTTTAGGGATAGTGATTATAGTGGATTCCTTCCACTGGTTGGGGACACATCCGGAGTCCAGAAGGTGCTGGAACAGCCTGGTGAGGTCAGTTTGTCAGTTTTCTGTTGTCTGTGCTTCTTAAAAAATGATCTTTAAACTGTTGAAAATGAATCACTTTGCAGGGATGTGATTTCTCTGGAAAGCAGGATTCCAGGCTCATACCTTCATAACTCTTACTTCATTTTTAATGGCTCTGTTTTCTACTATTTTCTGTCCTGATAGGACAAAAACCAGGCAGAGATCATGCAACAGTTGTCCAGTGAATTCAATGAGTGGGCAGACATCTACCCTGGTTTGAGTCTTCTGGCTGCAGTGGTCCTGGTCCTCCCTGTCTCCAGCGTGAACTGTGAGTGAGACGTCTCAACGATGAAAGAGAACAATGTGTACATTGTCTGTTCATTTTCTGCTGCGCTGTCTTTCAAAATGGTTGTTAGTTTGTTTCTGTTTCAGGTCAAACCTGATCTCAGGAACAAGCTTAAAGGAGAGCACCTGGCTTAAAGGCCTAGCAGGCCTCAGAATCTCAATAAATGGACCTGCCCCTGAAGCAGACCCATACAGACAGGCATTAGAAATGTTTTTTTACAAACAAGAAAAATCTCATGTTCATAAAACCAGCAGGTCAACCCTGGCGTTTGAAACAGTGGAACATGAATGCAACTTGCAGTTCCTCCGACCCAATCAGACCCGTTGTTCAGACTCCCTGTTCCTCGCTGTAGAAAGAAAGGGTTTCATTCATCCAGAAGGAGCAAGGAGAAAAAGCTATTCACAATGTGTGCACAGCATTGAAGATAAAGATGTCAGTTGGCAGAACTCACATTGTTTGGTAAAGAGTCATGAAACAGATGTCAGCATTGCTGATTAATGGGTGAATCCACCTTTCTTAAGCTGCAGTATAATTTAGTTTTCTTTACATGGTTGTATGATAATTGTAGTTCATTTGAATGAATTCTGTTGATGATGAATTAAGCTGTAATAAAAACAAAAACAACATCAGGAGTATACAACATTTCACACAATCAGTAATCAGTGTGTCCCCAATCAACATTGATTCCCACAGTAATCCTCCTCCTCATGGACTGGTACAACCTCTGGATGATGTCATCCTGTGGGATGGCGGCACACTCCTCAGTCAGAGCTGCCAGATAAGCTGCTGAGTCTAAGGAGGAGGCGATGGTGAGCGTTGACCTTTGGACCGCCCCGCCTCCTGAGGGCCAATGGCACAATCCCAGTCATTTTGCCCCAGCTGTTGCATTCTTGCAATGTCATTTCCTCCCCAATCTTCTTGCTTTTTCTAGAGGTGGGTTAGATTAACAACGTAGTGGTATTTTGGATTAGTTGGATAGAGGCATCATGGTGATTTTCATCATCATAGAAATGATGTTTTCAGACTCAAGACTACTCACAAAATTAAGTCAAGTGTGACCAAACTTTGTATGATGAGAAGTGTCACAAAACCTACATATAGATGTGCAACCAGTTTTGAAATACATTAACAGGTGCATTTTTAAACCCCATGAGTTTATTTATTCTGCTTATGAGGTGTGTTTTCTACTGCTGAATAGGTAGAGATGAGATGCATTTTATCATTTTTCATACCGTAACAAGTTTGTAACATCTTAATACAACAATACCTACAGTATATGTCATGTGTACTTGAAATTGATCATTAAAAGGCTGATCTGGAATACTTTTTAGATTCCTGAACAGGTCAAACTTTATCCACTAGTATTTCAAGAATAAATGGTGAAGCATTGTGAGAGTAAAAAAGAAGTCTGGGAGCCGCTGCATTTATAAATAGCAGCAGTTGTTGGAATAAATGTAATTATCATGCCTCATTCTGCTGGTAAATATCTTTACCATTTCCATTAAACTGTGATCAGTTTCATCAACCAGAGAAGGAGCTACAGTAGAGCAGGATTACTGTGATTGTGACAGAAAAACACAGGTCAAACTATCAAGGCTGTCACATATGTAAGGAACATTTGACAGCCGAGACCAAATATTCATCGGTTCATTTTCCCTGCAGCTCTGCTTGAAGTCCCACAGCTGTCTTCAGACAGCACAGTGCTGCTGGTTAGATGGATGTGATCCACGGAGCTGAAGCACACTGACCCTCTGAAATCTGAAACAGAAACACTGCATCATGCTGTAGGTTGCTGAGAGGCTAACAGAGATGTAGCCCTGAGAGGAGCAGTGCTGTCATACAAAGACTTTTCAGGAGAAATCTGACAATTACGCAATTTATTCTTCACAAATGCTAAAGATCAGACTTCAGTTTTGCTTTGTTTCTTGTGATATTAAATTCTGAATTGGCAGGTTATAAAAGGCCACAACAGCTGATTATTGAGAGAGCAATTTAGTTGAGGAATGGCTGAGATAAGTTCTTTTTTCAGCTTTGTACAGATGAGAGGTTTTTAACAATTAACACAAATATCCATTTCATATAAAGTCACATAAATCTTCTTTAGATATCACAGAACAAAGTTCTGTCCTACTCCAGACCGTGGATGGAATCATCACTTTTTAAGTTGTCTTCAGTATCATATGATAGTCGACTAAACATCGAAGGGTTCGTGTCAAACGAGAGCCACCAAATGCTTGATGCTGGATTGTCTCCAGCAGTTTGTCTGACAGAAGCATGTGGTGGATGAGCTGAACAGTGTTGGATCAACTCCACCAACTGTTGAAGTCAACAATAAGTGATGAGACTTTTTGTTTTATTTTAATCGTTTATTTGTCAGGGACAATTTCAAGGAACATTGTAGCAACTAACAATGACAAGATACAAATGTGTTGCACACAAGATTTCTGGCCAACGGCTCATTTGCCATCTCTGTCCCTGGTTAGGCTTTTCTGCTAGAATCATCATAAATTAAAAGCATCACTGGAACGAATGAGGGCCTGGAGGTAGTTGGCTGCTTCCTCTGGATGCGTTGAGGTCTTCAGTCTTTCAGCCTTTATGGGTCTATGGCAGGGTAGGGCACCTTTTTCCATGTAGAAATTCTCTATGAATACCAGCGTTTGCAGTGAAAGATGCTTGCACACAGTTCACTACTTTTTTGTGCGCAGCAACCTTTACAAATGAGGCCCCGGTTCAAATATCCTGGAGCTTTTTAGACTCTGGTAGAAGGCAGACAACTTTTCCTGTCGCTCTTCTTGTTGAAGAACCTAGATGTTATGGTTGTAGCATTTTAGCTCGTGTAACAAAATGTGAATATGTGGCGTGGTACGTTCATTTAAGGCATTACTAACTCATTCCCACTAAATACTAACGCATGGCCACGCATTATTATTTTTTTCCCAATTTCACTGAAGTATGTTGTATCACTGCAGTAGTGAGTACTGCTGCATTAAACTCAGGTTAAAATGTACCCATTAGCTGTACTACAAAGTGTTAGTGTTTACTGGACAGGTTGTGTGTTGGCTGACGTTCTTACTTTAATTATGCTTTGTTTGTTGGGCGACTTGAAGTCTGCAGGTTTGCGCCCAGTTTAAATAAGGCAGGCCTTGTAATGACGTCCTGGTTTCGTAGTGCCGCATTGGTGCGTATGACGTAATGACGTCCAAGGTTACTGCGCTTGCGTCGTGTAGCTATGCTAACCAGTTCGCTGCTAGCCTGCCGTTCACACGGCATCGTGTCTGAAACGATCCCGTACATACGGATCCGCAAACACGACCGACAACGATGTAGTCTGTAGCCAAGGCTAGCTTCAACCATCAGCTGCACAAGCTAAACCGGAAAGTCCGACGTTGTCATTTTGTTGTTGTTCTGGCCGTAGTACGCTGTTTGCCTACGGTGGCCGTAACGGTTCACAACACGATGCAAAAGCCACAACAAACTTATTACGTTATAACGTGATACAAACTTATCACGTTAAAAATACTCTTGTTTGAATGAGTAAAGTCTGCGGAGAACAGATAATCTGAGGAATATCTCTCACCTACATGATTTGATAAAGTTGTACTTCATGCTCGGATTGAGACATAGAAATCTTAACAGTGGAATATCGTGTTTTGGGCCATGCAACAAGTGTCCACTTCAATGTGTAATATAATGCTTGTCTGATGTCTGTTTATGAAGTGTGTTTTTACTATATTATTTGCCATAATGATTGTATTGTATATTTTCCACTTAAATAAAGTTGTGGAAAAAAACACACTTCCACTTCCGCCAGAGGCCAACTTATTGTGTTGAGATGTGATAAATTCATGTTATAACAATAAAAGGTATCACGTTATAAGTGAAGTACAACTTAATCAAATCATGTAGGTGAGCCATATTCCTCAGTTTATCCGTTCTCCGCAGACTTTACTCATTCAAACAAGAGTATGTTTTAACGGGATAAGTTTGTATCACGTTATAATGTGATAAGTTTTTCTTTTCTGCCGTGGCAGCAATGCGCTTCCGTATAGAAGATACACTAAGGGACGAGATCTACATTAAAAAATTATAATTATGTTTCTACTCTTTGTATGTATGTTCACAAATGTTCAATAAAGTTTGGTTAAACAAAAGATCTGTTGACTCTCACCTCCGGTGTTGCTCTTCTCCATTGTTGTTTATTTTACTAATAAAAGTTGGCTTCCATTGTGGCTTTTGCATTTGTGCTGTAGTATTTGTTTTTGTGCTGTAGTATTTGTATTTGCATTTGTGCTGTAGTATTTACATTTGTGCTGTAGTATTTGTATTTTTGCTGTAGCTTTTGCATTTTGCAGTCCAAGAATAAAATCCTAGTGTGTTGGTGTGCAGAGTCTATGTGCTTAGTGACAGTGTCTACAAGCATGAGACTTGCATCTTCTACACCTCGTTTTGCCCTATAGGGAAACTGGAGTGGATCCAGTTTGCCTGACAGCATGTTGGCCAAGTGGTCACACACTACCCTCTCCATGCATTTACACAGGACAGATGTCAGGACCACTGGCCTGTAGTCCTTCATGTCCTGGTGTCTTTTTAGGGATAGTGATTATAGTGGATTCCTTCCACTGGTTGGGGACACATCCGGAGTCCAGAAGGTGCTGGAACAGCCTGGTGAGGTCAGTTTGTCAGTTTTCTGTTGTCTGTGCTTCTTAAAAAATGATCTTTAAACTGTTGAAAATGAATCACTTTGCAGGGATGTGATTTCTCTGGAAAGCAGGATTCCAGGCTCATACCTTCATAACTCTTACTTCATTTTTAATGGCTCTGTTTTCTACTATTTTCTGTCCTGATAGGACAAAAACCAGGCAGAGATCATGCAACAGTTGTCCAGTGAATTCAATGAGTGGGCAGACATCTACCCTGGTTTGAGTCTTCTGGCTGCAGTGGTCCTGGTCCTCCCTGTCTCCAGCGTGAACTGTGAGTGAGACGTCTCAACGATGAAAGAGAACAATGTGTACATTGTCTGTTCATTTTCTGCTGCGCTGTCTTTCAAAATGGTTGTTAGTTTGTTTCTGTTTCAGGTCAAACCTGATCTCAGGAACAAGCTTAAAGGAGAGCACCTGGCTTAAAGGCCTAGCAGGCCTCAGAATCTCAATAAATGGACCTGCCCCTGAAGCAGACCCATACAGACAGGCATTAGAAATGTTTTTTTACAAACAAGAAAAATCTCATGTTCATAAAACCAGCAGGTCAACCCTGGCGTTTGAAACAGTGGAACATGAATGCAACTTGCAGTTCCTCCGACCCAATCAGACCCGTTGTTCAGACTCCCTGTTCCTCGCTGTAGAAAGAAAGGGTTTCATGCATCCAGAAGGAGCAAGGAGAAAAAGCTATTCACAATGTGTGCACAGCATTGAAGATAAAGATGTCAGTTGGCAGAACTCACATTGTTTGGTAAAGAGTCATGAAACAGATGTCAGCATTGCTGATTAATGGGTGAATCCACCTTTCTTAAGCTGCAGTATAATTTAGTTTTCTTTACATGGTTGTATGATAATTGTAGTTCATTTGAATGAATTCTGTTGATGATGAATTAAGCTGTAATAAAAACAAAAACAACATCAGGAGTATACAACATTTCACACAATCAGTAATCAGTGTGTCCCCAATCAACATTGATTCCCACAGTAATCCTCCTCCTCATGGACTGGTACAACCTCTGGATGATGTCATCCTGTGGGATGGCGGCACACTCCTCAGTCAGAGCTGCCAGATAAGCTGCTGAGTCTAAGGAGGAGGCGATGGTGAGCGTTGACCTTTGGACCGCCCCGCCTCCTGAGGGCCAATGGCACAATCCCAGTCATTTTGCCCCAGCTGTTGCATTCTTGCAATGTCATTTCCTCCCCAATCTTCTTGCTTTTTCTAGAGGTGGGTTAGATTAACAACGTAGTGGTATTTTGGATTAGTTGGATAGAGGCATCATGGTGATTTTCATCATCATAGAAATGATGTTTTCAGACTCAAGACTACTCACAAAATTAAGTCAAGTGTGACCAAACTTTGTATGATGAGAAGTGTCACAAAACCTACATATAGATGTGCAACCAGTTTTGAAATACATTAACAGGTGCATTTTTAAACCCCATGAGTTTATTTATTCTGCTTATGAGGTGTGTTTTCTACTGCTGAATAGGTAGAGATGAGATGCATTTTATCATTTTTCATACCGTAACAAGTTTGTAACATCTTAATACAACAATACCTACAGTATATGTCATGTGTACTTGAAATTGATCATTAAAAGGCTGATCTGGAATACTTTTTAGATTCCTGAACAGGTCAAACTTTATCCACTAGTATTTCAAGAATAAATGGTGAAGCATTGTGAGAGTAAAAAAGAAGTCTGGGAGCCGCTGCATTTATAAATAGCAGCAGTTGTTGGAATAAATGTAATTATCATGCCTCATTCTGCTGGTAAATATCTTTACCATTTCCATTAAACTGTGATCAGTTTCATCAACCAGAGAAGGAGCTACAGTAGAGCAGGATTACTGTGATTGTGACAGAAAAACACAGGTCAAACTATCAAGGCTGTCACATATGTAAGGAACATTTGACAGCCGAGACCAAATATTCATCGGTTCATTTTCCCTGCAGCTCTGCTTGAAGTCCCACAGCTGTCTTCAGACAGCACAGTGCTGCTGGTTAGATGGATGTGATCCACGGAGCTGAAGCACACTGACCCTCTGAAATCTGAAACAGAAACACTGCATCATGCTGTAGGTTGCTGAGAGGCTAACAGAGATGTAGCCCTGAGAGGAGCAGTGCTGTCATACAAAGACTTTTCAGGAGAAATCTGACAATTACGCAATTTATTCTTCACAAATGCTAAAGATCAGACTTCAGTTTTGCTTTGTTTCTTGTGATATTAAATTCTGAATTGGCAGGTTATAAAAGGCCACAACAGCTGATTATTGAGAGAGCAATTTAGTTGAGGAATGGCTGAGATAAGTTCTTTTTTCAGCTTTGTACAGATGAGAGGTTTTTAACAATTAACACAAATATCCATTTCATATAAAGTCACATAAATCTTCTTTAGATATCACAGAACAAAGTTCTGTCCTACTCCAGACCGTGGATGGAATCATCACTTTTTAAGTTGTCTTCAGTATCATATGATAGTCGACTAAACATCGAAGGGTTCGTGTCAAACGAGAGCCACCAAATGCTTGATGCTGGATTGTCTCCAGCAGTTTGTCTGACAGAAGCATGTGGTGGATGAGCTGAACAGTGTTGGATCAACTCCACCAACTGTTGAAGTCAACAATAAGTGATGAGACTTTTTGTTTTATTTTAATCGTTTATTTGTCAGGGACAATTTCAAGGAACATTGTAGCAACTAACAATGACAAGATACAAATGTGTTGCACACAAGATTTCTGGCCAACGGCTCATTTGCCATCTCTGTCCCTGGTTAGGCTTTTCTGCTAGAATCATCATAAATTAAAAGCATCACTGGAACGAATGAGGGCCTGGAGGTAGTTGGCTGCTTCCTCTGGATGCGTTGAGGTCTTCAGTCTTTCAGCCTTTATGGGTCTATGGCAGGGTAGGGCACCTTTTTCCATGTAGAAATTCTCTATGAATACCAGCGTTTGCAGTGAAAGATGCTTGCACACAGTTCACTACTTTTTTGTGCGCAGCAACCTTTACAAATGAGGCCCCGGTTCAAATATCCTGGAGCTTTTTAGACTCTGGTAGAAGGCAGACAACTTTTCCTGTCGCTCTTCTTGTTGAAGAACCTAGATGTTATGGTTGTAGCATTTTAGCTCGTGTAACAAAATGTGAATATGTGGCGTGGTACGTTCATTTAAGGCATTACTAACTCATTCCCACTAAATACTAACGCATGGCCACGCATTATTATTTTTTTCCCAATTTCACTGAAGTATGTTGTATCACTGCAGTAGTGAGTACTGCTGCATTAAACTCAGGTTAAAATGTACCCATTAGCTGTACTACAAAGTGTTAGTGTTTACTGGACAGGTTGTGTGTTGGCTGACGTTCTTACTTTAATTATGCTTTGTTTGTTGGGCGACTTGAAGTCTGCAGGTTTGCGCCCAGTTTAAATAAGGCAGGCCTTGTAATGACGTCCTGGTTTCGTAGTGCCGCATTGGTGCGTATGACGTAATGACGTCCAAGGTTACTGCGCTTGCGTCGTGTAGCTATGCTAACCAGTTCGCTGCTAGCCTGCCGTTCACACGGCATCGTGTCTGAAACGATCCCGTACACACGGATCCGCAAACACGACCGACAACGATGTAGTCTGTAGCCAAGGCTAGCTTCAACCATCAGCTGCACAAGCTAAACCGGAAAGTCCGACGTTGTCATTTTGTTGTTGTTCTGGCCGTAGTACGCTGTTTGCCTACGGTGGCCGTAACGGTTCACAACACGATGCAAAAGCCACAACAAACTTATTACGTTATAACGTGATACAAACTTATCACGTTAAAAATACTCTTGTTTGAATGAGTAAAGTCTGCGGAGAACAGATAATCTGAGGAATATCTCTCACCTACATGATTTGATAAAGTTGTACTTCATGCTCGGATTGAGACATAGAAATCTTAACAGTGGAATATCGTGTTTTGGGCCATGCAACAAGTGTCCACTTCAATGTGTAATATAATGCTTGTCTGATGTCTGTTTATGAAGTGTGTTTTTACTATATTATTTGCCATAATGATTGTATTGTATATTTTCCACTTAAATAAAGTTGTGGAAAAAAACACACTTCCACTTCCGCCAGAGGCCAACTTATTGTGTTGAGATGTGATAAATTCATGTTATAACAATAAAAGGTATCACGTTATAAGTGAAGTACAACTTAATCAAATCATGTAGGTGAGCCATATTCCTCAGTTTATCCGTTCTCCGCAGACTTTACTCATTCAAACAAGAGTATGTTTTAACGGGATAAGTTTGTATCACGTTATAATGTGATAAGTTTTTCTTTTCTGCCGTGGCAGCAATGCGCTTCCGTATAGAAGATACACTAAGGGACGAGATCTACATTAAAAAATTATAATTATGTTTCTACTCTTTGTATGTATGTTCACAAATGTTCAATAAAGTTTGGTTAAACAAAAGATCTGTTGACTCTCACCTCCGGTGTTGCTCTTCTCCATTGTTGTTTATTTTACTAATAAAAGTTGGCTTCCATTGTGGCTTTTGCATTTGTGCTGTAGTATTTGTTTTTGTGCTGTAGTATTTGTATTTGCATTTGTGCTGTAGTATTTACATTTGTGCTGTAGTATTTGTATTTTTGCTGTAGCTTTTGCATTTTGCAGTCCAAGAATAAAATCCTAGTGTGTTGGTGTGCAGAGTCTATGTGCTTAGTGACAGTGTCTACAAGCATGAGACTTGCATCTTCTACACCTCGTTTTGCCCTATAGGGAAACTGGAGTGGATCCAGTTTGCCTGACAGCATGTTGGCCAAGTGGTCACACACTACCCTCTCCATGCATTTACACAGGACAGATGTCAGGACCACTGGCCTGTAGTCCTTCATGTCCTGGTGTCTTTTTAGGGATAGTGATTATAGTGGATTCCTTCCACTGGTTGGGGACACATCCGGAGTCCAGAAGGTGCTGGAACAGCCTGGTGAGGTCAGTTTGTCAGTTTTCTGTTGTCTGTGCTTCTTAAAAAATGATCTTTAAACTGTTGAAAATGAATCACTTTGCAGGGATGTGATTTCTCTGGAAAGCAGGATTCCAGGCTCATACCTTCATAACTCTTACTTCATTTTTAATGGCTCTGTTTTCTACTATTTTCTGTCCTGATAGGACAAAAACCAGGCAGAGATCATGCAACAGTTGTCCAGTGAATTCAATGAGTGGGCAGACATCTACCCTGGTTTGAGTCTTCTGGCTGCAGTGGTCCTGGTCCTCCCTGTCTCCAGCGTGAACTGTGAGTGAGACGTCTCAACGATGAAAGAGAACAATGTGTACATTGTCTGTTCATTTTCTGCTGCGCTGTCTTTCAAAATGGTTGTTAGTTTGTTTCTGTTTCAGGTCAAACCTGATCTCAGGAACAAGCTTAAAGGAGAGCACCTGGCTTAAAGGCCTAGCAGGCCTCAGAATCTCAATAAATGGACCTGCCCCTGAAGCAGACCCATACAGACAGGCATTAGAAATGTTTTTTTACAAACAAGAAAAATCTCATGTTCATAAAACCAGCAGGTCAACCCTGGCGTTTGAAACAGTGGAACATGAATGCAACTTGCAGTTCCTCCGACCCAATCAGACCCGTTGTTCAGACTCCCTGTTCCTCGCTGTAGAAAGAAAGGGTTTCATGCATCCAGAAGGAGCAAGGAGAAAAAGCTATTCACAATGTGTGCACAGCATTGAAGATAAAGATGTCAGTTGGCAGAACTCACATTGTTTGGTAAAGAGTCATGAAACAGATGTCAGCATTGCTGATTAATGGGTGAATCCACCTTTCTTAAGCTGCAGTATAATTTAGTTTTCTTTACATGGTTGTATGATAATTGTAGTTCATTTGAATGAATTCTGTTGATGATGAATTAAGCTGTAATAAAAACAAAAACAACATCAGGAGTATACAACATTTCACACAATCAGTAATCAGTGTGTCCCCAATCAACATTGATTCCCACAGTAATCCTCCTCCTCATGGACTGGTACAACCTCTGGATGATGTCATCCTGTGGGATGGCGGCACACTCCTCAGTCAGAGCTGCCAGATAAGCTGCTGAGTCTAAGGAGGAGGCGATGGTGAGCGTTGACCTTTGGACCGCCCCGCCTCCTGAGGGCCAATGGCACAATCCCAGTCATTTTGCCCCAGCTGTTGCATTCTTGCAATGTCATTTCCTCCCCAATCTTCTTGCTTTTTCTAGAGGTGGGTTAGATTAACAACGTAGTGGTATTTTGGATTAGTTGGATAGAGGCATCATGGTGATTTTCATCATCATAGAAATGATGTTTTCAGACTCAAGACTACTCACAAAATTAAGTCAAGTGTGACCAAACTTTGTATGATGAGAAGTGTCACAAAACCTACATATAGATGTGCAACCAGTTTTGAAATACATTAACAGGTGCATTTTTAAACCCCATGAGTTTATTTATTCTGCTTATGAGGTGTGTTTTCTACTGCTGAATAGGTAGAGATGAGATGCATTTTATCATTTTTCATACCGTAACAAGTTTGTAACATCTTAATACAACAATACCTACAGTATATGTCATGTGTACTTGAAATTGATCATTAAAAGGCTGATCTGGAATACTTTTTAGATTCCTGAACAGGTCAAACTTTATCCACTAGTATTTCAAGAATAAATGGTGAAGCATTGTGAGAGTAAAAAAGAAGTCTGGGAGCCGCTGCATTTATAAATAGCAGCAGTTGTTGGAATAAATGTAATTATCATGCCTCATTCTGCTGGTAAATATCTTTACCATTTCCATTAAACTGTGATCAGTTTCATCAACCAGAGAAGGAGCTACAGTAGAGCAGGATTACTGTGATTGTGACAGAAAAACACAGGTCAAACTATCAAGGCTGTCACATATGTAAGGAACATTTGACAGCCGAGACCAAATATTCATCGGTTCATTTTCCCTGCAGCTCTGCTTGAAGTCCCACAGCTGTCTTCAGACAGCACAGTGCTGCTGGTTAGATGGATGTGATCCACGGAGCTGAAGCACACTGACCCTCTGAAATCTGAAACAGAAACACTGCATCATGCTGTAGGTTGCTGAGAGGCTAACAGAGATGTAGCCCTGAGAGGAGCAGTGCTGTCATACAAAGACTTTTCAGGAGAAATCTGACAATTACGCAATTTATTCTTCACAAATGCTAAAGATCAGACTTCAGTTTTGCTTTGTTTCTTGTGATATTAAATTCTGAATTGGCAGGTTATAAAAGGCCACAACAGCTGATTATTGAGAGAGCAATTTAGTTGAGGAATGGCTGAGATAAGTTCTTTTTTCAGCTTTGTACAGATGAGAGGTTTTTAACAATTAACACAAATATCCATTTCATATAAAGTCACATAAATCTTCTTTAGATATCACAGAACAAATTTCTGTCCTACTCCAGACCGTGGATGGAATCATCACTTTTTAAGTTGTCTTCAGTATCATATGATAGTCGACTAAACATCGAAGGGTTCGTGTCAAACGAGAGCCACCAAATGCTTGATGCTGGATTGTCTCCAGCAGTTTGTCTGACAGAAGCATGTGGTGGATGAGCTGAACAGTGTTGGATCAACTCCACCAACTGTTGAAGTCAACAATAAGTGATGAGACTTTTTGTTTTATTTTAATCGTTTATTTGTCAGGGACAATTTCAAGGAACATTGTAGCAACTAACAATGACAAGATACAAATGTGTTGCACACAAGATTTCTGGCCAACGGCTCATTTGCCATCTCTGTCCCTGGTTAGGCTTTTCTGCTAGAATCATCATAAATTAAAAGCATCACTGGAACGAATGAGGGCCTGGAGGTAGTTGGCTGCTTCCTCTGGATGCGTTGAGGTCTTCAGTCTTTCAGCCTTTATGGGTCTATGGCAGGGTAGGGCACCTTTTTCCATGTAGAAATTCTCTATGAATACCAGCGTTTGCAGTGAAAGATGCTTGCACACAGTTCACTACTTTTTTGTGCGCAGCAACCTTTACAAATGAGGCCCCAGTTCAAATATCCTGGAGCTTTTTAGACTCTGGTAGAAGGCAGACAACTTTTCCTGTCGCTCTTCTTGTTGAAGAACCTAGATGTTATGGTTGTAGCATTTTAGCTTGTGTAACAAAATGTGAATATGTGGCGTGGTACGTTCATTTAAGGCATTACTAACTCATTCCCACTAAATACTAACGCATGGCCACGCATTATTATTTTTTTCCCAATTTCACTGAAGTATGTTGTATCACTGCAGTAGTGAGTACTGCTGCATTAAACTCAGGTTAAAATGTACCCATTAGCTGTACTACAAAGTGTTAGTGTTTACTGGACAGGTTGTGTGTTGGCTGACGTTCTTACTTTAATTATGCTTTGTTTGTTGGGCGACTTGAAGTCTGCAGGTTTGCGCCCAGTTTAAATAAGGCAGGCCTTGTAATGACGTCCTGGTTTCGTAGTGCCGCATTGGTGCGTATGACGTAATGACGTCCAAGGTTACTGCGCTTGCGTCGTGTAGCTATGCTAACCAGTTCGCTGCTAGCCTGCCGTTCACACGGCATCGTGTCTGAAACGATCCCGTACACACGGATCCGCAAACACGACCGACAACGATGTAGTCTGTAGCCAAGGCTAGCTTCAACCATCAGCTGCACAAGCTAAACCGGAAAGTCCGACGTTGTCATTTTGTTGTTGTTCTGGCCGTAGTACGCTGTTTGCCTACGGTGGCCGTAACGGTTCACAACACGATGCAAAAGCCACAACAAACTTATTACGTTATAACGTGATACAAACTTATCACGTTAAAAATACTCTTGTTTGAATGAGTAAAGTCTGCGGAGAACAGATAATCTGAGGAATATCTCTCACCTACATGATTTGATAAAGTTGTACTTCATGCTCGGATTGAGACATAGAAATCTTAACAGTGGAATATCGTGTTTTGGGCCATGCAACAAGTGTCCACTTCAATGTGTAATATAATGCTTGTCTGATGTCTGTTTATGAAGTGTGTTTTTACTATATTATTTGCCATAATGATTGTATTGTATATTTTCCACTTAAATAAAGTTGTGGAAAAAAACACACTTCCACTTCCGCCAGAGGCCAACTTATTGTGTTGAGATGTGATAAATTCATGTTATAACAATAAAAGGTATCACGTTATAAGTGAAGTACAACTTAATCAAATCATGTAGGTGAGCCATATTCCTCAGTTTATCCGTTCTCCGCAGACTTTACTCATTCAAACAAGAGTATGTTTTAACGGGATAAGTTTGTATCACGTTATAATGTGATAAGTTTTTCTTTTCTGCCGTGGCAGCAATGCGCTTCCGTATAGAAGATACACTAAGGGACGAGATCTACATTAAAAAATTATAATTATGTTTCTACTCTTTGTATGTATGTTCACAAATGTTCAATAAAGTTTGGTTAAACAAAAGATCTGTTGACTCTCACCTCCGGTGTTGCTCTTCTCCATTGTTGTTTATTTTACTAATAAAAGTTGGCTTCCATTGTGGCTTTTGCATTTGTGCTGTAGTATTTGTTTTTGTGCTGTAGTATTTGTATTTGCATTTGTGCTGTAGTATTTACATTTGTGCTGTAGTATTTGTATTTTTGCTGTAGCTTTTGCATTTTGCAGTCCAAGAATAAAATCCTAGTGTGTTGGTGTGCAGAGTCTATGTGCTTAGTGACAGTGTCTACAAGCATGAGACTTGCATCTTCTACACCTCGTTTTGCCCTATAGGGAAACTGGAGTGGATCCAGTTTGCCTGACAGCATGTTGGCCAAGTGGTCACACACTACCCTCTCCATGCATTTACACAGGACAGATGTCAGGACCACTGGCCTGTAGTCCTTCATGTCCTGGTGTCTTTTTAGGGATAGTGATTATAGTGGATTCCTTCCACTGGTTGGGGACACATCCGGAGTCCAGAAGGTGCTGGAACAGCCTGGTGAGGTCAGTTTGTCAGTTTTCTGTTGTCTGTGCTTCTTAAAAAATGATCTTTAAACTGTTGAAAATGAATCACTTTGCAGGGATGTGATTTCTCTGGAAAGCAGGATTCCAGGCTCATACCTTCATAACTCTTACTTCATTTTTAATGGCTCTGTTTTATACTATTTTCTGTCCTGATAGGACAAAAACCAGGCAGAGATCATGCAACAGTTGTCCAGTGAATTCAATGAGTGGGCAGACATCTACCCTGGTTTGAGTCTTCTGGCTGCAGTGGTCCTGGTCCTCCCTGTCTCCAGCGTGAACTGTGAGTGAGACGTCTCAACGATGAAAGAGAACAATGTGTACATTGTCTGTTCATTTTCTGCTGCGCTGTCTTTCAAAATGGTTGTTAGTTTGTTTCTGTTTCAGGTCAAACCTGATCTCAGGAACAAGCTTAAAGGACAGCACCTGGCTTAAAGGCCTAGCAGGCCTCAGAATCTCAATAAATGGACCTGCCCCTGAAGCAGACCCATACAGACAGGCATTAGAAATGTTTTTTTACAAACAAGAAAAATCTCATGTTCATAAAACCAGCAGGTGAACCCTGGCGTTTGAAACAGTGGAACATGAATGCAACTTGCAGTTCCTCCGACCCAATCAGACCCGTTGTTCAGACTCCCTGTTCCTCGCTGTAGAAAGAAAGGGTTTCATTCATCCAGAAGGAGCAAGGAGAAAAAGCTATTCACAATGTGTGCACAGCATTGAAGATAAAGATGTCAGTTGGCAGAACTCACATTGTTTGGTAAAGAGTCATGAAACAGATGTCAGCATTGCTGATTAATGGGTGAATCCACCTTTCTTAAGCTGCAGTATAATTTAGTTTTCTTTACATGGTTGTATGATAATTGTAGTTCATTTGAATGAATTCTGTTGATGATGAATTAAGCTGTAATAAAAACAAAAACAACATCAGGAGTATACAACATTTCACACAATCAGTAATCAGTGTGTCCCCAATCAACATTGATTCCCACAGTAATCCTCCTCCTCATGGACTGGTACAACCTCTGGATGATGTCATCCTGTGGGATGGCGGCACACTCCTCAGTCAGAGCTGCCAGATAAGCTGCTGAGTCTAAGGAGGAGGCGATGGTGAGCGTTGACCTTTGGACCGCCCCGCCTCCTGAGGGCCAATGGCACAATCCCAGTCATTTTGCCCCAGCTGTTGCATTCTTGCAATGTCATTTCCTCCCCAATCTTCTTGCTTTTTCTAGAGGTGGGTTAGATTAACAACGTAGTGGTATTTTGGATTAGTTGGATAGAGGCATCATGGTGATTTTCATCATCATAGAAATGATGTTTTCAGACTCAAGACTACTCACAAAATTAAGTCAAGTGTGACCAAACTTTGTATGATGAGAAGTGTCACAAAACCTACATATAGATGTGCAACCAGTTTTGAAATACATTAACAGGTGCATTTTTAAACCCCATGAGTTTATTTATTCTGCTTATGAGGTGTGTTTTCTACTGCTGAATAGGTAGAGATGAGATGCATTTTATCATTTTTCATACCGTAACAAGTTTGTAACATCTTAATACAACAATACCTACAGTATATGTCATGTGTACTTGAAATTGATCATTAAAAGGCTGATCTGGAATACTTTTTAGATTCCTGAACAGGTCAAACTTTATCCACTAGTATTTGAAGAATAAATGGTGAAGCATTGTGAGAGTAAAAAAGAAGTCTGGGAGCCGCTGCATTCATAAATAGCAGCAGTTGTTGGAATAAATGTAATTATCATGCCTCATTCTGCTGGTAAATATCTTTACCATTTCCATTAAACTGTGATCAGTTTCATCAACCAGAGAAGGAGCTACAGTAGAGCAGGATTACTGTGATTGTGACAGAAAAACACAGGTCAAACTATCAAGGCTGTCACATATGTAAGGAACATTTGACAGCCGAGACCAAATATTCATCGGTTCATTTTCCCTGCAGCTCTGCTTGAAGTCCCACAGCTGTCTTCAGACAGCACAGTGCTGCTGGTGAGATGGATGTGATCCACGGAGCTGAAGCACACTGACCCTCTGAAATCTGAAACAGAAACACTGCATCATGCTGTAGGTTGCTGAGAGGCTAACAGAGATGTAGCCCTGAGAGGAGCAGTGCTGTCATACAAAGACTTTTCAGGAGAAATCTGACAATTACGCAATTTATTCTTCACAAATGCTAAAGATCAGACTTCAGTTTTGCTTTGTTTCTTGTGATATTAAATTCTGAATTGGCAGGTTATAAAAGGCCACAACAGCTGATTATTGAGAGAGCAATTTAGTTGAGGAATGGCTGAGATAAGTTCTTTTTTCAGCTTTGTACAGATGAGAGGTTTTTAACAATTAACACAAATATCCATTTCATATAAAGTCACATAAATCTTCTTTAGATATCACAGAACAAAGTTCTGTCCTACTCCAGACCGTGGATGGAATCATCACTTTTTAAGTTGTCTTCAGTATCACATGATAGTCGACTAAACATCGAAGGGTTCGTGTCAAACGAGAGCCACCAAATGCTTGATGCTGGATTGTCTCCAGCAGTTTGTCTGACAGAAGCATGTGGTGGATGAGCTGAACAGTGTTGGATCAACTCCACCAACTGTTGAAGTCAACAATAAGTGATGAGACTTTTTGTTTTATTTTAATCGTTTATTTGTCAGGGACAATTTCAAGGAACATTGTAGCAACTAACAATGACAAGATACAAATGTGTTGCACACAAGATTTCTGGCCAACGGCTCATTTGCCATCTCTGTCCCTGGTTAGGCTTTTCTGCTAGAATCATCATAAATTAAAAGCATCACTGGAACGAATGAGGGCCTGGAGGTAGTTGGCTGCTTCCTCTGGATGCGTTGAGGTCTTCAGTCTTTCAGCCTTTATGGGTCTATGGCAGGGTAGGGCACCTTTTTCCATGTAGAAATTCTCTATGAATACCAGCGTTTGCAGTGAAAGATGCTTACACACAGTTCACTACTTTTTTGTGCGCAGCAACCTTTACAAATGAGGCCCCAGTTCAAATATCCTGGAGATTTTTAGACTCTGGTAGAAGGCAGACAACTTTTCCTGTCGCCCTTCTTGTTGAAGAACCTAGATGTTATGGTTGTAGCATTTTAGCTCATGTAAAAAAATGTGAATATGTGGCGTGGTACGTTCATTTAAGGCATTACTAACTCATTCCCACTAAATACTAACGCATGGCCACGCATTATTATTTTTTTCCCAATTTCACTGAAGTATGTTGTATCACTGCAGTAGTGAGTACTGCTGCATTAAACTCAGGTTAAAATGTACCCATTAGCTGTACTACAAAGTGTTAGTGTTTACTGGACAGGTTGTGTGTTGGCTGACGTTCTTACTTTAATTATGCTTTGTTTGTTGGGCGACTTGAAGTCTGCAGGTTTGCGCCCAGTTTAAATAAGGCAGGCCTTGTAATGACGTCCTGGTTTCGTAGTGCCGCATTGGTGCGTATGACGTAATGACGTCCAAGGTTACTGCGCTTGCGTCGTGTAGCTATGCTAACCAGTTCGCTGCTAGCCTGCCGTTCACACGGCATCGTGTCTGAAACGATCCCGTACACACGGATCCGCAAACACGACCGACAACGATGTAGTCTGTAGCCAAGGCTAGCTTCAACCATCAGTTGCACAAGCTAAACCGGAAAGTCCGACGTTGTCATTTTGTTGTTGTTCTGGCCGTAGTACGCTGTTTGCCTACGGTGGCCGTAACGGTTCACAACACGATGCAAAAGCCACAACAAACTTATTACGTTAAAAATACTCTTGTTTGAATGAGTAAAGTCTGCGGAGAACAGATAATCTGAGGAATATCTCTCACCTACATGATTTGATAAAGTTGTACTTCATGCTCGGATTGAGACATAGAAATCTTAACAGTGGAATATCGTGTTTTGGGCCATGCAACAAGTGTCCACTTCAATGTGTAATATAATGCTTGTCTGATGTTTGTTTATGAAGTGTGTTTTTACTATATTATTTGCCATAATGATTGTATTGTATATTTTCCACTTAAATAAAGTTGTGGAAAAAACCACACTTCCACTTCCGCCAGAGGCCAACTTATTGTGTTGAGATGTGATAAATTCATGTTATAACAATAAAAGGTATCACGTTATAAGTGAAGTACAACTTAATCAAATCATGTAGGTGAGCCATATTCCTCAGTTTATCCGTTCTCCGCAGACTTTACTCATTCAAACAAGAGTATGTTTTAACGGGATAAGTTTGTATCACGTTATAATGTGATTAGTTTTTCTTTTCTGCCGTGGCAGCAATGTGCTTCCGTATAGAAGATACACTAAGGGGGGAGATCTACATTAAAAAATTATAATTATGTTTCTACTTTTTGTATGTATGTTCACAAATGTTCAATAAAGTTTGGTTAAACAAAAGATCTGTTGACTCTCACCTCCGGTGTTGCTCTTCTCCATTGTTGTTTATTTTACTAATAAAAGTTGGCTTCCATTGTGGCTTTTGCATTTGTGCTGTAGTATTTGTTTTTGTGCTGTAGTATTTGCATTTGTATTTGCATTTGTGCTGTAGTATTTGTATTTTTGCTGTAGCTTTTGCATTTTGCAGTCCAAGAATAAAATCCTAGTGTGTTGGTGTGCAGAGTCTATGTGCTTAGTGACAGTGTCTACAAGCATGAGACTTGCATCTTCTACACCTCGTTTTGCCCTATAGGCAAACTGGAGTGGATCCAGTTTGCCTGACAGCATGTTGGCCAAGTGGTCACACACTACCCTCTCCATGCATTTACACAGGACAGATGTCAGGACCACTGGCCTGTAGTCCTTCATGTCCTGGTGTCTTTTTAGGGATAGTGATTATAGTGGATTCCTTCCACTGGTTGGGGACACATCCGGAGTCCAGAAGGTGCTGCAACAGCCTGGTGAGGTCAGTTTGTCAGTTTTCTGTTGTCTGTGCTTCTTAAAAAATGATCTTTAAACTGTTGAAAATGAATCACTTTGCAGGGATGTGATTTCTCTGGAAAGCAGGATTCCAGGCTCATACCTTCATAACTCTTACTTCATTTTTAATGCCTCTGTTTTCTACTATTTTCTGTCCTGATAGGACAAAAACCAGGCAGAGATCATGCAACAGTTGTCCAGTGAATTCAATGAGTGGGCAGACATCTACCCTGGTTTGAGTCTTCTGGCTGCAGTGGTCCTGGTCCTCCCTGTCTCCAGCGTGAACTGTGAGTGAGACGTCTCAACAATGAAAGAGAACAATGTGTACATTGTCTGTTCATTTTCTGCTGCGCTGCCTTTCAAAATGGTTGTTAGTTTGTTTCTGTTTCAGGTCAAACCTGATCTCAGGAACAAGCTTTAAGGAGAGCACCTGGCTTAAAGGCCTAGCAGGCCTCAGAATCTCAATAAATGGACCTGCCCCTGAAGCAGACCCATACAGACAGGCATTAGAAATGTTTTTTTACAAACCAAGAAAAATCTCATGTTCATAAAACCAGCAGGTCAACCATGGCGTTTGAAACAGTGGAACATGAATGCAACTTGCAGTTCCTCCGACCCAATCAGACCCGTTGTTCAGACTCCCTGTTCCTCGCTGTAGAAAGAAAGGGTTTCATGCATCCAGAAGGAGCAAGGAGAAAAAGCTATTCACAATGTGTGCACAGCATTGAAGATAAAGATGTCAGTTGGCAGAACTCACATTGTTTGGTAAAGAGTCATGAAACAGATGTCAGCATTGCTGATTAATGGGTGAATCCACCTTTCTTAAGCTGCAGTATAATTTAGTTTTCTTTACATGGTTGTGTGATAATTGTAGTTCATTTGAATGAATTCTGTTGATGATGAATTAAGCTGTAATAAAAACAAAAACAACATCAGGAGTATACAACATTTCACACAATCAGTAATCAGTGTGTCCCCAATCAACATTGATTCCCACAGTAATCCTCCTCCTCATGGACTGGTACAACCTCTGGATGATGTCATCCTGTGGGATGGCGGCACACTCCTCAGTCAGAGCTGCCAGATAAGCTGCTGAGTCTAAGGAGGAGGCGATGGTGAGCGTTGACCTTTGGACCGCCCCGCCTCCTGAGGGCCAATGGCACAATCCCAGTCATTTTGCCCCAGCTGTTGCATTCTTGCAATGTCATTTCCTCCCCAATCTTCTTGCTTTTTCTAGAGGTGGGTTAGATTAACAACGTAGTGGTATTTTGGATTAGTTGGATAGAGGCATCATGGTGATTTTCATCATCATAGAAATGATGTTTTGAGACTCAAGACTACTCACAAAATTAAGTCAAGTGTGACCAAACTTTGTATGATGAGAAGTGTCACAAAACCTACATATAGATGTGCAACCAGTTTTGAAATACATTAACAGGTGCATTTTTAAACCCCATGAGTTTATTTATTCTGCTTATGAGGTGCGTTCTCTACTGCTGAATAGGTAGAGATGAGAAGCATTTTATCATTTTTTATACCGTAACAAGTTTGTAACATCTTCATACAACAATACCTACAGTATATGTCATGTGTACTTGAAATTGATCATTAAAAGGCTGATCTGGAATACTTTTTAGATTCCTGAACAGGTCAAACTTTATCCACTAGTATTTCAAGAATAAATGGTGAAGCATTGTGAGAGTAAAAAAGAAGTCTGGGAGCCGCTGCATTTATAAATAGCAGCAGTTGTTGGAATAAATGTAATTATCATGCCTCATTCTGCTGGTAAATATCTTTACCATTTCCATTAAACTGTGATCAGTTTCATCAACCAGAGAAGGAGCTACAGTAGAGCAGGATTACTGTGATTGTGACAGAAAAACACAGGTCAAACTATCAAGGCTGTCACATATGTAAGGAACATTTGACAGCCGAGACCAAATATTCATCGGTTCATTTTCCCTGCAGCTCTGCTTGAAGTCCCACAGCTGTCTTCAGACAGCACAGTGCTGCTGGTTAGATGGATGTGATCCACGGAGCTGAAGCACACTGACCCTCTGAAATCTGAAACAGAAACACTGCATCATGCTGTAGGTTGCTGAGAGGCTAACAGAGATGTAGCCCTGAGAGGAGCAGTGCTGTCATACAAAGACTTTTCAGGAGAAATCTGACAATTACGCAATTTATTCTTCACAAATGCTAAAGATCAGACTTCAGTTTTGCTTTGTTTCTTGTGATATTAAATTCTGAATTGGCAGGTTATAAAAGGCCACAACAGCTGATTATTGAGAGAGCAATTTAGTTGAGGAATGGCTGAGATAAGTTCTTTTTTCAGCTTTGTACAGATGAGAGGTTTTTAACAATTAACACAAATATCCATTTCATATAAAGTCACATAAATCTTCTTTAGATATCACAGAACAAAGTTCTGTCCTACTCCAGACCGTGGATGGAATCATCACTTTTTAAGTTGTCTTCAGTATCATATGATAGTCGACTAAACATCGAAGGGTTCGTGTCAAACGAGAGCCACCAAATGCTTGATGCTGGATTGTCTCCAGCAGTTTGTCTGACAGAAGCATGTGGTGGATGAGCTGAACAGTGTTGGATCAACTCCACCAACTGTTGAAGTCAACAATAAGTGATGAGACTTTTTGTTTTATTTTAATCGTTTATTTGTCAGGGACAATTTCAAGGAACATTGTAGCAACTAACAATGACAAGATACAAATGTGTTGCACACAAGATTTCTGGCCAACGGCTCATTTGCCATCTCTGTCCCTGGTTAGGCTTTTCTGCTAGAATCATCATAAATTAAAAGCATCACTGGAACGAATGAGGGCCTGGAGGTAGTTGGCTGCTTCCTCTGGATGCGTTGAGGTCTTCAGTCTTTCAGCCTTTATGGGTCTATGGCAGGGTAGGGCACCTTTTTCCATGTAGAAATTCTCTATGAATACTAGCGTTTGCAGTGACAGATGCTTACACACAGTTCACTACTTTTTTGTGCGCAGCAACCTTTACAAATGAGGCCCCAGTTCAAATATCCTGGAGCTTTTTAGACTCTGGTAGAAGGCAGACAACTTTTCCTGTCGCTCTTGTTGAAGAACCTAGATGTTATGGTTGTAGGATTTTAGCTCATGTAACAAAATGTGAATATGTGGCGTGGTATGTTCATTTAAGGCATTACTAACTCATTCCCACTAAATACTAACGCATGGCCACGCATTATTATTTTTTTCCCAATTTCACTGAAGTATGTTGTATCACTGCAGTAGTGAGTACTGCTGCATTAAACTCAGGTTAAAATGTACCCATTAGCTGTACTACAAAGTGTTAGTGTTTACTGGACAGGTTGTGTGTTGGCTGACGTTCTTACTTTAATTATGCTTTGTTTGTTGGGCGACTTGAAGTCTGCAGGTTTGCGCCCAGTTTAAATAAGGCAGGCCTTGTAATGACGTCCTGGTTTCGTAGTGCCGCATTGGTGCGTATGACGTAATGACGTCCAAGGTTACTGCGCTTGCGTCGTGTAGCTATGCTAACCAGTTCGCTGCTAGCCTGCCGTTCACACGGCATCGTGTCTGAAACGATCCCGTACACACGGATCCGCAAACACGACCGACAACGATGTAGTCTGTAGCCAAGGCTAGCTTCAACCATCAGTTGCACAAGCTAAACCGGAAAGTCCGACGTTGTCATTTTGTTGTTGTTCTGGCCGTAGTACGCTGTTTGCCTACGGTGGCCGTAACGGTTCACAACACGATGCAAAAGCCACAACAAACTTATTACGTTAAAAATACTCTTGTTTGAATGAGTAAAGTCTGCGGAGAACAGATAATCTGAGGAATATCTCTCACCTACATGATTTGATAAAGTTGTACTTCATGCTCGGATTGAGACATAGAAATCTTAACAGTGGAATATCGTGTTTTGGGCCATGCAACAAGTGTCCACTTCAATGTGTAATATAATGCTTGTCTGATGTTTGTTTATGAAGTGTGTTTTTAGTATATTATTTGCCATAATGATTGTATTGTATATTTTCCACTTAAATAAAGTTGTGGAAAAAACCACACTTCCACTTCCGCCAGAGGCCAACTTATTGTGTTGAGATGTGATAAATTCATGTTATAACAATAAAAGGTATCACGTTATAAGTGAAGTACAACTTAATCAAATCATGTAGGTGAGCCATATTCCTCAGTTTATCCGTTCTCCGCAGACTTTACTCATTCAAACAAGAGTATGTTTTAACGGGATAAGTTTGTATCACGTTATAATGTGATAAGTTTTTCTTTTCTGCCGTGGCAGCAATGTGCTTCCGTATAGAAGATACACTAAGGGGGGAGATCTACATTAAAAAATTATAATTATGTTTCTACTTTTTGTATGTATGTTCACAAATGTTCAATAAAGTTTGGTTAAACAAAAGATCTGTTGACTCTCACCTCCGGTGTTGCTCTTCTCCATTGTTGTTTATTTTACTAATAAAAGTTGGCTTCCATTGTGGCTTTTGCATTTGTGCTGTAGTATTTGTTTTTGTGCTGTAGTATTTGCATTTGTATTTGCATTTGTGCTGTAGTATTTGTATTTTTGCTGTAGCTTTTGCATTTTGCAGTCCAAGAATAAAATCCTAGTGTGTTGGTGTGCAGAGTCTATGTGCTTAGTGACAGTGTCTACAAGCATGAGACTTGCATCTTCTACACCTCATTTTGCCCTACTCCAGTTTGCCTGACAGCATGTTGGCCAAGTGGTCACACACTACCCTCTCCATGCATTTACACAGGACAGATGTCAGGACCACTGGCCTGTAGTCCTTCATGTCCTGGTGTCTTTTTAGGGATAGTGATTATAGTGGATTCCTTCCACTGGTTGGGGACACATCCGGAGTCCAGAAGGTGCTGCAACAGCCTGGTGAGGTCAGTTTGTCAGTTTTCTGTTGTCTGTGCTTCTTAAAAAATGATCTTTAAACTGTTGAAAATGAATCACTTTGCAGGGATGTGATTTCTCTGGAAAGCAGGATTCCAGGCTCATACCTTCATAACTCTTACTTCATTTTTAATGCCTCTGTTTTCTACTATTTTCTGTCCTGATAGGACAAAAACCAGGCAGAGATCATGCAACAGTTGTCCAGTGAATTCAATGAGTGGGCAGACATCTACCCTGGTTTGAGTCTTCTGGCTGCAGTGGTCCTGGTCCTCCCTGTCTCCAGCGTGAACTGTGAGTGAGACGTCTCAACAATGAAAGAGAACAATGTGTACATTGTCTGTTCATTTTCTGCTGCGCTGCCTTTCAAAATGGTTGTTAGTTTGTTTCTGTTTCAGGTCAAACCTGATCTCAGGAACAAGCTTAAAGGACAGCACCTGGCTTAAAGGCCTAGCAGGCCTCAGAATCTCAATAAATGGACCTGCCCCTGAAGCAGACCCATACAGACAGGCATTAGAAATGTTTTTTTACAAACCAAGAAAAATCTCATGTTCATAAAACCAGCAGGTCAACCCTGGCGTTTGAAACAGTGGAACATGAATGCAACTTGCAGTTCCTCCGACCCAATCAGACCCGTTGTTCAGACTCCCTGTTCCTCGCTGTAGAAAGAAAGGGTTTCATGCATCCAGAAGGAGCAAGGAGAAAAAGCTATTCACAATGTGTGCACAGCATTGAAGATAAAGATGTCAGTTGGCAGAACTCACATTGTTTGGTAAAGAGTCATGAAACAGATGTCAGCATTGCTGATTAATGGGTGAATCCACCTGTCTTAAGCTGCAGTATAATTTAGTTTTCTTTACATGGTTGTGTGATAATTGTAGTTCATTTGAATGAATTCTGTTGATGATGAATTAAGCTGTAATAAAAACAAAAACAACATCAGGAGTATACAACATTTCACACAATCAGTAATCAGTGTGTCCCCAATCAACATTGATTCCCACAGTAATCCTCCTCCTCATGGACTGGTACAACCTCTGGATGATGTCATCCTGTGGGATGGCGGCACACTCCTCAGTCAGAGCTGCCAGATAAGCTGCTGAGTCTAAGGAGGAGGCGATGGTGAGCGTTGACCTTTGGACCGCCCCGCCTCCTGAGGGCCAATGGCACAATCCCAGTCATTTTGCCCCAGCTGTTGCATTCTTGCAATGTCATTTCCTCCCCAATCTTCTTGCTTTTTCTAGAGGTGGGTTAGATTAACAACGTAGTGGTATTTTGGATTAGTTGGATAGAGGCATCATGGTGATTTTCATCATCATAGAAATGATGTTTTCAGACTCAAGACTACTCACAAAATTAAGTCAAGTGTGACCAAACTTTGTATGATGAGAAGTGTCACAAAACCTACATATAGATGTGCAACCAGTTTTGAAATACATTAACAGGTGCATTTTTAAACCCCATGAGTTTATTTATTCTGCTTATGAGGTGCGTTCTCTACTGCTGAATAGGTAGAGATGAGAAGCATTTTATCATTTTTTATACCGTAACAAGTTTGTAACATCTTAATACAACAATACCTACAGTATATGTCATGTGTACTTGAAATTGATCATTAAAAGGCTGATCTGGAATACTTTTTAGATTCCTGAACAGGTCAAACTTTATCCACTAGTATTTGAAGAATAAATGGTGAAGCATTGTGAGAGTAAAAAAGAAGTCTGGGAGCCGCTGCATTTATAAATAGCAGCAGTTGTTGGAATAAATGTAATTATCATGCCTCATTCTGCTGGTAAATATCTTTACCATTTCCATTAAACTGTGATCAGTTTCATCAACCAGAGAAGGAGCTACAGTAGAGCAGGATTACTGTGATTGTGACAGAAAAACACAGGTCAAACTATCAAGGCTGTCACATATGTAAGGAACATTTGACAGCCGAGACCAAATATTCATCGGTTCATTTTCCCTGCAGCTCTGCTTGAAGTCCCACAGCTGTCTTCAGACAGCACAGTGCTGCTGGTTAGATGGATGTGATCCACGGAGCTGAAGCACACTGACCCTCTGAAATCTGAAACAGAAACACTGCATCATGCTGTAGGTTGCTGAGAGGCTAACAGAGATGTAGCCCTGAGAGGAGCAGTGCTGTCATACAAAGACTTTTCAGGAGAAATCTGACAATTACGCAATTTATTCTTCACAAATGCTAAAGATCAGACTTCAGTTTTGCTTTGTTTCTTGTGATATTAAATTCTGAATTGGCAGGTTATAAAAGGCCACAACAGCTGATTATTGAGAGAGCAATTTAGTTGAGGAATGGCTGAGATAAGTTCTTTTTTCAGCTTTGTACAGATGAGAGGTTTTTAACAATTAACACAAATATCCATTTCATATAAAGTCACATAAATCTTCTTTAGATATCACAGAACAAAGTTCTGTCCTACTTCAGACCGTGGATGGAATCATCACTTTTTAAGTTGTCTTCAGTATCATATGATAGTCGACTAAACATCGAAGGGTTCGTGTCAAACGAGAGCCACCAAATGCTTGATGCTGGATTGTCTCCAGCAGTTTGTCTGACAGAAGCATGTGGTGGATGAGCTGAACAGTGTTGGATCAACTCCACCAACTGTTGAAGTCAACAATAAGTGATGAGACTTTTTGTTTTATTTTAATCGTTTATTTGTCAGGGACAATTTCAAGGAACATTGTAGCAACTAACAATGACAAGATACAAATGTGTTGCACACAAGATTTCTGGCCAACGGCTCATTTGCCATCTCTGTCCCTGGTTAGGCTTTTCTGCTAGAATCATCATAAATTAAAAGCATCACTGGAACGAATGAGGGCCTGGAGGTAGTTGGCTGCTTCCTCTGGATGCGTTGAGGTCTTCAGTCTTTCAGCCTTTATGGGTCTATGGCAGGGTAGGGCACCTTTTTCCATGTAGAAATTCTCTATGAATACCAGCGTTTGCAGTGAAAGATGCTTGCACACAGTTCACTACTTTTTTGTGCGCAGCAACCTTTACAAATGAGGCCCCAGTTCAAATATCCTGGAGCTTTTTAGACTCTGGTAGAAGGCAGACAACTTTTCCTGTCGCTCTTCTTGTTGAAGAACCTAGATGTTATGGTTGTAGCATTTTAGCTCATGTAAAAAAATGTGAATATGTGGCGTGGTACGTTCATTTAAGGCATTACTAACTCATTCCCACTAAATACTAACGCATGGCCACGCATTATAATTTTTTTTCCCAATTTCACTGAAGTATGTTGTATCACTGCAGTAGTGAGTACTGCTGCATTAAACTCAGGTTAAAATGTACCCATTAGCTGTACTACAAAGTGTTAGTGTTTACTGGACAGGTTGTGTGTTGGCTGACGTTCTTACTTTAATTATGCTTTGTTTGTTGGGCGACTTGAAGTCTGCAGGTTTGCGCCCAGTTTAAATAAGGCAGGCCTTGTAATGACGTCCTGGTTTCGTAGTGCCGCATTGGTGCATATGACGTAATGACGTCCAAGGTTACTGCGCTTGCGTCGTGTAGCTATGCTAACCAGTTCGCTGCTAGCCTGCCGTTCACACGGCATCGTGTCTGAAACGATCCCGTACACACGGATCCGCAAACACGACCGACAACGATGTAGTCTGTAGCCAAGGCTAGCTTCAACCATCAGCTGCACAAGCTAAACCGGAAAGTCCGACTTTGTCATTTTGTTGTTGTTCTGGCCGTAGTACGCTGTTTGCCTACGGTGGCCGTAACGGTTCACAACACGATGCAAAAGCCACAACAAACTTATTACGTTATAACGTGATACAAACTTATCACGTTAAAAATACTCTTGTTTGAATGAGTAAAGTCTGCGGAGAACAGATAATCTGAGGAATATCTCTCACCTACATGATTTGATAACGTTGTACTTCATGCTCCGATTGAGACATAGAAATCTTAACAGTGGAATATCGTGTTTTGGGCCATGCAACAAGTGTCCACTTCAATGTGTAATATAATGCTTGTCTGATGTCTGTTTATGAAGTGTGTTTTTACTATATTATTTGCCATAATGATTGTATTGTATATTTTCCACTTAAATAAAGTTGTGGAAAAAAACACACTTCCACTTCCGCCAGAGGCCAACTTATTGTGTTGAGATGTGATAAATTCATGTTATAACAATAAAAGGTATCACGTTATAAGTGAAGTACAACTTAATCAAATCATGTAGGTGAGCCATATTCCTCAGTTTATCCGTTCTCCGCAGACTTTACTCATTCAAACAAGAGTATGTTTTAACGGGATAAGTTTGTATCACGTTATAATGTGATAAGTTTTTCTTTTCTGCCGTGGCAGCAATGCGCTTCCGTATAGAAGATACACTAAGGGAAGAGATCTACATTAAAAAATTATAATTATGTTTCTACTTTTTGTATGTATGTTCACAAATGTTCAATAAAGTTTGGTTAAACAAAAGATCTGTTGACTCTCACCTCCGGTGTTGCTCTTCTCCATTGTTGTTTATTTTACTAATAAAAGTTGGCTTCCATTGTGGCTTTTGCATTTGTGCTGTAGTATTTGTTTTTGTGCTGTAGTATTTACATTTGTGCTGTAGTATTTGTTTTTGTGCTGTAGTATTTGTATTTGCATTTGTGCTGTAGTATTTACATTTGTGCTGTAGTATTTACATTTGTGCTGTAGTATTTACATTTGTGCTGTAGTATTTACATTTGTGCTGTAGTATTTGTATTTTTGCTGTAGCTTTTGCATTTTGCAGTCCAAGAATAAAATCCTAGTGTGTTGGTGTGCAGAGTCTATGTGCTTAGTGACAGTGTCTACAAGCATGAGACTTGCATCTTCTACATCTCGTTTTGCCCTATAGGCAAACTGGAGTGGATCCAGTTTGCCTGACAGCATGTTGGCCAAGTGGTCACACACTACCTTCTCCATGCATTTACACAGGACAGATGTCAGGACCACTGGCCTGTAGTCCTTCATGTCCTGGTGTCTTTTTAGGGATAGTGATTATAGTGGATTCCTTCCACTGGTTGGGGACACATCCGGAGTCCAGAAGGTGCTGGAACAGCCTGGTGAGGTCAGTTTGTCAGTTTTCTGTTGTCTGTGCTTCTTAAAAAATGATCTTTAAACTGTTGAAAATGAATCACTTTGCAGGGATGTGATTTCTCTGGAAAGCAGGATTCCAGGCTCATACCTTCATAACTCTTACTTCATTTTTAATGGCTCTGTTTTATACTATTTTCTGTCCTGATAGGACAAAAACCAGGCAGAGATCATGCAACAGTTGTCCAGTGAATTCAATGAGTGGGCAGACATCTACCCTGGTTTGAGTCTTCTGGCTGCAGTGGTCCTGGTCCTCCCTGTCTCCAGCGTGAACTGTGAGTGAAACGTCTCAACGATGAAAGAGAACAATGTGTACATTGTCTGTTCATTTTCTGCTGCGCTGTCTTTCAAAATGGTTGTTAGTTTGTTTCTGTTTCAGGTCAAACCTGATCTCAGGAACAAGCTTAAAGGACAGCACCTGGCTTAAAGGCCTAGCAGGCCTCAGAATCTCAATAAATGGACCTGCCCCTGAAGCAGACCCATACAGACAGGCATTAGAAATGTTTTTTTACAAACAAGAAAAATCTCATGTTCATAAAACCAGCAGGTGAACCCTGGCGTTTGAAACAGTGGAACATGAATGCAACTTGCAGTTCCTCCGACCCAATCAGACCCGTTGTTCAGACTCCCTGTTCCTCGCTGTAGAAAGAAAGGGTTTCATGCATCCAGAAGGAGCAAGGAGAAAAAGCTATTCACAATGTGTGCACAGCATTGAAGATAAAGATGTCAGTTGGCAGAACTCACATTGTTTGGTAAAGAGTCATGAAACAGATGTCAGCATTGCTGATTAATGGGTGAATCCACCTTTCTTAAGCTGCAGTATAATTTAGTTTTCTTTACATGGTTGTATGATAATTGTAGTTCATTTGAATGAATTCTGTTGATGATGAATTAAGCTGTAATAAAAACAAAAACAACATCAGGAGTATACAACATTTCACACAATCAGTAATCAGTGTGTCCCCAATCAACATTGATTCCCACAGTAATCCTCCTCCTCATGGACTGGTACAACCTCTGGATGATGTCATCCTGTGGGATGGCGGCACACTCCTCAGTCAGAGCTGCCAGATAAGCTGCTGAGTCTAAGGAGGAGGCGATGGTGAGCGTTGACCTTTGGACCGCCCCGCCTCCTGAGGGCCAATGGCACAATCCCAGTCATTTTGCCCCAGCTGTTGCATTCTTGCAATGTCATTTCCTCCCCAATCTTCTTGCTTTTTCTAGAGGTGGGTTAGATTAACAACATAGTGGTATTTTGGATTAGTTGGATAGAGGCATCATGGTGATTTTCATCATCATAGAAATGATGTTTTCAGACTCAAGACTACTCACAAAATTAAGTCAAGTGTGACCAAACTTTGTATGATGAGAAGTGTCACAAAACCTACATATAGATGTGCAACCAGTTTTGAAATACATTAACAGGTGCATTTTTAAACCCCATGAGTTTATTTATTCTGCTTATGAGGTGTGTTTTCTACTGCTGAATAGGTAGAGATGAGATGCATTTTATCATTTTTCATACCGTAACAAGTTTGTAACATCTTAATACAACAATACCTACAGTATATGTCATGTGTACTTGAAATTGATCATTAAAAGGCTGATCTGGAATACTTTTTAGATTCCTGAACAGGTCAAACTTTATCCACTAGTATTTCAAGAATAAATGGTGAAGCATTGTGAGAGTAAAAAAGAAGTCTGGGAGCCGCTGCATTTATAAATAGCAGCAGTTGTTGGAATAAATGTAATTATCATGCCTCATTCTGCTGGTAAATATCTTTACCATTTCCATTAAACTGTGATCAGTTTCATCAACCAGAGAAGGAGCTACAGTAGAGCAGGATTACTGTGATTGTGACAGAAAAACACAGGTCAAACTATCAAGGCTGTCACATATGTAAGGAACATTTGACAGCCGAGACCAAATATTCATCGGTTCATTTTCCCTGCAGCTCTGCTTGAAGTCCCACAGCTGTCTTCAGACAGCACAGTGCTGCTGGTTAGATGGATGTGATCCACGGAGCTGAAGCACACTGACCCTCTGAAATCTGAAACAGAAACACTGCATCATGCTGTAGGTTGCTGAGAGGCTAACAGAGATGTAGCCCTGAGAGGAGCAGTGCTGTCATACAAAGACTTTTCAGGAGAAATCTGACAATTACGCAATTTATTCTTCACAAATGCTAAAGATCAGACTTCAGTTTTGCTTTGTTTCTTGTGATATTAAATTCTGAATTGGCAGGTTATAAAAGGCCACAACAGCTGATTATTGAGAGAGCAATTTAGTTGAGGAATGGCTGAGATAAGTTCTTTTTTCAGCTTTGTACAGATGAGAGGTTTTTAACAATTAACACAAATATCCATTTCATATAAAGTCACATAAATCTTCTTTAGATATCACAGAACAAAGTTCTGTCCTACTCCAGACCGTGGATGGAATCATCACTTTTTAAGTTGTCTTCAGTATCATATGATAGTCGACTAAACATCGAAGGGTTCGTGTCAAACGAGAGCCACCAAATGCTTGATGCTGGATTGTCTCCAGCAGTTTGTCTGACAGAAGCATGTGGTGGATGAGCTGAACAGTGTTGGATCAACTCCACCAACTGTTGAAGTCAACAATAAGTGATGAGACTTTTTGTTTTATTTTAATCGTTTATTTGTCAGGGACAATTTCAAGGAACATTGTAGCAACTAACAATGACAAGATACAAATGTGTTGCACACAAGATTTCTGGCCAACGGCTCATTTGCCATCTCTGTCCCTGGTTAGGCTTTTCTGCTAGAATCATCATAAATTAAAAGCATCACTGGAACGAATGAGGGCCTGGAGGTAGTTGGCTGCTTCCTCTGGATGCGTTGAGGTCTTCAGTCTTTCAGCCTTTATGGGTCTATGGCAGGGTAGGGCACCTTTTTCCATGTAGAAATTCTCTATGAATACCAGCGTTTGCAGTGAAAGATGCTTGCACACAGTTCACTACTTTTTTGTGCGCAGCAACCTTTACAAATGAGGCCCCAGTTCAAATATCCTGGAGCTTTTTAGACTCTGGTAGAAGGCAGACAACTTTTCCTGTCGCTCTTCTTGTTGAAGAACCTAGATGTTATGGTTGTAGCATTTTAGCTTGTGTAACAAAATGTGAATATGTGGCGTGGTACGTTCATTTAAGGCATTACTAACTCATTCCCACTAAATACTAACGCATGGCCACGCATTATTATTTTTTTCCCAATTTCACTGAAGTATGTTGTATCACTGCAGTAGTGAGTACTGCTGCATTAAACTCAGGTTAAAATGTACCCATTAGCTGTACTACAAAGTGTTAGTGTTTACTGGACAGGTTGTGTGTTGGCTGACGTTCTTACTTTAATTATGCTTTGTTTGTTGGGCGACTTGAAGTCTGCAGGTTTGCGCCCAGTTTAAATAAGGCAGGCCTTGTAATGACGTCCTGGTTTCGTAGTGCCGCATTGGTGCATATGACGTAATGACGTCCAAGGTTACTGCGCTTGCGTCGTGTAGCTATGCTAACCAGTTCGCTGCTAGCCTGCCGTTCACACGGCATCGTGTCTGAAACGATCCCGTACACACGGTTCCGCAAACACGACCGACAACGATGTAGTCTGTAGCCAAGGCTAGCTTCAACCATCAGCTGCACAAGCTAAACCGGAAAGTCCGACGTTGTCATTTTGTTGTTGTTCTGGCCGTAGTACGCTGTTTGCCTACGGTGGCCGTAACGGTTCACAACACGATGCAAAAGCCACAACAAACTTATTACGTTATAACGTGATACAAACTTATCACGTTAAAAATACTCTTGTTTGAATGAGTAAAGTCTGCGGAGAACAGATAATCTGAGGAATATCTCTCACCTACATGATTTGATAAAGTTGTACTTCATGCTCCGATTGAGACATAGAAATCTTAACAGTGGAATATCGTGTTTTGGGCCATGCAACAAGTGTCCACTTCAATGTGTAATATAATGCTTGTCTGATGTCTGTTTATGAAGTGTGTTTTTAGTATATTATTTGCCATAATGATTGTATTGTATATTTTCCACTTAAATAAAGTTGTGGAAAAAAACACACTTCCACTTCCGCCAGAGGCCAACTTATTGTGTTGAGATGTGATAAATTCATGTTATAACAATAAAAGGTATCACGTTATAAGTGAAGTACAACTTAATCAAATCATGTAGGTGAGCCATATTCCTCAGTTTATCCGTTCTCCGCAGACTTTACTCATTCAAACAAGAGTATGTTTTAACGGGATAAGTTTGTATCACGTTATAATGTGATAAGTTTTTCTTTTCTGCCGTGGCAGCAATGCGCTTCCGTATAGAAGATACACTAAGGGAAGATCTACATTAAAAAATTATAATTATGTTTCTACTCTTTGTATGTATGTTCACAAATGTTCAATAAAGTTTGGTTAAACAAAAGATCTGTTGACTCTCACCTCCGGTGTTGCTCTTCTCCATTGTTGTTTATTTTACTAATAAAAGTTGGCTTCCATTGTGGCTTTTGCATTTGTGCTGTAGTATTTGTTTTTGTGCTGTAGTATTTGTATTTGCATTTGTGCTGTAGTATTTACATTTGTGCTGTAGTATTTGTATTTTTGCTGTAGCTTTTGCATTTTGCAGTCCAAGAATAAAATCCTAGTGTGTTGGTGTGCAGAGTCTATGTGCTTAGTGACAGTGTCTACAAGCATGAGACTTGCATCTTCTACACCTCGTTTTGCCCTATAGGCAAACTGGAGTGGATCCAGTTTGCCTGACAGCATGTTGGCCAAGTGGTCACACACTACCCTCTCCATGCATTTACACAGGACAGATGTCAGGACCACTGGCCTGTAGTCCTTCATGTCCTGGTGTCTTTTTAGGGATAGTGATTATAGTGGATTCCTTCCACTGGTTGGGGACACATCCGGAGTCCAGAAGGTGCTGCAACAGCCTGGTGAGGTCAGTTTGTCAGTTTTCTGTTGTCTGTGCTTCTTAAAAAATGATCTTTAAACTGTTGAAAATGAATCACTTTGCAGGGATGTGATTTCTCTGGAAAGCAGGATTCCAGGCTCATACCTTCATAACTCTTACTTCATTTTTAATGGCTCTGTTTTCTACTATTTTCTGTCCTGATAGGACAAAAACCAGGCAGAGATCATGCAACAGTTGTCCAGTGAATTCAATGAGTGGGCAGACATCTACCCTGGTTTGAGTCTTCTGGCTGCAGTGGTCCTGGTCCTCCCTGTCTCCAGCGTGAACTGTGAGTGAGACGTCTCAACGATGAAAGAGAACAATGTGTACATTGTCTGTTCATTTTCTGCTGCGCTGTCTTTCAAAATGGTTGTTAGTTTGTTTCTGTTTCAGGTCAAACCTGATCTCAGGAACAAGCTTAAAGGAGAGCACCTGGCTTAAAGGCCTAGCAGGCCTCAGAATCTCAATAAATGGACCTGCCCCTGAAGCAGACCCATACAGACAGGCATTAGAAATGTTTTTTTACAAACAAGAAAAATCTCATGTTCATAAAACCAGCAGGTCAACCCTGGCGTTTGAAACAGTGGAACATGAATGCAACTTGCAGTTCCTCCGACCCAATCAGACCCGTTGTTCAGACTCCCTGTTCCTCGCTGTAGAAAGAAAGGGTTTCATGCATCCAGAAGGAGCAAGGAGAAAAAGCTATTCACAATGTGTGCACAGCATTGAAGATAAAGATGTCAGTTGGCAGAACTCACATTGTTTGGTAAAGAGTCATGAAACAGATGTCAGCATTGCTGATTAATGGGTGAATCCACCTGTCTTAAGCTGCAGTATAATTTAGTTTTCTTTACATGGTTGTGTGATAATTGTAGTTCATTTGAATGAATTCTGTTGATGATGAATTAAGCTGTAATAAAAACAAAAACAACATCAGGAGTATACAACATTTCACACAATCAGTAATCAGTGTGTCCCCAATCAACATTGATTCCCACAGTAATCCTCCTCCTCATGGACTGGTACAACCTCTGGATGATGTCATCCTGTGGGATGGCGGCACACTCCTCAGTCAGAGCTGCCAGATAAGCTGCTGAGTCTAAGGAGGAGGCGATGGTGAGCGTTGACCTTTGGACCGCCCCGCCTCCTGAGGGCCAATGGCACAATCCCAGTCATTTTGCCCCAGCTGTTGCATTCTTGCAATGTCATTTCCTCCCCAATCTTCTTGCTTTTTCTAGAGGTGGGTTAGATTAACAACGTAGTGGTATTTTGGATTAGTTGGATAGAGGCATCATGGTGATTTTCATCATCATAGAAATGATGTTTTCAGACTCAAGACTACTCACAAAATTAAGTCAAGTGTGACCAAACTTTGTATGATGAGAAGTGTCACAAAACCTACATATAGATGTGCAACCAGTTTTGAAATACATTAACAGGTGCATTTTTAAACCCCATGAGTTTATTTATTCTGCTTATGAGGTGTGTTTTCTACTGCTGAATAGGTAGAGATGCGATGCATTTTATCATTTTTTATACCGTAACAAGTTTGTAACATCTTAATACAACAATACCTACAGTATATGTCATGTGTACTTGAAATTGATCATTAAAAGGCTGATCTGGAATACTTTTTAGATTCCTGAACAGGTCAAACTTTATCCACTAGTATTTCAAGAATAAATGGTGAAGCATTGTGAGAGTAAAAAAGAAGTCTGGGAGCCACTGCATTTATAAATAGCAGCAGTTGTTGGAATAAATGTAATTATCATGCCTCATTCTGCTGGTAAATATCTTTACCATTTCCATTAAACTGTGATCAGTTTCATCAACCAGAGAAGGAGCTACAGTAGAGCAGGATTACTGTGATTGTGACAGAAAAACACAGGTCAAACTATCAAGGCTGTCACATATGTAAGGAACATTTGACAGCCGAGACCAAATATTCATCGGTTCATTTTCCCTGCAGCTCTGCTTGAAGTCCCACAGCTGTCTTCAGACAGCACAGTGCTGCTGGTTAGATGGATGTGATCCACGGAGCTGAAGCACACTGACCCTCTGAAATCTGAAACAGAAACACTGCATCATGCTGTAGGTTGCTGAGAGGCTAACAGAGATGTAGCCCTGAGAGGAGCAGTGCTGTCATACAAAGACTTTTCAGGAGAAATCTGACAATTACGCAATTTATTCTTCACAAATGCTAAAGATCAGACTTCAGTTTTGCTTTGTTTCTTGTGATATTAAATTCTGAATTGGCAGGTTATAAAAGGCCACAACAGCTGATTATTGAGAGAGCAATTTAGTTGAGGAATGGCTGAGATAAGTTCTTTTTTCAGCTTTGTACAGATGAGAGGTTTTTAACAATTAACACAAATATCCATTTCATATAAAGTCACATAAATCTTCTTTAGATATCACAGAACAAAGTTCTGTCCTACTCCAGACCGTGGATGGAATCATCACTTTTTAAGTTGTCTTCAGTATCATATGATAGTCGACTAAACATCGAAGGGTTCGTGTCGAACGAGAGCCACCAAATGCTTGATGCTGGATTGTCTCCAGCAGTTTGTCTGACAGAAGCATGTGGTGGATGAGCTGAACAGTGTTGGATCAACTCCACCAACTGTTGAAGTCAACAATAAGTGATGAGACTTTTTGTTTTATTTTAATCGTTTATTTGTCAGGGACAATTTCAAGGAACATTGTAGCAACTAACAATGACAAGATACAAATGTGTTGCACACAAGATTTCTGGCCAACGGCTCATTTGCCATCTCTGTCCCTGGTTAGGCTTTTCTGCTAGAATCATCATAAATTAAAAGCATCACTGGAACGAATGAGGGCCTGGAGGTAGTTGGCTGCTTCCTCTGGATGCGTTGAGGTCTTCAGTCTTTCAGCCTTTATGGGTCTATGGCAGGGTAGGGCACCTTTTTCCATGTAGAAATTCTCTATGAATACCAGCGTTTGCAGTGAAAGATGCTTGCACACAGTTCACTACTTTTTTGTGCGCAGCAACCTTTACAAATGAGGCCCCGGTTCAAATATCCTGGAGCTTTTTAGACTCTGGTAGAAGGCAGACAACTTTTCCTGTCGCTCTTCTTGTTGAAGAACCTAGATGTTATGGTTGTAGCATTTTAGCTTGTGTAACAAAATGTGAATATGTGGCGTGGTACGTTCATTTAAGGCATTACTAACTCATTCCCACTAAATACTAACGCATGGCCACGCATTATTATTTTTTTCCCAATTTCACTGAAGTATGTTGTATCACTGCAGTAGTGAGTACTGCTGCATTAAACTCAGGTTAAAATGTACCCATTAGCTGTACTACAAAGTGTTAGTGTTTAATGGACAGGTTGTGTGTTGGCTGACGTTCTTACTTTAATTATGCTTTGTTTGTTGGGCGACTTGAAGTCTGCAGGTTTGCGCCCAGTTTAAATAAGGCAGGCCTTGTAATGACGTCCTGGTTTCGTAGTGCCGCATTGGTGCGTATGACGTAATGACGTCCAAGGTTACTGCGCTTGCGTCGTGTAGCTATGCTAACCAGTTCGCTGCTAGCCTGCCGTTCACACGGCATCGTGTCTGAAACGATCCCGTACACACGGATCCGCAAACACGACCGACAACGATGTAGTCTGTAGCCAAGGCTAGCTTCAACCATCAGCTGCACAAGCTAAACCGGAAAGTCCGACGTTGTCATTTTCTTGTTGTTCTGGCCGTAGTACGCTGTTTGCCTACGGTGGCCGTAACGGTTCACAACACGATGCAAAAGCCACAACAAACTTATTACGTTATAACGTGATACAAAACTTATCACGTTAAAAATACTCTTGTTTGAATGAGTAAAGTCTGCGGAGAACAGATAATCTGAGGAATATCTCTCACCTACATGATTTGATAAAGTTGTACTTCATGCTCGGATTGAGACATAGAAATCTTAACAGTGGAATATCGTGTTTTGGGCCATGCAACAAGTGTCCACTTCAATGTGTAATATAATGCTTGTCTGATGTCTGTTTATGAAGTGTGTTTTTACTATATTATTTGCCATAATGATTGTATTGTATATTTTCCACTTAAATAAAGTTGTGGAAAAAAACACACTTCCACTTCCGCCAGAGGCCAACTTATTGTGTTGAGATGTGATAAATTCATGTTATAACAATAAAAGGTATCACGTTATAAGTGAAGTACAACTTAATCAAATCATGTAGGTGAGCCATATTCCTCAGTTTATCCGTTCTCCGCAGACTTTACTCATTCAAACAAGAGTATGTTTTAACGGGATAAGTTTGTATCACGTTATAATGTGATAAGTTTTTCTTTTCTGCCGTGGCAGCAATGCGCTTCCGTATAGAAGATACACTAAGGGGAGAGATCTACATTAAAAAATTATAATTATGTTTCTACTTTTTGTATGTATGTTCACAAATGTTCAATAAAGTTTGGTTAAACAAAAGATCTGTTGACTCTCACCTCCGGTGTTGCTCTTCTCCATTGTTGTTTATTTTACTAATAAAAGTTGGCTTCCATTGTGGCTTTTGCATTTGTGCTGTAGTATTTGTTTTTGTGCTGTAGTATTTGTATTTGCATTTGTGCTGTAGTATTTACATTTGTGCTGTAGTATTTGTATTTTTGCTGTAGCTTTTGCATTTTGCAGTCCAAGAATAAAATCCTAGTGTGTTGGTGTGCAGAGTCTATGTGCTTAGTGACAGTGTCTACAAGCATGAGACTTGCATCTTCTACACCTCGTTTTGCCCTATAGGCAAACTGGAGTGGATCCAGTTTGCCTGACAGCATGTTGGCCAAGTGGTCACACACTACCCTCTCCATGCATTTACACAGGACAGATGTCAGGACCACTGGCCTGTAGTCCTTCATGTCCTGGTGTCTTTTTAGGGATAGTGATTATAGTGGATTCCTTCCACTGGTTGGGGACACATCCGGAGTCCAGAAGGTGCTGCAACAGCCTGGTGAGGTCAGTTTGTCAGTTTTCTGTTGTCTGTGCTTCTTAAAAAATGATCTTTAAACTGTTGAAAATGAATCACTTTGCAGGGATGTGATTTCTCTGGAAAGCAGGATTCCAGGCTCATACCTTCATAACTCTTACTTCATTTTTAATGGCTCTGTTTTCTACTATTTTCTGTCCTGATAGGACAAAAACCAGGCAGAGATCATGCAACAGTTGTCCAGTGAATTCAATGAGTGGGCAGACATCTACCCTGGTTTGAGTCTTCTGGCTGCAGTGGTCCTGGTCCTCCCTGTCTCCAGCGTGAACTGTGAGTGAGACGTCTCAACGATGAAAGAGAACAATGTGTACATTGTCTGTTCATTTTCTGCTGCGCTGTCTTTCAAAATGGTTGTTAGTTTGTTTCTGTTTCAGGTCAAACCTGATCTCAGGAACAAGCTTAAAGGAGAGCACCTGGCTTAAAGGCCTAGCAGGCCTCAGAATCTCAATAAATGGACCTGCCCCTGAAGCAGACCCATACAGACAGGCATTAGAAATGTTTTTTTACAAACAAGAAAAATCTCATGTTCATAAAACCAGCAGGTCAACCCTGGCGTTTGAAACAGTGGAACATGAATGCAACTTGCAGTTCCTCCGACCCAATCAGACCCGTTGTTCAGACTCCCTGTTCCTCGCTGTAGAAAGAAAGGGTTTCATTCATCCAGAAGGAGCAAGGAGAAAAAGCTATTCACAATGTGTGCACAGCATTGAAGATAAAGATGTCAGTTGGCAGAACTCACATTGTTTGGTAAAGAGTCATGAAACAGATGTCAGCATTGCTGATTAATGGGTGAATCCACCTTTCTTAAGCTGCAGTATAATTTAGTTTTCTTTACATGGTTGTATGATAATTGTAGTTCATTTGAATGAATTCTGTTGATGATGAATTAAGCTGTAATAAAAACAAAAACAACATCAGGAGTATACAACATTTCACACAATCAGTAATCAGTGTGTCCCCAATCAACATTGATTCCCACAGTAATCCTCCTCCTCATGGACTGGTACAACCTCTGGATGATGTCATCCTGTGGGATGGCGGCACACTCCTCAGTCAGAGCTGCCAGATAAGCTGCTGAGTCTAAGGAGGAGGCGATGGTGAGCGTTGACCTTTGGACCGCCCCGCCTCCTGAGGGCCAATGGCACAATCCCAGTCATTTTGCCCCAGCTGTTGCATTCTTGCAATGTCATTTCCTCCCCAATCTTCTTGCTTTTTCTAGAGGTGGGTTAGATTAACAACGTAGTGGTATTTTGGATTAGTTGGATAGAGGCATCATGGTGATTTTCATCATCATAGAAATGATGTTTTCAGACTCAAGACTACTCACAAAATTAAGTCAAGTGTGACCAAACTTTGTATGATGAGAAGTGTCACAAAACTTACATATAGATGTGCAACCAGTTTTGAAATACATTAACAGGTGCATTTTTAAACCCCATGAGTTTATTTATTCTGCTTATGAGGTGTGTTTTCTACTGCTGAATAGGTAGAGATGAGATGCATTTTATCATTTTTCATACCGTAACAAGTTTGTAACATCTTAATACAACAATACCTACAGTATATGTCATGTGTACTTGAAATTGATCATTAAAAGGCTGATCTGGAATACTTTTTAGATTCCTGAACAGGTCAAACTTTATCCACTAGTATTTCAAGAATAAATGGTGAAGCATTGTGAGAGTAAAAAAGAAGTCTGGGAGCCACTGCATTTATAAATAGCAGCAGTTGTTGGAATAAATGTAATTATCATGCCTCATTCTGCTGGTAAATATCTTTACCATTTCCATTAAACTGTGATCAGTTTCATCAACCAGAGAAGGAGCTACAGTAGAGCAGGATTACTGTGATTGTGACAGAAAAACACAGGTCAAACTATCAAGGCTGTCACATATGTAAGGAACATTTGACAGCCGAGACCAAATATTCATCGGTTCATTTTCCCTGCAGCTCTGCTTGAAGTCCCACAGCTGTCTTCAGACAGCACAGTGCTGCTGGTTAGATGGATGTGATCCACGGAGCTGAAGCACACTGACCCTCTGAAATCTGAAACAGAAACACTGCATCATGCTGTAGGTTGCTGAGAGGCTAACAGAGATGTAGCCCTGAGAGGAGCAGTGCTGTCATACAAAGACTTTTCAGGAGAAATCTGACAATTACGCAATTTATTCTTCACAAATGCTAAAGATCAGACTTCAGTTTTGCTTTGTTTCTTGTGATATTAAATTCTGAATTGGCAGGTTATAAAAGGCCACAACAGCTGATTATTGAGAGAGCAATTTAGTTGAGGAATGGCTGAGATAAGTTCTTTTTTCAGCTTTGTACAGATGAGAGGTTTTTAACAATTAACACAAATATCCATTTCATATAAAGTCACATAAATCTTCTTTAGATATCACAGAACAAAGTTCTGTCCTACTCCAGACCGTGGATGGAATCATCACTTTTTAAGTTGTCTTCAGTATCATATGATAGTCGACTAAACATCGAAGGGTTCGTGTCAAACGAGAGCCACCAAATGCTTGATGCTGGATTGTCTCCAGCAGTTTGTCTGACAGAAGCATGTGGTGGATGAGCTGAACAGTGTTGGATCAACTCCACCAACTGTTGAAGTCAACAATAAGTGATGAGACTTTTTGTTTTATTTTAATCGTTTATTTGTCAGGGACAATTTCAAGGAACATTGTAGCAACTAACAATGACAAGATACAAATGTGTTGCACACAAGATTTCTGGCCAACGGCTCATTTGCCATCTCTGTCCCTGGTTAGGCTTTTCTGCTAGAATCATCATAAATTAAAAGCATCACTGGAACGAATGAGGGCCTGGAGGTAGTTGGCTGCTTCCTCTGGATGCGTTGAGGTCTTCAGTCTTTCAGCCTTTATGGGTCTATGGCAGGGTAGGGCACCTTTTTCCATGTAGAAATTCTCTATGAATACCAGCGTTTGCAGTGAAAGATGCTTACACACAGTTCACTACTTTTTTGTGCGCAGCAACCATTACAAATGAGGCCCCAGTTCAAATATCCTGGAGCTTTTTAGACTCTGGTAGAAGGCAGACAACTTTTCCTGTCGCTCTTCTTGTTGAAGAACCTAGATGTTATGGTTGTAGCATTTTAGCTCATGTAACAAAATGTGAATATGTGGCGTGGTACGTTCATTTAAGGCATTACTAACTCATTCCCACTAAATACTAACGCATGGCCACGCATTATTATTTTTTTCCCAATTTCACTGAAGTATGTTGTATCACTGCAGTAGTGAGTACTGCTGCATTAAACTCAGGTTAAAATGTACCCATTAGCTGTACTACAAAGTGTTAGTGTTTACTGGACAGGTTGTGTGTTGGCTGACGTTCTTACTTTAATTATGCTTTGTTTGTTGGGCGACTTGAAGTCTGCAGGTTTGCGCCCAGTTTAAATAAGGTAGGCTTTGTAATGACGTCCTGGTTTCGTAGTGCCGCATTGGTGCATATGACGTAATGACGTCCAAGGTTACTGCGCTTGCGTCGTGTAGCTATGCTAACCAGTTCGCTGCTAGCCTGCCGTTCACACGGCATCGTGTCTGAAACGATCCCGTACACACGGATCCGCAAACACGACCGACAACGATGTAGTCTGTAGCCAAGGCTAGCTTCAACCATCAGCTGCACAAGCTAAACCGGAAAGTCCGACGTTGTCATTTTGTTGTTGTTCTGGCCGTAGTACGCTGTTTGCCTACGGTGGCCGTAACGGTTCACAACACGATGCAAAAGCCACAACAAACTTATTACGTTATAACGTGATACAAACTTATCACGTTAAAAATACTCTTGTTTGAATGAGTAAAGTCTGCGGAGAACAGATAATCTGAGGAATATCTCTCACCTACATGATTTGATAAAGTTGTACTTCATGCTCGGATTGAGACATAGAAATCTTAACAGTGGAATATCGTGTTTTGGGCCATGCAACAAGTGTCCACTTCAATGTGTAATATAATGCTTGTCTGATGTCTGTTTATGAAGTGTGTTTTTACTATATTATTTGCCATAATGATTGTATTGTATATTTTCCACTTAAATAAAGTTGTGGAAAAAAACACACTTCCACTTCCGCCAGAGGCCAACTTATTGTGTTGAGATGTGATAAATTCATGTTATAACAATAAAAGGTATCACGTTATAAGTGAAGTACAACTTAATCAAATCATGTAGGTGAGCCATATTCCTCAGTTTATCCGTTCTCCGCAGACTTTACTCATTCAAACAAGAGTATGTTTTAACGGGATAAGTTTGTATCACGTTATAATGTGATAAGTTTTTCTTTTCTGCCGTGGCAGCAATGCGCTTCCGTATAGAAGATACACTAAGGGGGGAGATCTACATTAAAAAATTATAATTATGTTTCTACTTTTTGTATGTATGTTCACAAATGTTCAATAAAGTTTGGTTAAACAAAAGATCTGTTGACTCTCACCTCCGGTGTTGCTCTTCTCCATTGTTGTTTATTTTACTAATAAAAGTTGGCTTCCATTGTGGCTTTTGCATTTGTGCTGTAGTATTTGTTTTTGTGCTGTAGTATTTGCATTTGTATTTGCATTTGTGCTGTAGTATTTACATTTGTGCTGTAGTATTTGTATTTTTGCTGTAGCTTTTGCATTTTGCAGTCCAAGAATAAAATCCTAGTGTGTTGGTGTGCAGAGTCTATGTGCTTAGTGACAGTGTCTACAAGCATGAGACTTGCATCTTCTACACCTCGTTTTGCCCTACTCCAGTTTGCCTGACAGCATGTTGGCCAAGTGGTCACACACTACCCTCTCCATGCATTTACACAGGACAGATGTCAGGACCACTGGCCTGTAGTCCTTCATGTCCTGGTGTCTTTTTAGGGATAGTGATTATAGTGGATTCCTTCCACTGGTTGGGGACACATCCGGAGTCCAGAAGGTGCTGCAACAGCCTGGTGAGGTCAGTTTGTCAGTTTTCTGTTGTCTGTGCTTCTTAAAAAATGATCTTTAAACTGTTGAAAATGAATCACTTTGCAGGGATGTGATTTCTCTGGAAAGCAGGATTCCAGGCTCATACCTTCATAACTCTTACTTCATTTTTAATGGCTCTGTTTTCTACTATTTTCTGTCCTGATAGGACAAAAACCAGGCAGAGATCATGCAACAGTTGTCCAGTGAATTCAATGAGTGGGCAGACATCTACCCTGGTTTGAGTCTTCTGGCTGCAGTGGTCCTGGTCCTCCCTGTCTCCAGCGTGAACTGTGAGTGAGACGTCTCAACGATGAAAGAGAACAATGTGTACATTGTCTGTTCATTTTCTGCTGCGCTGTCTTTCAAAATGGTTGTTAGTTTGTTTCTGTTTCAGGTCAAACCTGATCTCAGGAACAAGCTTTAAGGAGAGCACCTGGCTTAAAGGCCTAGCAGGCCTCAGAATCTCAATAAATGGACCTGCCCCTGAAGCAGACCCATACAGACAGGCATTAGAAATGTTTTTTTACAAACCAAGAAAAATCTCATGTTCATAAAACCAGCAGGTCAACCATGGCGTTTGAAACAGTGGAACATGAATGCAACTTGCAGTTCCTCCGACCCAATCAGACCCGTTGTTCAGACTCCCTGTTCCTCGCTGTAGAAAGAAAGGGTTTCATTCATCCAGAAGGAGCAAGGAGAAAAAGCTATTCACAATGTGTGCACAGCATTGAAGATAAAGATGTCAGTTGGCAGAACTCACATTGTTTGGTAAAGAGTCATGAAACAGATGTCAGCATTGCTGATTAATGGGTGAATCCACCTTTCTTAAGCTGCAGTATAATTTAGTTTTCTTTACATGGTTGTGTGATAATTGTAGTTCATTTGAATGAATTCTGTTGATGATGAATTAAGCTGTAATAAAAACAAAAACAACATCAGGAGTATACAACATTTCACACAATCAGTAATCAGTGTGTCCCCAATCAACATTGATTCCCACAGTAATCCTCCTCCTCATGGACTGGTACAACCTCTGGATGATGTCATCCTGTGGGATGGCGGCACACTCCTCAGTCAGAGCTGCCAGATAAGCTGCTGAGTCTAAGGAGGAGGCGATGGTGAGCGTTGACCTTTGGACCGCCCCGCCTCCTGAGGGCCAATGGCACAATCCCAGTCATTTTGCCCCAGCTGTTGCATTCTTGCAATGTCATTTCCTCCCCAATCTTCTTGCTTTTTCTAGAGGTGGGTTAGATTAACAACATAGTGGTATTTTGGATTAGTTGGATAGAGGCATCATGGTGATTTTCATCATCACAGAAATGATGTTTTCAGACTCAAGACTACTCACAAAATTAAGTCAAGTGTGACCAAACTTTGTATGATGAGAAGTGTCACAAAACCTACATATAGATGTGCAACCAGTTTTGAAATACATTAACAGGTGCATTTTTAAACCCCATGAGTTTATTTATTCTGCTTATGAGGTGTGTTCTCTACTGCTGAATAGGTAGAGATGAGATGCATTTTATCATTTTTCATACCGTAACAAGTTTGTAACATCTTAATACAACAATACCTACAGTATATGTCATGTGTACTTGAAATTGATCATTAAAAGGCTGATCTGGAATACTTTTTAGATTCCTGAACAGGTCAAACTTTATCCACTAGTATTTCAAGAATAAATGGTGAAGCATTGTGAGAGTAAAAAAGAAGTCTGGGAGCCGCTGCATTTATAAATAGCAGCAGTTGTTGGAATAAATGTAATTATCATGCCTCATTCTGCTGGTAAATATCTTTACCATTTCCATTAAACTGTGATCAGTTTCATCAACCAGAGAAGGAGCTACAGTAGAGCAGGATTACTGTGATTGTGACAGAAAAACACAGGTCAAACTATCAAGGCTGTCACATATGTAAGGAACATTTGACAGCCGAGACCAAATATTCATCGGTTCATTTTCCCTGCAGCTCTGCTTGAAGTCCCACAGCTGTCTTCAGACAGCACAGTGCTGCTGGTTAGATGGATGTGATCCACGGAGCTGAAGCACACTGACCCTCTGAAATCTGAAACAGAAACACTGCATCATGCTGTAGGTTGCTGAGAGGCTAACAGAGATGTAGCCCTGAGAGGAGCAGTGCTGTCATACAAAGACTTTTCAGGAGAAATCTGACAATTACGCAATTTATTCTTCACAAATGCTAAAGATCAGACTTCAGTTTTGCTTTGTTTCTTGTGATATTAAATTCTGAATTGGCAGGTTATAAAAGGCCACAACAGCTGATTATTGAGAGAGCAATTTAGTTGAGGAATGGCTGAGATAAGTTCTTTTTTCAGCTTTGTACAGATGAGAGGTTTTTAACAATTAACACAAATATCCATTTCATATAAAGTCACATAAATCTTCTTTAGATATCACAGAACAAAGTTCTGTCCTACTCCAGACCGTGGATGGAATCATCACTTTTTAAGTTGTCTTCAGTATCATATGATAGTCGACTAAACATCGAAGGGTTCGTGTCAAACGAGAGCCACCAAATGCTTGATGCTGGATTGTCTCCAGCAGTTTGTCTGACAGAAGCATGTGGTGGATGAGCTGAACAGTGTTGGATCAACTCCACCAACTGTTGAAGTCAACAATAAGTGATGAGACTTTTTGTTTTATTTTAATCGTTTATTTGTCAGGGACAATTTCAAGGAACATTGTAGCAACTAACAATGACAAGATACAAATGTGTTGCACACAAGATTTCTGGCCAACGGCTCATTTGCCATCTCTGTCCCTGGTTAGGCTTTTCTGCTAGAATCATCATAAATTAAAAGCATCACTGGAACGAATGAGGGCCTGGAGGTAGTTGGCTGCTTCCTCTGGATGCGTTGAGGTCTTCAGTCTTTCAGCCTTTATGGGTCTATGGCAGGGTAGGGCACCTTTTTCCATGTAGAAATTCTCTATGAATACCAGCGTTTGCAGTGAAAGATGCTTGCACACAGTTCACTACTTTTTTGTGCGCAGCAACCTTTACAAATGAGGCCCCAGTTCAAATATCCTGGAGCTTTTTAGACTCTGGTAGAAGGCAGACAACTTTTCCTGTCGCTCTTCTTGTTGAAGAACCTAGATGTTATGGTTGTAGCATTTTAGCTCGTGTAACAAAATGTGAATATGTGGCGTGGTACGTTCATTTAAGGCATTACTAACTCATTCCCACTAAATACTAACGCATGGCCACGCATTATTATTTTTTTCCCAATTTCACTGAAGTATGTTGTATCACTGCAGTAGTGAGTACTGCTGCATTAAACTCAGGTTAAAATGTACCCATTAGCTGTACTACAAAGTGTTAGTGTTTACTGGACAGGTTGTGTGTTGGCTGACGTTCTTACTTTAATTATGCTTTGTTTGTTGGGCGACTTGAAGTCTGCAGGTTTGCGCCCAGTTTAAATAAGGTAGGCTTTGTAATGACGTCCTGGTTTCGTAGTGCCGCATTGGTGCATATGACGTAATGACGTCCAAGGTTACTGCGCTTGCGTCGTGTAGCTATGCTAACCAGTTCGCTGCTAGCCCGCCGTTCACACGGCATCGTGTCTGAAACGATCCCGTACACACGGATCCGCAAACACGACCGACAACGATGTAGTCTGTAGCCAAGGCTAGCTTCAACCATCAGCTGCACAAGCTAAACCGGAAAGTCCGACGTTGTCATTTTGTTGTTGTTCTGGCCGTAGTACGCTGTTTGCCTACGGTGGCCGTAACGGTTCACAACACGATGCAAAAGCCACAACAAACTTATTACGTTATAACGTGATACAAACTTATCACGTTAAAAATACTCTTGTTTGAATGAGTAAAGTCTGCGGAGAACAGATAATCTGAGGAATATCTCTCACCTACATGATTTGATAAAGTTGTACTTCATGCTCGGATTGAGACATAGAAATCTTAACAGTGGAATATCGTGTTTTGGGCCATGCAACAAGTGTCCACTTCAATGTGTAATATAATGCTTGTCTGATGTCTGTTTATGAAGTGTGTTTTTACTATATTATTTGCCATAATGATTGTATTGTATATTTTCCACTTAAATAAAGTTGTGGAAAAAACCACACTTCCACTTCCGCCAGAGGCCAACTTATTGTGTTGAGATGTGATAAATTCATGTTATAACAATAAAAGGTATCACGTTATAAGTGAAGTACAACTTAATCAAATCATGTAGGTGAGCCATATTCCTCAGTTTATCCGTTCTCCGCAGACTTTACTCATTCAAACAAGAGTATGTTTTAACGGGATAAGTTTGTATCACGTTATAATGTGATAAGTTTTTCTTTTCTGCCGTGGCAGCAATGCGCTTCCGTATAGAAGATACACTAAGGGGGGAGATCTACATTAAAAAATTATAATTATGTTTCTACTTTTTGTATGTATGTTCACAAATGTTCAATAAAGTTTGGTTAAACAAAAGATCTGTTGACTCTCACCTCCGGTGTTGCTCTTCTCCATTGTTGTTTATTTTACTAATAAAAGTTGGCTTCCATTGTGGCTTTTGCATTTGTGCTGTAGTATTTGTTTTTGTGCTGTAGTATTTGCATTTGTATTTGCATTTGTGCTGTAGTATTTACATTTGTGCTGTAGTATTTGTATTTTTGCTGTAGCTTTTGCATTTTGCAGTCCAAGAATAAAATCCTAGTGTGTTGGTGTGCAGAGTCTATGTGCTTAGTGACAGTGTCTACAAGCATGAGACTTGCATCTTCTACACCTCGTTTTGCCCTACTCCAGTTTGCCTGACAGCATGTTGGCCAAGTGGTCACACACTACCCTCTCCATGCATTTACACAGGACAGATGTCAGGACCACTGGCCTGTAGTCCTTCATGTCCTGGTGTCTTTTTAGGGATAGTGATTATAGTGGATTCCTTCCACTGGTTGGGGACACATCCGGAGTCCAGAAGGTGCTGCAACAGCCTGGTGAGGTCAGTTTGTCAGTTTTCTGTTGTCTGTGCTTCTTAAAAAATGATCTTTAAACTGTTGAAAATGAATCACTTTGCAGGGATGTGATTTCTCTGGAAAGCAGGATTCCAGGCTCATACCTTCATAACTCTTACTTCATTTTTAATGGCTCTGTTTTCTACTATTTTCTGTCCTGATAGGACAAAAACCAGGCAGAGATCATGCAACAGTTGTCCAGTGAATTCAATGAGTGGGCAGACATCTACCCTGGTTTGAGTCTTCTGGCTGCAGTGGTCCTGGTCCTCCCTGTCTCCAGCGTGAACTGTGAGTGAGACGTCTCAACGATGAAAGAGAACAATGTGTACATTGTCTGTTCATTTTCTGCTGCGCTGTCTTTCAAAATGGTTGTTAGTTTGTTTCTGTTTCAGGTCAAACCTCATCTCAGGAACAAGCTTTAAGGAGAGCACCTGGCTTAAAGGCCTAGCAGGCCTCAGAATCTCAATAAATGGACCTGCCCCTGAAGCAGACCCATACAGACAGGCATTAGAAATGTTTTTTTACAAACCAAGAAAAATCTCATGTTCATAAAACCAGCAGGTCAACCATGGCGTTTGAAACAGTGGAACATGAATGCAACTTGCAGTTCCTCCGACCCAATCAGACCCGTTGTTCAGAATCCCTGTTCCTCGCTGTAGAAAGAAAGGGTTTCATTCATCCAGAAGGAGCAAGGAGAAAAAGCTATTCACAATGTGTGCACAGCATTGAAGATAAAGATGTCAGTTGGCAGAACTCACATTGTTTGGTAAAGAGTCATGAAACAGATGTCAGCATTGCTGATTAATGGGTGAATCCACCTTTCTTAAGCTGCAGTATAATTTAGTTTTCTTTACATGGTTGTGTGATAATTGTAGTTCATTTGAATGAATTCTGTTGATGATGAATTAAGCTGTAATAAAAACAAAAACAACATCAGGAGTATACAACATTTCACACAATCAGTAATCAGTGTGTCCCCAATCAACATTGATTCCCACAGTAATCCTCCTCCTCATGGACTGGTACAACCTCTGGATGATGTCATCCTGTGGGATGGCGGCACACTCCTCAGTCAGAGCTGCCAGATAAGCTGCTGAGTCTAAGGAGGAGGCGATGGTGAGCGTTGACCTTTGGACCGCCCCGCCTCCTGAGGGCCAATGGCACAATCCCAGTCATTTTGCCCCAGCTGTTGCATTCTTGCAATGTCATTTCCTCCCCAATCTTCTTGCTTTTTCTAGAGGTGGGTTAGATTAACAACATAGTGGTATTTTGGATTAGTTGGATAGAGGCATCATGGTGATTTTCATCATCACAGAAATGATGTTTTCAGACTCAAGACTACTCACAAAATTAAGTCAAGTGTGACCAAACTTTGTATGATGAGAAGTGTCACAAAACCTACATATAGATGTGCAACCAGTTTTGAAATACATTAACAGGTGCATTTTTAAACCCCATGAGTTTATTTATTCTGCTTATGAGGTGTGTTCTCTACTGCTGAATAGGTAGAGATGAGATGCATTTTATCATTTTTCATACCGTAACAAGTTTGTAACATCTTAATACAACAATACCTACAGTATATGTCATGTGTACTTGAAATTGATCATTAAAAGGCTGATCTGGAATACTTTTTAGATTCCTGAACAGGTCAAACTTTATCCACTAGTATTTCAAGAATAAATGGTGAAGCATTGTGAGAGTAAAAAAGAAGTCTGGGAGCCGCTGCATTTATAAATAGCAGCAGTTGTTGGAATAAATGTAATTATCATGCCTCATTCTGCTGGTAAATATCTTTACCATTTCCATTAAACTGTGATCAGTTTCATCAACCAGAGAAGGAGCTACAGTAGAGCAGGATTACTGTGATTGTGACAGAAAAACACAGGTCAAACTATCAAGGCTGTCACATATGTAAGGAACATTTGACAGCCGAGACCAAATATTCATCGGTTCATTTTCCCTGCAGCTCTGCTTGAAGTCCCACAGCTGTCTTCAGACAGCACAGTGCTGCTGGTTAGATGGATGTGATCCACGGAGCTGAAGCACACTGACCCTCTGAAATCTGAAACAGAAACACTGCATCATGCTGTAGGTTGCTGAGAGGCTAACAGAGATGTAGCCCTGAGAGGAGCAGTGCTGTCATACAAAGACTTTTCAGGAGAAATCTGACAATTACGCAATTTATTCTTCACAAATGCTAAAGATCAGACTTCAGTTTTGCTTTGTTTCTTGTGATATTAAATTCTGAATTGGCAGGTTATAAAAGGCCACAACAGCTGATTATTGAGAGAGCAATTTAGTTGAGGAATGGCTGAGATAAGTTCTTTTTTCAGCTTTGTACAGATGAGAGGTTTTTAACAATTAACACAAATATCCATTTCATATAAAGTCACATAAATCTTCTTTAGATATCACAGAACAAAGTTCTGTCCTACTCCAGACCGTGGATGGAATCATCACTTTTTAAGTTGTCTTCAGTATCATATGATAGTCGACTAAACATCGAAGGGTTCGTGTCGAACGAGAGCCACCAAATGCTTGATGCTGGATTGTCTCCAGCAGTTTGTCTGACAGAAGCATGTGGTGGATGAGCTGAACAGTGTTGGATCAACTCCACCAACTGTTGAAGTCAACAATAAGTGATGAGACTTTTTGTTTTATTTTAATCGTTTATTTGTCAGGGACAATTTCAAGGAACATTGTAGCAACTAACAATGACAAGATACAAATGTGTTGCACACAAGATTTCTGGCCAACGGCTCATTTGCCATCTCTGTCCCTGGTTAGGCTTTTCTGCTAGAATCATCATAAATTAAAAGCATCACTGGAACGAATGAGGGCCTGGAGGTAGTTGGCTGCTTCCTCTGGATGCGTTGAGGTCTTCAGTCTTTCAGCCTTTATGGGTCTATGGCAGGGTAGGGCACCTTTTTCCATGTAGAAATTCTCTATGAATACCAGCGTTTGCAGTGAAAGATGCTTGCACACAGTTCACTACTTTTTTGTGCGCAGCAACCTTTACAAATGAGGCCCCGGTTCAAATATCCTGGAGCTTTTTAGACTCTGGTAGAAGGCAGACAACTTTTCCTGTCGCTCTTCTTGTTGAAGAACCTAGATGTTATGGTTGTAGCATTTTAGCTTGTGTAACAAAATGTGAATATGTGGCGTGGTACGTTCATTTAAGGCATTACTAACTCATTCCCACTAAATACTAACGCATGGCCACGCATTATTATTTTTTTCCCAATTTCACTGAAGTATGTTGTATCACTGCAGTAGTGAGTACTGCTGCATTAAACTCAGGTTAAAATGTACCCATTAGCTGTACTACAAAGTGTTAGTGTTTACTGGACAGGTTGTGTGTTGGCTGACGTTCTTACTTTAATTATGCTTTGTTTGTTGGGCGACTTGAAGTCTGCAGGTTTGCGCCCAGTTTAAATAAGGCAGGCCTTGTAATGACGTCCTGGTTTCGTAGTGCCGCATTGGTGCGTATGACGTAATGACGTCCAAGGTTACTGCGCTTGCGTCGTGTAGCTATGCTAACCAGTTCGCTGCTAGCCTGCCGTTCACACGGCATCGTGTCTGAAACGATCCCGTACACACGGATCCGCAAACACGACCGACAACGATGTAGTCTGTAGCCAAGGCTAGCTTCAACCATCAGCTGCACAAGCTAAACCGGAAAGTCCGACGTTGTCATTTTCTTGTTGTTCTGGCCGTAGTACGCTGTTTGCCTACGGTGGCCGTAACGGTTCACAACACGATGCAAAAGCCACAACAAACTTATTACGTTATAACGTGATACAAAACTTATCACGTTAAAAATACTCTTGTTTGAATGAGTAAAGTCTGCGGAGAACAGATAATCTGAGGAATATCTCTCACCTACATGATTTGATAACGTTGTACTTCATGCTCGGATTGAGACATAGAAATCTTAACAGTGGAATATCGTGTTTTGGGCCATGCAACAAGTGTCCACTTCAATGTGTAATATAATGCTTGTCTGATGTCTGTTTATGAAGTGTGTTTTTACTATATTATTTGCCATAATGATTGTATTGTATATTTTCCACTTAAATAAAGTTGTGGAAAAAAACACACTTCCACTTCCGCCAGAGGCCAACTTATTGTGTTGAGATGTGATAAATTCATGTTATAACAATAAAAGGTATCACGTTATAAGTGAAGTACAACTTAATCAAATCATGTAGGTGAGCCATATTCCTCAGTTTATCCGTTCTCCGCAGACTTTACTCATTCAAACAAGAGTATGTTTTAACGGGATAAGTTTGTATCACGTTATAATGTGATAAGTTTTTCTTTTCTGCCGTGGCAGCAATGCGCTTCCGTATAGAAGATACACTAAGGGGAGAGATCTACATTAAAAAATTATAATTATGTTTCTACTTTTTGTATGTATGTTCACAAATGTTCAATAAAGTTTGGTTAAACAAAAGATCTGTTGACTCTCACCTCCGGTGTTGCTCTTCTCCATTGTTGTTTATTTTACTAATAAAAGTTGGCTTCCATTGTGGCTTTTGCATTTGTGCTGTAGTATTTGTTTTTGTGCTGTAGTATTTGAATTTGCATTTGTGCTGTAGTATTTACATTTGTGCTGTAGTATTTGTATTTTTGCTGTAGCTTTTGCATTTTGCAGTCCAAGAATAAAATCCTAGTGTGTTGGTGTGCAGAGTCTATGTGCTTAGTGACAGTGTCTACAAGCATGAGACTTGCATCTTCTACACCTCGTTTTGCCCTATAGGCAAACTGGAGTGGATCCAGTTTGCCTGACAGCATGTTGGCCAAGTGGTCACACACTACCCTCTCCATGCATTTACACAGGACAGATGTCAGGACCACTGGCCTGTAGTCCTTCATGTCCTGGTGTCTTTTTAGGGATAGTGATTATAGTGGATTCCTTCCACTGGTTGGGGACACATCCGGAGTCCAGAAGGTGCTGCAACAGCCTGGTGAGGTCAGTTTGTCAGTTTTCTGTTGTCTGTGCTTCTTAAAAAATGATCTTTAAACTGTTGAAAATGAATCACTTTGCAGGGATGTGATTTCTCTGGAAAGCAGGATTCCAGGCTCATACCTTCATAACTCTTACTTCATTTTTAATGGCTCTGTTTTCTACTATTTTCTGTCCTGATAGGACAAAAACCAGGCAGAGATCATGCAACAGTTGTCCAGTGAATTCAATGAGTGGGCAGACATCTACCCTGGTTTGAGTCTTCTGGCTGCAGTGGTCCTGGTCCTCCCTGTCTCCAGCGTGAACTGTGAGTGAGACGTCTCAACGATGAAAGAGAACAATGTGTACATTGTCTGTTCATTTTCTGCTGCGCTGTCTTTCAAAATGGTTGTTAGTTTGTTTCTGTTTCAGGTCAAACCTGATCTCAGGAACAAGCTTAAAGGACAGCACCTGGCTTAAAGGCCTAGCAGGCCTCAGAATCTCAATAAATGGACCTGCCCCTGAAGCAGACCCATACAGACAGGCATTAGAAATGTTTTTTTTACAAACAAGAAAAATCTCATGTTCATAAAACCAGCAGGTGAACCCTGGCGTTTGAAACAGTGGAACATGAATGCAACTTGCAGTTCCTCCGACCCAATCAGACCCGTTGTTCAGACTCCCTGTTCCTCGCTGTAGAAAGAAAGGGTTTCATGCATCCAGAAGGAGCAAGGAGAAAAAGCTATTCACAATGTGTGCACAGCATTGAAGATAAAGATGTCAGTTGGCAGAACTCACATTGTTTGGTAAAGAGTCATGAAACAGATGTCAGCATTGCTGATTAATGGGTGAATCCACCTTTCTTAAGCTGCAGTATAATTTAGTTTTCTTTACATGGTTGTGTGATAATTGTAGTTCATTTGAATGAATTCTGTTGATGATGAATTAAGCTGTAATAAAAACAAAAACAACATCAGGAGTATACAACATTTCACACAATCAGTAATCAGTGTGTCCCCAATCAACATTGATTCCCACAGTAATCCTCCTCCTCATGGACTGGTACAACCTCTGGATGATGTCATCCTGTGGGATGGCGGCACACTCCTCAGTCAGAGCTGCCAGATAAGCTGCTGAGTCTAAGGAGGAGGCGATGGTGAGCGTTGACCTTTGGACCGCCCCGCCTCCTGAGGGCCAATGGCACAATCCCAGTCATTTTGCCCCAGCTGTTGCATTCTTGCAATGTCATTTCCTCCCCAATCTTCTTGCTTTTTCTAGAGGTGGGTTAGATTAACAACATAGTGGTATTTTGGATTAGTTGGATAGAGGCATCATGGTGATTTTCATCATCATAGAAATGATGTTTTCAGACTCAAGACTACTCACAAAATTAAGTCAAGTGTGACCAAACTTTGTATGATGAGAAGTGTCACAAAACCTACATATAGATGTGCAACCAGTTTTGAAATACATTAACAGGTGCATTTTTAAACCCCATGAGTTTATTTATTCTGCTTATGAGGTGTGTTCTCTACTGCTGAATAGGTAGAGATGAGAAGCATTTTATCATTTTTTATACCGTAACAAGTTTGTAACATCTTCATACAACAATACCTACAGTATATGTCATGTGTACTTGAAATTGATCATTAAAAGGCTGATCTGGAATACTTTTTAGATTCCTGAACAGGTCAAACTTTATCCACTAGTATTTCAAGAATAAATGGTGAAGCATTGTGAGAGTAAAAAAGAAGTCTGGGAGCCGCTGCATTTATAAATAGCAGCAGTTGTTGGAATAAATGTAATTATCATGCCTCATTCTGCTGGTAAATATCTTTACCATTTCCATTAAACTGTGATCAGTTTCATCAACCAGAGAAGGAGCTACAGTAGAGCAGGATTACTGTGATTGTGACAGAAAAACACAGGTCAAACTATCAAGGCTGTCACATATGTAAGGAACATTTGACAGCCGAGACCAAATATTCATCGGTTCATTTTCCCTGCAGCTCTGCTTGAAGTCCCACAGCTGTCTTCAGACAGCACAGTGCTGCTGGTCAGATGGATGTGATCCACGGAGCTGAAGCACACTGACCCTCTGAAATCTGAAACAGAAACACTGCATCATGCTGTAGGTTGCTGAGAGGCTAACAGAGATGTAGCCCTGAGAGGAGCAGTGCTGTCATACAAAGACTTTTCAGGAGAAATCTGACAATTACGCAATTTATTCTTCACAAATGCTAAAGATCAGACTTCAGTTTTGCTTTGTTTCTTGTGATATTAAATTCTGAATTGGCAGGTTATAAAAGGCCACAACAGCTGATTATTGAGAGAGCAATTTAGTTGAGGAATGGCTGAGATAAGTTCTTTTTTCAGCTTTGTACAGATGAGAGGTTTTTAACAATTAACACAAATATCCATTTCATATAAAGTCACATAAATCTTCTTTAGATATCACAGAACAAAGTTCTGTCCTACTCCAGACCATGGATGGAATCATCACTTTTTAAGTTGTCTTCAGTATCATATGATAGTCGACTAAACATCGAAGGGTTCGTGTCAAACGAGAGCCACCAAATGCTTGATGCTGGATTGTCTCCAGCAGTTTGTCTGACAGAAGCATGTGGTGGATGAGCTGAACAGTGTTGGATCAACTCCACCAACTGTTGAAGTCAACAATAAGTGATGAGACTTTTTGTTTTATTTTAATCGTTTATTTGTCAGGGACAATTTCAAGGAACATTGTAGCAACTAACAATGACAAGATACAAATGTGTTGCACACAAGATTTCTGGCCAACGGCTCATTTGCCATCTCTGTCCCTGGTTAGGCTTTTCTGCTAGAATCATCATAAATTAAAAGCATCACTGGAACGAATGAGGGCCTGGAGGTAGTTGGCTGCTTCCTCTGGATGCGTTGAGGTCTTCAGTCTTTCAGCCTTTATGGGTCTATGGCAGGGTAGGGCACCTTTTTCCATGTAGAAATTCTCTATGAATACCAGCGTTTGCAGTGAAAGATGCTTACACACAGTTCACTACTTTTTTGTGCGCAGCAACCTTTACAAATGAGGCCCCAGTTCAAATATCCTGGAGCTTTTTAGACTCTGGTAGAAGGCAGACAACTTTTCCTGTCGCTCTTCTTGTTGAAGAACCTAGATGTTATGGTTGTAGCATTTTAGCTCATGTAAAAAAATGTGAATATGTGGCGTGGTACGTTCATTTAAGGCATTACTAACTCATTCCCACTAAATACTAATGCATGGCCATGCATTATAATTTTTTTTCCCAATTTCACTGAAGTATGTTGTATCACTGCAGTAGTGAGTACTGCTGCATTAAACTCAGGTTAAAATGTACCCATTAGCTGTACTACAAAGTGTTAGTGTTTACTGGACAGGTTGTGTGTTGGCTGACGTTCTTACTTTAATTATGCTTTGTTTGTTGGGCGACTTGAAGTCTGCAGGTTTGCGCCCAGTTTAAATAAGGCAGGCCTTGTAATGACGTCCTGGTTTCGTAGTGCCGCATTGGTGCGTATGACGTAATGACGTCCAAGGTTACTGCGCTTGCGTCGTGTAGCTATGCTAACCAGTTCGCTGCTAGCCTGCCGTTCACACGGCATCGTGTCTGAAACGATCCCGTACACACGGATCCGCAAACACGACCGACAACGATGTAGTCTGTAGCCAAGGCTAGCTTCAACCATCAGTTGCACAAGCTAAACCGGAAAGTCCGACGTTGTCATTTTGTTGTTGTTCTGGCCGTAGTACGCTGTTTGCCTACGGTGGCCATAACGGTTCACAACACGATGCAAAAGCCACAACAAACTTATTACGTTAAAAATACTCTTGTTTGAATGAGTAAAGTCTGCGGAGAACAGATAATCTGAGGAATATCTCTCACCTACATGATTTGATAAAGTTGTACTTCATGCTCGGATTGAGACATAGAAATCTTAACAGTGGAATATCGTGTTTTGGGCCATGCAACAAGTGTCCACTTCAATGTGTAATATAATGCTTGTCTGATGTCTGTTTATGAAGTGTGTTTTTACTATATTATTTGCCATAATGATTGTATTGTATATTTTCCACTTAAATAAAGTTGTGGAAAAAAACACACTTCCACTTCCGCCAGAGGCCAACTTAATGTGTTGAGATGTGATAAATTCATGTTATAACAATAAAAGGTATCACGTTATAAGTGAAGTACAACTTAATCAAATCATGTAGGTGAGCCATATTCCTCAGTTTATCCGTTCTCCGCAGACTTTACTCATTCAAACAAGAGTATGTTTTAACGGGATAAGTTTGTATCACGTTATAATGTGATAAGTTTTTCTTTTCTGCCGTGGCAGCAATGCGCTTCCGTATAGAAGATACACTAAGGGACGAGATCTACATTAAAAAATTATAATTATGTTTCTACTCTTTGTATGTATGTTCACAAATGTTCAATAAAGTTTGGTTAAACAAAAGATCTGTTGACTCTCACCTCCGGTGTTGCTCTTCTCCATTGTTGTTTATTTTACTAATAAAAGTTGGCTTCCATTGTGGCTTTTGCATTTGTGCTGTAGTATTTGTTTTTGTGCTGTAGTATTTGTATTTGCATTTGTGCTGTAGTATTTGTATTTTTGCTGTAGCTTTTGCATTTTGCAGTCCAAGAATAAAATCCTAGTGTGTTGGTGTGCAGAGTCTATGTGCTTAGTGACAGTGTCTACAAGCATGAGACTTGCATCTTCTACACCTCGTTTTGCCCTATAGGGAAACTGGAGTGGATCCAGTTTGCCTGACAGCATGTTGGCCAAGTGGTCACACACTACCCTCTCCATGCATTTACACAGGACAGATGTCAGGACCACTGGCCTGTAGTCCTTCATGTCCTGGTGTCTTTTTAGGGATAGTGATTATAGTGGATTCCTTCCACTGGTTGGGGACACATCCGGAGTCCAGAAGGTGCTGGAACAGCCTGGTGAGGTCAGTTTGTCAGTTTTCTGTTGTCTGTGCTTCTTAAAAAATGATCTTTAAACTGTTGAAAATGAATCACTTTGCAGGGATGTGATTTCTCTGGAAAGCAGGATTCCAGGCTCATACCTTCATAACTCTTACTTCATTTTTAATGGCTCTGTTTTATACTATTTTCTGTCCTGATAGGACAAAAACCAGGCAGAGATCATGCAACAGTTGTCCAGTGAATTCAATGAGTGGGCAGACATCTACCCTGGTTTGAGTCTTCTGGCTGCAGTGGTCCTGGTCCTCCCTGTCTCCAGCGTGAACTGTGAGTGAGACGTCTCAACGATGAAAGAGAACAATGTGTACATTGTCTGTTCATTTTCTGCTGCGCTGTCTTTCAAAATGGTTGTTAGTTTGTTTCTGTTTCAGGTCAAACCTGATCTCAGGAACAAGCTTAAAGGAGAGCACCTGGCTTAAAGGCCTAGCAGGCCTCAGAATCTCAATAAATGGACCTGCCCCTGAAGCAGACCCATACAGACAGGCATTAGAAATGTTTTTTTACAAACAAGAAAAATCTCATGTTCATAAAACCAGCAGGTCAACCATGGCGTTTGAAACAGTGGAACATGAATGCAACTTGCAGTTCCTCCGACCCAATCAGACCCGTTGTTCAGACTCCCTGTTCCTCGCTGTAGAAAGAAAGGGTTTCATGCATCCAGAAGGAGCAAGGAGAAAAAGCTATTCACAATGTGTGCACAGCATTGAAGATAAAGATGTCAGTTGGCAGAACTCACATTGTTTGGTAAAGAGTCATGAAACAGATGTCAGCATTGCTGATTAATGGGTGAATCCACCTTTCTTAAGCTGCAGTATAATTTAGTTTTCTTTACATGGTTGTGTGATAATTGTAGTTCATTTGAATGAATTCTGTTGATGATGAATTAAGCTGTAATAAAAACAAAAACAACATCAGGAGTATACAACATTTCACACAATCAGTAATCAGTGTGTCCCCAATCAACATTGATTCCCACAGTAATCCTCCTCCTCATGGACTGGTACAACCTCTGGATGATGTCATCCTGTGGGATGGCGGCACACTCCTCAGTCAGAGCTGCCAGATAAGCTGCTGAGTCTAAGGAGGAGGCGATGGTGAGCGTTGACCTTTGGACCGCCCCGCCTCCTGAGGGCCAATGGCACAATCCCAGTCATTTTGCCCCAGCTGTTGCATTCTTGCAATGTCATTTCCTCCCCAATCTTCTTGCTTTTTCTAGAGGTGGGTTAGATTAACAACGTAGTGGTATTTTGGATTAGTTGGATAGAGGCATCATGGTGATTTTCATCATCATAGAAATGATGTTTTCAGACTCAAAACTACTCACAAAATTAAGTCAAGTGTGACCAAACTTTGTATGATGAGAAGTGTCACAAAACCTACATATAGATGTGCAACCAGTTTTGAAATACATTAACAGGTGCATTTTTAAACCCCATGAGTTTATTTATTCTGCTTATGAGGTGTGTTTTCTACTGCTGAATAGGTAGAGATGAGAAGCATTTTATCATTTTTCATACCGTAACAAGTTTGTAACATCTTAATACAACAATACCTACAGTATATGTCATGTGTACTTGAAATTGATCATTAAAAGGCTGATCTGGAATACTTTTTAGATTCCTGAACAGGTCAAACTTTATCCACTAGTATTTCAAGAATAAATGGTGAAGCATTGTGAGAGTAAAAAAGAAGTCTGGGAGCCACTGCATTTATAAATAGCAGCAGTTGTTGGAATAAATGTAATTATCATGCCTCATTCTGCTGGTAAATATCTTTACCATTTCCATTAAACTGTGATCAGTTTCATCAACCAGAGAAGGAGCTACAGTAGAGCAGGATTACTGTGATTGTGACAGAAAAACACAGGTCAAACTATCAAGGCTGTCACATATGTAAGGAACATTTGACAGCCGAGACCAAATATTCATCGGTTCATTTTCCCTGCAGCTCTGCTTGAAGTCCCACAGCTGTCTTCAGACAGCACAGTGCTGCTGGTTAGATGGATGTGATCCACGGAGCTGAAGCACACTGACCCTCTGAAATCTGAAACAGAAACACTGCATCATGCTGTAGGTTGCTGAGAGGCTAACAGAGATGTAGCCCTGAGAGGAGCAGTGCTGTCATACAAAGACTTTTCAGGAGAAATCTGACAATTACGCAATTTATTCTTCACAAATGCTAAAGATCAGACTTCAGTTTTGCTTTGTTTCTTGTGATATTAAATTCTGAATTGGCAGGTTATAAAAGGCCACAACAGCTGATTATTGAGAGAGCAATTTAGTTGAGGAATGGCTGAGATAAGTTCTTTTTTCAGCTTTGTACAGATGAGAGGTTTTTAACAATTAAAACAAATATCCATTTCATATAAAGTCACATAAATCTTCTTTAGATATCACAGAACAAAGTTCTGTCCTACTCCAGACCGTGGATGGAATCATCACTTTTTAAGTTGTCTTCAGTATCATATGATAGTCGACTAAACATCGAAGGGTTCGTGTCGAACGAGAGCCACCAAATGCTTGATGCTGGATTGTCTCCAGCAGTTTGTCTGACAGAAGCATGTGGTGGATGAGCTGAACAGTGTTGGATCAACTCCACCAACTGTTGAAGTCAACAATAAGTGATGAGACTTTTTGTTTTATTTTAATCGTTTATTTGTCAGGGACAATTTCAAGGAACATTGTAGCAACTAACAATGACAAGATACAAATGTGTTGCACACAAGATTTCTGGCCAACGGCTCATTTGCCATCTCTGTCCCTGGTTAGGCTTTTCTGCTAGAATCATCATAAATTAAAAGCATCACTGGAACGAATGAGGGCCTGGAGGTAGTTGGCTGCTTCCTCTGGATGCGTTGAGGTCTTCAGTCTTTCAGCCTTTATGGGTCTATGGCAGGGTAGGGCACCTTTTTCCATGTAGAAATTCTCTATGAATACCAGCGTTTGCAGTGAAAGATGCTTACACACAGTTCACTACTTTTTTGTGCGCAGCAACCTTTACAAATGAGGCCCCAGTTCAAATATCCTGGAGCTTTTTAGACTCTGGTAGAAGGCAGACAACTTTTCCTGTCGCTCTTCTTGTTGAAGAACCTAGATGTTATGGTTGTAGCATTTTAGCTCGTGTAACAAAATGTGAATATGTGGCGTGGTACGTTCATTTAAGGCATTACTAACTCATTCCCACTAAATACTAACGCATGGCCACGCATTATTATTTTTTTCCCAATTTCACTGAAGTATGTTGTATCACTGCAGTAGTGAGTACTGCTGCATTAAACTCAGGTTAAAATGTACCCATTAGCTGTACTACAAAGTGTTAGTGTTTACTGGACAGGTTGTGTGTTGGCTGACGTTCTTACTTTAATTATGCTTTGTTTGTTGGGCGACTTGAAGTCTGCAGGTTTGCGCCCAGTTTAAATAAGGCAGGCCTTGTAATGACGTCCTGGTTTCGTAGTGCCGCATTGGTGCATATGACGTAATGACGTCCAAGGTTACTGCGCTTGCGTCGTGTAGCTATGCTAACCAGTTCGCTGCTAGCCTGCCGTTCACACGGCATCGTGTCTGAAACGATCCCGTACACACGGATCCGCAAACACGACCGACAACGATGTAGTCTGTAGCCAAGGCTAGCTTCAACCATCAGCTGCACAAGCTAAACCGGAAAGTCCGACGTTGTCATTTTCTTGTTGTTCTGGCCGTAGTACGCTGTTTGCCTACGGTGGCCGTAACGGTTCACAACACGATGCAAAAGCCACAACAAACTTATTACGTTATAACGTGATACAAACTTATCACGTTAAAAATACTCTTGTTTGAATGAGTAAAGTCTGCGGAGAACAGATAATCTGAGGAATATCTCTCACCTACATGATTTGATAAAGTTGTACTTCATGCTCGGATTGAGACATAGAAATCTTAACAGTGGAATATCGTGTTTTGGGCCATGCAACAAGTGTCCACTTCAATGTGTAATATAATGCTTGTCTGATGTCTGTTTATGAAGTGTGTTTTTACTATATTATTTGCCATAATGATTGTATTGTATATTTTCCACTTAAATAAAGTTGTGGAAAAAAACACACTTCCACTTCCGCCAGAGGCCAACTTATTGTGTTGAGATGTGATAAATTCATGTTATAACAATAAAAGGTATCACGTTATAAGTGAAGTACAACTTAATCAAATCATGTAGGTGAGCCATATTCCTCAGTTTATCCGTTCTCCGCAGACTTTACTCATTCAAACAAGAGTATGTTTTAACGGGATAAGTTTGTATCACGTTATAATGTGATAAGTTTTTCTTTTCTGCCGTGGCAGCAATGCGCTTCCGTATAGAAGATACACTAAGGGGAGAGATCTACATTAAAAAATTATAATTATGTTTCTACTTTTTGTATGTATGTTCACAAATGTTCAATAAAGTTTGGTTAAACAAAAGATCTGTTGACTCTCACCTCCGGTGTTGCTCTTCTCCATTGTTGTTTATTTTACTAATAAAAGTTGGCTTCCATTGTGGCTTTTGCATTTGTGCTGTAGTATTTGTTTTTGTGCTGTAGTATTTGAATTTGCATTTGTGCTGTAGTATTTGTATTTTTGCTGTAGCTTTTGCATTTTGCAGTCCAAGAATAAAATCCTAGTGTGTTGGTGTGCAGAGTCTATGTGCTTAGTGACAGTGTCTACAAGCATGAGACTTGCATCTTCTACACCTCGTTTTGCCCTATAGGCAAACTGGAGTGGATCCAGTTTGCCTGACAGCATGTTGGCCAAGTGGTCACACACTACCCTCTCCATGCATTTACACAGGACAGATGTCAGGACCACTGGCCTGTAGTCCTTCATGTCCTGGTGTCTTTTTAGGGATAGTGATTATAGTGGATTCCTTCCACTGGTTGGGGACACATCCGGAGTCCAGAAGGTGCTGGAACAGCCTGGTGAGGTCAGTTTGTCAGTTTTCTGTTGTCTGTGCTTCTTAAAAAATGATCTTTAAACTGTTGAAAATGAATCACTTTGCAGGGATGTGATTTCTCTGGAAAGCAGGATTCCAGGCTCATACCTTCATAACTCTTACTTCATTTTTAATGGCTCTGTTTTCTACTATTTTCTGTCCTGATAGGACAAAAACCAGGCAGAGATCATGCAACAGTTGTCCAGTGAATTCAATGAGTGGGCAGACATCTACCCTGGTTTGAGTCTTCTGGCTGCAGTGGTCCTGGTCCTCCCTGTCTCCAGCGTGAACTGTGAGTGAGACGTCTCAACAATGAAAGAGAACAATGTGTACATTGTCTGTTCATTTTCTGCTGCGCTGTCTTTCAAAATGGTTGTTAGTTTGTTTCTGTTTCAGGTCAAACCTGATCTCAGGAACAAGCTTAAAGGAGAGCACCTGGCTTAAAGGCCTAGCAGGCCTCAGAATCTCAATAAATGGACCTGCCCCTGAAGCAGACCCATACAGACAGGCATTAGAAATGTTTTTTTACAAACAAGAAAAATCTCATGTTCATAAAACCAGCAGGTCAACCCTGGCGTTTGAAACAGTGGAACATGAATGCAACTTGCAGTTCCTCCGACCCAATCAGACCCGTTGTTCAGACTCCCTGTTCCTCGCTGTAGAAAGAAAGGGTTTCATTCATCCAGAAGGAGCAAGGAGAAAAAGCTATTCACAATGTGTGCACAGCATTGAAGATAAAGATGTCAGTTGGCAGAACTCACATTGTTTGGTAAAGAGTCATGAAACAGATGTCAGCATTGCTGATTAATGGGTGAATCCACCTTTCTTAAGCTGCAGTATAATTTAGTTTTCTTTACATGGTTGTATGATAATTGTAGTTCATTTGAATGAATTCTGTTGATGATGAATTAAGCTGTAATAAAAACAAAAACAACATCAGGAGTATACAACATTTCACACAATCAGTAATCAGTGTGTCCCCAATCAACATTGATTCCCACAGTAATCCTCCTCCTCATGGACTGGTACAACCTCTGGATGATGTCATCCTGTGGGATGGCGGCACACTCCTCAGTCAGAGCTGCCAGATAAGCTGCTGAGTCTAAGGAGGAGGCGATGGTGAGCGTTGACCTTTGGACCGCCCCGCCTCCTGAGGGCCAATGGCACAATCCCAGTCATTTTCCCCCAGCTGTTGCATTCTTGCAATGTCATTTCCTCCCCAATCTTCTTGCTTTTTCTAGAGGTGGGTTAGATTAACAACGTAGTGGTATTTTGGATTAGTTGGATAGAGGCATCATGGTGATTTTCATCATCATAGAAATGATGTTTTCAGACTCAAGACTACTCACAAAATTAAGTCAAGTGTGACCAAACTTTGTATGATGAGAAGTGTCACAAAACCTACATATAGATGTGCAACCAGTTTTGAAATACATTAACAGGTGCATTTTTAAACCCCATGAGTTTATTTATTCTGCTTATGAGGTGTGTTTTCTACTGCTGAATAGGTAGAGATGAGATGCATTTTATCATTTTTTATACCGTAACAAGTTTGTAACATCTTAATACAACAATACCTACAGTATATGTCATGTGTACTTGAAATTGATCATTAAAAGGCTGATCTGGAATACTTTTTAGATTCCTGAACAGGTCAAACTTTATCCACTAGTATTTCAAGAATAAATGGTGAAGCATTGTGAGAGTAAAAAAGAAGTCTGGGAGCCGCTGCATTTATAAATAGCAGCAGTTGTTGGAATAAATGTAATTATCATGCCTCATTCTGCTGGTAAATATCTTTACCATTTCCATTAAACTGTGATCAGTTTCATCAACCAGAGAAGGAGCTACAGTAGAGCAGGATTACTGTGATTGTGACAGAAAAACACAGGTCAAACTATCAAGGCTGTCACATATGTAAGGAACATTTGACAGCCGAGACCAAATATTCATCGGTTCATTTTCCCTGCAGCTCTGCTTGAAGTCCCACAGCTGTCTTCAGACAGCACAGTGCTGCTGGTTAGATGGATGTGATCCACGGAGCTGAAGCACACTGACCCTCTGAAATCTGAAACAGAAACACTGCATCATGCTGTAGGTTGCTGAGAGGCTAACAGAGATGTAGCCCTGAGAGGAGCAGTGCTGTCATACAAAGACTTTTCAGGAGAAATCTGACAATTACGCAATTTATTCTTCACAAATGCTAAAGATCAGACTTCAGTTTTGCTTTGTTTCTTGTGATATTAAATTCTGAATTGGCAGGTTATAAAAGGCCACAACAGCTGATTATTGAGAGAGCAATTTAGTTGAGGAATGGCTGAGATAAGTTCTTTTTTCAGCTTTGTACAGATGAGAGGTTTTTAACAATTAACACAAATATCCATTTCATATAAAGTCACATAAATCTTCTTTAGATATCACAGAACAAAGTTCTGTCCTACTCCAGACCGTGGATGGAATCATCACTTTTTAAGTTGTCTTCAGTATCATATGATAGTCGACTAAACATCGAAGGGTTCGTGTCAAACGAGAGCCACCAAATGCTTGATGCTGGATTGTCTCCAGCAGTTTGTCTGACAGAAGCATGTGGTGGATGAGCTGAACAGTGTTGGATCAACTCCACCAACTGTTGAAGTCAACAATAAGTGATGAGACTTTTTGTTTTATTTTAATCGTTTATTTGTCAGGGACAATTTCAAGGAACATTGTAGCAACTAACAATGACAAGATACAAATGTGTTGCACACAAGATTTCTGGCCAACGGCTCATTTGCCATCTCTGTCCCTGGTTAGGCTTTTCTGCTAGAATCATCATAAATTAAAAGCATCACTGGAACGAATGAGGGCCTGGAGGTAGTTGGCTGCTTCCTCTGGATGCGTTGAGGTCTTCAGTCTTTCAGCCTTTATGGGTCTATGGCAGGGTAGGGCACCTTTTTCCATGTAGAAATTCTCTATGAATACCAGCGTTTGCAGTGAAAGATGCTTGCACACAGTTCACTACTTTTTTGTGCGCAGCAACCTTTACAAATGAGGCCCCAGTTCAAATATCCTGGAGCTTTTTAGACTCTGGTAGAAGGCAGACAACTTTTCCTGTCGCTCTTCTTGTTGAAGAACCTAGATGTTATGGTTGTAGCATTTTAGCTTGTGTAACAAAATGTGAATATGTGGCGTGGTACGTTCATTTAAGGCATTACTAACTCATTCCCACTAAATACTAACGCATGGCCACGCATTATTATTTTTTTCCCAATTTCACTGAAGTATGTTGTATCACTGCAGTAGTGAGTACTGCTGCATTAAACTCAGGTTAAAATGTACCCATTAGCTGTACTACAAAGTGTTAGTGTTTACTGGACAGGTTGTGTGTTGGCTGACGTTCTTACTTTAATTATGCTTTGTTTGTTGGGCGACTTGAAGTCTGCAGGTTTGCGCCCAGTTTAAATAAGGCAGGCCTTGTAATGACGTCCTGGTTTCGTAGTGCCGCATTGGTGCGTATGACGTAATGACGTCCAAGGTTACTGCGCTTGCGTCGTGTAGCTATGCTAACCAGTTCGCTGCTAGCCTGCCGTTCACACGGCATCGTGTCTGAAACGATCCCGTACACACGGATCCGCAAACACGACCGACAACGATGTAGTCTGTAGCCAAGGCTAGCTTCAACCATCAGTTGCACAAGCTAAACCGGAAAGTCCGACGTTGTCATTTTGTTGTTGTTCTGGCCGTAGTACGCTGTTTGCCTACGGTGGCCGTAACGGTTCACAACACGATGCAAAAGCCACAACAAACTTATTACGTTAAAAATACTCTTGTTTGAATGAGTAAAGTCTGCGGAGAACAGATAATCTGAGGAATATCTCTCACCTACATGATTTGATAAAGTTGTACTTCATGCTCGGATTGAGACATAGAAATCTTAACAGTGGAATATCGTGTTTTGGGCCATGCAACAAGTGTCCACTTCAATGTGTAATATAATGCTTGTCTGATGTTTGTTTATGAAGTGTGTTTTTAGTATATTATTTGCCATAATGATTGTATTGTATATTTTCCACTTAAATAAAGTTGTGGAAAAAACCACACTTCCACTTCCGCCAGAGGCCAACTTATTGTGTTGAGATGTGATAAATTCATGTTATAACAATAAAAGGTATCACGTTATAAGTGAAGTACAACTTAATCAAATCATGTAGGTGAGCCATATTCCTCAGTTTATCCGTTCTCCGCAGACTTTACTCATTCAAACAAGAGTATGTTTTAACGGGATAAGTTTGTATCACGTTATAATGTGATTAGTTTTTCTTTTCTGCCGTGGCAGCAATGTGCTTCCGTATAGAAGATACACTAAGGGGGGAGATCTACATTAAAAAATTATAATTATGTTTCTACTTTTTGTATGTATGTTCACAAATGTTCAATAAAGTTTGGTTAAACAAAAGATCTGTTGACTCTCACCTCCGGTGTTGCTCTTCTCCATTGTTGTTTATTTTACTAATAAAAGTTGGCTTCCATTGTGGCTTTTGCATTTGTGCTGTAGTATTTGTTTTTGTGCTGTAGTATTTGCATTTGTATTTGCATTTGTGCTGTAGTATTTGTATTTTTGCTGTAGCTTTTGCATTTTGCAGTCCAAGAATAAAATCCTAGTGTGTTGGTGTGCAGAGTCTATGTGCTTAGTGACAGTGTCTACAAGCATGAGACTTGCATCTTCTACACCTCGTTTTGCCCTATAGGCAAACTGGAGTGGATCCAGTTTGCCTGACAGCATGTTGGCCAAGTGGTCACACACTACCCTCTCCATGCATTTACACAGGACAGATGTCAGGACCACTGGCCTGTAGTCCTTCATGTCCTGGTGTCTTTTTAGGGATAGTGATTATAGTGGATTCCTTCCACTGGTTGGGGACACATCCGGAGTCCAGAAGGTGCTGCAACAGCCTGGTGAGGTCAGTTTGTCAGTTTTCTGTTGTCTGTGCTTCTTAAAAAATGATCTTTAAACTGTTGAAAATGAATCACTTTGCAGGGATGTGATTTCTCTGGAAAGCAGGATTCCAGGCTCATACCTTCATAACTCTTACTTCATTTTTAATGCCTCTGTTTTCTACTATTTTCTGTCCTGATAGGACAAAAACCAGGCAGAGATCATGCAACAGTTGTCCAGTGAATTCAATGAGTGGGCAGACATCTACCCTGGTTTGAGTCTTCTGGCTGCAGTGGTCCTGGTCCTCCCTGTCTCCAGCGTGAACTGTGAGTGAGACGTCTCAACAATGAAAGAGAACAATGTGTACATTGTCTGTTCATTTTCTGCTGCGCTGCCTTTCAAAATGGTTGTTAGTTTGTTTCTGTTTCAGGTCAAACCTGATCTCAGGAACAAGCTTTAAGGAGAGCACCTGGCTTAAAGGCCTAGCAGGCCTCAGAATCTCAATAAATGGACCTGCCCCTGAAGCAGACCCATACAGACAGGCATTAGAAATGTTTTTTTACAAACCAAGAAAAATCTCATGTTCATAAAACCAGCAGGTCAACCATGGCGTTTGAAACAGTGGAACATGAATGCAACTTGCAGTTCCTCCGACCCAATCAGACCCGTTGTTCAGACTCCCTGTTCCTCGCTGTAGAAAGAAAGGGTTTCATGCATCCAGAAGGAGCAAGGAGAAAAAGCTATTCACAATGTGTGCACAGCATTGAAGATAAAGATGTCAGTTGGCAGAACTCACATTGTTTGGTAAAGAGTCATGAAACAGATGTCAGCATTGCTGATTAATGGGTGAATCCACCTTTCTTAAGCTGCAGTATAATTTAGTTTTCTTTACATGGTTGTGTGATAATTGTAGTTCATTTGAATGAATTCTGTTGATGATGAATTAAGCTGTAATAAAAACAAAAACAACATCAGGAGTATACAACATTTCACACAATCAGTAATCAGTGTGTCCCCAATCAACATTGATTCCCACAGTAATCCTCCTCCTCATGGACTGGTACAACCTCTGGATGATGTCATCCTGTGGGATGGCGGCACACTCCTCAGTCAGAGGTGCCAGATAAGCTGCTGAGTCTAAGGAGGAGGCGATGGTGAGCGTTGACCTTTGGACCGCCCCGCCTCCTGAGGGCCAATGGCACAATCCCAGTCATTTTGCCCCAGCTGTTGCATTCTTGCAATGTCATTTCCTCCCCAATCTTCTTGCTTTTTCTAGAGGTGGGTTAGATTAACAACGTAGTGGTATTTTGGATTAGTTGGATAGAGGCATCATGGTGATTTTCATCATCATAGAAATGATGTTTTGAGACTCAAGACTACTCACAAAATTAAGTCAAGTGTGACCAAACTTTGTATGATGAGAAGTGTCACAAAACCTACATATAGATGTGCAACCAGTTTTGAAATACATTAACAGGTGCATTTTTAAACCCCATGAGTTTATTTATTCTGCTTATGAGGTGCGTTCTCTACTGCTGAATAGGTAGAGATGAGAAGCATTTTATCATTTTTTATACCGTAACAAGTTTGTAACATCTTCATACAACAATACCTACAGTATATGTCATGTGTACTTGAAATTGATCATTAAAAGGCTGATCTGGAATACTTTTTAGATTCCTGAACAGGTCAAACTTTATCCACTAGTATTTGAAGAATAAATGGTGAAGCATTGTGAGAGTAAAAAAGAAGTCTGGGAGCCGCTGCATTCATAAATAGCAGCAGTTGTTGGAATAAATGTAATTATCATGCCTCATTCTGCTGGTAAATATCTTTACCATTTCCATTAAACTGTGATCAGTTTCATCAACCAGAGAAGGAGCTACAGTAGAGCAGGATTACTGTGATTGTGACAGAAAAACACAGGTCAAACTATCAAGGCTGTCACATATGTAAGGAACATTTGACAGCCGAGACCAAATATTCATCGGTTCATTTTCCCTGCAGCTCTGCTTGAAGTCCCACAGCTGTCTTCAGACAGCACAGTGCTGCTGGTTAGATGGATGTGATCCACGGAGCTGAAGCACACTGACCCTCTGAAATCTGAAACAGAAACACTGCATCATGCTGTAGGTTGCTGAGAGGCTAACAGAGATGTAGCCCTGAGAGGAGCAGTGCTGTCATACAAAGACTTTTCAGGAGAAATCTGACAATTACGCAATTTATTCTTCACAAATGCTAAAGATCAGACTTCAGTTTTGCTTTGTTTCTTGTGATATTAAATTCTGAATTGGCAGGTTATAAAAGGCCACAACAGCTGATTATTGAGAGAGCAATTTAGTTGAGGAATGGCTGAGATAAGTTCTTTTTTCAGCTTTGTACAGATGAGAGGTTTTTAACAATTAACACAAATATCCATTTCATATAAAGTCACATAAATCTTCTTTAGATATCACAGAACAAAGTTCTGTCCTACTCCAGACCGTGGATGGAATCATCACTTTTTAAGTTGTCTTCAGTATCATATGATAGTCGACTAAACATCGAAGGGTTCGTGTCAAACGAGAGCCACCAAATGCTTGATGCTGGATTGTCTCCAGCAGTTTGTCTGACAGAAGCATGTGGTGGATGAGCTGAACAGTGTTGGATCAACTCCACCAACTGTTGAAGTCAACAATAAGTGATGAGACTTTTTGTTTTATTTTAATCGTTTATTTGTCAGGGACAATTTCAAGGAACATTGTAGCAACTAACAATGACAAGATACAAATGTGTTGCACACAAGATTTCTGGCCAACGGCTCATTTGCCATCTCTGTCCCTGGTTAGGCTTTTCTGCTAGAATCATCATAAATTAAAAGCATCACTGGAACGAATGAGGGCCTGGAGGTAGTTGGCTGCTTCCTCTGGATGCGTTGAGGTCTTCAGTCTTTCAGCCTTTATGGGTCTATGGCAGGGTAGGGCACCTTTTTCCATGTAGAAATTCTCTATGAATACTAGCGTTTGCAGTGACAGATGCTTACACACAGTTCACTACTTTTTTGTGCGCAGCAACCTTTACAAATGAGGCCCCAGTTCAAATATCCTGGAGCTTTTTAGACTCTGGTAGAAGGCAGACAACTTTTCCTGTCGCTCTTGTTGAAGAACCTAGATGTTATGGTTGTAGGATTTTAGCTCATGTAACAAAATGTGAATATGTGGCGTGGTATGTTCATTTAAGGCATTACTAACTCATTCCCACTAAATACTAACGCATGGCCACGCATTATTATTTTTTTCCCAATTTCACTGAAGTATGTTGTATCACTGCAGTAGTGAGTACTGCTGCATTAAACTCAGGTTAAAATGTACCCATTAGCTGTACTACAAAGTGTTAGTGTTTACTGGACAGGTTGTGTGTTGGCTGACGTTCTTACTTTAATTATGCTTTGTTTGTTGGGCGACTTGAAGTCTGCAGGTTTGCGCCCAGTTTAAATAAGGCAGGCCTTGTAATGACGTCCTGGTTTCGTAGTGCCGCATTGGTGCGTATGACGTAATGACGTCCAAGGTTACTGCGCTTGCGTCGTGTAGCTATGCTAACCAGTTCGCTGCTAGCCTGCCGTTCACACGGCATCGTGTCTGAAACGATCCCGTACACACGGATCCGCAAACACGACCGACAACGATGTAGTCTGTAGCCAAGGCTAGCTTCAACCATCAGTTGCACAAGCTAAACCGGAAAGTCCGACGTTGTCATTTTGTTGTTGTTCTGGCCGTAGTACGCTGTTTGCCTACGGTGGCCGTAACGGTTCACAACACGATGCAAAAGCCACAACAAACTTATTACGTTAAAAATACTCTTGTTTGAATGAGTAAAGTCTGCGGAGAACAGATAATCTGAGGAATATCTCTCACCTACATGATTTGATAAAGTTGTACTTCATGCTCGGATTGAGACATAGAAATCTTAACAGTGGAATATCGTGTTTTGGGCCATGCAACAAGTGTCCACTTCAATGTGTAATATAATGCTTGTCTGATGTTTGTTTATGAAGTGTGTTTTTAGTATATTATTTGCCATAATGATTGTATTGTATATTTTCCACTTAAATAAAGTTGTGGAAAAAACCACACTTCCACTTCCGCCAGAGGCCAACTTATTGTGTTGAGATGTGATAAATTCATGTTATAACAATAAAAGGTATCACGTTATAAGTGAAGTACAACTTAATCAAATCATGTAGGTGAGCCATATTCCTCAGTTTATCCGTTCTCCGCAGACTTTACTCATTCAAACAAGAGTATGTTTTAACGGGATAAGTTTGTATCACGTTATAATGTGATAAGTTTTTCTTTTCTGCCGTGGCAGCAATGTGCTTCCGTATAGAAGATACACTAAGGGGGGAGATCTACATTAAAAAATTATAATTATGTTTCTACTTTTTGTATGTATGTTCACAAATGTTCAATAAAGTTTGGTTAAACAAAAGATCTGTTGACTCTCACCTCCGGTGTTGCTCTTCTCCATTGTTGTTTATTTTACTAATAAAAGTTGGCTTCCATTGTGGCTTTTGCATTTGTGCTGTAGTATTTGTTTTTGTGCTGTAGTATTTGCATTTGTATTTGCATTTGTGCTGTAGTATTTGTATTTTTGCTGTAGCTTTTGCATTTTGCAGTCCAAGAATAAAATCCTAGTGTGTTGGTGTGCAGAGTCTATGTGCTTAGTGACAGTGTCTACAAGCATGAGACTTGCATCTTCTACACCTCGTTTTGCCCTACTCCAGTTTGCCTGACAGCATGTTGGCCAAGTGGTCACACACTACCCTCTCCATGCATTTACACAGGACAGATGTCAGGACCACTGGCCTGTAGTCCTTCATGTCCTGGTGTCTTTTTAGGGATAGTGATTATAGTGGATTCCTTCCACTGGTTGGGGACACATCCGGAGTCCAGAAGGTGCTGCAACAGCCTGGTGAGGTCAGTTTGTCAGTTTTCTGTTGTCTGTGCTTCTTAAAAAATGATCTTTAAACTGTTGAAAATGAATCACTTTGCAGGGATGTGATTTCTCTGGAAAGCAGGATTCCAGGCTCATACCTTCATAACTCTTACTTCATTTTTAATGCCTCTGTTTTCTACTATTTTCTGTCCTGATAGGACAAAAACCAGGCAGAGATCATGCAACAGTTGTCCAGTGAATTCAATGAGTGGGCAGACATCTACCCTGGTTTGAGTCTTCTGGCTGCAGTGGTCCTGGTCCTCCCTGTCTCCAGCGTGAACTGTGAGTGAGACGTCTCAACAATGAAAGAGAACAATGTGTACATTGTCTGTTCATTTTCTGCTGCGCTGCCTTTCAAAATGGTTGTTAGTTTGTTTCTGTTTCAGGTCAAACCTGATCTCAGGAACAAGCTTAAAGGACAGCACCTGGCTTAAAGGCCTAGCAGGCCTCAGAATCTCAATAAATGGACCTGCCCCTGAAGCAGACCCATACAGACAGGCATTAGAAATGTTTTTTTACAAACCAAGAAAAATCTCATGTTCATAAAACCAGCAGGTCAACCCTGGCGTTTGAAACAGTGGAACATGAATGCAACTTGCAGTTCCTCCGACCCAATCAGACCCGTTGTTCAGACTCCCTGTTCCTCGCTGTAGAAAGAAAGGGTTTCATGCATCCAGAAGGAGCAAGGAGAAAAAGCTATTCACAATGTGTGCACAGCATTGAAGATAAAGATGTCAGTTGGCAGAACTCACATTGTTTGGTAAAGAGTCATGAAACAGATGTCAGCATTGCTGATTAATGGGTGAATCCACCTGTCTTAAGCTGCAGTATAATTTAGTTTTCTTTACATGGTTGTGTGATAATTGTAGTTCATTTGAATGAATTCTGTTGATGATGAATTAAGCTGTAATAAAAACAAAAACAACATCAGGAGTATACAACATTTCACACAATCAGTAATCAGTGTGTCCCCAATCAACATTGATTCCCACAGTAATCCTCCTCCTCATGGACTGGTACAACCTCTGGATGATGTCATCCTGTGGGATGGCGGCACACTCCTCAGTCAGAGCTGCCAGATAAGCTGCTGAGTCTAAGGAGGAGGCGATGGTGAGCGTTGACCTTTGGACCGCCCCGCCTCCTGAGGGCCAATGGCACAATCCCAGTCATTTTGCCCCAGCTGTTGCATTCTTGCAATGTCATTTCCTCCCCAATCTTCTTGCTTTTTCTAGAGGTGGGTTAGATTAACAACGTAGTGGTATTTTGGATTAGTTGGATAGAGGCATCATGGTGATTTTCATCATCATAGAAATGATGTTTTCAGACTCAAGACTACTCACAAAATTAAGTCAAGTGTGACCAAACTTTGTATGATGAGAAGTGTCACAAAACCTACATATAGATGTGCAACCAGTTTTGAAATACATTAACAGGTGCATTTTTAAACCCCATGAGTTTATTTATTCTGCTTATGAGGTGTGTTCTCTACTGCTGAATAGGTAGAGATGAGAAGCATTTTATCATTTTTTATACCGTAACAAGTTTGTAACATCTTAATACAACAATACCTACAGTATATGTCATGTGTACTTGAAATTGATCATTAAAAGGCTGATCTGGAATACTTTTTAGATTCCTGAACAGGTCAAACTTTATCCACTAGTATTTGAAGAATAAATGGTGAAGCATTGTGAGAGTAAAAAAGAAGTCTGGGAGCCGCTGCATTTATAAATAGCAGCAGTTGTTGGAATAAATGTAATTATCATGCCTCATTCTGCTGGTAAATATCTTTACCATTTCCATTAAACTGTGATCAGTTTCATCAACCAGAGAAGGAGCTACAGTAGAGCAGGATTACTGTGATTGTGACAGAAAAACACAGGTCAAACTATCAAGGCTGTCACATATGTAAGGAACATTTGACAGCCGAGACCAAATATTCATCGGTTCATTTTCCCTGCAGCTCTGCTTGAAGTCCCACAGCTGTCTTCAGACAGCACAGTGCTGCTGGTTAGATGGATGTGATCCACGGAGCTGAAGCACACTGACCCTCTGAAATCTGAAACAGAAACACTGCATCATGCTGTAGGTTGCTGAGAGGCTAACAGAGATGTAGCCCTGAGAGGAGCAGTGCTGTCATACAAAGACTTTTCAGGAGAAATCTGACAATTACGCAATTTATTCTTCACAAATGCTAAAGATCAGACTTCAGTTTTGCTTTGTTTCTTGTGATATTAAATTCTGAATTGGCAGGTTATAAAAGGCCACAACAGCTGATTATTGAGAGAGCAATTTAGTTGAGGAATGGCTGAGATAAGTTCTTTTTTCAGCTTTGTACAGATGAGAGGTTTTTAACAATTAACACAAATATCCATTTCATATAAAGTCACATAAATCTTCTTTAGATATCACAGAACAAAGTTCTGTCCTACTTCAGACCGTGGATGGAATCATCACTTTTTAAGTTGTCTTCAGTATCATATGATAGTCGACTAAACATCGAAGGGTTCGTGTCAAACGAGAGCCACCAAATGCTTGATGCTGGATTGTCTCCAGCAGTTTGTCTGACAGAAGCATGTGGTGGATGAGCTGAACAGTGTTGGATCAACTCCACCAACTGTTGAAGTCAACAATAAGTGATGAGACTTTTTGTTTTATTTTAATCGTTTATTTGTCAGGGACAATTTCAAGGAACATTGTAGCAACTAACAATGACAAGATACAAATGTGTTGCACACAAGATTTCTGGCCAACGGCTCATTTGCCATCTCTGTCCCTGGTTAGGCTTTTCTGCTAGAATCATCATAAATTAAAAGCATCACTGGAACGAATGAGGGCCTGGAGGTAGTTGGCTGCTTCCTCTGGATGCGTTGAGCTCTTCAGTCTTTCAGCCTTTATGGGTCTATGGCAGGGTAGGGCACCTTTTTCCATGTAGAAATTCTCTATGAATACCAGCGTTTGCAGTGAAAGATGCTTGCACACAGTTCACTACTTTTTTGTGCGCAGCAACCTTTACAAATGAGGCCCCAGTTCAAATATCCTGGAGCTTTTTAGACTCTGGTAGAAGGCAGACAACTTTTCCTGTCGCTCTTCTTGTTGAAGAACCTAGATGTTATGGTTGTAGCATTTTAGCTCATGTAAAAAAATGTGAATATGTGGCGTGGTACGTTCATTTAAGGCATTACTAACTCATTCCCACTAAATACTAACGCATGGCCACGCATTATAATTTTTTTTCCCAATTTCACTGAAGTATGTTGTATCACTGCAGTAGTGAGTACTGCTGCATTAAACTCAGGTTAAAATGTACCCATTAGCTGTACTACAAAGTGTTAGTGTTTACTGGACAGGTTGTGTGTTGGCTGACGTTCTTACTTTAATTATGCTTTGTTTGTTGGGCGACTTGAAGTCTGCAGGTTTGCGCCCAGTTTAAATAAGGCAGGCCTTGTAATGACGTCCTGGTTTCGTAGTGCCGCATTGGTGCATATGACGTAATGACGTCCAAGGTTACTGCGCTTGCGTCGTGTAGCTATGCTAACCAGTTCGCTGCTAGCCTGCCGTTCACACGGCATCGTGTCTGAAACGATCCCGTACACACGGATCCGCAAACACGACCGACAACGATGTAGTCTGTAGCCAAGGCTAGCTTCAACCATCAGCTGCACAAGCTAAACCGGAAAGTCCGACGTTGTCATTTTGTTGTTGTTCTGGCCGTAGTACGCTGTTTGCCTACGGTGGCCGTAACGGTTCACAACACGATGCAAAAGCCACAACAAACTTATTACGTTAAAAATACTCTTGTTTGAATGAGTAAAGTCTGCGGAGAACAGATAATCTGAGGAATATCTCTCACCTACATGATTTGATAAAGTTGTACTTCATGCTCGGATTGAGACATAGAAATCTTAACAGTGGAATATCGTGTTTTGGGCCATGCAACAAGTGTCCACTTCAATGTGTAATATAATGCTTGTCTGATGTTTGTTTATGAAGTGTGTTTTTAGTATATTATTTGCCATAATGATTGTATTGTATATTTTCCACTTAAATAAAGTTGTGGAAAAAACCACACTTCCACTTCCGCCAGAGGCCAACTTATTGTGTTGAGATGTGATAAATTCATGTTATAACAATAAAAGGTATCACGTTATAAGTGAAGTACAACTTAATCAAATCATGTAGGTGAGCCATATTCCTCAGTTTATCCGTTCTCCGCAGACTTTACTCATTCAAACAAGAGTATGTTTTAACGGGATAAGTTTGTATCACGTTATAATGTGATAAGTTTTTCTTTTCTGCCGTGGCAGCAATGTGCTTCCGTATAGAAGATACACTAAGGGGGGAGATCTACATTAAAAAATTATAATTATGTTTCTACTTTTTGTATGTATGTTCACAAATGTTCAATAAAGTTTGGTTAAACAAAAGATCTGTTGACTCTCACCTCCGGTGTTGCTCTTCTCCATTGTTGTTTATTTTACTAATAAAAGTTGGCTTCCATTGTGGCTTTTGCATTTGTGCTGTAGTATTTGTTTTTGTGCTGTAGTATTTGCATTTGTATTTGCATTTGTGCTGTAGTATTTGTATTTTTGCTGTAGCTTTTGCATTTTGCAGTCCAAGAATAAAATCCTAGTGTGTTGGTGTGCAGAGTCTATGTGCTTAGTGACAGTGTCTACAAGCATGAGACTTGCATCTTCTACACCTCGTTTTGCCCTACTCCAGTTTGCCTGACAGCATGTTGGCCAAGTGGTCACACACTACCCTCTCCATGCATTTACACAGGACAGATGTCAGGACCACTGGCCTGTAGTCCTTCATGTCCTGGTGTCTTTTTAGGGATAGTGATTATAGTGGATTCCTTCCACTGGTTGGGGACACATCCGGAGTCCAGAAGGTGCTGCAACAGCCTGGTGAGGTCAGTTTGTCAGTTTTCTGTTGTCTGTGCTTCTTAAAAAATGATCTTTAAACTGTTGAAAATGAATCACTTTGCAGGGATGTGATTTCTCTGGAAAGCAGGATTCCAGGCTCATACCTTCATAACTCTTACTTCATTTTTAATGCCTCTGTTTTCTACTATTTTCTGTCCTGATAGGACAAAAACCAGGCAGAGATCATGCAACAGTTGTCCAGTGAATTCAATGAGTGGGCAGACATCTACCCTGGTTTGAGTCTTCTGGCTGCAGTGGTCCTGGTCCTCCCTGTCTCCAGCGTGAACTGTGAGTGAGACGTCTCAACAATGAAAGAGAACAATGTGTACATTGTCTGTTCATTTTCTGCTGCGCTGCCTTTCAAAATGGTTGTTAGTTTGTTTCTGTTTCAGGTCAAACCTGATCTCAGGAACAAGCTTAAAGGACAGCACCTGGCTTAAAGGCCTAGCAGGCCTCAGAATCTCAATAAATGGACCTGCCCCTGAAGCAGACCCATACAGACAGGCATTAGAAATGTTTTTTTACAAACCAAGAAAAATCTCATGTTCATAAAACCAGCAGGTCAACCCTGGCGTTTGAAACAGTGGAACATGAATGCAACTTGCAGTTCCTCCGACCCAATCAGACCCGTTGTTCAGACTCCCTGTTCCTCGCTGTAGAAAGAAAGGGTTTCATGCATCCAGAAGGAGCAAGGAGAAAAAGCTATTCACAATGTGTGCACAGCATTGAAGATAAAGATGTCAGTTGGCAGAACTCACATTGTTTGGTAAAGAGTCATGAAACAGATGTCAGCATTGCTGATTAATGGGTGAATCCACCTGTCTTAAGCTGCAGTATAATTTAGTTTTCTTTACATGGTTGTGTGATAATTGTAGTTCATTTGAATGAATTCTGTTGATGATGAATTAAGCTGTAATAAAAACAAAAACAACATCAGGAGTATACAACATTTCACACAATCAGTAATCAGTGTGTCCCCAATCAACATTGATTCCCACAGTAATCCTCCTCCTCATGGACTGGTACAACCTCTGGATGATGTCATCCTGTGGGATGGCGGCACACTCCTCAGTCAGAGCTGCCAGATAAGCTGCTGAGTCTAAGGAGGAGGCGATGGTGAGCGTTGACCTTTGGACCGCCCCGCCTCCTGAGGGCCAATGGCACAATCCCAGTCATTTTGCCCCAGCTGTTGCATTCTTGCAATGTCATTTCCTCCCCAATCTTCTTGCTTTTTCTAGAGGTGGGTTAGATTAACAACGTAGTGGTATTTTGGATTAGTTGGATAGAGGCATCATGGTGATTTTCATCATCATAGAAATGATGTTTTCAGACTCAAGACTACTCACAAAATTAAGTCAAGTGTGACCAAACTTTGTATGATGAGAAGTGTCACAAAACCTACATATAGATGTGCAACCAGTTTTGAAATACATTAACAGGTGCATTTTTAAACCCCATGAGTTTATTTATTCTGCTTATGAGGTGTGTTCTCTACTGCTGAATAGGTAGAGATGAGATGCATTTTATCATTTTTCATACCGTAACAAGTTTGTAACATCTTAATACAACAATACCTACAGTATATGTCATGTGTACTTGAAATTGATCATTAAAAGGCTGATCTGGAATACTTTTTAGATTCCTGAACAGGTCAAACTTTATCCACTAGTATTTGAAGAATAAATGGTGAAGCATTGTGAGAGTAAAAAAGAAGTCTGGGAGCCGCTGCATTTATAAATAGCAGCAGTTGTTGGAATAAATGTAATTATCATGCCTCATTCTGCTGGTAAATATCTTTACCATTTCCATTAAACTGTGATCAGTTTCATCAACCAGAGAAGGAGCTACAGTAGAGCAGGATTACTGTGATTGTGACAGAAAAACACAGGTCAAACTATCAAGGCTGTCACATATGTAAGGAACATTTGACAGCCGAGACCAAATATTCATCGGTTCATTTTCCCTGCAGCTCTGCTTGAAGTCCCACAGCTGTCTTCAGACAGCACAGTGCTGCTGGTTAGATGGATGTGATCCACGGAGCTGAAGCACACTGACCCTCTGAAATCTGAAACAGAAACACTGCATCATGCTGTAGGTTGCTGAGAGGCTAACAGAGATGTAGCCCTGAGAGGAGCAGTGCTGTCATACAAAGACTTTTCAGGAGAAATCTGACAATTACGCAATTTATTCTTCACAAATGCTAAAGATCAGACTTCAGTTTTGCTTTGTTTCTTGTGATATTAAATTCTGAATTGGCAGGTTATAAAAGGCCACAACAGCTGATTATTGAGAGAGCAATTTAGTTGAGGAATGGCTGAGATAAGTTCTTTTTTCAGCTTTGTACAGATGAGAGGTTTTTAACAATTAACACAAATATCCATTTCATATAAAGTCACATAAATCTTCTTTAGATATCACAGAACAAAGTTCTGTCCTACTTCAGACCGTGGATGGAATCATCACTTTTTAAGTTGTCTTCAGTATCATATGATAGTCGACTAAACATCGAAGGGTTCGTGTCAAACGAGAGCCACCAAATGCTTGATGCTGGATTGTCTCCAGCAGTTTGTCTGACAGAAGCATGTGGTGGATGAGCTGAACAGTGTTGGATCAACTCCACCAACTGTTGAAGTCAACAATAAGTGATGAGACTTTTTGTTTTATTTTAATCGTTTATTTGTCAGGGACAATTTCAAGGAACATTGTAGCAACTAACAATGACAAGATACAAATGTGTTGCACACAAGATTTCTGGCCAACGGCTCATTTGCCATCTCTGTCCCTGGTTAGGCTTTTCTGCTAGAATCATCATAAATTAAAAGCATCACTGGAACGAATGAGGGCCTGGAGGTAGTTGGCTGCTTCCTCTGGATGCGTTGAGGTCTTCAGTCTTTCAGCCTTTATGGGTCTATGGCAGGGTAGGGCACCTTTTTCCATGTAGAAATTCTCTATGAATACCAGCGTTTGCAGTGAAAGATGCTTGCACACAGTTCACTACTTTTTTGTGCGCAGCAACCTTTACAAATGAGGCCCCAGTTCAAATATCCTGGAGCTTTTTAGACTCTGGTAGAAGGCAGACAACTTTTCCTGTCGCTCTTCTTGTTGAAGAACCTAGATGTTATGGTTGTAGCATTTTAGCTCATGTAAAAAAATGTGAATATGTGGCGTGGTACGTTCATTTAAGGCATTACTAACTCATTCCCACTAAATACTAACGCATGGCCACGCATTATAATTTTTTTTCCCAATTTCACTGAAGTATGTTGTATCACTGCAGTAGTGAGTACTGCTGCATTAAACTCAGGTTAAAATGTACCCATTAGCTGTACTACAAAGTGTTAGTGTTTACTGGACAGGTTGTGTGTTGGCTGACGTTCTTACTTTAATTATGCTTTGTTTGTTGGGCGACTTGAAGTCTGCAGGTTTGCGCCCAGTTTAAATAAGGCAGGCCTTGTAATGACGTCCTGGTTTCGTAGTGCCGCATTGGTGCATATGACGTAATGACGTCCAAGGTTACTGCGCTTGCGTCGTGTAGCTATGCTAACCAGTTCGCTGCTAGCCTGCCGTTCACACGGCATCGTGTCTGAAACGATCCCGTACACACGGATCCGCAAACACGACCGACAACGATGTAGTCTGTAGCCAAGGCTAGCTTCAACCATCAGCTGCACAAGCTAAACCGGAAAGTCCGACGTTGTCATTTTGTTGTTGTTCTGGCCGTAGTACGCTGTTTGCCTACGGTGGCCGTAACGGTTCACAACACGATGCAAAAGCCACAACAAACTTATTACGTTATAACGTGATACAAACTTATCACGTTAAAAATACTCTTGTTTGAATGAGTAAAGTCTGCGGAGAACAGATAATCTGAGGAATATCTCTCACCTACATGATTTGATAAAGTTGTACTTCATGCTCGGATTGAGACATAGAAATCTTAACAGTGGAATATCGTGTTTTGGGCCATGCAACAAGTGTCCACTTCAATGTGTAATATAATGCTTGTCTGATGTCTGTTTATGAAGTGTGTTTTTACTATATTATTTGCCATAATGATTGTATTGTATATTTTCCACTTAAATAAAGTTGTGGAAAAAAACACACTTCCACTTCCGCCAGAGGCCAACTTATTGTGTTGAGATGTGATAAATTCATGTTATAACAATAAAAGGTATCACGTTATAAGTGAAGTACAACTTAATCAAATCATGTAGGTGAGCCATATTCCTCAGTTTATCCGTTCTCCGCAGACTTTACTCATTCAAACAAGAGTATGTTTTAACGGGATAAGTTTGTATCACGTTATAATGTGATAAGTTTTTCTTTTCTGCCGTGGCAGCAATGCGCTTCCGTATAGAAGATACACTAAGGGAAGAGATCTACATTAAAAAATTATAATTATGTTTCTACTTTTTGTATGTATGTTCACAAATGTTCAATAAAGTTTGGTTAAACAAAAGATCTGTTGACTCTCACCTCCGGTGTTGCTCTTCTCCATTGTTGTTTATTTTACTAATAAAAGTTGGCTTCCATTGTGGCTTTTGCATTTGTGCTGTAGTATTTGTTTTTGTGCTGTAGTATTTACATTTGTGCTGTAGTATTTGTTTTTGTGCTGTAGTATTTGTATTTGCATTTGTGCTGTAGTATTTACATTTGTGCTGTAGTATTTACATTTGTGCTGTAGTATTTACATTTGTGCTGTAGTATTTACATTTGTGCTGTAGTATTTGTATTTTTGCTGTAGCTTTTGCATTTTGCAGTCCAAGAATAAAATCCTAGTGTGTTGGTGTGCAGAGTCTATGTGCTTAGTGACAGTGTCTACAAGCATGAGACTTGCATCTTCTACACCTCGTTTTGCCCTATAGGCAAACTGGAGTGGATCCAGTTTGCCTGACAGCATGTTGGCCAAGTGGTCACACACTACCCTCTCCATGCATTTACACAGGACAGATGTCAGGACCACTGGCCTGTAGTCCTTCATGTCCTGGTGTCTTTTTAGGGATAGTGATTATAGTGGATTCCGTCCACTGGTTGGGGACACATCCGGAGTCCAGAAGGTGCTGGAACAGCCTGGTGAGGTCAGTTTGTGAGTTTTCTGTTGTCTGTGCTTCTTAAAAAATGATCTTTAAACTGTTGAAAATTAATCACTTTGCAGGGATGTGATTTCTCTGGAAAGCAGGATTCCAGGCTCATACCTTCATAACTCTTACTTCATTTTTAATGGCTCTGTTTTCTACTATTTTCTGTCCTGATAGGACAAAAACCAGGCAGAGATCATGCAACAGTTGTCCAGTGAATTCAATGAGTGGGCAGACATCTACCCTGGTTTGAGTCTTCTGGCTGCAGTGGTCCTGGTCCTCCCTGTCTCCAGCGTGAACTGTGAGTGAGACGTCTCAACAATGAAAGAGAACAATGTGTACATTGTCTGTTCATTTTCTGCTGCGCTGTCTTTCAAAATGGTTGTTAGTTTGTTTCTGTTTCAGGTCAAACCTGATCTCAGGAACAAGCTTAAAGGAGAGCACCTGGCTTAAAGGCCTAGCAGGCCTCAGAATCTCAATAAATGGACCTGCCCCTGAAGCAGACCCATACAGACAGGCATTAGAAATGTTTTTTTACAAACAAGAAAAATCTCATGTTCATAAAACCAGCAGGTCAACCATGGAGTTTGAAACAGTGGAACATGAATGCAACTTGCAGTTCCTCCGACCCAATCAGACCCGTTGTTCAGACTCCCTGTTCCTCGCTGTAGAAAGAAAGGGTTTCATGCATCCAGAAGGAGCAAGGAGAAAAAGCTTTTCACAATGTGTGCACAGCATTGAAGATAAAGATGTCAGTTGGCAGAACTCACATTGTTTGGTAAAGAGTCATGAAACAGATGTCAGCATTGCTGATTAATGGGTGAATCCACCTTTCTTAAGCTGCAGTATAATTTAGTTTTCTTTACATGGTTGTGTGATAATTGTAGTTCATTTGAATGAATTCTGTTGATGATGAATTAAGCTGTAATAAAAACAAAAACAACATCAGGAGTATACAACATTTCACACAATCAGTAATCAGTGTGTCCCCAATCAACATTGATTCCCACAGTAATCCTCCTCCTCATGGACTGGTACAACCTCTGGATGATGTCATCCTGTGGGATGGCGGCACACTCCTCAGTCAGAGCTGCCAGATAAGCTGCTGAGTCTAAGGAGGAGGCGATGGTGAGCGTTGACCTTTGGACCGCCCCGCCTCCTGAGGGCCAATGGCACAATCCCAGTCATTTTGCCCCAGCTGTTGCATTCTTGCAATGTCATTTCCTCCCCAATCTTCTTGCTTTTTCTAGAGGTGGGTTAGATTAACAACGTAGTGGTATTTTGGATTAGTTGGATAGAGGCATCATGGTGATTTTCATCATCATAGAAATGATGTTTTCAGACTCAAGACTACTCACAAAATTAAGTCAAGTGTGACCAAACTTTGTATGATGAGAAGTGTCACAAAACCTACATATAGATGTGCAACCAGTTTTGAAATACATTAACAGGTGCATTTTTAAACCCCATGAGTTTATTTATTCTGCTTATGAGGTGTGTTTTCTACTGCTGAATAGGTAGAGATGAGATGCATTTTATCATTTTTTATACCGTAACAAGTTTGTAACATCTTCATACAACAATACCTACAGTATATGTCATGTGTACTTGAAATTGATCATTAAAAGGCTGATCTGGAATACTTTTTAGATTCCTGAACAGGTCAAACTTTATCCACTAGTATTTGAAGAATAAATGGTGAAGCATTGTGAGAGTAAAAAAGAAGTCTGGGAGCCACTGCATTTATAAATAGCAGCAGTTGTTGGAATAAATGTAATTATCATGCCTCATTCTGCTGGTAAATATCTTTACCATTTCCATTAAACTGTGATCAGTTTCATCAACCAGAGAAGGAGCTACAGTAGAGCAGGATTACTGTGATTGTGACAGAAAAACACAGGTCAAACTATCAAGGCTGTCACATATGTAAGGAACATTTGACAGCCGAGACCAAATATTCATCGGTTCATTTTCCCTGCAGCTCTGCTTGAAGTCCCACAGCTGTCTTCAGACAGCACAGTGCTGCTGGTTAGATGGATGTGATCCACGGAGCTGAAGCACACTGACCCTCTGAAATCTGAAACAGAAACACTGCATCATGCTGTAGGTTGCTGAGAGGCTAACAGAGATGTAGCCCTGAGAGGAGCAGTGCTGTCATACAAAGACTTTTCAGGAGAAATCTGACAATTACGCAATTTATTCTTCACAAATGCTAAAGATCAGACTTCAGTTTTGCTTTGTTTCTTGTGATATTAAATTCTGAATTGGCAGGTTATAAAAGGCCACAACAGCTGATTATTGAGAGAGCAATTTAGTTGAGGAATGGCTGAGATAAGTTCTTTTTTCAGCTTTGTACAGATGAGAGGTTTTTAACAATTAACACAAATATCCATTTCATATAAAGTCACATAAATCTTCTTTAGATATCACAGAACAAAGTTCTGTCCTACTCCAGACCGTGGATGGAATCATCACTTTTTAAGTTGTCTTCAGTATCATATGATAGTCGACTAAACATCGAAGGGTTCGTGTCAAACGAGAGCCACCAAATGCTTGATGCTGGATTGTCTCCAGCAGTTTGTCTGACAGAAGCATGTGGTGGATGAGCTGAACAGTGTTGGATCAACTCCACCAACTGTTGAAGTCAACAATAAGTGATGAGACTTTTTGTTTTATTTTAATCGTTTATTTGTCAGGGACAATTTCAAGGAACATTGTAGCAACTAACAATGACAAGATACAAATGTGTTGCACACAAGATTTCTGGCCAACGGCTCATTTGCCATCTCTGTCCCTGGTTAGGCTTTTCTGCTAGAATCATCATAAATTAAAAGCATCACTGGAACGAATGAGGGCCTGGAGGTAGTTGGCTGCTTCCTCTGGATGCGTTGAGGTCTTCAGTCTTTCAGCCTTTATGGGTCTATGGCAGGGTAGGGCACCTTTTTCCATGTAGAAATTCTCTATGAATACCAGCGTTTGCAGTGAAAGATGCTTACACACAGTTCACTACTTTTTTGTGCGCAGCAACCTTTACAAATGAGGCCCCAGTTCAAATATCCTGGAGCTTTTTAGACTCTGGTAGAAGGCAGACAACTTTTCCTGTCGCTCTTCTTGTTGAAGAACCTAGATGTTATGGTTGTAGCATTTTAGCTTGTGTAACAAAATGTGAATATGTGGCGTGGTACGTTCATTTAAGGCATTACTAACTCATTCCCACTAAATACTAACGCATGGCCACGCATTATTATTTTTTTCCCAATTTCACTGAAGTATGTTGTATCACTGCAGTAGTGAGTACTGCTGCATTAAACTCAGGTTAAAATGTACCCATTAGCTGTACTACAAAGTGTTAGTGTTTACTGGACAGGTTGTGTGTTGGCTGACGTTCTTACTTTAATTATGCTTTGTTTGTTGGGCGACTTGAAGTCTGCAGGTTTGCGCCCAGTTTAAATAAGGTAGGCTTTGTAATGACGTCCTGGTTTCGTAGTGCCGCATTGGTGCATATGACGTAATGACGTCCAAGGTTACTGCGCTTGCGTCGTGTAGCTATGCTAACCAGTTCGCTGCTAGCCTGCCGTTCACACGGCATCGTGTCTGAAACGATCCCGTACACACGGATCCGCAAACACGACCGACAACGATGTAGTCTGTAGCCAAGGCTAGCTTCAACCATCAGCTGCACAAGCTAAACCGGAAAGTCCGACGTTGTCATTTTGTTGTTGTTCTGGCCGTAGTACGCTGTTTGCCTACGGTGGCCGTAACGGTTCACAACACGATGCAAAAGCCACAACAAACTTATTACGTTATAACGTGATACAAACTTATCACGTTAAAAATACTCTTGTTTGAATGAGTAAAGTCTGCGGAGAACAGATAATCTGAGGAATATCTCTCACCTACATGATTTGATAAAGTTGTACTTCATGCTCGGATTGAGACATAGAAATCTTAACAGTGGAATATCGTGTTTTGGGCCATGCAACAAGTGTCCACTTCAATGTGTAATATAATGCTTGTCTGATGTCTGTTTATGAAGTGTGTTTTTACTATATTATTTGCCATAATGATTGTATTGTATATTTTCCACTTAAATAAAGTTGTGGAAAAAAACACACTTCCACTTCCGCCAGAGGCCAACTTATTGTGTTGAGATGTGATAAATTCATGTTATAACAATAAAAGGTATCACGTTATAAGTGAAGTACAACTTAATCAAATCATGTAGGTGAGCCATATTCCTCAGTTTATCCGTTCTCCGCAGACTTTACTCATTCAAACAAGAGTATGTTTTAACGGGATAAGTTTGTATCACGTTATAATGTGATAAGTTTTTCTTTTCTGCCGTGGCAGCAATGCGCTTCCGTATAGAAGATACACTAAGGGACGAGATCTACATTAAAAAATTATAATTATGTTTCTACTCTTTGTATGTATGTTCACAAATGTTCAATAAAGTTTGGTTAAACAAAAGATCTGTTGACTCTCACCTCCGGTGTTGCTCTTCTCCATTGTTGTTTATTTTACTAATAAAAGTTGGCTTCCATTGTGGCTTTTGCATTTGTGCTGTAGTATTTGTTTTTGTGCTGTAGTATTTGTTTTTGTGCTGTAGTATTTGAATTTGCATTTGTGCTGTAGTATTTACATTTGTGCTGTAGTATTTACATTTGTGCTGTAGTATTTGTATTTTTGCTGTAGCTTTTGCATTTTGCAGTCCAAGAATAAAATCCTAGTGTGTTGGTGTGCAGAGTCTATGTGCTTAGTGACAGTGTCTACAAGCATGAGACTTGCATCTTCTACACCTCGTTTTGCCCTATAGGCAAACTGGAGTGGATCCAGTTTGCCTGACAGCATGTTGGCCAAGTGGTCACACACTACCCTCTCCATGCATTTACACAGGACAGATGTCAGGACCACTGGCCTGTAGTCCTTCATGTCCTGGTGTCTTTTTAGGGATAGTGATCATAGTGGATTCCTTCCACTGGTTGGGGACACATCCGGAGTCCAGAAGGTGCTGCAACAGCCTGGTGAGGTCAGTTTGTCAGTTTTCTGTTGTCTGTGCTTCTTAAAAAATGATCTTTAAACTGTTGAAAATGAATCACTTTGCAGGGATGTGATTTCTCTGGAAAGCAGGATTCCAGGCTCATACCTTCATAACTCTTACTTCATTTTTAATGGCTCTGTTTTATACTATTTTCTGTCCTGATAGGACAAAAACCAGGCAGAGATCATGCAACAGTTGTCCAGTGAATTCAATGAGTGGGCAGACATCTACCCTGGTTTGAGTCTTCTGGCTGCAGTGGTCCTGGTCCTCCCTGTCTCCAGCGTGAACTGTGAGTGAGACGTCTCAACGATGAAAGAGAACAATGTGTACATTGTCTGTTCATTTTCTGCTGCGCTGTCTTTCAAAATGGTTGTTAGTTTGTTTCTGTTTCAGGTCAAACCTGATCTCAGGAACAAGCTTTAAGGAGAGCACCTGGCTTAAAGGCCTAGCAGGCCTCAGAATCTCAATAAATGGACCTGCCCCTGAAGCAGACCCATACAGACAGGCATTAGAAATGTTTTTTTACAAACAAGAAAAATCTCATGTTCATAAAACCAGCAGGTGAACCCTGGCGTTTGAAACAGTGGAACATGAATGCAACTTGCAGTTCCTCCGACCCAATCAGACCCGTTGTTCAGACTCCCTGTTCCTCGCTGTAGAAAGAAAGGGTTTCATGCATCCAGAAGGAGCAAGGAGAAAAAGCTATTCACAATGTGTGCACAGCATTGAAGATAAAGATGTCAGTTGGCAGAACTCACATTGTTTGGTAAAGAGTCATGAAACAGATGTCAGCATTGCTGATTAATGGGTGAATCCACCTTTCTTAAGCTGCAGTATAATTTAGTTTTCTTTACATGGTTGTATGATAATTGTAGTTCATTTGAATGAATTCTGTTGATGATGAATTAAGCTGTAATAAAAACAAAAACAACATCAGGAGTATACAACATTTCACACAATCAGTAATCAGTGTGTCCCCAATCAACATTGATTCCCACAGTAATCCTCCTCCTCATGGACTGGTACAACCTCTGGATGATGTCATCCTGTGGGATGGCGGCACACTCCTCAGTCAGAGCTGCCAGATAAGCTGCTGAGTCTAAGGAGGAGGCGATGGTGAGCGTTGACCTTTGGACCGCCCCGCCTCCTGAGGGCCAATGGCACAATCCCAGTCATTTTGCCCCAGCTGTTGCATTCTTGCAATGTCATTTCCTCCCCAATCTTCTTGCTTTTTCTAGAGGTGGGTTAGATTAACAACGTAGTGGTATTTTGGATTAGTTGGATAGAGGCATCATGGTGATTTTCATCATCATAGAAATGATGTTTTCAGACTCAAGACTACTCACAAAATTAAGTCAAGTGTGACCAAACTTTGTATGATGAGAAGTGTCACAAAACCTACATATAGATGTGCAACCAGTTTTGAAATACATTAACAGGTGCATTTTTAAACCCCATGAGTTTATTTATTCTGCTTATGAGGTGTGTTTTCTACTGCTGAATAGGTAGAGATGAGATGCATTTTATCATTTTTCATACCGTAACAAGTTTGTAACATCTTAATACAACAATACCTACAGTATATGTCATGTGTACTTGAAATTGATCATTAAAAGGCTGATCTGGAATACTTTTTAGATTCCTGAACAGGTCAAACTTTATCCACTAGTATTTCAAGAATAAATGGTGAAGCATTGTGAGAGTAAAAAAGAAGTCTGGGAGCCGCTGCATTTATAAATAGCAGCAGTTGTTGGAATAAATGTAATTATCATGCCTCATTCTGCTGGTAAATATCTTTACCATTTCCATTAAACTGTGATCAGTTTCATCAACCAGAGAAGGAGCTACAGTAGAGCAGGATTACTGTGATTGTGACAGAAAAACACAGGTCAAACTATCAAGGCTGTCACATATGTAAGGAACATTTGACAGCCGAGACCAAATATTCATCGGTTCATTTTCCCTGCAGCTCTGCTTGAAGTCCCACAGCTGTCTTCAGACAGCACAGTGCTGCTGGTTAGATGGATGTGATCCACGGAGCTGAAGCACACTGACCCTCTGAAATCTGAAACAGAAACACTGCATCATGCTGTAGGTTGCTGAGAGGCTAACAGAGATGTAGCCCTGAGAGGAGCAGTGCTGTCATACAAAGACTTTTCAGGAGAAATCTGACAATTACGCAATTTATTCTTCACAAATGCTAAAGATCAGACTTCAGTTTTGCTTTGTTTCTTGTGATATTAAATTCTGAATTGGCAGGTTATAAAAGGCCACAACAGCTGATTATTGAGAGAGCAATTTAGTTGAGGAATGGCTGAGATAAGTTCTTTTTTCAGCTTTGTACAGATGAGAGGTTTTTAACAATTAACACAAATATCCATTTCATATAAAGTCACATAAATCTTCTTTAGATATCACAGAACAAAGTTCTGTCCTACTCCAGACCGTGGATGGAATCATCACTTTTTAAGTTGTCTTCAGTATCATATGATAGTCGACTAAACATCGAAGGGTTCGTGTCGAACGAGAGCCACCAAATGCTTGATGCTGGATTGTCTCCAGCAGTTTGTCTGACAGAAGCATGTGGTGGATGAGCTGAACAGTGTTGGATCAACTCCACCAACTGTTGAAGTCAACAATAAGTGATGAGACTTTTTGTTTTATTTTAATCGTTTATTTGTCAGGGACAATTTCAAGGAACATTGTAGCAACTAACAATGACAAGATACAAATGTGTTGCACACAAGATTTCTGGCCAACGGCTCATTTGCCATCTCTGTCCCTGGTTAGGCTTTTCTGCTAGAATCATCATAAATTAAAAGCATCACTGGAACGAATGAGGGCCTGGAGGTAGTTGGCTGCTTCCTCTGGATGCGTTGAGGTCTTCAGTCTTTCAGCCTTTATGGGTCTATGGCAGGGTAGGGCACCTTTTTCCATGTAGAAATTCTCTATGAATACCAGCGTTTGCAGTGAAAGATGCTTACACACAGTTCACTACTTTTTTGTGCGCAGCAACCTTTACAAATGAGGCCCCAGTTCAAATATCCTGGAGCTTTTTAGACTCTGGTAGAAGGCAGACAACTTTTCCTGTCGCTCTTCTTGTTGAAGAACCTAGATGTTATGGTTGTAGCATTTTAGCTCATGTAACAAAATGTGAATATGTGGCGTGGTACGTTCATTTAAGGCATTACTAACTCATTCCCACTAAATACTAACGCATGGCCACGCATTATTATTTTTTTCCCAATTTCACTGAAGTATGTTGTATCACTGCAGTAGTGAGTACTGCTGCATTAAACTCAGGTTAAAATGTACCCATTAGCTGTACTACAAAGTGTTAGTGTTTACTGGACAGGTTGTGTGTTGGCTGACGTTCTTACTTTAATTATGCTTTGTTTGTTGGGCGACTTGAAGTCTGCAGGTTTGCGCCCAGTTTAAATAAGGTAGGCTTTGTAATGACGTCCTGGTTTCGTAGTGCCGCATTGGTGCATATGACGTAATGACGTCCAAGGTTACTGCGCTTGCGTCGTGTAGCTATGCTAACCAGTTCGCTGCTAGCCTGCCGTTCACACGGCATCGTGTCTGAAACGATCCCGTACACACGGATCCGCAAACACGACCGACAACGATGTAGTCTGTAGCCAAGGCTAGCTTCAACCATCAGCTGCACAAGCTAAACCGGAAAGTCCGACGTTGTCATTTTGTTGTTGTTCTGGCCGTAGTACGCTGTTTGCCTACGGTGGCCGTAACGGTTCACAACACGATGCAAAAGCCACAACAAACTTATTACGTTATAACGTGATACAAACTTATCACGTTAAAAATACTCTTGTTTGAATGAGTAAAGTCTGCGGAGAACAGATAATCTGAGGAATATCTCTCACCTACATGATTTGATAAAGTTGTACTTCATGCTCGGATTGAGACATAGAAATCTTAACAGTGGAATATCGTGTTTTGGGCCATGCAACAAGTGTCCACTTCAATGTGTAATATAATGCTTGTCTGATGTCTGTTTATGAAGTGTGTTTTTACTATATTATTTGCCATAATGATTGTATTGTATATTTTCCACTTAAATAAAGTTGTGGAAAAAAACACACTTCCACTTCCGCCAGAGGCCAACTTATTGTGTTGAGATGTGATAAATTCATGTTATAACAATAAAAGGTATCACGTTATAAGTGAAGTACAACTTAATCAAATCATGTAGGTGAGCCATATTCCTCAGTTTATCCGTTCTCCGCAGACTTTACTCATTCAAACAAGAGTATGTTTTAACGGGATAAGTTTGTATCACGTTATAATGTGATAAGTTTTTCTTTTCTGCCGTGGCAGCAATGCGCTTCCGTATAGAAGATACACTAAGGGGGGAGATCTACATTAAAAAATTATAATTATGTTTCTACTTTTTGTATGTATGTTCACAAATGTTCAATAAAGTTTGGTTAAACAAAAGATCTGTTGACTCTCACCTCCGGTGTTGCTCTTCTCCATTGTTGTTTATTTTACTAATAAAAGTTGGCTTCCATTGTGGCTTTTGCATTTGTGCTGTAGTATTTGTTTTTGTGCTGTAGTATTTGCATTTGTATTTGCATTTGTGCTGTAGTATTTACATTTGTGCTGTAGTATTTGTATTTTTGCTGTAGCTTTTGCATTTTGCAGTCCAAGAATAAAATCCTAGTGTGTTGGTGTGCAGAGTCTATGTGCTTAGTGACAGTGTCTACAAGCATGAGACTTGCATCTTCTACACCTCGTTTTGCCCTACTCCAGTTTGCCTGACAGCATGTTGGCCAAGTGGTCACACACTACCCTCTCCATGCATTTACACAGGACAGATGTCAGGACCACTGGCCTGTAGTCCTTCATGTCCTGGTGTCTTTTTAGGGATAGTGATTATAGTGGATTCCTTCCACTGGTTGGGGACACATCCGGAGTCCAGAAGGTGCTGCAACAGCCTGGTGAGGTCAGTTTGTCAGTTTTCTGTTGTCTGTGCTTCTTAAAAAATGATCTTTAAACTGTTGAAAATGAATCACTTTGCAGGGATGTGATTTCTCTGGAAAGCAGGATTCCAGGCTCATACCTTCATAACTCTTACTTCATTTTTAATGGCTCTGTTTTCTACTATTTTCTGTCCTGATAGGACAAAAACCAGGCAGAGATCATGCAACAGTTGTCCAGTGAATTCAATGAGTGGGCAGACATCTACCCTGGTTTGAGTCTTCTGGCTGCAGTGGTCCTGGTCCTCCCTGTCTCCAGCGTGAACTGTGAGTGAGACGTCTCAACGATGAAAGAGAACAATGTGTACATTGTCTGTTCATTTTCTGCTGCGCTGTCTTTCAAAATGGTTGTTAGTTTGTTTCTGTTTCAGGTCAAACCTGATCTCAGGAACAAGCTTTAAGGAGAGCACCTGGCTTAAAGGCCTAGCAGGCCTCAGAATCTCAATAAATGGACCTGCCCCTGAAGCAGACCCATACAGACAGGCATTAGAAATGTTTTTTTACAAACCAAGAAAAATCTCATGTTCATAAAACCAGCAGGTCAACCATGGCGTTTGAAACAGTGGAACATGAATGCAACTTGCAGTTCCTCCGACCCAATCAGACCCGTTGTTCAGACTCCCTGTTCCTCGCTGTAGAAAGAAAGGGTTTCATTCATCCAGAAGGAGCAAGGAGAAAAAGCTATTCACAATGTGTGCACAGCATTGAAGATAAAGATGTCAGTTGGCAGAACTCACATTGTTTGGTAAAGAGTCATGAAACAGATGTCAGCATTGCTGATTAATGGGTGAATCCACCTTTCTTAAGCTGCAGTATAATTTAGTTTTCTTTACATGGTTGTGTGATAATTGTAGTTCATTTGAATGAATTCTGTTGATGATGAATTAAGCTGTAATAAAAACAAAAACAACATCAGGAGTATACAACATTTCACACAATCAGTAATCAGTGTGTCCCCAATCAACATTGATTCCCACAGTAATCCTCCTCCTCATGGACTGGTACAACCTCTGGATGATGTCATCCTGTGGGATGGCGGCACACTCCTCAGTCAGAGCTGCCAGATAAGCTGCTGAGTCTAAGGAGGAGGCGATGGTGAGCGTTGACCTTTGGACCGCCCCGCCTCCTGAGGGCCAATGGCACAATCCCAGTCATTTTGCCCCAGCTGTTGCATTCTTGCAATGTCATTTCCTCCCCAATCTTCTTGCTTTTTCTAGAGGTGGGTTAGATTAACAACATAGTGGTATTTTGGATTAGTTGGATAGAGGCATCATGGTGATTTTCATCATCACAGAAATGATGTTTTCAGACTCAAGACTACTCACAAAATTAAGTCAAGTGTGACCAAACTTTGTATGATGAGAAGTGTCACAAAACCTACATATAGATGTGCAACCAGTTTTGAAATACATTAACAGGTGCATTTTTAAACCCCATGAGTTTATTTATTCTGCTTATGAGGTGTGTTTTCTACTGCTGAATAGGTAGAGATGAGAAGCATTTTATCATTTTTTATACCGTAACAAGTTTGTAACATCTTAATACAACAATACCTACAGTATATGTCATGTGTACTTGAAATTGATCATTAAAAGGCTGATCTGGAATACTTTTTAGATTCCTGAACAGGTCAAACTTTATCCACTAGTATTTCAAGAATAAATGGTGAAGCATTGTGAGAGTAAAAAAGAAGTCTGGGAGCCGCTGCATTTATAAATAGCAGCAGTTGTTGGAATAAATGTAATTATCATGCCTCATTCTGCTGGTAAATATCTTTACCATTTCCATTAAACTGTGATCAGTTTCATCAACCAGAGAAGGAGCTACAGTAGAGCAGGATTACTGTGATTGTGACAGAAAAACACAGGTCAAACTATCAAGGCTGTCACATATGTAAGGAACATTTGACAGCCGAGACCAAATATTCATCGGTTCATTTTCCCTGCAGCTCTGCTTGAAGTCCCACAGCTGTCTTCAGACAGCACAGTGCTGCTGGTTAGATGGATGTGATCCACGGAGCTGAAGCACACTGACCCTCTGAAATCTGAAACAGAAACACTGCATCATGCTGTAGGTTGCTGAGAGGCTAACAGAGATGTAGCCCTGAGAGGAGCAGTGCTGTCATACAAAGACTTTTCAGGAGAAATCTGACAATTACGCAATTTATTCTTCACAAATGCTAAAGATCAGACTTCAGTTTTGCTTTGTTTCTTGTGATATTAAATTCTGAATTGGCAGGTTATAAAAGGCCACAACAGCTGATTATTGAGAGAGCAATTTAGTTGAGGAATGGCTGAGATAAGTTCTTTTTTCAGCTTTGTACAGATGAGAGGTTTTTAACAATTAACACAAATATCCATTTCATATAAAGTCACATAAATCTTCTTTAGATATCACAGAACAAAGTTCTGTCCTACTCCAGACCGTGGATGGAATCATCACTTTTTAAGTTGTCTTCAGTATCATATGATAGTCGACTAAACATCGAAGGGTTCGTGTCAAACGAGAGCCACCAAATGCTTGATGCTGGATTGTCTCCAGCAGTTTGTCTGACAGAAGCATGTGGTGGATGAGCTGAACAGTGTTGGATCAACTCCACCAACTGTTGAAGTCAACAATAAGTGATGAGACTTTTTGTTTTATTTTAATCGTTTATTTGTCAGGGACAATTTCAAGGAACATTGTAGCAACTAACAATGACAAGATACAAATGTGTTGCACACAAGATTTCTGGCCAACGGCTCATTTGCCATCTCTGTCCCTGGTTAGGCTTTTCTGCTAGAATCATCATAAATTAAAAGCATCACTGGAACGAATGAGGGCCTGGAGGTAGTTGGCTGCTTCCTCTGGATGCGTTGAGGTCTTCAGTCTTTCAGCCTTTATGGGTCTATGGCAGGGTAGGGCACCTTTTTCCATGTAGAAATTCTCTATGAATACCAGCGTTTGCAGTGAAAGATGCTTACACACAGTTCACTACTTTTTTGTGCGCAGCAACCTTTACAAATGAGGCCCCAGTTCAAATATCCTGGAGCTTTTTAGACTCTGGTAGAAGGCAGACAACTTTTCCTGTCGCTCTTCTTGTTGAAGAACCTAGATGTTATGGTTGTAGCATTTTAGCTCGTGTAACAAAATGTGAATATGTGGCGTGGTACGTTCATTTAAGGCATTACTAACTCATTCCCACTAAATACTAACGCATGGCCACGCATTATTATTTTTTTCCCAATTTCACTGAAGTATGTTGTATCACTGCAGTAGTGAGTACTGCTGCATTAAACTCAGGTTAAAATGTACCCATTAGCTGTACTACAAAGTGTTAGTGTTTACTGGACAGGTTGTGTGTTGGCTGACGTTCTTACTTTAATTATGCTTTGTTTGTTGGGCGACTTGAAGTCTGCAGGTTTGCGCCCAGTTTAAATAAGGCAGGCCTTGTAATGACGTCCTGGTTTCGTAGTGCCGCATTGGTGCGTATGACGTAATGACGTCCAAGGTTACTGCGCTTGCGTCGTGTAGCTATGCTAACCAGTTCGCTGCTAGCCTGCCGTTCACACGGCATCGTGTCTGAAACGATCCCGTACACACGGATCCGCAAACACGACCGACAACGATGTAGTCTGTAGCCAAGGCTAGCTTCAACCATCAGCTGCACAAGCTAAACCGGAAAGTCCGACGTTGTCATTTTGTTGTTGTTCTGGCCGTAGTACGCTGTTTGCCTACGGTGGCCGTAACGGTTCACAACACGATGCAAAAGCCACAACAAACTTATTACGTTATAACGTGATACAAACTTATCACGTTAAAAATACTCTTGTTTGAATGAGTAAAGTCTGCGGAGAACAGATAATCTGAGGAATATCTCTCACCTACATGATTTGATAAAGTTGTACTTCATGCTCGGATTGAGACATAGAAATCTTAACAGTGGAATATCGTGTTTTGGGCCATGCAACAAGTGTCCACTTCAGTGTGTAATATAATGCTTGTCTGATGTCTGTTTATGAAGTGTGTTTTTACTATATTATTTGCCATAATGATTGTATTGTATATTTTCCACTTAAATAAAGTTGTGGAAAAAAACACACTTCCACTTCCGCCAGAGGCCAACTTATTGTGTTGAGATGTGATAAATTCATGTTATAACAATAAAAGGTATCACGTTATAAGTGAAGTACAACTTAATCAAATCATGTAGGTGAGCCATATTCCTCAGTTTATCCGTTCTCCGCAGACTTTACTCATTCAAACGAGTATGTTTTAACGGGATAAGTTTGTATCACGTTATAATGTGATAAGTTTTTCTTTTCTGCCGTGGCAGCAATGCGCTTCCGTATAGAAGATACACTAAGGGACGAGATCTACATTAAAAAATTATAATTATGTTTCTACTCTTTGTATGTATGTTCACAAATGTTCAATAAAGTTTGGTTAAACAAAAGATCTGTTGACTCTCACCTCCGGTGTTGCTCTTCTCCATTGTTGTTTATTTTACTAATAAAAGTTGGCTTCCATTGTGGCTTTTGCATTTGTGCTGTAGTATTTGTTTTTGTGCTGTAGTATTTGCATTTGTATTTGCATTTGTGCTGTAGTATTTACATTTGTGCTGTAGTATTTGTATTTTTGCTGTAGCTTTTGCATTTTGCAGTCCAAGAATAAAATCCTAGTGTGTTGGTGTGCAGAGTCTATGTGCTTAGTGACAGTGTCTACAAGCATGAGACTTGCATCTTCTACACCTCGTTTTGCCCTATAGGCAAACTGGAGTGGATCCAGTTTGCCTGACAGCATGTTGGCCAAGTGGTCACACACTACCCTCTCCATGCATTTACACAGGACAGATGTCAGGACCACTGGCCTGTAGTCCTTCATGTCCTGGTGTCTTTTTAGGGATAGTGATTATAGTGGATTCCTTCCACTGGTTGGGGACACATCCGGAGTCCAGAAGGTGCTGGAACAGCCTGGTGAGGTCAGTTTGTCAGTTTTCTGTTGTCTGTGCTTCTTAAAAAATGATCTTTAAACTGTTGAAAATGAATCACTTTGCAGGGATGTGATTTCTCTGGAAAGCAGGATTCCAGGCTCATACCTTCATAACTCTTACTTCATTTTTAATGGCTCTGTTTTATACTATTTTCTGTCCTGATAGGACAAAAACCAGGCAGAGATCATGCAACAGTTGTCCAGTGAATTCAATGAGTGGGCAGACATCTACCCTGGTTTGAGTCTTCTGGCTGCAGTGGTCCTGGTCCTCCCTGTCTCCAGCGTGAACTGTGAGTGAGACGTCTCAACGATGAAAGAGAACAATGTGTACATTGTCTGTTCATTTTCTGCTGCGCTGTCTTTCAAAATGGTTGTTAGTTTGTTTCTGTTTCAGGTCAAACCTGATCTCAGGAACAAGCTTAAAGGAGAGCACCTGGCTTAAAGGCCTAGCAGGCCTCAGAATCTCAATAAATGGACCTGCCCCTGAAGCAGACCCATGCATTAGAAATGTTTTTTTACAAACAAGAAAAATCTCATGTTCATAAAACCAGCAGGTCAACCCTGGCGTTTGAAACAGTGGAACATGAATGCAACTTGCAGTTCCTCCGACCCAATCAGACCCGTTGTTCAGACTCCCTGTTCCTCGCTGTAGAAAGAAAGGGTTTCATGCATCCAGAAGGAGCAAGGAGAAAAAGCTATTCACAATGTGTGCACAGCATTGAAGATAAAGATGTCAGTTGGCAGAACTCACATTGTTTGGTAAAGAGTCATGAAACAGATGTCAGCATTGCTGATTAATGGGTGAATCCACCTTTCTTAAGCTGCAGTATAATTTAGTTTTCTTTACATGGTTGTATGATAATTGTAGTTCATTTGAATGAATTCTGTTGATGATGAATTAAGCTGTAATAAAAACAAAAACAACATCAGGAGTATACAACATTTCACACAATCAGTAATCAGTGTGTCCCCAATCAACATTGATTCCCACAGTAATCCTCCTCCTCATGGACTGGTACAACCTCTGGATGATGTCATCCTGTGGGATGGCGGCACACTCCTCAGTCAGAGCTGCCAGATAAGCTGCTGAGTCTAAGGAGGAGGCGATGGTGAGCGTTGACCTTTGGACCGCCCCGCCTCCTGAGGGCCAATGGCACAATCCCAGTCATTTTGCCCCAGCTGTGGCATTCTTGCAATGTCATTTCCTCCCCAATCTTCTTGCTTTTTCTAGAGGTGGGTTAGATTAACAACGTAGTGGTATTTTGGATTAGTTGGATAGAGGCATCATGGTGATTTTCATCATCATAGAAATGATGTTTTCAGACTCAAGACTACTCACAAAATTAAGTCAAGTGTGACCAAACTTTGTATGATGAGAAGTGTCACAAAACCTACATATAGATGTGCAACCAGTTTTGAAATACATTAACAGGTGCATTTTTAAACCCCATGAGTTTATTTATTCTGCTTATGAGGTGTGTTTTCTACTGCTGAATAGGTAGAGATGAGATGCATTTTATCATTTTTCATACCGTAACAAGTTTGTAACATCTTAATACAACAATACCTACAGTATATGTCATGTGTACTTGAAATTGATCATTAAAAGGCTGATCTGGAATACTTTTTAGATTCCTGAACAGGTCAAACTTTATCCACTAGTATTTCAAGAATAAATGGTGAAGCATTGTGAGAGTAAAAAAGAAGTCTGGGAGCCGCTGCATTTATAAATAGCAGCAGTTGTTGGAATAAATGTAATTATCATGCCTCATTCTGCTGGTAAATATCTTTACCATTTCCATTAAACTGTGATCAGTTTCATCAACCAGAGAAGGAGCTACAGTAGAGCAGGATTACTGTGATTGTGACAGAAAAACACAGGTCAAACTATCAAGGCTGTCACATATGTAAGGAACATTTGACAGCCGAGACCAAATATTCATCGGTTCATTTTCCCTGCAGCTCTGCTTGAAGTCCCACAGCTGTCTTCAGACAGCACAGTGCTGCTGGTTAGATGGATGTGATCCACGGAGCTGAAGCACACTGACCCTCTGAAATCTGAAACAGAAACACTGCATCATGCTGTAGGTTGCTGAGAGGCTAACAGAGATGTAGCCCTGAGAGGAGCAGTGCTGTCATACAAAGACTTTTCAGGAGAAATCTGACAATTACGCAATTTATTCTTCACAAATGCTAAAGATCAGACTTCAGTTTTGCTTTGTTTCTTGTGATATTAAATTCTGAATTGGCAGGTTATAAAAGGCCACAACAGCTGATTATTGAGAGAGCAATTTAGTTGAGGAATGGCTGAGATAAGTTCTTTTTTCAGCTTTGTACAGATGAGAGGTTTTTAACAATTAACACAAATATCCATTTCATATAAAGTCACATAAATCTTCTTTAGATATCACAGAACAAAGTTCTGTCCTACTCCAGACCGTGGATGGAATCATCACTTTTTAAGTTGTCTTCAGTATCATATGATAGTCGACTAAACATCGAAGGGTTCGTGTCGAACGAGAGCCACCAAATGCTTGATGCTGGATTGTCTCCAGCAGTTTGTCTGACAGAAGCATGTGGTGGATGAGCTGAACAGTGTTGGATCAACTCCACCAACTGTTGAAGTCAACAATAAGTGATGAGACTTTTTGTTTTATTTTAATCGTTTATTTGTCAGGGACAATTTCAAGGAACATTGTAGCAACTAACAATGACAAGATACAAATGTGTTGCACACAAGATTTCTGGCCAACGGCTCATTTGCCATCTCTGTCCCTGGTTAGGCTTTTCTGCTAGAATCATCATAAATTAAAAGCATCACTGGAACGAATGAGGGCCTGGAGGTAGTTGGCTGCTTCCTCTGGATGCGTTGAGGTCTTCAGTCTTTCAGCCTTTATGGGTCTATGGCAGGGTAGGGCACCTTTTTCCATGTAGAAATTCTCTATGAATACCAGCGTTTGCAGTGAAAGATGCTTGCACACAGTTCACTACTTTTTTGTGCGCAGCAACCTTTACAAATGAGGCCCCAGTTCAAATATCCTGGAGCTTTTTAGACTCTGGTAGAAGGCAGACAACTTTTCCTGTCGCTCTTCTTGTTGAAGAACCTAGATGTTATGGTTGTAGCATTTTAGCTCGTGTAACAAAATGTGAATATGTGGCGTGGTACGTTCATTTAAGGCATTACTAACTCATTCCCACTAAATACTAACGCATGGCCACGCATTATTATTTTTTTCCCAATTTCACTGAAGTATGTTGTATCACTGCAGTAGTGAGTACTGCTGCATTAAACTCAGGTTAAAATGTACCCATTAGCTGTACTACAAAGTGTTAGTGTTTACTGGACAGGTTGTGTGTTGGCTGACGTTCTTACTTTAATTATGCTTTGTTTGTTGGGCGACTTGAAGTCTGCAGGTTTGCGCCCAGTTTAAATAAGGCAGGCCTTGTAATGACGTCCTGGTTTCGTAGTGCCGCATTGGTGCGTATGACGTAATGACGTCCAAGGTTACTGCGCTTGCGTCGTGTAGCTATGCTAACCAGTTCGCTGCTAGCCTGCCGTTCACACGGCATCGTGTCTGAAACGATCCCGTACACACGGATCCGCAAACACGACCGACAACGATGTAGTCTGTAGCCAAGGCTAGCTTCAACCATCAGCTGCACAAGCTAAACCGGAAAGTCCGACGTTGTCATTTTGTTGTTGTTCTGGCCGTAGTACGCTGTTTGCCTACGGTGGCCGTAACGGTTCACAACACGATGCAAAAGCCACAACAAACTTATTACGTTATAACGTGATACAAACTTATCACGTTAAAAATACTCTTGTTTGAATGAGTAAAGTCTGCGGAGAACAGATAATCTGAGGAATATCTCTCACCTACATGATTTGATAAAGTTGTACTTCATGCTCGGATTGAGACATAGAAATCTTAACAGTGGAATATCGTGTTTTGGGCCATGCAACAAGTGTCCACTTCAATGTGTAATATAATGCTTGTCTGATGTCTGTTTATGAAGTGTGTTTTTACTATATTATTTGCCATAATGATTGTATTGTATATTTTCCACTTAAATAAAGTTGTGGAAAAAAACACACTTCCACTTCCGCCAGAGGCCAACTTATTGTGTTGAGATGTGATAAATTCATGTTATAACAATAAAAGGTATCACGTTATAAGTGAAGTACAACTTAATCAAATCATGTAGGTGAGCCATATTCCTCAGTTTATCCGTTCTCCGCAGACTTTACTCATTCAAACAAGAGTATGTTTTAACGGGATAAGTTTGTATCACGTTATAATGTGATAAGTTTTTCTTTTCTGCCGTGGCAGCAATGCGCTTCCGTATAGAAGATACACTAAGGGACGAGATCTACATTAAAAAATTATAATTATGTTTCTACTCTTTGTATGTATGTTCACAAATGTTCAATAAAGTTTGGTTAAACAAAAGATCTGTTGACTCTCACCTCCGGTGTTGCTCTTCTCCATTGTTGTTTATTTTACTAATAAAAGTTGGCTTCCATTGTGGCTTTTGCATTTGTGCTGTAGTATTTGTTTTTGTGCTGTAGTATTTGTATTTGTATTTGCATTTGTGCTGTAGTATTTACATTTGTGCTGTAGTATTTGTATTTTTGCTGTAGCTTTTGCATTTTGCAGTCCAAGAATAAAATCCTAGTGTGTTGGTGTGCAGAGTCTATGTGCTTAGTGACAGTGTCTACAAGCATGAGACTTGCATCTTCTACACCTCGTTTTGCCCTATAGGCAAACTGGAGTGGATCCAGTTTGCCTGACAGCATGTTGGCCAAGTGGTCACACACTACCCTCTCCATGCATTTACACAGGACAGATGTCAGGACCACTGGCCTGTAGTCCTTCATGTCCTGGTGTCTTTTTAGGGATAGTGATTATAGTGGATTCCTTCCACTGGTTGGGGACACATCCGGAGTCCAGAAGGTGCTGGAACAGCCTGGTGAGGTCAGTTTGTCAGTTTTCTGTTGTCTGTGCTTCTTAAAAAATGATCTTTAAACTGTTGAAAATGAATCACTTTGCAGGGATGTGATTTCTCTGGAAAGCAGGATTCCAGGCTCATACCTTCATAACTCTTACTTCATTTTTAATGGCTCTGTTTTCTACTATTTTCTGTCCTGATAGGACAAAAACCAGGCAGAGATCATGCAACAGTTGTCCAGTGAATTCAATGAGTGGGCAGACATCTACCCTGGTTTGAGTCTTCTGGCTGCAGTGGTCCTGGTCCTCCCTGTCTCCAGCGTGAACTGTGAGTGAGACGTCTCAACGATGAAAGAGAACAATGTGTACATTGTCTGTTCATTTTCTGCTGCGCTGTCTTTCAAAATGGTTGTTAGTTTGTTTCTGTTTCAGGTCAAACCTGATCTCAGGAACAAGCTTAAAGGAGAGCACCTGGCTTAAAGGCCTAGCAGGCCTCAGAATCTCAATAAATGGACCTGCCCCTGAAGCAGACCCATACAGACAGGCATTAGAAATGTTTTTTTACAAACAAGAAAAATCTCATGTTCATAAAACCAGCAGGTGAACCATGGCGTTTGAAACAGTGGAACATGAATGCAACTTGCAGTTCCTCCGACCCAATCAGACCCGTTGTTCAGACTCCCTGTTCCTCGCTGTAGAAAGAAAGGGTTTCATTCATCCAGAAGGAGCAAGGAGAAAAAGCTATTCACAATGTGTGCACAGCATTGAAGATAAAGATGTCAGTTGGCAGAACTCACATTGTTTGGTAAAGAGTCATGAAACAGATGTCAGCATTGCTGATTAATGGGTGAATCCACCTTTCTTAAGCTGCAGTATAATTTAGTTTTCTTTACATGGTTGTGTGATAATTGTAGTTCATTTGAATGAATTCTGTTGATGATGAATTAAGCTGTAATAAAAACAAAAACAACATCAGGAGTATACAACATTTCACACAATCAGTAATCAGTGTGTCCCCAATCAACATTGATTCCCACAGTAATCCTCCTCCTCATGGACTGGTACAACCTCTGGATGATGTCATCCTGTGGGATGGCGGCACACTCCTCAGTCAGAGCTGCCAGATAAGCTGCTGAGTCTAAGGAGGAGGCGATGGTGAGCGTTGACCTTTGGACCGCCCCGCCTCCTGAGGGCCAATGGCACAATCCCAGTCATTTTGCCCCAGCTGTTGCATTCTTGCAATGTCATTTCCTCCCCAATCTTCTTGCTTTTTCTAGAGGTGGGTTAGATTAACAACATAGTGGTATTTTGGATTAGTTGGATAGAGGCATCATGGTGATTTTCATCATCATAGAAATGATGTTTTCAGACTCAAGACTACTCACAAAATTAAGTCAAGTGTGACCAAACTTTGTATGATGAGAAGTGTCACAAAACCTACATATAGATGTGCAACCAGTTTTGAAATACATTAACAGGTGCATTTTTAAACCCCATGAGTTTATTTATTCTGCTTATGAGGTGTGTTCTCTACTGCTGAATAGGTAGAGATGAGAAGCATTTTATCATTTTTTATACCGTAACAAGTTTGTAACATCTTCATACAACAATACCTACAGTATATGTCATGTGTACTTGAAATTGATCATTAAAAGGCTGATCTGGAATACTTTTTAGATTCCTGAACAGGTCAAACTTTATCCACTAGTATTTCAAGAATAAATGGTGAAGCATTGTGAGAGTAAAAAAGAAGTCTGGGAGCCGCTGCATTTATAAATAGCAGCAGTTGTTGGAATAAATGTAATTATCATGCCTCATTCTGCTGGTAAATATCTTTACCATTTCCATTAAACTGTGATCAGTTTCATCAACCAGAGAAGGAGCTACAGTAGAGCAGGATTACTGTGATTGTGACAGAAAAACACAGGTCAAACTATCAAGGCTGTCACATATGTAAGGAACATTTGACAGCCGAGACCAAATATTCATCGGTTCATTTTCCCTGCAGCTCTGCTTGAAGTCCCACAGCTGTCTTCAGACAGCACAGTGCTGCTGGTCAGATGGATGTGATCCACGGAGCTGAAGCACACTGACCCTCTGAAATCTGAAACAGAAACACTGCATCATGCTGTAGGTTGCTGAGAGGCTAACAGAGATGTAGCCCTGAGAGGAGCAGTGCTGTCATACAAAGACTTTTCAGGAGAAATCTGACAATTACGCAATTTATTCTTCACAAATGCTAAAGATCAGACTTCAGTTTTGCTTTGTTTCTTGTGATATTAAATTCTGAATTGGCAGGTTATAAAAGGCCACAACAGCTGATTATTGAGAGAGCAATTTAGTTGAGGAATGGCTGAGATAAGTTCTTTTTTCAGCTTTGTACAGATGAGAGGTTTTTAACAATTAACACAAATATCCATTTCATATAAAGTCACATAAATCTTCTTTAGATATCACAGAACAAAGTTCTGTCCTACTCCAGACCGTGGATGGAATCATCACTTTTTAAGTTGTCTTCAGTATCATATGATAGTCGACTAAACATCGAAGGGTTCGTGTCAAACGAGAGCCACCAAATGCTTGATGCTGGATTGTCTCCAGCAGTTTGTCTGACAGAAGCATGTGGTGGATGAGCTGAACAGTGTTGGATCAACTCCACCAACTGTTGAAGTCAACAATAAGTGATGAGACTTTTTGTTTTATTTTAATCGTTTATTTGTCAGGGACAATTTCAAGGAACATTGTAGCAACTAACAATGACAAGATACAAATGTGTTGCACACAAGATTTCTGGCCAACGGCTCATTTGCCATCTCTGTCCCTGGTTAGGCTTTTCTGCTAGAATCATCATAAATTAAAAGCATCACTGGAACGAATGAGGGCCTGGAGGTAGTTGGCTGCTTCCTCTGGATGCGTTGAGGTCTTCAGTCTTTCAGCCTTTATGGGTCTATGGCAGGGTAGGGCACCTTTTTCCATGTAGAAATTCTCTATGAATACCAGCGTTTGCAGTGAAAGATGCTTACACACAGTTCACTACTTTTTTGTGCGCAGCAACCTTTACAAATGAGGCCCCAGTTCAAATATCCTGGAGCTTTTTAGACTCTGGTAGAAGGCAGACAACTTTTCCTGTCGCTCTTCTTGTTGAAGAACCTAGATGTTATGGTTGTAGCATTTTAGCTCATGTAAAAAAATGTGAATATGTGGCGTGGTACGTTCATTTAAGGCATTACTAACTCATTCCCACTAAATACTAATGCATGGCCACGCATTATAATTTTTTTTCCCAATTTCACTGAAGTATGTTGTATCACTGCAGTAGTGAGTACTGCTGCATTAAACTCAGGTTAAAATGTACCCATTAGCTGTACTACAAAGTGTTAGTGTTTACTGGACAGGTTGTGTGTTGGCTGACGTTCTTACTTTAATTATGCTTTGTTTGTTGGGCGACTTGAAGTCTGCAGGTTTGCGCCCAGTTTAAATAAGGCAGGCCTTGTAATGACGTCCTGGTTTCGTAGTGCCGCATTGGTGCGTATGACGTAATGACGTCCAAGGTTACTGCGCTTGCGTCGTGTAGCTATGCTAACCAGTTCGCTGCTAGCCTGCCGTTCACACGGCATCGTGTCTGAAACGATCCCGTACACACGGATCCGCAAACACGACCGACAACGATGTAGTCTGTAGCCAAGGCTAGCTTCAACCATCAGTTGCACAAGCTAAACCGGAAAGTCCGACGTTGTCATTTTGTTGTTGTTCTGGCCGTAGTACGCTGTTTGCCTACGGTGGCCATAACGGTTCACAACACGATGCAAAAGCCACAACAAACTTATTACGTTAAAAATACTCTTGTTTGAATGAGTAAAGTCTGCGGAGAACAGATAATCTGAGGAATATCTCTCACCTACATGATTTGATAAAGTTGTACTTCATGCTCGGATTGAGACATAGAAATCTTAACAGTGGAATATCGTGTTTTGGGCCATGCAACAAGTGTCCACTTCAATGTGTAATATAATGCTTGTCTGATGTCTGTTTATGAAGTGTGTTTTTACTATATTATTTGCCATAATGATTGTATTGTATATTTTCCACTTAAATAAAGTTGTGGAAAAAAACACACTTCCACTTCCGCCAGAGGCCAACTTATTGTGTTGAGATGTGATAAATTCATGTTATAACAATAAAAGGTATCACGTTATAAGTGAAGTACAACTTAATCAAATCATGTAGGTGAGCCATATTCCTCAGTTTATCCGTTCTCCGCAGACTTTACTCATTCAAACAAGAGTATGTTTTAACGGGATAAGTTTGTATCACGTTATAATGTGATAAGTTTTTCTTTTCTGCCGTGGCAGCAATGCGCTTCCGTATAGAAGATACACTAAGGGGGGAGATCTACATTAAAAAATTATAATTATGTTTCTACTTTTTGTATGTATGTTCACAAATGTTCAATAAAGTTTGGTTAAACAAAAGATCTGTTGACTCTCACCTCCGGTGTTGCTCTTCTCCATTGTTGTTTATTTTACTAATAAAAGTTGGCTTCCATTGTGGCTTTTGCATTTGTGCTGTAGTATTTGTTTTTGTGCTGTAGTATTTGCATTTGTATTTGCATTTGTGCTGTAGTATTTACATTTGTGCTGTAGTATTTGTATTTTTGCTGTAGCTTTTGCATTTTGCAGTCCAAGAATAAAATCCTAGTGTGTTGGTGTGCAGAGTCTATGTGCTTAGTGACAGTGTCTACAAGCATGAGACTTGCATCTTCTACACCTCGTTTTGCCCTACTCCAGTTTGCCTGACAGCATGTTGGCCAAGTGGTCACACACTACCCTCTCCATGCATTTACACAGGACAGATGTCAGGACCACTGGCCTGTAGTCCTTCATGTCCTGGTGTCTTTTTAGGGATAGTGATTATAGTGGATTCCTTCCACTGGTTGGGGACACATCCGGAGTCCAGAAGGTGCTGCAACAGCCTGGTGAGGTCAGTTTGTCAGTTTTCTGTTGTCTGTGCTTCTTAAAAAATGATCTTTAAACTGTTGAAAATGAATCACTTTGCAGGGATGTGATTTCTCTGGAAAGCAGGATTCCAGGCTCATACCTTCATAACTCTTACTTCATTTTTAATGGCTCTGTTTTCTACTATTTTCTGTCCTGATAGGACAAAAACCAGGCAGAGATCATGCAACAGTTGTCCAGTGAATTCAATGAGTGGGCAGACATCTACCCTGGTTTGAGTCTTCTGGCTGCAGTGGTCCTGGTCCTCCCTGTCTCCAGCGTGAACTGTGAGTGAGACGTCTCAACAATGAAAGAGAACAATGTGTACATTGTCTGTTCATTTTCTGCTGCGCTGTCTTTCAAAATGGTTGTTAGTTTGTTTCTGTTTCAGGTCAAACCTGATCTCAGGAACAAGCTTTAAGGAGAGCACCTGGCTTAAAGGCCTAGCAGGCCTCAGAATCTCAATAAATGGACCTGCCCCTGAAGCAGACCCATACAGACAGGCATTAGAAATGTTTTTTTACAAACCAAGAAAAATCTCATGTTCATAAAACCAGCAGGTCAACCATGGCGTTTGAAACAGTGGAACATGAATGCAACTTGCAGTTCCTCCGACCCAATCAGACCCGTTGTTCAGACTCCCTGTTCCTCGCTGTAGAAAGAAAGGGTTTCATGCATCCAGAAGGAGCAAGGAGAAAAAGCTATTCACAATGTGTGCACAGCATTGAAGATAAAGATGTCAGTTGGCAGAACTCACATTGTTTGGTAAAGAGTCATGAAACAGATGTCAGCATTGCTGATTAATGGGTGAATCCACCTGTCTTAAGCTGCAGTATAATTTAGTTTTCTTTACATGGTTGTGTGATAATTGTAGTTCATTTGAATGAATTCTGTTGATGATGAATTAAGCTGTAATAAAAACAAAAACAACATCAGGAGTATACAACATTTCACACAATCAGTAATCAGTGTGTCCCCAATCAACATTGATTCCCACAGTAATCCTCCTCCTCATGGACTGGTACAACCTCTGGATGATGTCATCCTGTGGGATGGCGGCACACTCCTCAGTCAGAGCTGCCAGATAAGCTGCTGAGTCTAAGGAGGAGGCGATGGTGAGCGTTGACCTTTGGACCGCCCCGCCTCCTGAGGGCCAATGGCACAATCCCAGTCATTTTGCCCCAGCTGTTGCATTCTTGCAATGTCATTTCCTCCCCAATCTTCTTGCTTTTTCTAGAGGTGGGTTAGATTAACAACATAGTGGTATTTTGGATTAGTTGGATAGAGGCATCATGGTGATTTTCATCATCATAGAAATGATGTTTTCAGACTCAAGACTACTCACAAAATTAAGTCAAGTGTGACCAAACTTTGTATGATGAGAAGTGTCACAAAACCTACATATAGATGTGCAACCAGTTTTGAAATACATTAACAGGTGCATTTTTAAACCCCATGAGTTTATTTATTCTGCTTATGAGGTGTGTTTTCTACTGCTGAATAGGTAGAGATGAGAAGCATTTTATCATTTTTTATACCGTAACAAGTTTGTAACATCTTAATACAACAATACCTACAGTATATGTCATGTGTACTTGAAATTGATCATTAAAAGGCTGATCTGGAATACTTTTTAGATTCCTGAACAGGTCAAACTTTATCCACTAGTATTTGAAGAATAAATGGTGAAGCATTGTGAGAGTAAAAAAGAAGTCTGGGAGCCGCTGCATTTATAAATAGCAGCAGTTGTTGGAATAAATGTAATTATCATGCCTCATTCTGCTGGTAAATATCTTTACCATTTCCATTAAACTGTGATCAGTTTCATCAACCAGAGAAGGAGCTACAGTAGAGCAGGATTACTGTGATTGTGACAGAAAAACACAGGTCAAACTATCAAGGCTGTCACATATGTAAGGAACATTTGACAGCCGAGACCAAATATTCATCGGTTCATTTTCCCTGCAGCTCTGCTTGAAGTCCCACAGCTGTCTTCAGACAGCACAGTGCTGCTGGTCAGATGGATGTGATCCACGGAGCTGAAGCACACTGACCCTCTGAAATCTGAAACAGAAACACTGCATCATGCTGTAGGTTGCTGAGAGGCTAACAGAGATGTAGCCCTGAGAGGAGCAGTGCTGTCATACAAAGACTTTTCAGGAGAAATCTGACAATTACGCAATTTATTCTTCACAAATGCTAAAGATCAGACTTCAGTTTTGCTTTGTTTCTTGTGATATTAAATTCTGAATTGGCAGGTTATAAAAGGCCACAACAGCTGATTATTGAGAGAGCAATTTAGTTGAGGAATGGCTGAGATAAGTTCTTTTTCAGCTTTGTACAGATGAGAGGTTTTTAACAATTAACACAAATATCCATTTCATATAAAGTCACATAAATCTTCTTTAGATATCACAGAACAAAGTTCTGTCCTACTCCAGACCGTGGATGGAATCATCACTTTTTAAGTTGTCTTCAGTATCATATGATAGTCGACTAAACATTGAAGGGTTCGTGTCAAACGAGAGCCACCAAATGCTTGATGCTGGATTGTCTCCAGCAGTTTGTCTGACAGAAGCATGTGGTGGATGAGCTGAACAGTGTTGGATCAACTCCACCAACTGTTGAAGTCAACAATAAGTGATGAGACTTTTTGTTTTATTTTAATCGTTTATTTGTCAGGGACAATTTCAAGGAACATTGTAGCAACTAACAATGACAAGATACAAATGTGTTGCACACAAGATTTCTGGCCAACGGCTCATTTGCCATCTCTGTCCCTGGTTAGGCTTTTCTGCTAGAATCATCATAAATTAAAAGCATCACTGGAACGAATGAGGGCCTGGAGGTAGTTGGCTGCTTCCTCTGGATGCGTTGAGGTCTTCAGTCTTTCAGCCTTTATGGGTCTATGGCAGGGTAGGGCACCTTTTTCCATGTAGAAATTCTCTATGAATACTAGCGTTTGCAGTGACAGATGCTTACACACAGTTCACTACTTTTTTGTGCGCAGCAACCTTTACAAATGAGGCCCCAGTTCAAATATCCTGGAGCTTTTTAGACCCTGGTAGAAGGCAGACAACTTTTCCTGTCGCTCTTCTTGTTGAAGAACCTAGATGTTATGGTTGTAGGATTTTAGCTCATGTAACAAAATGTGAATATGTGGCGTGGTATGTTCATTTAAGGCATTACTAACTCATTCCCACTAAATACTAACGCATGGCCACGCATTATTATTTTTTTCCCAATTTCACTGAAGTATGTTGTATCACTGCAGTAGTGAGTACTGCTGCATTAAACTCAGGTTAAAATGTATCCATTAGCTGTACTACAAAGTGTTAGTGTTTACTGGACAGGTTGTGTGTTGGCTGACGTTCTTACTTTAATTATGCTTTGTTTGTTGGGCGACTTGAAGTCTGCAGGTTTGCGCCCAGTTTAAATAAGGCAGGCCTTGTAATGACGTCCTGGTTTCGTAGTGCCGCATTGGTGCGTATGACGTAATGACGTCCAAGGTTACTGCGCTTGCGTCGTGTAGCTATGCTAACCAGTTCGCTGCTAGCCTGCCGTTCACACGGCATCGTGTCTGAAACGATCCCGTACACACGGATCCGCAAACACGACCGACAACGATGTAGTCTGTAGCCAAGGCTAGCTTCAACCATCAGCTGCACAAGCTAAACCGGAAAGTCCGACGTTGTCATTTTGTTGTTGTTCTGGCCGTAGTACGCTGTTTGCCTACGGTGGCCGTAACGGTTCACAACACGATGCAAAAGCCACAACAAACTTATTACGTTATAACGTGATACAAACTTATCACGTTAAAAATACTCTTGTTTGAATGAGTAAAGTCTGCGGAGAACAGATAATCTGAGGAATATCTCTCACCTACATGATTTGATAAAGTTGTACTTCATGCTCGGATTGAGACATAGAAATCTTAACAGTGGAATATCGTGTTTTGGGCCATGCAACAAGTGTCCACTTCAATGTGTAATATAATGCTTGTCTGATGTCTGTTTATGAAGTGTGTTTTTACTATATTATTTGCCATAATGATTGTATTGTATATTTTCCACTTAAATAAAGTTGTGGAAAAAAACACACTTCCACTTCCGCCAGAGGCCAACTTATTGTGTTGAGATGTGATAAATTCATGTTATAACAATAAAAGGTATCACGTTATAAGTGAAGTACAACTTAATCAAATCATGTAGGTGAGCCATATTCCTCAGTTTATCCGTTCTCCGCAGACTTTACTCATTCAAACAAGAGTATGTTTTAACGGGATAAGTTTGTATCACGTTATAATGTGATAAGTTTTTCTTTTCTGCCGTGGCAGCGATGCGCTTCCGTATAGAAGATACGCTAAAGGGAGAGATCTACATTAAAAAATTATAATTATGTTTGGACTTTTTGTATGTATGTTCACAAATGTTCAATAAAGTTTGGTTAAACAAAAGATCTGTTGACTCTCACCTCCGGTGTTGCTCTTCTCCATTGTTGTTTATTTTACTAATAAAAGTTGGCTTCCATTGTGGCTTTTGCATTTGTGCTGTAGTATTTGTTTTTGTACTGTAGTATTTGCATTTGTATTTGCATTTGTGCTGTAGTATTTACATTTGTGCTGTAGTATTTACATTTGTGCTGTAGTATTTGTATTTTTGCTGTAGCTTTTGCATTTTGCAGTCCAAGAATAAAATCCTAGTGTGTTGGTGTGCAGAGTCTATGTGCTTAGTGACAGTGTCTACAAGCATGAGACTTGCATCTTCTACATCTCGTTTTGCCCTATAGGCAAACTGGAGTGGATCCAGTTTGCCTGACAGCATGTTGGCCAAGTGGTCACACACTACCCTCTCCATGCATTTACACAGGACAGATGTCAGGACCACTGGCCTGTAGTCCTTCATGTCCTGGTGTCTTTTTAGGGATAGTGATTATAGTGGATTCCTTCCACTGGTTGGGGACACATCCGGAGTCCAGAAGGTGCTGGAACAGCCTGGTGAGGTCAGTTTGTCAGTTTTCTGTTGTCTGTGCTTCTTAAAAAATGATCTTTAAACTGTTGAAAATGAATCACTTTGCAGGGATGTGATTTCTCTGGAAAGCAGGATTCCAGGCTCATACCTTCATAACTCTTACTTCATTTTTAATGGCTCTGTTTTATACTATTTTCTGTCCTGATAGGACAAAAACCAGGCAGAGATCATGCAACAGTTGTCCAGTGAATTCAATGAGTGGGCAGACATCTACCCTGGTTTGAGTCTTCTGGCTGCAGTGGTCCTGGTCCTCCCTGTCTCCAGCGTGAACTGTGAGTGAGACGTCTCAACGATGAAAGAGAACAATGTGTACATTGTCTGTTCATTTTCTGCTGCGCTGCCTTTCAAAATGGTTGTTAGTTTGTTTCTGTTTCAGGTCAAACCTGATCTCAGGAACAAGCTTTAAGGAGAGCACCTGGCTTAAAGGCCTAGCAGGCCTCAGAATCTCAATAAATGGACCTGCCCCTGAAGCAGACCCATACAGACAGGCATTAGAAATGTTTTTTTACAAACCAAGAAAAATCTCATGTTCATAAAACCAGCAGGTCAACCCTGGCGTTTGAAACAGTGGAACATGAATGCAACTTGCAGTTCCTCCGACCCAATCAGACCCGTTGTTCAGACTCCCTGTTCCTCGCTGTAGAAAGAAAGGGTTTCATGCATCCAGAAGGAGCAAGGAGAAAAAGCTATTCACAATGTGTGCACAGCATTGAAGATAAAGATGTCAGTTGGCAGAACTCACATTGTTTGGTAAAGAGTCATGAAACAGATGTCAGCATTGCTGATTAATGGGTGAATCCACCTTTCTTAAGCTGCAGTATAATTTAGTTTTCTTTACATGGTTGTGTGATAATTGTAGTTCATTTGAATGAATTCTGTTGATGATGAATTAAGCTGTAATAAAAACAAAAACAACATCAGGAGTATACAACATTTCACACAATCAGTAATCAGTGTGTCCCCAATCAACATTGATTCCCACAGTAATCCTCCTCCTCATGGACTGGTACAACCTCTGGATGATGTCATCCTGTGGGATGGCGGCACACTCCTCAGTCAGAGCTGCCAGATAAGCTGCTGAGTCTAAGGAGGAGGCGATGGTGAGCGTTGACCTTTGGACCGCCCCGCCTCCTGAGGGCCAATGGCACAATCCCAGTCATTTTGCCCCAGCTGTTGCATTCTTGCAATGTCATTTCCTCCCCAATCTTCTTGCTTTTTCTAGAGGTGGGTTAGATTAACAACGTAGTGGTATTTTGGATTAGTTGGATAGAGGCATCATGGTGATTTTCATCATCATAGAAATGATGTTTTGAGACTCAAGACTACTCACAAAATTAAGTCAAGTGTGACCAAACTTTGTATGATGAGAAGTGTCACAAAACCTACATATAGATGTGCAACCAGTTTTGAAATACATTAACAGGTGCATTTTTAAACCCCATGAGTTTATTTATTCTGCTTATGAGGTGCGTTCTCTACTGCTGAATAGGTAGAGATGAGAAGCATTTTATCATTTTTTATACCGTAACAAGTTTGTAACATCTTCATACAACAATACCTACAGTATATGTCATGTGTACTTGAAATTGATCATTAAAAGGCTGATCTGGAATACTTTTTAGATTCCTGAACAGGTCAAACTTTATCCACTAGTATTTGAAGAATAAATGGTGAAGCATTGTGAGAGTAAAAAAGAAGTCTGGGAGCCGCTGCATTCATAAATAGCAGCAGTTGTTGGAATAAATGTAATTATCATGCCTCATTCTGCTGGTAAATATCTTTACCATTTCCATTAAACTGTGATCAGTTTCATCAACCAGAGAAGGAGCTACAGTAGAGCAGGATTACTGTGATTGTGACAGAAAAACACAGGTCAAACTATCAAGGCTGTCACATATGTAAGGAACATTTGACAGCCGAGACCAAATATTCATCGGTTCATTTTCCCTGCAGCTCTGCTTGAAGTCCCACAGCTGTCTTCAGACAGCACAGTGCTGCTGGTTAGATGGATGTGATCCACGGAGCTGAAGCACACTGACCCTCTGAAATCTGAAACAGAAACACTGCATCATGCTGTAGGTTGCTGAGAGGCTAACAGAGATGTAGCCCTGAGAGGAGCAGTGCTGTCATACAAAGACTTTTCAGGAGAAATCTGACAATTACGCAATTTATTCTTCACAAATGCTAAAGATCAGACTTCAGTTTTGCTTTGTTTCTTGTGATATTAAATTCTGAATTGGCAGGTTATAAAAGGCCACAACAGCTGATTATTGAGAGAGCAATTTAGTTGAGGAATGGCTGAGATAAGTTCTTTTTTCAGCTTTGTACAGATGAGAGGTTTTTAACAATTAACACAAATATCCATTTCATATAAAGTCACATAAATCTTCTTTAGATATCACAGAACAAAGTTCTGTCCTACTCCAGACCGTGGATGGAATCATCACTTTTTAAGTTGTCTTCAGTATCATATGATAGTCGACTAAACATCGAAGGGTTCGTGTCAAACGAGAGCCACCAAATGCTTGATGCTGGATTGTCTCCAGCAGTTTGTCTGACAGAAGCATGTGGTGGATGAGCTGAACAGTGTTGGATCAACTCCACCAACTGTTGAAGTCAACAATAAGTGATGAGACTTTTTGTTTTATTTTAATCGTTTATTTGTCAGGGACAATTTCAAGGAACATTGTAGCAACTAACAATGACAAGATACAAATGTGTTGCACACAAGATTTCTGGCCAACGGCTCATTTGCCATCTCTGTCCCTGGTTAGGCTTTTCTGCTAGAATCATCATAAATTAAAAGCATCACTGGAAAGAATGAGGGCCTGGAGGTAGTTGGCTGCTTCCTCTGGATGCGTTGAGGTCTTCAGTCTTTCAGCCTTTATGGGTCTATGGCAGGGTAGGGCACCTTTTTCCATGTAGAAATTCTCTATGAATACTAGCGTTTGCAGTGACAGATGCTTACACACAGTTCACTACTTTTTTGTGCGCAGCAACCTTTACAAATGAGGCCCCAGTTCAAATATCCTGGAGATTTTTAGACTCTGGTAGAAGGCAGACAACTTTTCCTGTCGCTCTTGTTGAAGAACCTAGATGTTATGGTTGTAGGATTTTAGCTCATGTAACAAAATGTGAATATGTGGCGTGGTATGTTCATTTAAGGCATTACTAACTCATTCCCACTAAATACTAACGCATGGCCACGCATTATTATTTTTTTCCCAATTTCACTGAAGTATGTTGTATCACTGCAGTAGTGAGTACTGCTGCATTAAACTCAGGTTAAAATGTACCCATTAGCTGTACTACAAAGTGTTAGTGTTTACTGGACAGGTTGTGTGTTGGCTGACGTTCTTACTTTAATTATGCTTTGTTTGTTGGGCGACTTGAAGTCTGCAGGTTTGCGCCCAGTTTAAATAAGGCAGGCCTTGTAATGACGTCCTGGTTTCGTAGTGCCGCATTGGTGCGTATGACGTAATGACGTCCAAGGTTACTGCCCTTGCGTCGTGTAGCTATGCTAACCAGTTCGCTGCTAGCCTGCCGTTCACACGGCATCGTGTCTGAAACGATCCCGTACACACGGATCCGCAAACACGACCGACAACGATGTAGTCTGTAGCCAAGGCTAGCTTCAACCATCAGCTGCACAAGCTAAACCGGAAAGTCCGACGTTGTCATTTTGTTGTTGTTCTGGCCGTAGTACGCTGTTTGCCTACGGTGGCCATAACGGTTCACAACACGATGCAAAAGCCACAACAAACTTATTACGTTAAAAATACTCTTGTTTGAATGAGTAAAGTCTGCGGAGAACAGATAATCTGAGGAATATCTCTCACCTACATGATTTGATAAAGTTGTACTTCATGCTCGGATTGAGACATAGAAATCTTAACAGTGGAATATCGTGTTTTGGGCCATGCAACAAGTGTCCACTTCAATGTGTAATATAATGCTTGTCTGATGTTTGTTTATGAAGTGTGTTTTTAGTATATTATTTGCCATAATGATTGTATTGTATATTTTCCACTTAAATAAAGTTGTGGAAAAAACCACACTTCCACTTCCGCCAGAGGCCAACTTATTGTGTTGAGATGTGATAAATTCATGTTATAACAATAAAAGGTATCACGTTATAAGTGAAGTACAACTTAATCAAATCATGTAGGTGAGCCATATTCCTCAGTTTATCCGTTCTCCGCAGACTTTACTCATTCAAACAAGAGTATGTTTTAACGGGATAAGTTTGTATCACGTTATAATGTGATAAGTTTTTCTTTTCTGCCGTGGCAGCAATGTGCTTCCGTATAGAAGATACACTAAGGGAAGAGATCTACATTAAAAAATTATAATTATGTTTCTACTTTTTGTATGTATGTTCACAAATGTTCAATAAAGTTTGGTTAAACAAAAGATCTGTTGACTCTCACCTCCGGTGTTGCTCTTCTCCATTGTTGTTTATTTTACTAATAAAAGTTGGCTTCCATTGTGGCTTTTGCATTTGTGCTGTAGTATTTGTTTTTGTGCTGTAGTATTTGTATTTGCATTTGTGCTGTAGTATTTGTTTTTGTGCTGTAGTATTTGTATTTTTGCTGTAGCTTTTGCATTTTGCAGTCCAAGAATAAAATCCTAGTGTGTTGGTGTGCAGAGTCTATGTGCTTAGTGACAGTGTCTACAAGCATGAGACTTGCATCTTCTACACCTCGTTTTGCCCTACTCCAGTTTGCCTGACAGCATGTTGGCCAAGTGGTCACACACTACCCTCTCCATGCATTTACACAGGACAGATGTCAGGACCACTGGCCTGTAGTCCTTCATGTCCTGGTGTCTTTTTAGGGATAGTGATTATAGTGGATTCCTTCCACTGGTTGGGGACACATCCGGAGTCCAGAAGGTGCTGCAACAGCCTGGTGAGGTCAGTTTGTCAGTTTTCTGTTGTCTGTGCTTCTTAAAAAATGATCTTTAAACTGTTGAAAATGAATCACTTTGCAGGGATGTGATTTCTCTGGAAAGCAGGATTCCAGGCTCATACCTTCATAACTCTTACTTCATTTTTAATGCCTCTGTTTTCTACTATTTTCTGTCCTGATAGGACAAAAACCAGGCAGAGATCATGCAACAGTTGTCCAGTGAATTCAATGAGTGGGCAGACATCTACCCTGGTTTGAGTCTTCTGGCTGCAGTGGTCCTGGTCCTCCCTGTCTCCAGCGTGAACTGTGAGTGAGACGTCTCAACAATGAAAGAGAACAATGTGTACATTGTCTGTTCATTTTCTGCTGCGCTGCCTTTCAAAATGGTTGTTAGTTTGTTTCTGTTTCAGGTCAAACCTGATCTCAGGAACAAGCTTTAAGGAGAGCACCTGGCTTAAAGGCCTAGCAGGCCTCAGAATCTCAATAAATGGACCTGCCCCTGAAGCAGACCCATACAGACAGGCATTAGAAATGTTTTTTTACAAACCAAGAAAAATCTCATGTTCATAAAACCAGCAGGTCAACCCTGGCGTTTGAAACAGTGGAACATGAATGCAACTTGCAGTTCCTCCGACCCAATCAGACCCGTTGTTCAGACTCCCTGTTCCTCGCTGTAGAAAGAAAGGGTTTCATGCATCCAGAAGGAGCAAGGAGAAAAAGCTATTCACAATGTGTGCACAGCATTGAAGATAAAGATGTCAGTTGGCAGAACTCACATTGTTTGGTAAAGAGTCATGAAACAGATGTCAGCATTGCTGATTAATGGGTGAATCCACCTTTCTTAAGCTGCAGTATAATTTAGTTTTCTTTACATGGTTGTATGATAATTGTAGTTCATTTGAATGAATTCTGTTGATGATGAATTAAGCTGTAATAAAAACAAAAACAACATCAGGAGTATACAACATTTCACACAATCAGTAATCAGTGTGTCCCCAATCAACATTGATTCCCACAGTAATCCTCCTCCTCATGGACTGGTACAACCTCTGGATGATGTCATCCTGTGGGATGGCGGCACACTCCTCAGTCAGAGCTGCCAGATAAGCTGCTGAGTCTAAGGAGGAGGCGATGGTGAGCGTTGACCTTTGGACCGCCCCGCCTCCTGAGGGCCAATGGCACAATCCCAGTCATTTTGCCCCAGCTGTTGCATTCTTGCAATGTCATTTCCTCCCCAATCTTCTTGCTTTTTCTAGAGGTGGGTTAGATTAACAACGTAGTGGTATTTTGGATTAGTTGGATAGAGGCATCATGGTGATTTTCATCATCATAGAAATGATGTTTTGAGACTCAAGACTACTCACAAAATTAAGTCAAGTGTGACCAAACTTTGTATGATGAGAAGTGTCACAAAACCTACATATAGATGTGCAACCAGTTTTGAAATACATTAACAGGTGCATTTTTAAACCCCATGAGTTTATTTATTCTGCTTATGAGGTGCGTTCTCTACTGCTGAATAGGTAGAGATGAGAAGCATTTTATCATTTTTTATACCGTAACAAGTTTGTAACATCTTCATACAACAATACCTACAGTATATGTCATGTGTACTTGAAATTGATCATTAAAAGGCTGATCTGGAATACTTTTTAGATTCCTGAACAGGTCAAACTTTATCCACTAGTATTTCAAGAATAAATGGTGAAGCATTGTGAGAGTAAAAAAGAAGTCTGGGAGCCGCTGCATTTATAAATAGCAGCAGTTGTTGGAATAAATGTAATTATCATGCCTCATTCTGCTGGTAAATATCTTTACCATTTCCATTAAACTGTGATCAGTTTCATCAACCAGAGAAGGAGCTACAGTAGAGCAGGATTACTGTGATTGTGACAGAAAAACACAGGTCAAACTATCAAGGCTGTCACATATGTAAGGAACATTTGACAGCCGAGACCAAATATTCATCGGTTCATTTTCCCTGCAGCTCTGCTTGAAGTCCCACAGCTGTCTTCAGACAGCACAGTGCTGCTGGTGAGATGGATGTGATCCACGGAGCTGAAGCACACTGACCCTCTGAAATCTGAAACAGAAACACTGCATCATGCTGTAGGTTGCTGAGAGGCTAACAGAGATGTAGCCCTGAGAGGAGCAGTGCTGTCATACAAAGACTTTTCAGGAGAAATCTGACAATTACGCAATTTATTCTTCACAAATGCTAAAGATCAGACTTCAGTTTTGCTTTGTTTCTTGTGATATTAAATTCTGAATTGGCAGGTTATAAAAGGCCACAACAGCTGATTATTGAGAGAGCAATTTAGTTGAGGAATGGCTGAGATAAGTTCTTTTTTCAGCTTTGTACAGATGAGAGGTTTTTAACAATTAACACAAATATCCATTTCATATAAAGTCACATAAATCTTCTTTAGATATCACAGAACAAAGTTCTGTCCTACTCCAGACCGTGGATGGAATCATCACTTTTTAAGTTGTCTTCAGTATCATATGATAGTCGACTAAACATCGAAGGGTTCGTGTCGAACGAGAGCCACCAAATGCTTGATGCTGGATTGTCTCCAGCAGTTTGTCTGACAGAAGCATGTGGTGGATGAGCTGAACAGTGTTGGATCAACTCCACCAACTGTTGAAGTCAACAATAAGTGATGAGACTTTTTGTTTTATTTTAATCGTTTATTTGTCAGGGACAATTTCAAGGAACATTGTAGCAACTAACAATGACAAGATACAAATGTGTTGCACACAAGATTTCTGGCCAACGGCTCATTTGCCATCTCTGTCCCTGGTTAGGCTTTTCTGCTAGAATCATCATAAATTAAAAGCATCACTGGAACGAATGAGGGCCTGGAGGTAGTTGGCTGCTTCCTCTGGATGCGTTGAGGTCTTCAGTCTTTCAGCCTTTATGGGTCTATGGCAGGGTAGGGCACCTTTTTCCATGTAGAAATTCTCTATGAATACCAGCGTTTGCAGTGAAAGATGCTTACACACAGTTCACTACTTTTTTGTGCGCAGCAACCTTTACAAATGAGGCCCCAGTTCAAATATCCTGGAGATTTTTAGACTCTGGTAGAAGGCAGACAACTTTTCCTGTCGCCCTTCTTGTTGAAGAACCTAGATGTTATGGTTGTAGCATTTTAGCTCATGTAAAAAAATGTGAATATGTGGCGTGGTACGTTCATTTAAGGCATTACTAACTCATTCCCACTAAATACTAACGCATGGCCACGCATTATTATTTTTTTCCCAATTTCACTGAAGTATGTTGTATCACTGCAGTAGTGAGTACTGCTGCATTAAACTCAGGTTAAAATGTACCCATTAGCTGTACTACAAAGTGTTAGTGTTTACTGGACAGGTTGTGTGTTGGCTGACGTTCTTACTTTAATTATGCTTTGTTTGTTGGGCGACTTGAAGTCTGCAGGTTTGCGCCCAGTTTAAATAAGGCAGGCCTTGTAATGACGTCCTGGTTTCGTAGTGCCGCATTGGTGCGTATGACGTAATGACGTCCAAGGTTACTGCGCTTGCGTCGTGTAGCTATGCTAACCAGTTCGCTGCTAGCCTGCCGTTCACACGGCATCGTGTCTGAAACGATCCCGTACACACGGATCCGCAAACACGACCGACAACGATGTAGTCTGTAGCCAAGGCTAGCTTCAACCATCAGTTGCACAAGCTAAACCGGAAAGTCCGACGTTGTCATTTTGTTGTTGTTCTGGCCGTAGTACGCTGTTTGCCTACGGTGGCCATAACGGTTCACAACACGATGCAAAAGCCACAACAAACTTATTACGTTAAAAATACTCTTGTTTGAATGAGTAAAGTCTGCGGAGAACAGATAATCTGAGGAATATCTCTCACCTACATGATTTGATAAAGTTGTACTTCATGCTCGGATTGAGACATAGAAATCTTAACAGTGGAATATCGTGTTTTGGGCCATGCAACAAGTGTCCACTTCAATGTGTAATATAATGCTTGTCTGATGTTTGTTTATGAAGTGTGTTTTTAGTATATTATTTGCCATAATGATTGTATTGTATATTTTCCACTTAAATAAAGTTGTGGAAAAAACCACACTTCCACTTCCGCCAGAGGCCAACTTATTGTGTTGAGATGTGATAAATTCATGTTATAACAATAAAAGGTATCACGTTATAAGTGAAGTACAACTTAATCAAATCATGTAGGTGAGCCATATTCCTCAGTTTATCCGTTCTCCGCAGACTTTACTCATTCAAACAAGAGTATGTTTTAACGGGATAAGTTTGTATCACGTTATAATGTGATAAGTTTTTCTTTTCTGCCGTGGCAGCAATGTGCTTCCGTATAGAAGATACACTAAGGGAAGAGATCTACATTAAAAAATTATAATTATGTTTCTACTTTTTGTATGTATGTTCACAAATGTTCAATAAAGTTTGGTTAAACAAAAGATCTGTTGACTCTCACCTCCGGTGTTGCTCTTCTCCATTGTTGTTTATTTTACTAATAAAAGTTGGCTTCCATTGTGGCTTTTGCATTTGTGCTGTAGTATTTGTTTTTGTGCTGTAGTATTTGTATTTGCATTTGTGCTGTAGTATTTGTTTTTGTGCTGTAGTATTTGTATTTTTGCTGTAGCTTTTGCATTTTGCAGTCCAAGAATAAAATCCTAGTGTGTTGGTGTGCAGAGTCTATGTGCTTAGTGACAGTGTCTACAAGCATGAGACTTGCATCTTCTACACCTCGTTTTGCCCTACTCCAGTTTGCCTGACAGCATGTTGGCCAAGTGGTCACACACTACCCTCTCCATGCATTTACACAGGACAGATGTCAGGACCACTGGCCTGTAGTCCTTCATGTCCTGGTGTCTTTTTAGGGATAGTGATTATAGTGGATTCCTTCCACTGGTTGGGGACACATCCGGAGTCCAGAAGGTGCTGCAACAGCCTGGTGAGGTCAGTTTGTCAGTTTTCTGTTGTCTGTGCTTCTTAAAAAATGATCTTTAAACTGTTGAAAATGAATCACTTTGCAGGGATGTGATTTCTCTGGAAAGCAGGATTCCAGGCTCATACCTTCATAACTCTTACTTCATTTTTAATGCCTCTGTTTTCTACTATTTTCTGTCCTGATAGGACAAAAACCAGGCAGAGATCATGCAACAGTTGTCCAGTGAATTCAATGAGTGGGCAGACATCTACCCTGGTTTGAGTCTTCTGGCTGCAGTGGTCCTGGTCCTCCCTGTCTCCAGCGTGAACTGTGAGTGAGACGTCTCAACAATGAAAGAGAACAATGTGTACATTGTCTGTTCATTTTCTGCTGCGCTGCCTTTCAAAATGGTTGTTAGTTTGTTTCTGTTTCAGGTCAAACCTGATCTCAGGAACAAGCTTTAAGGAGAGCACCTGGCTTAAAGGCCTAGCAGGCCTCAGAATCTCAATAAATGGACCTGCCCCTGAAGCAGACCCATACAGACAGGCATTAGAAATGTTTTTTTACAAACCAAGAAAAATCTCATGTTCATAAAACCAGCAGGTCAACCCTGGCGTTTGAAACAGTGGAACATGAATGCAACTTGCAGTTCCTCCGACCCAATCAGACCCGTTGTTCAGACTCCCTGTTCCTCGCTGTAGAAAGAAAGGGTTTCATGCATCCAGAAGGAGCAAGGAGAAAAAGCTATTCACAATGTGTGCACAGCATTGAAGATAAAGATGTCAGTTGGCAGAACTCACATTGTTTGGTAAAGAGTCATGAAACAGATGTCAGCATTGCTGATTAATGGGTGAATCCACCTTTCTTAAGCTGCAGTATAATTTAGTTTTCTTTACATGGTTGTATGATAATTGTAGTTCATTTGAATGAATTCTGTTGATGATGAATTAAGCTGTAATAAAAACAAAAACAACATCAGGAGTATACAACATTTCACACAATCAGTAATCAGTGTGTCCCCAATCAACATTGATTCCCACAGTAATCCTCCTCCTCATGGACTGGTACAACCTCTGGATGATGTCATCCTGTGGGATGGCGGCACACTCCTCAGTCAGAGCTGCCAGATAAGCTGCTGAGTCTAAGGAGGAGGCGATGGTGAGCGTTGACCTTTGGACCGCCCCGCCTCCTGAGGGCCAATGGCACAATCCCAGTCATTTTGCCCCAGCTGTTGCATTCTTGCAATGTCATTTCCTCCCCAATCTTCTTGCTTTTTCTAGAGGTGGGTTAGATTAACAACGTAGTGGTATTTTGGATTAGTTGGATAGAGGCATCATGGTGATTTTCATCATCATAGAAATGATGTTTTGAGACTCAAGACTACTCACAAAATTAAGTCAAGTGTGACCAAACTTTGTATGATGAGAAGTGTCACAAAACCTACATATAGATGTGCAACCAGTTTTGAAATACATTAACAGGTGCATTTTTAAACCCCATGAGTTTATTTATTCTGCTTATGAGGTGCGTTCTCTACTGCTGAATAGGTAGAGATGAGAAGCATTTTATCATTTTTTATACCGTAACAAGTTTGTAACATCTTCATACAACAATACCTACAGTATATGTCATGTGTACTTGAAATTGATCATTAAAAGGCTGATCTGGAATACTTTTTAGATTCCTGAACAGGTCAAACTTTATCCACTAGTATTTGAAGAATAAATGGTGAAGCATTGTGAGAGTAAAAAAGAAGTCTGGGAGCCGCTGCATTCATAAATAGCAGCAGTTGTTGGAATAAATGTAATTATCATGCCTCATTCTGCTGGTAAATATCTTTACCATTTCCATTAAACTGTGATCAGTTTCATCAACCAGAGAAGGAGCTACAGTAGAGCAGGATTACTGTGATTGTGACAGAAAAACACAGGTCAAACTATCAAGGCTGTCACATATGTAAGGAACATTTGACAGCCGAGACCAAATATTCATCGGTTCATTTTCCCTGCAGCTCTGCTTGAAGTCCCACAGCTGTCTTCAGACAGCACAGTGCTGCTGGTGAGATGGATGTGATCCACGGAGCTGAAGCACACTGACCCTCTGAAATCTGAAACAGAAACACTGCATCATGCTGTAGGTTGCTGAGAGGCTAACAGAGATGTAGCCCTGAGAGGAGCAGTGCTGTCATACAAAGACTTTTCAGGAGAAATCTGACAATTACGCAATTTATTCTTCACAAATGCTAAAGATCAGACTTCAGTTTTGCTTTGTTTCTTGTGATATTAAATTCTGAATTGGCAGGTTATAAAAGGCCACAACAGCTGATTATTGAGAGAGCAATTTAGTTGAGGAATGGCTGAGATAAGTTCTTTTTTCAGCTTTGTACAGATGAGAGGTTTTTAACAATTAACACAAATATCCATTTCATATAAAGTCACATAAATCTTCTTTAGATATCACAGAACAAAGTTCTGTCCTACTCCAGACCGTGGATGGAATCATCACTTTTTAAGTTGTCTTCAGTATCATATGATAGTCGACTAAACATCGAAGGGTTCGTGTCGAACGAGAGCCACCAAATGCTTGATGCTGGATTGTCTCCAGCAGTTTGTCTGACAGAAGCATGTGGTGGATGAGCTGAACAGTGTTGGATCAACTCCACCAACTGTTGAAGTCAACAATAAGTGATGAGACTTTTTGTTTTATTTTAATCGTTTATTTGTCAGGGACAATTTCAAGGAACATTGTAGCAACTAACAATGACAAGATACAAATGTGTTGCACACAAGATTTCTGGCCAACGGCTCATTTGCCATCTCTGTCCCTGGTTAGGCTTTTCTGCTAGAATCATCATAAATTAAAAGCATCACTGGAACGAATGAGGGCCTGGAGGTAGTTGGCTGCTTCCTCTGGATGCGTTGAGGTCTTCAGTCTTTCAGCCTTTATGGGTCTATGGCAGGGTAGGGCACCTTTTTCCATGTAGAAATTCTCTATGAATACCAGCGTTTGCAGTGAAAGATGCTTACACACAGTTCACTACTTTTTTGTGCGCAGCAACCTTTACAAATGAGGCCCCAGTTCAAATATCCTGGAGATTTTTAGACTCTGGTAGAAGGCAGACAACTTTTCCTGTCGCCCTTCTTGTTGAAGAACCTAGATGTTATGGTTGTAGCATTTTAGCTCATGTAAAAAAATGTGAATATGTGGCGTGGTACGTTCATTTAAGGCATTACTAACTCATTCCCACTAAATACTAACGCATGGCCACGCATTATTATTTTTTTCCCAATTTCACTGAAGTATGTTGTATCACTGCAGTAGTGAGTACTGCTGCATTAAACTCAGGTTAAAATGTACCCATTAGCTGTACTACAAAGTGTTAGTGTTTACTGGACAGGTTGTGTGTTGGCTGACGTTCTTACTTTAATTATGCTTTGTTTGTTGGGCGACTTGAAGTCTGCAGGTTTGCGCCCAGTTTAAATAAGGCAGGCCTTGTAATGACGTCCTGGTTTCGTAGTGCCGCATTGGTGCGTATGACGTAATGACGTCCAAGGTTACTGCGCTTGCGTCGTGTAGCTATGCTAACCAGTTCGCTGCTAGCCTGCCGTTCACACGGCATCGTGTCTGAAACGATCCCGTACACACGGATCCGCAAACACGACCGACAACGATGTAGTCTGTAGCCAAGGCTAGCTTCAACCATCAGTTGCACAAGCTAAACCGGAAAGTCCGACGTTGTCATTTTGTTGTTGTTCTGGCCGTAGTACGCTGTTTGCCTACGGTGGCCATAACGGTTCACAACACGATGCAAAAGCCACAACAAACTTATTACGTTAAAAATACTCTTGTTTGAATGAGTAAAGTCTGCGGAGAACAGATAATCTGAGGAATATCTCTCACCTACATGATTTGATAAAGTTGTACTTCATGCTCGGATTGAGACATAGAAATCTTAACAGTGGAATATCGTGTTTTGGGCCATGCAACAAGTGTCCACTTCAGTGTGTAATATAATGCTTGTCTGATGTCTGTTTATGAAGTGTGTTTTTACTATATTATTTGCCATAATGATTGTATTGTATATTTTCCACTTAAATAAAGTTGTGGAAAAAAACACACTTCCACTTCCGCCAGAGGCCAACTTATTGTGTTGAGATGTGATAAATTCATGTTATAACAATAAAAGGTATCACGTTATAAGTGAAGTACAACTTAATCAAATCATGTAGGTGAGCCATATTCCTCAGTTTATCCGTTCTCCGCAGACTTTACTCATTCAAACGAGTATGTTTTAACGGGATAAGTTTGTATCACGTTATAATGTGATAAGTTTTTCTTTTCTGCCGTGGCAGCAATGCGCTTCCGTATAGAAGATACACTAAGGGACGAGATCTACATTAAAAAATTATAATTATGTTTCTACTCTTTGTATGTATGTTCACAAATGTTCAATAAAGTTTGGTTAAACAAAAGATCTGTTGACTCTCACCTCCGGTGTTGCTCTTCTCCATTGTTGTTTATTTTACTAATAAAAGTTGGCTTCCATTGTGGCTTTTGCATTTGTGCTGTAGTATTTGTTTTTGTGCTGTAGTATTTGCATTTGTATTTGCATTTGTGCTGTAGTATTTACATTTGTGCTGTAGTATTTGTATTTTTGCTGTAGCTTTTGCATTTTGCAGTCCAAGAATAAAATCCTAGTGTGTTGGTGTGCAGAGTCTATGTGCTTAGTGACAGTGTCTACAAGCATGAGACTTGCATCTTCTACACCTCGTTTTGCCCTATAGGCAAACTGGAGTGGATCCAGTTTGCCTGACAGCATGTTGGCCAAGTGGTCACACACTACCCTCTCCATGCATTTACACAGGACAGATGTCAGGACCACTGGCCTGTAGTCCTTCATGTCCTGGTGTCTTTTTAGGGATAGTGATTATAGTGGATTCCTTCCACTGGTTGGGGACACATCCGGAGTCCAGAAGGTGCTGGAACAGCCTGGTGAGGTCAGTTTGTCAGTTTTCTGTTGTCTGTGCTTCTTAAAAAATGATCTTTAAACTGTTGAAAATGAATCACTTTGCAGGGATGTGATTTCTCTGGAAAGCAGGATTCCAGGCTCATACCTTCATAACTCTTACTTCATTTTTAATGGCTCTGTTTTATACTATTTTCTGTCCTGATAGGACAAAAACCAGGCAGAGATCATGCAACAGTTGTCCAGTGAATTCAATGAGTGGGCAGACATCTACCCTGGTTTGAGTCTTCTGGCTGCAGTGGTCCTGGTCCTCCCTGTCTCCAGCGTGAACTGTGAGTGAGACGTCTCAACGATGAAAGAGAACAATGTGTACATTGTCTGTTCATTTTCTGCTGCGCTGTCTTTCAAAATGGTTGTTAGTTTGTTTCTGTTTCAGGTCAAACCTGATCTCAGGAACAAGCTTAAAGGAGAGCACCTGGCTTAAAGGCCTAGCAGGCCTCAGAATCTCAATAAATGGACCTGCCCCTGAAGCAGACCCATACAGACAGGCATTAGAAATGTTTTTTTACAAACAAGAAAAATCTCATGTTCATAAAACCAGCAGGTCAACCCTGGCGTTTGAAACAGTGGAACATGAATGCAACTTGCAGTTCCTCCGACCCAATCAGACCCGTTGTTCAGACTCCCTGTTCCTCGCTGTAGAAAGAAAGGGTTTCATGCATCCAGAAGGAGCAAGGAGAAAAAGCTATTCACAATGTGTGCACAGCATTGAAGATAAAGATGTCAGTTGGCAGAACTCACATTGTTTGGTAAAGAGTCATGAAACAGATGTCAGCATTGCTGATTAATGGGTGAATCCACCTTTCTTAAGCTGCAGTATAATTTAGTTTTCTTTACATGGTTGTATGATAATTGTAGTTCATTTGAATGAATTCTGTTGATGATGAATTAAGCTGTAATAAAAACAAAAACAACATCAGGAGTATACAACATTTCACACAATCAGTAATCAGTGTGTCCCCAATCAACATTGATTCCCACAGTAATCCTCCTCCTCATGGACTGGTACAACCTCTGGATGATGTCATCCTGTGGGATGGCGGCACACTCCTCAGTCAGAGCTGCCAGATAAGCTGCTGAGTCTAAGGAGGAGGCGATGGTGAGCGTTGACCTTTGGACCGCCCCGCCTCCTGAGGGCCAATGGCACAATCCCAGTCATTTTGCCCCAGCTGTTGCATTCTTGCAATGTCATTTCCTCCCCAATCTTCTTGCTTTTTCTAGAGGTGGGTTAGATTAACAACGTAGTGGTATTTTGGATTAGTTGGATAGAGGCATCATGGTGATTTTCATCATCATAGAAATGATGTTTTCAGACTCAAGACTACTCACAAAATTAAGTCAAGTGTGACCAAACTTTGTATGATGAGAAGTGTCACAAAACCTACATATAGATGTGCAACCAGTTTTGAAATACATTAACAGGTGCATTTTTAAACCCCATGAGTTTATTTATTCTGCTTATGAGGTGTGTTTTCTACTGCTGAATAGGTAGAGATGAGATGCATTTTATCATTTTTCATACCGTAACAAGTTTGTAACATCTTAATACAACAATACCTACAGTATATGTCATGTGTACTTGAAATTGATCATTAAAAGGCTGATCTGGAATACTTTTTAGATTCCTGAACAGGTCAAACTTTATCCACTAGTATTTCAAGAATAAATGGTGAAGCATTGTGAGAGTAAAAAAGAAGTCTGGGAGCCGCTGCATTTATAAATAGCAGCAGTTGTTGGAATAAATGTAATTATCATGCCTCATTCTGCTGGTAAATATCTTTACCATTTCCATTAAACTGTGATCAGTTTCATCAACCAGAGAAGGAGCTACAGTAGAGCAGGATTACTGTGATTGTGACAGAAAAACACAGGTCAAACTATCAAGGCTGTCACATATGTAAGGAACATTTGACAGCCGAGACCAAATATTCATCGGTTCATTTTCCCTGCAGCTCTGCTTGAAGTCCCACAGCTGTCTTCAGACAGCACAGTGCTGCTGGTTAGATGGATGTGATCCACGGAGCTGAAGCACACTGACCCTCTGAAATCTGAAACAGAAACACTGCATCATGCTGTAGGTTGCTGAGAGGCTAACAGAGATGTAGCCCTGAGAGGAGCAGTGCTGTCATACAAAGACTTTTCAGGAGAAATCTGACAATTACGCAATTTATTCTTCACAAATGCTAAAGATCAGACTTCAGTTTTGCTTTGTTTCTTGTGATATTAAATTCTGAATTGGCAGGTTATAAAAGGCCACAACAGCTGATTATTGAGAGAGCAATTTAGTTGAGGAATGGCTGAGATAAGTTCTTTTTTCAGCTTTGTACAGATGAGAGGTTTTTAACAATTAACACAAATATCCATTTCATATAAAGTCACATAAATCTTCTTTAGATATCACAGAACAAAGTTCTGTCCTACTCCAGACCGTGGATGGAATCATCACTTTTTAAGTTGTCTTCAGTATCATATGATAGTCGACTAAACATCGAAGGGTTCGTGTCAAACGAGAGCCACCAAATGCTTGATGCTGGATTGTCTCCAGCAGTTTGTCTGACAGAAGCATGTGGTGGATGAGCTGAACAGTGTTGGATCAACTCCACCAACTGTTGAAGTCAACAATAAGTGATGAGACTTTTTGTTTTATTTTAATCGTTTATTTGTCAGGGACAATTTCAAGGAACATTGTAGCAACTAACAATGACAAGATACAAATGTGTTGCACACAAGATTTCTGGCCAACGGCTCATTTGCCATCTCTGTCCCTGGTTAGGCTTTTCTGCTAGAATCATCATAAATTAAAAGCATCACTGGAACGAATGAGGGCCTGGAGGTAGTTGGCTGCTTCCTCTGGATGCGTTGAGGTCTTCAGTCTTTCAGCCTTTATGGGTCTATGGCAGGGTAGGGCACCTTTTTCCATGTAGAAATTCTCTATGAATACCAGCGTTTGCAGTGAAAGATGCTTGCACACAGTTCACTACTTTTTTGTGCGCAGCAACCTTTACAAATGAGGCCCCAGTTCAAATATCCTGGAGCTTTTTAGACTCTGGTAGAAGGCAGACAACTTTTCCTGTCGCTCTTCTTGTTGAAGAACCTAGATGTTATGGTTGTAGCATTTTAGCTCGTGTAACAAAATGTGAATATGTGGCGTGGTACGTTCATTTAAGGCATTACTAACTCATTCCCACTAAATACTAATGCATGGCCACGCATTATAATTTTTTTTCCCAATTTCACTGAAGTATGTTGTATCACTGCAGTAGTGAGTACTGCTGCATTAAACTCAGGTTAAAATGTACCCATTAGCTGTACTACAAAGTGTTAGTGTTTACTGGACAGGTTGTGTGTTGGCTGACGTTCTTACTTTAATTATGCTTTGTTTGTTGGGCGACTTGAAGTCTGCAGGTTTGCGCCCAGTTTAAATAAGGCAGGCCTTGTAATGACGTCCTGGTTTCGTAGTGCCGCATTGGTGCGTATGACGTAATGACGTCCAAGGTTACTGCGCTTGCGTCGTGTAGCTATGCTAACCAGTTCGCTGCTAGCCTGCCGTTCACACGGCATCGTGTCTGAAACGATCCCGTACACACGGATCCGCAAACACGACCGACAACGATGTAGTCTGTAGCCAAGGCTAGCTTCAACCATCAGTTGCACAAGCTAAACCGGAAAGTCCGACGTTGTCATTTTGTTGTTGTTCTGGCCGTAGTACGCTGTTTGCCTACGGTGGCCATAACGGTTCACAACACGATGCAAAAGCCACAACAAACTTATTACGTTAAAAATACTCTTGTTTGAATGAGTAAAGTCTGCGGAGAACAGATAATCTGAGGAATATCTCTCACCTACATGATTTGATAAAGTTGTACTTCATGCTCGGATTGAGACATAGAAATCTTAACAGTGGAATATCGTGTTTTGGGCCATGCAACAAGTGTCCACTTCAATGTGTAATATAATGCTTGTCTGATGTCTGTTTATGAAGTGTGTTTTTACTATATTATTTGCCATAATGATTGTATTGTATATTTTCCACTTAAATAAAGTTGTGGAAAAAACCACACTTCCACTTCCGCCAGAGGCCAACTTATTGTGTTGAGATGTGATAAATTCATGTTATAACAATAAAAGGTATCACGTTATAAGTGAAGTACAACTTAATCAAATCATGTAGGTGAGCCATATTCCTCAGTTTATCCGTTCTCCGCAGACTTTACTCATTCAAACAAGAGTATGTTTTAACGGGATAAGTTTGTATCACGTTATAATGTGATAAGTTTTTCTTTTCTGCCGTGGCAGCAATGCGCTTCCGTATAGAAGATACACTAAGGGACGAGATCTACATTAAAAAATTATAATTATGTTTCTACTTTTTGTATGTATGTTCACAAATGTTCAATAAAGTTTGGTTAAACAAAAGATCTGTTGACTCTCACCTCCGGTGTTGCTCTTCTCCATTGTTGTTTATTTTACTAATAAAAGTTGGCTTCCATTGTGGCTTTTGCATTTGTGCTGTAGTATTTGTTTTTGTGCTGTAGTATTTGTATTTGTATTTGTGCTGTAGTATTTGTTTTTGTGCTGTAGTATTTGTTTTTGTGCTGTAGTATTTGCATTTGTATTTGCATTTGTGCTGTAGTATTTACATTTGTGCTGTAGTATTTGTATTTTTGCTGTAGCTTTTGCATTTTGCAGTCCAAGAATAAAATCCTAGTGTGTTGGTGTGCAGAGTCTATGTGCTTAGTGACAGTGTCTACAAGCATGAGACTTGCATCTTCTACACCTCGTTTTGCCCTACTCCAGTTTGCCTGACAGCATGTTGGCCAAGTGGTCACACACTACCCTCTCCATGCATTTACACAGGACAGATGTCAGGACCACTGGCCTGTAGTCCTTCATGTCCTGGTGTCTTTTTAGGGATAGTGATTATAGTGGATTCCTTCCACTGGTTGGGGACACATCCGGAGTCCAGAAGGTGCTGCAACAGCCTGGTGAGGTCAGTTTGTCAGTTTTCTGTTGTCTGTGCTTCTTAAAAAATGATCTTTAAACTGTTGAAAATGAATCACTTTGCAGGGATGTGATTTCTCTGGAAAGCAGGATTCCAGGCTCATACCTTCATAACTCTTACTTCATTTTTAATGGCTCTGTTTTCTACTATTTTCTGTCCTGATAGGACAAAAACCAGGCAGAGATCATGCAACAGTTGTCCAGTGAATTCAATGAGTGGGCAGACATCTACCCTGGTTTGAGTCTTCTGGCTGCAGTGGTCCTGGTCCTCCCTGTCTCCAGCGTGAACTGTGAGTGAGACGTCTCAACAATGAAAGAGAACAATGTGTACATTGTCTGTTCATTTTCTGCTGCGCTGTCTTTCAAAATGGTTGTTAGTTTGTTTCTGTTTCAGGTCAAACCTGATCTCAGGAACAAGCTTTAAGGAGAGCACCTGGCTTAAAGGCCTAGCAGGCCTCAGAATCTCAATAAATGGACCTGCCCCTGAAGCAGACCCATACAGACAGGCATTAGAAATGTTTTTTTACAAACCAAGAAAAATCTCATGTTCATAAAACCAGCAGGTCAACCCTGGCGTTTGAAACAGTGGAACATGAATGCAACTTGCAGTTCCTCCGACCCAATCAGACCCGTTGTTCAGACTCCCTGTTCCTCGCTGTAGAAAGAAAGGGTTTCATGCATCCAGAAGGAGCAAGGAGAAAAAGCTATTCACAATGTGTGCACAGCATTGAAGATAAAGATGTCAGTTGGCAGAACTCACATTGTTTGGTAAAGAGTCATGAAACAGATGTCAGCATTGCTGATTAATGGGTGAATCCACCTGTCTTAAGCTGCAGTATAATTTAGTTTTCTTTACATGGTTGTGTGATAATTGTAGTTCATTTGAATGAATTCTGTTGATGATGAATTAAGCTGTAATAAAAACAAAAACAACATCAGGAGTATACAACATTTCACACAATCAGTAATCAGTGTGTCCCCAATCAACATTGATTCCCACAGTAATCCTCCTCCTCATGGACTGGTACAACCTCTGGATGATGTCATCCTGTGGGATGGCGGCACACTCCTCAGTCAGAGCTGCCAGATAACCTGCTGAGTCTAAGGAGGAGGCGATGGTGAGCGTTGACCTTTGGACCGCCCCGCCTCCTGAGGGCCAATGGCACAATCCCAGTCATTTTGCCCCAGCTGTTGCATTCTTGCAATGTCATTTCCTCCCCAATCTTCTTGCTTTTTCTAGAGGTGGGTTAGATTAACAACGTAGTGGTATTTTGGATTAGTTGGATAGAGGCATCATGGTGATTTTCATCATCATAGAAATGATGTTTTCAGACTCAAGACTACTCACAAAATTAAGTCAAGTGTGACCAAACTTTGTATGATGAGAAGTGTCACAAAACCTACATATAGATGTGCAACCAGTTTTGAAATACATTAACAGGTGCATTTTTAAACCCCATGAGTTTATTTATTCTGCTTATGAGGTGTGTTCTCTACTGCTGAATAGGTAGAGATGAGAAGCATTTTATCATTTTTTATACCGTAACAAGTTTGTAACATCTTAATACAACAATACCTACAGTATATGTCATGTGTACTTGAAATTGATCATTAAAAGGCTGATCTGGAATACTTTTTAGATTCCTGAACAGGTCAAACTTTATCCACTAGTATTTGAAGAATAAATGGTGAAGCATTGTGAGAGTAAAAAAGAAGTCTGGGAGCCGCTGCATTTATAAATAGCAGCAGTTGTTGGAATAAATGTAATTATCATGCCTCATTCTGCTGGTAAATATCTTTACCATTTCCATTAAACTGTGATCAGTTTCATCAACCAGAGAAGGAGCTACAGTAGAGCAGGATTACTGTGATTGTGACAGAAAAACACAGGTCAAACTATCAAGGCTGTCACATATGTAAGGAACATTTGACAGCCGAGACCAAATATTCATCGGTTCATTTTCCCTGCAGCTCTGCTTGAAGTCCCACAGCTGTCTTCAGACAGCACAGTGCTGCTGGTTAGATGGATGTGATCCACGGAGCTGAAGCACACTGACCCTCTGAAATCTGAAACAGAAACACTGCATCATGCTGTAGGTTGCTGAGAGGCTAACAGAGATGTAGCCCTGAGAGGAGCAGTGCTGTCATACAAAGACTTTTCAGGAGAAATCTGACAATTACGCAATTTATTCTTCACAAATGCTAAAGATCAGACTTCAGTTTTGCTTTGTTTCTTGTGATATTAAATTCTGAATTGGCAGGTTATAAAAGGCCACAACAGCTGATTATTGAGAGAGCAATTTAGTTGAGGAATGGCTGAGATAAGTTCTTTTTTCAGCTTTGTACAGATGAGAGGTTTTTTAACAATTAACACAAATATCCATTTCATATAAAGTCACATAAATCTTCTTTAGATATCACAGAACAAAGTTCTGTCCTACTCCAGACCATGGATGGAATCATCACTTTTTAAGTTGTCTTCAGTATCATATGATAGTCGACTAAACATCGAAGGGTTCGTGTCAAACGAGAGCCACCAAATGCTTGATGCTGGATTGTCTCCAGCAGTTTGTCTGACAGAAGCATGTGGTGGATGAGCTGAACAGTGTTGGATCAACTCCACCAACTGTTGAAGTCAACAATAAGTGATGAGACTTTTTGTTTTATTTTAATCGTTTATTTGTCAGGGACAATTTCAAGGAACATTGTAGCAACTAACAATGACAAGATACAAATGTGTTGCACACAAGATTTCTGGCCAACGGCTCATTTGCCATCTCTGTCCCTGGTTAGGCTTTTCTGCTAGAATCATCATAAATTAAAAGCATCACTGGAACGAATGAGGGCCTGGAGGTAGTTGGCTGCTTCCTCTGGATGCGTTGAGGTCTTCAGTCTTTCAGCCTTTATGGGTCTATGGCAGGGTAGGGCACCTTTTTCCATGTAGAAATTCTCTATGAATACCAGCGTTTGCAGTGAAAGATGCTTACACACAGTTCACTACTTTTTTGTGCGCAGCAACCTTTACAAATGAGGCCCCAGTTCAAATATCCTGGAGCTTTTTAGACTCTGGTAGAAGGCAGACAACTTTTCCTGTCGCTCTTCTTGTTGAAGAACCTAGATGTTATGGTTGTAGCATTTTAGCTCATGTAACAAAATGTGAATATGTGGCGTGGTACGTTCATTTAAGGCATTACTAACTCATTCCCACTAAATACTAACGCATGGCCACGCATTATAATTTTTTTTCCCAATTTCACTGAAGTATGTTGTATCACTGCAGTAGTGAGTACTGCTGCATTAAACTCAGGTTAAAATGTACCCATTAGCTGTACTACAAAGTGTTAGTGTTTACTGGACAGGTTGTGTGTTGGCTGACGTTCTTACTTTAATTATGCTTTGTTTGTTGGGCGACTTGAAGTCTGCAGGTTTGCGCCCAGTTTAAATAAGGCAGGCCTTGTAATGACGTCCTGGTTTCGTAGTGCCGCATTGGTGCGTATGACGTAATGACGTCCAAGGTTACTGCGCTTGCGTCGTGTAGCTATGCTAACCAGTTCGCTTCTAGCCTGCCGTTCACACGGCATCGTGTCTGAAACGATCCCGTACACACGGATCCGCAAACACGACCGACAACGATGTAGTCTGTAGCCAAGGCTAGCTTCAACCATCAGTTGCACAAGCTAAACCGGAAAGTCCGACGTTGTCATTTTGTTGTTGTTCTGGCCGTAGTACGCTGTTTGCCTACGGTGGCCGTAACGGTTCACAACACGATGCAAAAGCCACAACAAACTTATTACGTTATAACGTAATACAAACTTATCACGTTAAAAATACTCTTGTTTGAATGAGTAAAGTCTGCGGAGAACAGATAATCTGAGGAATATCTCTCACCTACATGATTTGATAAAGTTGTACTTCATGCTCGGATTGAGACATAGAAATCTTAACAGTGGAATATCGTGTTTTGGGCCATGCAACAAGTGTCCACTTCAATGTGTAATATAATGCTTGTCTGATGTCTGTTTATGAAGTGTGTTTTTACTATATTATTTGCCATAATGATTGTATTGTATATTTTCCACTTAAATAAAGTTGTGGAAAAAAACACACTTCCACTTCCGCCAGAGGCCAACTTATTGTGTTGAGATGTGATAAATTCATGTTATAACAATAAAAGGTATCACGTTATAAGTGAAGTACAACTTAATCAAATCATGTAGGTGAGCCATATTCCTCAGTTTATCCGTTCTCCGCAGACTTTACTCATTCAAACAAGAGTATGTTTTAACGGGATAAGTTTGTATCACGTTATAATGTGATAAGTTTTTCTTTTCTGCCGTGGCAGCAATGCGCTTCCGTATAGAAGATACACTAAGGCGAGATCTACATTAAAAAATTATAATTATGTTTCTACTCTTTGTATGTATGTTCACAAATGTTCAATAAAGTTTGGTTAAACAAAAGATCTGTTGACTCTCACCTCCGGTGTTGCTCTTCTCTATTGTTGTTTATTTTACTAATAAAAGGTGGCTTCCATTGTGGCTTTTGCATTTGTGCTGTAGTATTTGTTTTTGTGCTGTAGTATTTGCATTTCTATTTGCATTTCTGCTGTAGCTTTTGCTGGAACAGCCTGGTGAGGACCCCCCCTAGCTGTGTGGAGCAGTCCTTGAGCACCCTGCCTCTGAGTCTGTCAGGGCCAGAGGCCTTGTGTGGGTTAACTTTGCAGGATGGAGGTCACCAGCTGTTCATCAACAGTGAGGGTTTCGTGGCTCTGAAAAATGGTGGACAAAAGACAGAAGAAGGTCTTCCAATGTAAAAAATACCCGATTTATTTAGCCATAGTCTGGGGCCTTATTTACAAACATTTCCATGACAGCGAGTGAAAAAGACTTAATACAACAACATAATAATCCTGTGTTGGATTCTTTTTTAACGTTTGCCTATCTACACTATAGATATCAGCTGTAGATACACACTACCTATAGATATCAGCTTTAGAACACACTACCTATAGATATCAGCTATAGAACATACTACCTATAGATACACACTACCTATAGATACCAGCTGTAGAACATACTACCTATAGATACACACTACCTATAGATACCAGCTGTAGAACATACTACCTATAGATACACACTACCTATAGATACCAGCTGTAGAACACACTACCTATAGATATCAGCTTTAGAACACACTACCTATAGATACCAGCTGTAGAACACCCTACCTATAGATATCAGCTATAGAACACTCTACCTATAGATATCAGCTATAGAACACACTACCTATAGGAATCAGCTATAGATACACACTACCTATAGATGTCAGCTATAGAACACACTACCTATAGATATCAGCTATAGATACACACTACCTATAGATATCAGCTTTGGAACACACTACCTATAGATATCAGCTATAGATACACACTACCTATAGATATCAGCTATAGAACATAATACCTATAGATACACACTACCTATAGATACCAGCTGTAGAACACACTACCTATAGATATCAGCTATAGAACACACTACCTATAGATACCAGCTGTAGAACATCCTATCTATAGATATCAGCTATAGAACACTCTACCTATAGATATCAGCTATAGAACACACTACCTATAGATAACAGCTATAGATACACATTACCTATAGATATCAGCTTTAGAACACACTACCTATAGATATCAGCTATAGAACACACTACCTATAGATATCAGCTATAGATACACACTACCTATAGATATCAGCTTTGGAACACACTACCTATAGATATCAGCTATAGATACACACTACCTATAGATATCAGCTTTAGAACACACTACCTATAGATATCAGCTATAGAACACACTACCTATAGATATCAGCTATAGATACACACTACCTATAGATATCAGCTTTAGAACACACTACCTATAGATATCAGCTATAGAACACCCTACCTATAGATATCATCTATAGAACACCCTACCTATAGATATCAGCTATAGAACACTACCTATAGATATCAGCTATAGAACACTATAGATATCAGCTATAGAAGACACTACCTATAGATATCAGCTATAGAACACACTACCTATAGATATCAGCTGTAGAACATACTACCTATAGATATTAGCTATAGAATACACTACCTATAGATATCATCTATAGAACACTATAGAACACACTACCTATTGATATCATCTATAGAACACACTGCCTATAGATATCATCTATAGAACACACTACCTATAGATATCAGCTATAGAACACACTACCTATAGATATCAGCTATAGAACACACTACCTATAGATATCAGCTATAGAACACACTACCTATAGATATCAGCTGTAGAACACACTACCTATAGATATCAGCTATAGAACACACTACCTATAGATATCATCTATAGAACACACTACCTATAGAACACACTACCTATAGATATCAGCTATAGAACACACTACCTATAGAACACACTACCTATAGATATCAGCTATAGAACACACTACCTATAGATATCATCTATAGAACACACTACCTATAGATATCAGCTATAGAACACACTACCTATAGAACACCAGCTATAGAACACACTACCTATAGATATCAGCTATAGAACACACTACCTATAGATATCAGCTATAGAACACACTACCTATAGATATCAGCTATAGAACACACTATACAAGCTCTTTTGTTTGCTCGTTGCTGCACCTTGTCATGAGTGTAGACTCACTTCTGCCAGTTGTTCGGGGGCATTTTTTACAGCTCCTGTTACACTGAACAAAAATATAAACGCAACACTTTTGTTTTAGCTCCAATTTTTCATGAGTTGAAAGCAAAGATCTAAGACTTTTTCTATGTACACAAAAGGCCTATTTCTCTCAAATTTTCTTAACAAACAAAAGTGTTGCATTTATATTTTTGTTGAGTGTATCTTTTCATTGATATTAAACTACACAGGGCATTTCATGGTGCAGTGTACTGTGCAGTTCATATGCAGGGAGCTAGAGACGTGGCACTGCCACCGATACGTAACTGAGATAATGTGGATTCAGAAGGCATCAAGGAAGAAAAGGCTAAATGAATGGAGGCAATTATGATGGAGAGCAGTTTCATGTTTGATAGCAAATCAATCTGCTCTGTAATTTATGGGCACTCTGCACCGTTCTCTACCAAGCTGTCCTTGACAGCATTGAGCTTCATTCATGCTGCTTTCATACACACTAACAGTACACTACACTGTACAAACTGAGTCAAAGAACCGTTGTATTATTCCAAGAACCTCAGGGCTCCTCCAGAACTCCAAGTTACCTCAGTGCTTTAAGAGGCGTCTGCAAGAACGTTTGTCATTCCTCAGAATAAGGAATGACAATGAATGAAAGAAGACTTTTTAAACTATATTTGGATATGTGATATTTAAATTACTATATTAGATCTCAATATCTGAATAAATTAACAGCTGCTTTGCAAATACCTTTTTCCATGTTTTTGAACTGTGTATTAAAGAGAAAGTTGGTAACTCAATATGTTTATCTCCAAATTCTTCTTCTCCTCCTTCTCAATCTGTAGCTTTAAACATATTTTTGTGTTGTGTAAGTGGGGGGTTGAACCCCTTTTCAAGGAACTGTATGCATGTCACTCAATCCCCCTACAGGTCTGATCCTAGAACAGCCCCTGTTGGAGCTTTCATTCCTTTTTGCATCTTTCAAAGTATCTTCATGTTGTTAAACGACACCAAAACAACTGAATTCCTCTGATATTCAACAGTGTTGGTTACCCTGTAAATATGGCAGCTCTCATTAAAAGCCTGCTGGATGACGTTTCATATTTTTGAAGCTTTATTAAAAAGGGGGAGGAGGGGTGAGTGTCGTCAGGTTTTCCATCAGAGAGAATGACATCAGGTCCGGACGTTCCAGATTTGATTTACAATGAAGTTTCAGTTCAATTCAATAAAGACAGAAAAGTAACATCACATTATAATTTTTATTTAAAATCAGTTTTTAAAAAGTGCATTTAAAATTTCTTATCAATTTATGACTATATTAAAATAATTTATCTTTTATAACTATATTTATAATCATTTTATAACTATATTTACAATCATTTCTAATTTTATAACTATATTAAAACTAATTTCTCATTTTATAACTATATTTATAATCATTTATCATTTTATAACTATATTTATAATCATTTATCATTTTATAACTATATTTAAATAATTTATCATTTTATGAGTATATTTAAATAATTTATCATTTTATAACTATATTAAAACTAATTTATCGTTTTATAACTATATTTATAATCATTTATCATTTTATAACTATATTAACAATTACTTATCAATTTATAACTATATTTATAATCATTTTATAACTATATTTATAATCATTTATCATTTTATAACTATATTAACAATTACTTATCATTTTATAACTATATTTTAAAAATTTATAATTTTATAACTATATTTTAAAAATTTATAATTTTATAACTATATTAACAATTACTCATCATTTTATAACTATGCACTCACTAAAAGGAGCCGGTTTAGACCGACTCTTTATTCTAAACAGACCCAACAATCCACCATGAACAAGCACTTTGGCGACAGTGGCGACGAAAAACTGCCTTTTTTAAAAAGGCAGAAACGTCGAGCAGATCCGAGACTCATGGTGGACGGCCTTCTGCTTTGACCGGTTGGGGTGAGAGAGATAGACAGAGAAAGGTTGGGAGAGAGAGAGAGAGAGAGAGGGGAGGGGGAGGGACAGGGAAACAGACATACATACAATAAGGAAGGTGAACAGACAGACAAAGACAAATCTTCTGGCTCATCAATCCGTTCCGCCTGCATTGAGAGATACAAGAAAGAAAAGGGTTGTAAGAGTCAAAGTTCATAGAGCATCATGTACATGTCACCCATGGGTGCCATAAGAATAGTATGTAGACCATGCTCTACTACCACTCTGCCTATACAGTATCAAGGAATAAGTGAGGAATCCATTGTGGCATTTTCAGGCTGATGCATGTAAATGAGCCAAACACCAAGTCTCACAGTTCTGACTGACTGAGGCTCGGCCAATATTTGATGATAACCTTGATGAATAAAGTGTGTATTGTTAAAACTGACTATTCATGGTGTCAGATTTAATGTGATTCTTGCTCTATACTTTCTCTTATCCTCTTCATCAAAAAGGCCTAAAAAATAACTGTTTGTTTTTGTCATTAATCATCTTAATAATCTGTAAAGAGATTCACTGTTTTTCTGAATTAATGAGATAATAATCTCAGAATTCTGATTATTTCATTTCATGAAAAAAAGAAAAATCAGATCTTTTTTTCTGAATTAACGAGACAGTTATCTGATTAATTCAGAAAAACAAAATATTCAACGCACCCATTTCATACGGGGTGTATCAGTGTAACAGTGAAATAACTTAGTTCACGTCAAAGCCAGGCAGGAAGCTGAATACTTCATACTACTGTATGCTGCATCTTCTTCTGCCTGTTTTTATACCATGTACATCACCTATGTGAGCATCTGATCTACTGACAGCTACGTTTAGTTTACTCCTTCAACTAAACAAACCATTTCTGATTCAGCAAATTTGATACATTTGTTGTACATTCATTGTTTTGGCAAAAAAAACTTATTGTCATACTAATTTGTAGAATTATGTCTGACTTTGATGGTGTAGATATGACACTGTGGATCACAACAACATATCAGTACTTGTCTTGTCTGTCTACAGTAGAAACCATAACAGAGAGTGAATTTACACTCAGCCATACCTGCAGAAATGAATTAGAAAATAACTGAGTGCAGGAATGAATGTGCTGTGACTTACACCATCCTGCTGCCTTTTAGGGACACGTCGATTCTGAAGAGACATCCACAGGCCATCCTCCTGGGGGAGGGGAGCAGCACACGAGGACGTCACCATGGCTGGCTCTGTGTGAATGTAGGGAAAAAAGAATCTAAATCTTTGTTGCACCAACAAATACAAACTAATTTAATATGGACATACCTTGAAATATCAAGTGCAATTGTCTACATATGTGTCTCTGTATTAGGACATTTGAATGTAAACCATAAGGGCCAAGAGTCTGATATGAAAGCATAGAAATACATCCTTCTGTTTAAAGACTGATGATTTGTATATTGACTATATGTCATGTGTCTATAATCATTTGTAATCACCTGTGACAATAAAATTACAGAAATAGTGAAGAAGACGAGACTCAGCCGTACAATATGACTACCTCAGGATGACATCATATCATATACGGGGGGACACAGAATGCATGACAGAGAAGGAGTGTGTGCAGATAGAGGGAGCTCAGATGTTTCTGTGCTCGATTCTACCTGAGAAGTTGAAATGTGACGCCGTGTTTCACCACTAGGACGGGTGTGGCAGGACAGGGAGGCGCGTCACCCAGCTTGGCAGTCAGACTCTGAGAGAGGAGGAAGTCACAGATATCAATATGTTGATCAGGTAAAGAATGAATGTCAGCCTAATGGAGCATCTTCAAACATGTAGCTTAGCATACCTGGTAAGCATCAAACTTCTCCTTCGGCTTCGTGTTCTTCACAGGTGTCCTGGTGCTAGGTGAGCTTCCAGTGAGAGGCGGACTCTTGGTTTTGGGAGCCCCTGTGGTGGACTTTTCACAGCTGGTGACTTTAGTCCCTGGACCTGCTTCCTCACTGAATCTGGGCCTCTTTGATGACATCTCTGCGCTGGGCGAACGCTGCCTCTTTGGGGCCTGGGGAAGCTTGAAGGCTGTGATCGGTGCAGACGCCTGCTCAGATGGTGGGCTTTCCACTGATTTCTGTGCAGGACAACTTTTCACTGTGGCCTTTAGCCTTAGAGAGAAAACCAAAGTTGACTGTTAAACTGCTCGCTGTATCAAGCAACATTTTCCTCAAGCTAATATCTACATTTTGACTCAAATTAAGCATTCTGTCTGTTCTGTCCTTCCACTTGCTAAATTGTGTGTTATCCAAGAAAAACATTCAATTTATCTCCAATTTTGGCAAAATAATGAAGGAATCAGAACAAAGTTCCGGGGCCAGTGCCATCCCAGGCCCCCCCTTCTGGACACGCCCCTGACATCAACACCAATTCTAAGCAGAATGTGTAAAAACTTAATTGAGTCAACTTAAAAAGTATAATACAGTCAGAACATTAATGGTGTAAAATGTCAGCTAAATCATGTCTCTGTGATAAAATAGGGTGCAGGAGAATCAGCTGTAAACCAAGTACATGTAAGGAAGGAAAAATACAAATGTAAGGAAATAAAAATCTTTGTTGCTTAATACGTACTTGTCCTTCCCCAAAACGTTGGGCGTCTCAAAAAGGTTGGACCAGGAAGCTTTTTTCATCCTGATGTCGTCGGCGATGGAGCTTCCTGAGAAAGAAGAAGGGAACACGTGTTAAAGTCTGAGGAAAACAAAATCCTGTCTTTATTAACGGAACACAATCCTTGTTGTCGTCTCGTAGTCATGAACTGACAACACTTATCAAACAGTCATGATATTTTTGTCTATTTTGTTTTATATCTGTACAACATTCTGTATTTTCCTCTCTGAGCCATGATGCATTACTGATATGCTGCAAGTTTGTTTGATTGGCATGTTGTGTATCTGTGAAACAGAAAGCATTTGCTTGTTGTGTTTTGTATTTGGAAAGCAGTGTGTGTTCGTTAGAGAATCTTGTACATGTGTAAGACGTGTTTTGTTTGTTTGTTTGTTTGTCAGGACATTAGCTCCACAGATCTCAGCTACACACTAGACACTACATCCTACATCCTACATCCTACATCCTACACATTACACACTACATCCTACACACTACATCCTACACATTACACACTACATCCTACACACTACATCCTACACATTACACACTACACACTACATCCTACACACTACACACTACATCCTACATCCTACACACTACACACTATATCCTACATCCTACACACTACATCCTACACACTACATCCTACACACTACATCCTACACACTACATCCTACACACTACACACTACATCCTACACACTACATCCTCCACACTACATACTACATCCTACACACTACATCCTACACACTACATCCTACATCCTACACACTACATCCTACACACTACATCCTACACACTACATCCTACACACTACATCCTACACACTACATCCTACACACTACATCCTACACACTGGTTTACATACCTCGTTTAAGCTCATCCTTGATGACGCTGAAGGTGGACGGAGTCACGTTGATGCTGGTGTTCAGTTGAGGGAAGGCCGGGGTGATGATGCTCACCACGTCACGATTGGTCTGAAATTTAGAAGAACACAGTATTTTCAGCTTCCTTGTGCTTTTTGAGCAAATCTGATCATTAATTTACTGACATGCTGCTTTGTGTTTAGCTTGAATTGCTGATAAAAATCCAGCTGAGGTATTTTACCTGTCGATCCCAAAACTGAATCCCTCTGAAGGTCCCGCTCACCCCAGCCCTCAGAAGAACAGGGATGGGATTGTTGCTCCTGAAACAAACACACAACATTTTTAGATCCTGGTTTGAATCTTTGTCCAAGCAAATCACATTCAGCTGTATTTTCAGAGTGGAACAAAGACATATTTCAGTACTTACATCAACTGTGTATCAAAATGGACTCCTCATAAATTTGACATAAACAGTGTGCTCAAAAATTGTGTTTTTAATTGGATCTCACTATCAACTACTTTTAGTAAGGATGACAAAAATGGGGCAACTCACCATTGGGACATGAGGCTGAAGAACCCGAGGACCAGAAGAGACGCTGTAGCGTTTGGAAACAGCTGACAAACTCTGGCCATCAGAATGGCCCATGACACGCCGCCAAAGAAGCCCAACTCGTGGGAAGAAATGTTTCTGCCTGAAGGGAAATAAGAGGAGGAGAAAAACAATCATGACCTCCAGCTCACAATGTTACCTCGTGTTAACAATGTCCTGCTCTAGCGGTGCGTTCACTGCTCCTCGGACGGCCCCGTGTTATGAGTCGGACATTGGCTCCTCTGAGGAGCATGTGAATGTTGTGAAACCCATCAAATGTGATGAAATATCAAAATAATCGTGCATCTATTCCCTCTTAACAGCTTGAGCTTTACTAGTTGTGTGTGTTCAACTCACGTTTGGCCCAAAACCTGATGGCTCTCAAAGCCAGTTGGAAGTCCTCCACGTTTGGGACACATTTGAGGATCTCCTCTGACACTCTGTAGCCTACAAGAACAAAAAAACACAACACACACAACAAAAACATATTAATATAGACGTCAAAACGGTCCAACCACAAAAACACAAACATCACAAAAACATCCAGCTGTCAGGTACTAATACTACGGTTGTGTTCTTTAATCTGATGCTTACCATTGACACTCTTGACACTCTGTAAATCCATCTCGTTCAACAGTTGGTTATCGAGCAGATTCACATTGTCAGGAACGCTCGTCCGTCTCAGGCGGGCAAACACTAAGTCAATCTAGAAAAGAAGAGGAACACACAGACCACGATGAGGACAAATGTGAACGAGGCTTTAACCGAGGCCTACAGCAGACAGTAGAGTAGAGACACTTTACCTCAATCCCTTCATAGGTCATCTTCAGTGCTTTTTCAATGACCTAAAGACAACAACATGGTCAGTAGCTATAGGGAGAAACATCCTCTGACTGGATGATGAACATACTGTGATATATAATCAACCACTAACATGGCTTACCTGAATGTTCTTAACCTCCTCCTGAGCTTTGAGTTTCTCAAAGAAGGAGGTGAAGAAGTCTTTCCTCTCTACAATCCGGGGTCCGACACAAAGGATGTTGATGTCGGCATCTGTCAGAACAGCACAGATTCATATGAGAGCAAAGCCTAGATATAAATCTTTACTGTGTAATATCAGAGGAGGCAGCCCACTGCTGACAGAGTCTGTGCTGTGTGTCCCATACTGACCTTTTGAGTCCACGCCCAGATTGAATGAGCCATAGGGGACAACCTTTCCTCCAACGTTGTCCCTCACCCTTTTAGGTAGGTTCTAAAATTCAAATAAAAAACATGCAAATATGATTATCTATGCAATAAAATGTTTTCACTGTCATATTTGGAATTACTTTAGAAACCACAGCATAAATCAAATAAAGACGTCTTACCATGCTTTTACACATCTCCACGAGCCACTCCTTGAAGAGTGACTCCAATGTCTTGATGATCTTCTTTCTGCAAATAAAACATAAAGACCATCTTAAATAATGTCGTTCGCCTCATTCACTGAGGATGTCGTTGATTTGATGAGTCTTTTTGCAGTAATAACCAACACAGGCCTCAACACTGACATCATATCCAAGGCGGCGGGCCCTATTTTACCCATCTGGTCTCATCGTGGTCTTAACTGTATGGCACAAGTTAATTTTGGGTGTGTCCGACTCCCATCTACTGGTTCATTTACTAGGACACATGATGCAAAGGGTTTGGCTCTCAAATCCAAAATGTAATGGGTTCTTCCCTGACATATACCCAACTCTCCTACCAAGTTTCATGAAAATCCATCAAGTCGTTTGAATGTAACGGCACTAATAGACAAACTAACACTGGTGAAAACATTATATCCTCGGTGGAGGTAATAATGAAATAGAAAATCATGCATCGTACCGGTGTTGATGATCAAAGATGTCCTCCATCACACCATACCAACTGAGGCAGGACTTCAGTGATTCGGTCTGGGTCGATTCCTTCTTCGTACACCGTCTCCTGCTGGTGGTCCCCGCAGAAACGGATTTGCCCAGCGGTGCAGTAATACTGGCAGAACTGAAAAAGAAACATTCAGCATATTAGTGTCTCAGAGTTTGTTTAGTCTGTGATCCATGAGTGTGTGGAGATTATTGGCTCAAGGGCGCCGTCTGTTGGAGGCAGTAACTAAATCTGACAGGCAGCTTTGACATATTCAGCTGTTTTTTTGCTTTAAAGTGTCATATTGTTTGAGTTCAACCATAAATCTATAGAAACAGACTGTGGAGCCAGATCACTTATGTTATATAATTAATGCTTGTATCCAAACCATGATTGGATTGAAGCTGTGCCTATACGCTAATGTCCATGTCTATGAAAGGTAGGTGGTCTAATTGGGATTTTGTCAACAGAAAATAGCATTTTAACAAAAAAATCAATCTATGATCCACTTTTTTGTTTAAAGTATTCAAGTTATCAAATCTAAAACCTGAAGACCACCTTTTTCTCAATTATCTCTGATAATTTCTTTTATTTTCCTCCAGATATAGTTTTATTCCTTGACAACCTTTATTTGGAAACTGACATCTCTACACTGATCTAGACATTTTCTTCTGGTTTGGGTAAAAAGACTCTACCATATAAAGATATATCTCATCAACCACAGATTCAATTTTGTATTCTCAACAATGGGATCAAAATATAATTTATATGGTTGTTGTGACAGATAATAATACCTAGGTATGTCATTTTATTTTAATTAAGACAGATTACACGTTTTAATTTGAAATAAAACTCATTAATCAAGGTTGGTCTTTAAACCTAAAACATTCAGATCATATTAGATTAAATAGATATTATTGTGAACACAGTGAACCACAGTTACAGTCAAGTGTTGCTGAACGCAGTTTCATTAGTGCACATGTTACCGGCACCAGACCTCGGGGAATCTGGGTCGGCAGCAAAGGTTACACAGGCAAGGAGGCACTGTGTAGCCAATAAATATATACTGTGGATCAATAGAGAAAGAGACCAAGATTAGCGTCTCACTCAGGCCGTGCTCGTTTACTTCTGAATACAACTTCATACAAATAACAGTTACATATCACTGCTTTTGGTTTTGAGTGCATATAGTGAAATTAATAACAAAACATTTCATCTATAAACTGAATTACAAATTTGTGGAAATCAAATGACAATGTACATCACTTGCTTAAGGAAAATCCACACACCTAGATTCCACATACACTTTAGTCCCTACCGTTGCTCATAAGAAACACAGTCTGGTTAACACATTCAACACAGATTCAATGTGCAGAAAGTGCTTCTACAACCTGCACTGAACACTCAAACTTGACCTTAACAGATGCCATGTTAAGTGGCCGGAAAATAATTAGTTTGGATATAGTGTCTCTTTTCACTCTTTACTCCTGGCTACTAATACTCTTAACCAACTTTGGAACACATTTTCTCATGTTACCAGGTGCAAATGTTCATTACTTTCATGTGCAAAGCTACTATAGAAAACCCAAGTTACTATAAAGTAAATATACAACATGGCGATGCCTGTCACAACAGATAAGCTACAAAGTTAACATTTCTATCCTCTCAAAGTACAGTTTCAAAGCATGTCAAACTTTGCAGGATCGCTAATAATGCATTTATATTAGATGCTGAACAAAGCTAAACATAAATAAACCAGTTTTATAGTACCTGTGGATCAATAGAGAAAGAGACCAAGATTAGCGTCTTACTCAGGCCTGCTGTTTACTTCTGAGCTAGCGAGCCGAGCATTTACATGTATCTCTCTATTGGGTCCACGGTGGCACCATCGCCCTCTGCTGTCATGTTGAAGTATTCATTTACAGTCAAGAATGTATGAACAGGGTCAGAATAGTTCATTAATTCACAAAAAATTAGGGGGTGTCTGTTTAATTAAAAACTGAACATATATTTCTAATATTGTTGCACACATATATTATTTTTGAATGTTTTGCAACAGTCTTGACACAAAATGTATAAACACGCATAAAGATGTGACGATTTAAGGCTCCGTTACGTTATAAATATGAAATAAATTGTATCAATTATATTTTGGTACCATAGCAAACAGGCTAGATTATGACTGTTAGCCATAAATGCTAAAAAGAAAAGATAAAACCTGAGACTGAAGATACCAACGGGGCGTCTGGGTGGGATTCAACCATCGCTATTTCATCAGTTCTCTTAATTGGCTAAACTATTATTTTTATTTTGTCTAATTTCACGTGGCTCTGCGCCGCTAAAGTGTCATCTTACCAAAGAAACAACACAGATACTTACGGCATGATAGCAACAAGCTAGCTGCTGAAATGAAGGCAGAAATGTCGTCTCGTTTTTCTCTTGACAGGAGAAAGTTTGGTCGACTTCACTTCTGATCACTGATCGATATGTTTTCAATTGACAGGAACACAATCGTCTTTCTGTCGGTGCGGATTCAGCAAAGAAACAGCGCACTTGAAATTCCTAACAACTGTCAGAACGGGCTCTCAGCTCACGTGTCTCAGCTGTTTTGACAGATCACGCGAGAAGCAACGACATCTCCTAATCCTATGATGCCATGTGTGTTATAAAGTTTTAATTAAAAAAATACTATGACATGACCCGCCCTACACTTCTTCTGATTAGTTTAACCTGATATTCTTATACTAACTAACCAATCATCACCGCTCCTGTTTTTTTTTTTTTTTACTTTATTTAACATTCTCAATAACAAAAAGATATACAAAACATACCTATAACAACATAATAATAGCTCAGCAGCAATAAACTAAAAAAATAAAGCAAAAATAAAATTAAATAAATATATAAAAAGGAAATACTAAACACCTTTACATAAATTCAATTACTTTACCAGGGGTTAATCAAAAGAGAACACAAGTAAATTGGATAATTTTAAGGCACTTCTGCTATTCAGTCTTTTTAAAGATTGAAAGAAAAGTTTAACATTATTTTTAAATGCAATAAAACTTGGAGCAACTTTGAAATATGTACATTTGTGAATATAGAATTTACCACATATTAAAATGTTGTTGCACATAAATTCTAGCTCTTTGTTTTGCATGAAAAAAACAAAACTTAACATTTTCATAATCAAAAACAGGTGTAACATTTTTTGTGAATGACCACTCATGTACTCTGTCCCAAAAAATCAACACAGTACAGGTGTAGAAAAGATGTTCCTGATGTTCAATATCTTCCTGACAAAATGTACACATGTTCCAGATTGAACCTTGTTCTTAAAAATTCTTTTGCATGGATAAATGTCTAAATATAAATAAATATAAAATATCTTGTTTTAAAGTGAACTTCTTTCATTTTGGGTAGCAGCGGAAATGTAGTAGGACTCGACATTTAGCATTTTGTTTGGGTTTTAATGTTGTACTATTTTATTTACTCAGCCAGCTAGCCACCTGCTAGCTCCAGCCTCACCGATGTCCAGCTCTGCAGCCTCACCACTGCCCAGCTCTATATGACGTTCATGCCCTGATTATTAAAACAATAAATCAGAAGTTACTCAGCAGTTACTCAGTACTTGAGTAGTTTTCTCACTAAATACTTTCTTACTCTTACTCAAGTCATTATTTGGATTGGTATTGGTTTTTTGTAACAGTTGCTGTAAATAGACAACACTGTGCAAAGTGGATAGACACAAGCAGTGACAGGGCATTCCTAAATGAGCTAACCGTCCAGGCTAAAATGAGGTCCTTCTACACATATAATACACCATATCACTCCTGTAGCTTTCACCAGCACACACATCAATGAGTCTTTGGCACCCATGACCCTGCTGCTGGTTCTCTGGTTGTCCTTCCTTAGAACACTTTTGGTAGGTCTTAACCACCGCAGTCCAGGAACACCAAACAAGACCTGCAGTTTTGGAGATGCTCTGACTCAGTCGTCTAGCCATCACAATTTGGCCCTTATTAAAATCACTCAGATTCTTTTGCTTCCCCATTTTTCCTGTTTCCAACACATTAACTTCAAGGACAAAATGTTTACATCCCAACCACTGACAGGCGTCATTATAATGAGATAATCAATGTTACTCACTTCACCTGTCAGTGGTGATAAAGTTATGGCTGACTAGTGTGTGTGTCAGTCACCCCCATTGGAACTATGGGAGAGATTTGCATTAAAATTTAATGTAACCACTTCGTCAACTTCAGTAACAAATGTTGTTTGTTCCCCTCAGTCCACGCTTTTTCTTTCCCAGTACTTTCTGCTGAGGGAGTCGCTTTTCAGTTTGCAAGATACATAGTCTTATGATGCACCTGGACACATCATCAGTGACGTTACCTGGGGTCATTGGGTGTTTCGGGTCTTTCAACAATCAGACACCCTCCCCCAGGCGACCCAGCCGGGGTTGATCAAGCCCCGACTTGTGTCCAGTTAGCTCTACCCCACCCACGGCTCTCCTCTCCTGATCCAAAGCCACCGTGATGCAGCTTCTGCTGCCTCGGTGGCCAACTTGACGGCCCTTTGCCTACTGGCCCCTGTAATGCCCAGCATGTTGTAGGCCCTACAGAGGGACTGGCCTGCAAACCCCCCTGCAACCCACCTCAATGGGCTCACACCTCACTCGCCACCCATTGCCTCGACACTCCTCCACCAGCTCAGAGTACTTTGCCCTCTTCCTCTCGTGGGCCTCCTCAATTCGATCCTCCCAAGGAACGGTGAGCTCCAAGAGAATGATCTGCTTGGAGGCCTCCGAGATCAGCACCAAGTCTGGTCTTAACGATGTTAGTAACAACCTTTACCTGGTGTCATTTCTATGTTTCATTTTAACCTACAAACATTTTTTTAACAAACACTTACAAGGGATTGAATATCCAGATGAGTGTGTGTTAAGTAATTAAAACAGTCTTTACTTCAAACAGTCAGTGTATTCAAACATTTATTTTAAATCTGTAAACATGTGTAAATTAGTTTAAGCTAAGATAAGCTATTCTTTACTATCCCCATGGGAAATTCTTTCTCTGCATTTGACCCATCCATGAGGAGCAGTGGGCTGCCTTTACGGTGCCCAGGGAGCAAACTGGGGTTCACGGATACTTCGACATGTCAAGTCAAGTGAAGTTTATTTATATAGCACATTTCATACAACAGGCGTGGACTCAATGTGCTTCACAATTAAAAAGAAAAGATCATACATGACCAAAAAACAAACAATAAAAATGTATGACATAAAAACATAAAGCATTGCATAGTATTACAAGTATTACAATAAGGCAATAAAATAAAGTATTAAAAAAAACAAAAAACAAAAATAAAAACAGATTTTAAACCTAAAGCTTGTGAACAAAGATATGTTTTTAAACCTGGGGGAAGTGGGGATTGAACCACCAACCTTCTGATAAGTGGACTACTGCTCTTACCACCGGAGCCACCGCCTGTCATGTATCTGATCCAGTTTTTTGGTTCCTTTTAGTTTGAAAAGTTATGGTCAGTACATTTTGCCTCTATTTCCTGTTTTATTTTGAAAGGTCTATTTCCATGCCATGTGTTTTTCCTTTACATCTCCTGTGTTTTACTTGTGATCTGCTTTATCCGTATGGTTTCTGTCTGTGTTTAGTCTTCTATGTTTTTAGTTCCAGTCTCTTTCCCTCTGTTTTTGTTTGCTCTGACTTGTTAGTTTTTCTTTGTTTCCTCTTTGTGTCTTCCAGTGTTTTCTCCCAGTGCTTGTCTGTAAGTTTTTCTGTTACTTTGATTTTTGCCTGTTCATTGGATTTTGTTTCTGCATTTTGTTTTACTATTGTTTGCTTTGGACTGCCTTTTGTGTTTTTTGACTTGGGACAGTTTCTTGTTTTTTGTTTTTTTTGTATGTTTAATCACTGAACTGCACTCTGCCCCCCCTGTTATCTGCATTTGGGTCAGGTCTTTGTGAATCCTGACACCGCTGCCTAATCACTGCACACAAAGTTAATGAAAAATCTACAAATCCTGTGTTGGATTTTTTTCAAACGTTTGCCCATCTACACTACCTATAGATTTCAGCTATAGAACATACTACCTATAGATATCAGCTGTAGAACATACTACCTATAGATATCAGCTATAGAACACACGGCCTATAGATATCAGCTGTAGAACATACTACCTATAGATATCAGCTGTAGAACACAGTATCTATAGATATCAGCTGTAGAACACAGTACCTATAGATACCAGCTGTAGAACACACGGCCTATAGATATCAGCTGTAGAACACAGTATCTATAGATATCAGCTATAGAACACACTACCTATAGATATCAGCTGTAGAACACACTACCTATAGATACCAGCTGTAGAACACACTACCTATAGATATCAGCTGTAGAACACACTACCTATAGATATCAGCTATAGAACGCACTACCTATAGATATCATCTATAGAACACACTACCTATAGATATCAGCTGTAGAACACACTACCTATAGAACACACTACCTATAGATATCAGCTGTAGAACACACTACCTATAGAACACACTACCTATAGATATCAGCTGTAGAACACACTACCTATAGATACCAGCTATAGAACACACTACCTATAGATATCAGCGATAGAACACACTACCTATAGATATCAGCTGTAGAACACACTACCTATAGATACCAGCTATAGAACACACTACCTATAGATATCAGCGATAGAACACACTACCTATAGATATCAGCTGTAGAACACACTACCTATAGATATCAGCTGTAGAACACACTACCTATAGATATCAGCTATAGAACACACTACCTATAGATATCAGCTGTAGAACACACTACCTATAGACATCAGCTATAGAACACACTACCTATAGACATCATCTATAGAACACACTACCTATAGATATCAGCTGTAGAACACACTACCTATAGATATCAGCTGTAGAACACACTACCTATAGAACACACTACCTATAGATATCAGCTGTAGAACACACTACCTATAGATACCAGCTATAGAACACACTACCTATAGATATCAGCTACAGAATACACTACCTATAGATATCAGCGATAGAACACACTACCTATAGATATCATCTATAGAACACACTACCTATAGAACACACTACCTATAGATATCAGCTGTAGAACACACTACCTATAGATACCAGCTATAGAACACACTACCTATAGATATCAGCTACAGAATACACTACCTATAGATATCAGCGATAGAACACACTACCTATAGATATCATCTATAGAACACACTACCTATAGATATCAGCTATAGAACACACTACCTATAGATATCAGCTGTAGAACACACTACCTATAGATATCAGCTATAGAACACACTACCTATAGATATCAGCTATAGAACACACTACCTATAGATATCAGCTATAGAACACACTACCTATAGATATCAGCTATAGAACACACTACCTATAGATATCAGCTGTAGAACACACTACCTATAGATATCAGCTATAGAACACACTACCTATAGATATCAGCTGTAGAACACACTACCTATAGATATCAGCTGTAGAACACACTACCTATAGATATCAGCTATAGAACACACTACCTATAGATATCAGCTATAGAACACACTACCTATAGATATCAGCTGTAGAACACACTGCCTATAGACATCAGCTATAGAACACACTACCTATAGATATCATCTATAGAACATACTACCTATAGATATCAGCTATAGAACACACTACCTATAGATATCAGCTATAGAACACACTACCTATAGATATCAGCTATAGAACACACTACCTATAGATATCAGCTATAGAACACACTACCTATAGATATCAGCTATAGAACACACTACCTATAGATATCAGCTGTAGAACACACTGCCTATAGACATCAGCTATAGAACACACTACCTATAGATATCATCTATAGAACATACTACCTATAGATATCAGCTATAGAACACACTACCTATAGATATCAGCTATAGAACACACTACCTATAGATATCAGCTATAGAACACACTACCTATAGATATCAGCTATAGAACACACTACCTATAGATATCAGCCGTAGAACACACTTTACAAGCTCTGTTGTTTGCTCGTGACTGCACCTTGTCATGAGTGTAGACACACTTCTGCCAGTTGTTCGGGGCCATTTTTTACAGCTCCTGTTATAAATTGTTGCTGTGAGCAACACTGTGATTCTTATTATGGTCACTTGATGGCGTCAAAGTAAGGATTTGTCCTATTGTGTAATGGCTTAAAGTGTTTGGACCAAATCACAAGCTCCTTTCTTTTTACACCACATAGATTACCAATTCATATGTTAATGATGTTTTAAAACAATTATAAATATATTTTGAATTGTGGTCTTGGGGAATGTATAATTAATGAGTCACAATGTGTCAAATGTCCTGTAGGGACACAGAAAAGGAGGACTCATCAGAAACAGTGTGTACGCCTGCTGAACAGAGCCCCATGTTTCCTCAAATGAGGGACTACTTCAAATAAACACCCCCATGGCTGGGTGAGATACACATGTGTCTGTCGACACCCCTCTTGTCTGTCCAAACAAACCTGGACTGTCACTGATCCATGGATATGTGCCGTCCACAGCCAGCATCCCGTCCTTAACCATCAGCCTGTCACAGGAAAGCAAGAATTCATAATAGTCTCACATCTGTAGTGTGTGTGTTTGTTGGATATGATGGTTCTGGTAGGATCCATGTAAGAAGACCCTGGGAAAAAAATTAATGTTTGCAAAGTGAGATCATTTTGTAAAACCTGCTTCATTTACCGAGGGACACAGTGATGCTGTCAGACAGATTTACAGACAGAGTATAGATGATTAACACATATCATTCAAACCATCTACCAATAACACATCTAACAGATGAAAAGTTTTACATGCATTTAAACACAATGCTCATTAAATTCAATAAACTCATGGGTTGTGCTGCTGCAGACTTACTGTCTGTTTGCAGCACTGATTCTTCATCTCATTCACTGCTCTGTTGAGAACATTCTTTAATTTGAAAGAAAGAGTTTGACGTGTTGACAGGGGTGTAACCACATTTTTTTGTTTGGGGTGGCCGAAGTGGTCTTATGCAGGAGTGTGCATGCATACAAACATCAGTGTAACACAAATGTAGCATTTCTCATATCTAATTATCAATATTATATTGTCTTGATTTTTCTTACATTTCTGTGTTTATTTTTTTAACATTACATAACTTAGCTTATAAAAGGCAACTTAAAATAAGAATATTTACAGATTTAAAGATAAGTAGTCCTTCCAATCACAGCAGAGCAAAATGGGACCAAACAAATATGATATAAAGCTTCCATACTTTATTCTTTAAGCCCTCAAAAAGAAATTGTGCCTCCAAAACCAGGAAAGATGCAAAAAAAATAATGCACAAAAATATTAATATATATAATATTATTCAATTTAATATTAAATAGTTGGTTCAAAGTGGTTCCTGTCTCCCACTGTAAAAATAGCCAATCATTCTTTAGGATGATGGACTGACACATCCAGTGGCCCATCAGATTTTAGAGCTGGTCGGTGGCACCCCAAGCTCAACTTCTAGATCTGCTCCTGCATGTTGGGAAACATGCATACAGTATTTGTTTTCTAGTGGAGGTTTAGATAAGAGGATGGTTACCACTCTCATATATTTCTGTTAAATATAAGTTTATATCCAGCAACGCTTTGAATCTTAAAATTACAGAATAAAAAAATGAAAACAGAGCCTCACATGGTTTACTTCTTAATCTATTTATAGGCAGCTATTTATGCGAAGCCGCCTTTGCAGTGAAAACAGCCTGTTAGCCACTTAGCCTTAGGATTTATCAGGAAGACATTTGCTTTAGTCCGAACAAATGGACAGACTGTGAATACACGCCTAAATACAACCTCTTTGCACCCAAATTATGCACCGTTTAACTAGCAAAGAGAGCTGGACACACTGTAAATACTCATGTGGAATGGACTTTAGACCATGTGCTCTAGATTGTTTAAAGACGTCCCATCATATCTATCCGGGGCTTCACAGCTGAAAAACACTCAGTCAGTGTACTAAACATGTGATGGAGTATTCAGGCAAGCAGTGACTGTGTGTGTGTGTGTGTGTGTGTGTGTGTGTGTGTGTGTGTGTGTGTGTGTGTGTGTGTGTGTGTGTGTGTGTGTGTGTGTGTGTGTGTGTGCGCACATGCGTGTGCATGCGTGTGTGCATGGTCTGGTTGTCTTAAATTGCCCTTACAAGGTGACGGGAACGAAAACATGTCCTCATGTCCCCAGTCTGCAGCAAAGCATGAATGACTTCATCATGTTTTGGAACGAAAGAAGGAACAGAAAGCACAAGGAGTCTCCTCAGCTAGCAGACTTCTACTGAAAAAAAAACATATCATGAATTATATAAAGTATCATTCATTGTACAGAAAACAAAACATACAAAACAAAACTTCGATAAAGAGTAAAACTAACAAACCATGTCTGCAATTACAGCAGAAACAATCAATTAACTGATAGGTTGATTGACAGACATTAATTGGTAACTGTAAATATGCCAAATGTGGGCAAAACAAACAATCAATGTGAAGGCGTGGCTCTGGATGATTGTCATGGTATTTTCTGAATTTTTACAAAACTCTACAGTAAAATGCTGCTCAAATAATAAAACATCAACAATTTAATAACAGAGAAGAAGGGAACACTCACAGAAAGTCTTTTGCACAGTGAGTTGTACATTTCAGAGGTACATTTCCTAATAAATAACACTTTCACTACAGACGTATGAGTTGTATTGGAGTATTCTCCCAGGTTTGTATCAGCCGATAATCTAAAGAATCTTCTCTGGACCTTTACTGTGGATTTAAGCTTTTAGCATTGTCACAGACTAACTGACACTGTCATAGCCGGGTTCGGGTTTGAGTGTCCATCTTTCCACCTGACTGTCTCGAAGCTGAGGAACAGATTGCGGATCTGAAAGCTGAGCTCAGGGAGAAAGATTAATTCATTTTGGAGTTTAGAACCATAACCATGACTCAGGAAAAACACCTAACAATCCTGAGGTCCACTGGTGACAACATGGCCAGTCCATCGGCAGACAACAAAAGCTCAACATGGCTGCTGAGTACAGAGACTTGTCTATAGGCTCTTAAAGCTTAAGCCTGGATTCAGGATGTGGTTCACTTAGCTTAGCATAAAGACAGGAAGTAGGGTAAAACAGTGAGCCTGGCTATGTTCAGACATTTACAAATGCACCTGAATGCCACTGACTAACATTTGTAGCTTCTTTGTTGAGCTCACAATGATGGAAATTGATGATTTGGAGTTTGATGGAACTTTTTGTGTCTACAGACGCTCAGTCATTTCTGCAAATTTAACGACTGGGACAGCAAGAAGGCCTCTGTGTCATGTTTCTCTATGTACTTTATTATTTGATGTTTATTTCTAATGTTTCTTGTTCTTTGTTTTCTGCTTTACGTTCTCTCTGCTTGTTCCCCGCTGATTGATTGTTTCCACCTGTCTCTTTCCTTGTGTTTTCTCTCTGCCCACTGTTTTGGATTGTTTGCTTGCTGGTTTTTAGACTCTGTTTCTCCTACATGGACATTGTTTGCCTGACTTGGACTGCTCATCCATTTTTTGACCCTTGCCTGTAAGTTCTGAATACTTACTTTACTATTAAAACATTGAACTGTATTTCCCTGTCTCTGGCCTGTGTCTGCAATGAGGTCCTCTCTCTCTATTTGCTGAGATGTGCTGGTTCCATTCCCGTCAGTGCAGGACCTTCCTGTGTGTTTGCATGCTCTCTGTGAGTTTACATGGGTTTCCTTTGGTGTACATCTTTCCTCGTTCTGTCGGTGGTTTTGACCAAGTTTTCTTCACAATGGTACTAATATATGTACATTAACTAATATATATTAATATGTACTACAGCACAAAAACAAATACTACAGCACAAATGCAAAAGCCACAATGGAAGCCAACTTTTATTAGTAAAATAAACAACAATGGAGAAGAGCAACACCGGAGGTGAGAGTCAACAGATCTTTTGTTTAACCAAACTTTATTGAACATTTGTGAACATACATACAAAAAGTAGAAACATAATTATAATTTTTTAATGTAGATCTCCCCTTAGCGTATCTTCTATACGGAAGCGCATTGCTGCCACGGCAGAAAAGAAAAACTTATCACATTATAACGTGATACAAACTTATCCCGTTAAAACATACTCTTGTTTGAATGAGTAAAGTCTGCGGAGAACGGATAAACTGAGGAATATGGCTCACCTACATGATTTGATTAAGTTGTACTTCACTTATAACGTGATACCTTTTATTGTTATAACATGAATTTATCACATCTCAACACAATAAGTTGGCCTCTGGCGGAAGTGGAAGTGTGTTTTTTTCCACAACTTTATTTAAGTGGAAAATATACAATACAATCATTATGGCAAATAATATAGTAAAAACACACTTCATAAACAGACATCAGACAAGCATTATATTACACATTGAAGTGGACACTTGTTGCATGGCCCAAAACACGATATTCCACTGTTAAGATTTCTATGTCTCAATCCGAGCATGAAGTACAACTTTATCAAATCATGTAGGTGAGAGATATTCCTCAGATTATCTGTTCTCCGCAGACTTTACTCATTCAAACAAGAGTATTTTTAACGTGATAAGTTTGTATCACGTTATAACGTAATAAGTTTGTTGTGGCTTTTGCATCGTGTTGTGAACCGTTACGGCCACCGTAGGCAAACAGCGTACTACGGCCAGAACAACAACAAAATGACAACGTCGGACTTTCCGGTTTAGCTTGTGCAGCTGATGGTTGAAGCTAGCCTTGGCTACAGACTACATCGTTGTCGGTCGTGTTTGCGGATCCGTGTGTACGGGATCGTTTCAGACACGATGCCGTGTGAACGGCAGGCTAGCAGCGAACTGGTTAGCATAGCTACACGACGCAAGCGCAGTAACCTTGGACGTCATTACGTCATACGCACCAATGCGGCACTACGAACTATGACGTCATTACAAAGCCTACCTTATTTAAACTGGGCACAAACCTGCAGACTTCAAGTCGCCCAACAAACAAATAATAATTAAAGTAAGAACATCAGCCAACACACAACCTGTCCAGTAAACACTAACACTTTGTAGTACAGCTAATGGGTACATTTTAACCTGAGTTTAATGCAGCAGTACTCACTACTGCAGTGATACAACATCAGTAAAATTGGGAAAAAAATAATAATGCGCGGCCATGCGTTAGTATTTAGTGGGAATGAGTTAGTAATGCCTTAAATGAACGTACCACGCCACATATTCACATTTTTTACACGAGCTAAAATGCTACAACCATAACATCTAGGTTCTTCAACATACGAGTAAATGTCCTTCATGTGTCACTGAATTTAAGCACATAAGTATTAGAACAACTTAATGTCCACCTGAGCAGTTAGTTCATAACAAAGCTCTTTTTCACTCTTTCTTAACCAATCATATCATTTGTATGTAAAGTCCAAACAATAACCGTCACATAGATGTGGTGAAACACACAATATATCCCTGAATGAGCTAACTTTGATATATAATGTGTATTACAGGACTCCAGTAACCAGTCGTCTTGTCATCAAAATGTCTGAAGAGCTCCCACAGTTTGACACTGCTACACCCGAATGGAAAGAGTTCATTTCTCTCATCGATTCCATAGACTATCTGGATTACATAGGCCTCGCCTTGGCTCCACCTTGTCTTCCACTTCCTCAGCTCTGCAACAACCCTTATCCAGTTGAAAATGTGGGTGAAGGAGATGATTGCTTCACCACATTAGAAACAGCTCCTCAAATGATGGAGCAGATATGTGCAAATGTGCAGACACCAGTGACCATCACCAACCTTCCTGCTGCTCCACAGTACCAGCCGGTTCAGCAGTCTGTCATAAACATGCAGACACCGGTGACCATCACCAACCTTCCTGCTGCTCCACAGTACCAGCCGGTTCAGCAGTCTGTCATAAACATGCAGACACCGGTGACCATCACCAACCTTCCTGCTGCTCCACAGTACCAGCTGGTTCAGCAGTCTGTCCCAAAGGAGGACATCCCAGTAGTGAGGATCCCTCACGGCATAAAGGAGACTATACAGGGTTTTGGAATGCTGTAAGTAACACACACAAGAATGAATGCAGCTATTGATCGTGTCACACTTTGTTTCTACGATCTAATGTGTGTCTTGTCTCTGTGTAGGCATGGACTTCCAGTGTACCTGGTTCCACAAGTTTTTGCTCCCCCCGTTGCTGCTGCTCCTCCAGTGAAAACCTCCAAAATGACGTGTCGTAGGTCTCATAAGGAGGGGAATCTGCATGCCAACGGTCCATATGTCAAGAAGCCTCCAAATGCCTTCATGATGTTCTTGAGGGAGCAAAGGCAATACGTTAGCCCTGATATCCTGCGCTTAGGGAGTGGTCCTGTGAACGCAACGCTGGGACAGAAGGTAAGAGTTTTGGTTCTGGATGTTTGAGACACTCAGTGTTACAAATTTGATCAATGTTTGGTAACAAGGAAATACTTTACAACAAATCTTCACATCTTTATACTGAGGAATGCTTTTCTTTACTGGCTCCTCATAAATACATAAATGAGCCTTTACTGTGTGAGTAGCATCATCAGTGTGTTTGTCAATGTGTGGTTGCGTTATCACTAACAGTGTGTTGTTGTCTGTCCATAGTGGAAGTCACTGTCGATGCAGGAGCGGGACAAATATTACCAACAGGCCCACATAGAAACAGAGCTCCACCACCAGCAGTACCCCAACTGGTCAGCACGTCTCAACTATGTAAGTAGAGCCTGCTCCCACACACATGCTTCATTCTCTACATCATCACCACATCAGCACATCATCAGCACACACAGTTAGTCTGAGCTGAGATCTGATGAAATTTCATGTTTGCTTCTGTGCAGGGCAAGAACAAGAAGAGCGACAGGAAAAGTTGTCTGCCTTCTACCAGAGTCTAAAAAGCTCCAGGATATTTGAACTGGGGCCTCATTTGTAAAGGTTGCTGCGCACAAAAAAGTAGTGAACTGTGTGTAAGCATCTTTCACTGCAAACGCTGGTATTCATAGAGAATTTCTACATGGAAAAAGGTGCCCTACCCTGCCATAGACCCATAAAGGCTGAAAGACTGAAGACCTCAACGCATCCAGAGGAAGCAGCCAACTACCTCCAGGCCCTCATTCGTTCCAGTGATGCTTTTAATTTATGATGATTCTAGCAGAAAAGCCTAACCAGGGACAGAGATGGCAAATGAGCCGTTGGCCAGAAATCTTGTGTGCAACATATTTGTATCTTGTCATTGTTAGTTGCTACAATGTTCCTTGAAATTGTCCCTGACAAATAAACGATTAAAATAAAACAAAAAGTCTCATCACTTATTGTTGACTTCAACAGTTGGTGGAGTTGATCCAACACTGTTCAGCTCATCCACCACATGCTTCTGTCAGACAAACTGCTGGAGACAATCCAGCATCAAGCATTTGGTGGCTCTCGTTTGACACGAACCCTTCGATGTTTAGTCGACTATCATATGATACTGAAGACAACTTAAAAAGTGATGATTCCATCCACGGTCTGGAGTAGGACAGAACTTTGTTCTGTGATATCTAAAGAAGATTTATGTGACTTTATATGAAATGGATATTTGTGTTAATTGTTAAAAACCTCTCATCTGTACAAAGCTGAAAAAAGAACTTATCTCAGCCATTCCTCAACTAAATTGCTCTCTCAATAATCAGCTGTTGTGGCCTTTTATAACCTGCCAATTCAGAATTTAATATCACAAGAAACAAAGCAAAACTGAAGTCTGATCTTTAGCATTTGTGAAGAATAAATTGCGTAATTGTCAGATTTCTCCTGAAAAGTCTTTGTATGACAGCACTGCTCCTCTCAGGGCTACATCTCTGTTAGCCTCTCAGCAACCTACAGCATGATGCAGTGTTTCTGTTTCAGATTTCAGAGGGTCAGTGTGCTTCAGCTCCGTGGATCACATCCATCTAACCAGCAGCACTGTGCTGTCTGAAGACAGCTGTGGGACTTCAAGCAGAGCTGCAGGGAAAATGAACCGATGAATATTTGGTCTCGGCTGTCAAATGTTCCTTACATATGTGACAGCCTTGATAGTTTGACCTGTGTTTTTCTGTCACAATCGCAGTAATCCTGCTCTACTGTAGCTCCTTCTCTGGTTGATGAAACTGATCACAGTTTAATGGAAATGGTAAAGATATTTACCAGCAGAATGAGGCATGATAATTACATTTATTCCAACAACTGCTGCTATTTATAAATGCAGCGGCTCCCAGACTTCTTTTTTACTCTCACAATGCTTCACCATTTATTCTTGAAATACTAGTGGATAAAGTTTGACCTGTTCAGGAATCTAAAAAGTATTCCAGATCAGCCTTTTAATGATCAATTTCAAGTACACATGACATATACTGTAGGTATTGTTGTATTAAGATGTTACAAACTTGTTACGGTATAAAAAATGATAAAATGCTTCTCATCTCTACCTATTCAGCAGTAGAAAACACACCTCATAAGCAGAATAAATAAACTCATGGGGTTTAAAAATGCACCTGTTAATGTATTTCAAAACTGGTTGCACATCTATATGTAGGTTTTGTGACACTTCTCATCATACAAAGTTTGGTCACACTTGACTTAATTTTGTGAGTAGTCTTGAGTCTGAAAACATCATTTCTATGATGATGAAAATCACCATGATGCCTCTATCCAACTAATCCAAAATACCACTACGTTGTTAATCTAACCCACCTCTAGAACAAGCAAGAAGATTGGGGAGGAAATGACATTGCAAGAATGCCACAGCTGGGGCAAAATGACTGGGATTGTGCCATTGGCCCTCAGGAGGCGGGGTGGTCCAAAGGTCAACGCTCACCATCGCCTCCTCCTTAGACTCAGCAGCTTATCTGGCAGCTCTGACTGAGGAGTGTGCCGCCATCCCACAGGATGACATCATCCAGAGGTTGTACCAGTCCATGAGGAGGAGGATTACTGTGGGAATCAATGTTGATTGGGGACACACTGATTACTGATTGTGTGAAATGTTGTATACTCCTGATGTTGTTTTTGTTTTTATTACAGCTTAATTCATCATCAACAGAATTCATTCAAATGAACTACAATTATCACACAACCATGTAAAGAAAACTAAATTATACTGCAGCTTAAGACAGGTGGATTCACCCATTAATCAGCAATGCTGACATCTGTTTCATGACTCTTTACCAAACAATGTGAGTTCTGCCAACTGACATCTTTATCTTCAATGCTGTGCACACATTGTGAATAGCTTTTTCTCCTTGCTCCTTCTGGATGCATGAAACCCTTTCTTTCTACAGCGAGGAACAGGGAGTCTGAACAACGGGTCTGATTGGGTCGGAGGAACTGCAAGTTGCATTCATGTTCCACTGTTTCAAACGCCAGGGTTGACCTGCTGGTTTTATGAACATGAGATTTTTCTTGGTTTGTAAAAAAACATTTCTAATGCCTGTCTGTATGGGTCTGCTTCAGGGGCAGGTCCATTTATTGAGATTTTACAAGGATTGTCCCAGTATTGATGAATTGTGACAATACAACTTCAATTAGTCCTTTTTTCATGTGCAAATGTTACAATCACTGCTGGGAGTTCAATATGTTTAACAGGACATCACCAAGCAATGATCCTCTAACACACTAACACTAATAATTTTAAAAACTTGTGATTAGAAATGTACCAGAACCATTAATTAATGCCAACTCTTTTCATTTTGTTCAATTCATTTCATATTATCTTTTTATTTCCTGTTTTAAACCATTGTGTATTTTCTGTTACACATTTAGTATAAAAATGTTCATTAATGATGATAAAGAAAAAAGTAAAATAACTAAATTTAGTCCAATTCAGTTGGTCTTGTATTATTGTTCTGATGAAAAAAGTTGCTACTTGGTGTCGCCTTTTTGAAGGAATCGTGGAGTGAGCCTTGAGCCTTCAGACCCTTTCAATCTCATCCGCTCCATTAGTCCATGGGCCAGACCAGATTCAATGAGTACCTCAGCTACCTTAGAAAAGACAGCGGCCCCTGAATATGAATACTGTATATTATATTTGTGATGGTGGTGTCTCATTCTTTGGATCAACGGCTGGTGTCATTGAGGGTTAACTGTGACTAAGATACCACTTGGGAAGGTTTATCAAGTTGAGATATCATCTAAAGATATAGACTTTTTCAAAATACCAAACTACAATTTGCCACCTTGGGTGGTACCAATTAGTGAAAATTCTGGCCCGGGCCCATGTTCTACTTTAAGGCCCACAATCACCCCTCATGGTGGGATAATATGGGAAGATTATACATTTCCTGAATCTTTACAGTCCTGTGAGCATTTCAGTTTTTGCTATTTGTGTCATTGAAGTTCCTACATGTCACAATGCTTAAATAAAGCCTATAGTTTAGGCGAGAATTGTGGGAAAATGAATGTTGTTGACAATTTGAAGAGCCCATGTGACCTCTATATTTATTAGACAGACTCACCACTGGGCTTAAATGAAAGCCATGAATCTACCCTTTAAAATGCTACCAAACATGCCCTCATAAAACATGAGTAAAGGTCCTGAAAATGAGCCTAAATTAGGATATGCACCAGCGCCTAGAATCCAATTTATTGTAGGGGGCGGTTAACTTCATGCGCTGATAACTGTGACAAAGCTACCACTTAGCAAAGGTTATCATACCTAAATATCATCTATGGACATGTACCTTTTCAAAAAATTGGATTAGAGTGTGCCACCTTGAGTGGTACCGATAAGTTTTGGGCTTTGGCCCATGGACTACATCTCCTCCCGTCCATCTCTCCTCCCCTCCATCTCCCCCCCTCCATCTCCTCCCTCTCTCCAGTCGGCTTCACTGCGAACACCCTGCCTATTAAACGGAGGTCCACTAAACAGAACACTAAGTCTCATTCCACTGGACTTTTTCTATACAGCTGGTTCGTGAAGCTCGTGGACGCGCGGTTCCAAGATACAGACTAGCCGCATCGACCAAGCTCCAGTTCCAGGATTCTTATTCTGGGCCAGTTTCCACTATTAACGAGGCATCTGTCGTTTTGTCTTCCGTGTGTGTTGATTTCCATTTCCAGAAATGTGCAGCCGGGGAATATGAACTTTTCTTGACCTCTCCTAGTTTCTATCCGCTCCACATCCTCTCTGAAAATGCAGATCCTCCTGTACACAGCTGTGTTCTTTTACTTGAAGGAGTCTGCCAGCGCACAGACGGAAGCAGAGTGTCCAACACGGTGCGATGTTAGTACCTGTCCGAGCCCCAGCTGCCCCAGCGGCTACGTGCCGGACCGCTGCAACTGTTGCCTGGTATGCGCTCAGGGAGAGGGGGAGCCGTGCGGACGCAAGGACGACCTGCCATGCGGGGATGGACTGGACTGCAAGCACCCAGCGGGCAAGAGGTTCTCCAAGGGCGTGTGTGAGTGCAAGTTCAGCCGCAAAGTGTGCGGCAGCGACGGGAGGACGTACGGTAACGTGTGCCAGCTGAAGGCGACCAGCCGGAAGGCTCTGCAGCAGGGGCTGTCCGGCGTCAGCCAGGTCCAGAGGGGACCGTGTGAGACCAGCACAGGTACGATTTACGCAGTGGTGCTTCATTTGGTTAACAAGACTGTCCGGGTTGGGCATAGGAGGGAAGAACCCACTAAACTCTGGAGAGGATCAGGAGAGCATAGATTCATTCTGCAATACACAGATCTAAGGTCTGGTGTTAAGGTAAATGATAATGTCCATTTATTACACCATACATCTTGAAGCACTCAGACCGCAATTAAAGTCAAGGCAAGGCTGCACTATGAGGCCATAGTAGGATTAAAGAGGATTAAAGTAGGATTAAAGAGGTATGCTCATGTCAGTGCGCCTAAAAGCAACAGTCCCATGATAGTGTGACTCTCATGACGTGAGTCCTGGACCATGAAAACCTGCCCATAGAATCTGGACCACATTGGTATCATTACTTAGTGGTTAGTTGGTTAGTAATTACTAAGAACAAAGCAGGAGGTCCAACCACAATCCATGGGATGAGACAGAACAAAGAAATATTGATTATTTTTTATGTTTGATCTTTTTTTTAAAAAAAATCAAAGATAATATGATATACTTTCATAATGCTCACTCTATGGCCTCTCAGCCGGCAGGATTCTTCTTGCCTGTAAGATTGAACTTGTCTGTTGTCACGAGGCTGTGTGTTCATCCCCACTTACACAATGTGAGCCTCAGAGAGAGAAGCGACATCTCTGCTGCAGCACGTCTACAACGAGTATCCGTGTATTCAAATCTGCATCCTTTCAGTTTCAGGTTAGAATATCAGGACACTAAACATGGTATTGGTTTGTTTGTTCACTGAAAATGTAACATGTGATCTCACTTTAGGGTTTTCCGACGACCAGGAAGTAGAAATGTCGTATGGTGAGAGTGCCCTGAACTGCTTTGTTCAGCCTGTTAAAGCAGACCTGAGCACAGTTATTTGGAGCAAAGCAGACAATCAGAATTAACCACACCAATAAAAAAGCTTTTATTCTGTCCTCCATGCTGACCTAGAAAGTTCCTCAACCCAGACACGGAGTTGGTGTTGGACTGTGGGACTGTAGGCCTCTGTAAACAGAAATACCAGAGAGTGGAGAGGCTCCATTAATCGAGGTTCCTTTAAACAGATTGTGTCTAAATGCTGCAGCCGGAGGTTAGTCGGATTTCTTTCTTTTAACTCCATATTCCAAATGCTGATAAAAGGCCTATCATTCAAGATTATAAAGGAAGTGAAGAAAATTGAGCGGCTCCCTCCCTTCGACGGAATCCACTCCAAAGTTTGATGGTTTCTTCCTTGGCACAAGTTTCATCAAAATCTGTCCGGTAGTTTTTGTGTCATCCTGTAATATGTAATCCCTCCAGCGAGTTCTGAGTAAGGGAGACGTCCTGAAGGCTTCCTAACCAGATACCCAAACCACCTCACCCTTAATCTGTAAGGCTGCGCTCAGCCAACCCACGGAGGAAGCTCCTTTCAGCCGCTTGTATCCGCAGTCTCATTCTTTCCTCTCATGACCACAGGGTGAGCTGGAGCGTAGCTCGACTGGTAAATAGAGAGCTTTGCCTTCTGACCAACATTTTCATCCCTTAAGCCATGCGTCTTTATGACTAAAAGTCTTATTAGTTTGAATTATTAATCATATGTCTAGAATATCCTCATGTAGACCCAAAGACTACAGCCCAATAAAACAGTTCTTCATTTCTGAGTGCTCCTCCACCAACAACAGACTCACCAGTAATGGTCTCATATCAGCCTGAAAGAAAGATGTCTCAAAGCTGCTGTAAACCACAAGTTTATGGTTTAGGCTTAGTTGAACTAAAGGGGACTGTTGGACCTCGGTGGGCGTATTCGCTCTACTTAAATATTCTGACATCCAGGATTTAATGGTATATAATGTTCTATGTTCTTCTGCGCATCCAAAAAGGCACAAGTCCAGGTTCACACAGTGAAGCTGTTTGAAGTAAAGCAGCTGTCTTCCAACAATGTGCTACTCAGACAGCGTTGGCACTGGGCATGAAAATGACATCTACGTCAGTCAGAAACTAGCAGTGATGCTTGTGCTGCACTGTGATGATGGAGCCCTCAAACTTTTCTTTTAACACTGCTGCCCTCTTCCCCAATATATTAATTTGGATTTTGCAAACTGTCCAACTGTGGGAGTGTCCTTAATGTGACGCTTCACCACTTGTGAACATAAGTTTCTCGCGATTGTTAAAAGAGAAATTGTATGCAGACGTGCTATTTATTCTTTTTTTTTATGGTGCACCCCATTTCTGTCCGTCTTTCTGGGCGCAAAAAAAATATTGTCACTAAACAATTGAAATTGAAGGCTTGCAGAAATCATTCGCTATCGACATTCTTTCTGTCAATAAGTTTCCAGTGAGGTCATGTACTACAGCGGATAGACATTATAGACACAGGAAAAGTCAAGGGTCACCACAGCAGTGAGGATTAGAGCTGTAGGGATCATGAAGATCAAAAATAAATGACATACTCAGGTACAAAGTTGATATTTTGACCTCATGCTGATGACATGAAACACATGGTCACGGAAATCTAAAACAGGAAGAGTTCATTCTTTGATGATCTTTCGTGAACAGTAAATGAAACATACCCGTCCCATTAGATTTGGATATTATTTGTGGAAAATTGAGTCCAGTTTTGATGCTACAGGACTGGTCAGGAGTGATCCTTTAAGGATCATGAATATCAGCAGTAAATTTCATGGCTGTCTGGTCAGTGACTGTTTAGAGAAGTCAGTCTGGAACATAGTGCTGGACAAGCAGACAGATTCCCCGTCTGTTGTGCTGATGAATTAAACAGATTGTAGCTTTACTGACTGCTACAATCACCAACACAGTCCACACTCGAGGGGTTACAGTCAACTGAAACACACACACACAGACAGACACACACTCCAGGAAACAGGAAGTCACAGCGGCCCAGAGTTGTGGCAGACTGTTTACATATCTCTTTGATCATAAAGCATTTATTTTGTCTGGGTTTTGTTAAGGGGTGTATGGCTCAAACACACACACACACACACACACACACACACACACACACACACACACACACACACACACACACACACACACACACACACACACACACACCGGCGGCATTGCATCCTTATGGGAGTGGTAAACTAAAAATATTCGGCTCACTGACCTACTGGTTGTGGTAAATCATCCATCATGGCCACAGTAGAAGTGAACGTTGGAGAAACTTACCATAAATTACAAAGGCAAAAAATGATTTGTTTTTGCTGTGAAAGTTATTTTTTAATCAATAGTCAAACCTTGAAAGCTAGATTATGAAACCAAACTAAATCATGACCCTTTAATAGAGAGCATTTGAATGTGCAGTAAGTGATGGAGGCTCCATGCAGCTCATGAAAGCTTTCACATGTGCTATTTTAAAAACTTTCCATCTGGGCGGTTCGTCTGCATCTCTCTGGGGATTCATCCCTACATTTCTTTAAGGTCTCCACCAGCAGAAACAAGAGTGTTTCATCTCTTTCTGGCTCTTACCTTGCTGTGGAAATCACTTCTAAATGTTAAAGGAAGGTAAAACTGGTCGTATGTGGTTCTCATTCTCCTCATGGTTCTGGTTAATTGTTAAGCTGGGGAGTTTTGAATAAGCTGAAGTTTCTGTTTTAACCCCCAACCCTCCTCAAGCCCGACATAAGAATGATGTCTGTCGGTCCATCAGTCCCTCCCTAATCATTTTTGTCCCGAGCATATCTTGCAAACTATACATACTAGCTTCACCAAACTTTACACATGTATTAACCATGATGAGGTAGTAATGCCTTGATTTTTAAAAAAAAAATTTAATACTAACAATGTCCACTCTTCCACCCAGTTTCATTGAAATTTGCGTTATGCATGTTCAAAAAAGTGTAAAAAATTCCTGAATCAGCCTCATGATTCAGATCCACTCCAAAATGTAATGGGTTCTTCTTAACTACATCCTCAACCCTTCCACCAAGTCTAATCGAAATCTATCAGGTACTTTAATCGATGGGAAGGGTGAAAAAGCCTTTCAAAAAAAGTCCCAGGCTCCGCCCCTTTATCCTTCGGGTTTTCCTTTTATTTGAATGGTGTTTTAATGATATCTAAAGGCTATGACATAAGAAATGTGAATTTGTAAAGACAATGTAATGTAAAAGGATTAAACCCACTGACTTTGGTTGTGATTCAGTCATTTTAGAATCCTTTTTCAGTCTAAAATAACACACCACATTTTCCTGACTTGGCTACAGTGCAGCTGGAGAGAAGACGTGTAACTTGTTATTAGTGGTTGAACGGGGCAGGTGGTTACAGTTTGAATTTGTTTTACCATCAGTGCTGCCAAGTTTGTGCCATCAGGTGGTTTGCTAATGTCTGGCTGGTGAAGCAGAAGAGACTGATGACCTGACACAGATTTACTCATTTTACATTTGACCATGTCCACTGCATATTTCAGGAATGAAATGAGAGAGCAAAGAAAAAAGCTTAGATAGACTGTTAGTATGGAGGTCCTAAGGTGACAGCAGTTAGTTGTATATCCTGCTGGATGGATACTAACAATGTAAATTGTTAATAGAGGTTCTTAGTATTAGTTTAAAAGTGGGTTTCCATGCAGTTCATTTGATACTTTAGTAGTAATAACAGTAGTAAGACTGTCGCCTCCACATTCTGGTGGAGGAAGAATCACATCCTTAATGTGAAGCAGGATTTAACTTGAGGTGGAGCTGGTTGAATAGACAGACAAGGTGGATGTCTCTGATGATGAGGAAAATGATTTCTGTAGGGTATTTTATGATCGACATTTAAATGAAAACTCAGGGATTTTTTTTATCTGAGCCATATATTCTCAGATTTTTGGGTGAGAATTTTTACAAAGGACAAAAACAAGTGATTCAGTGTAGTTAGAACATTAAACCAAGCAATGGGAATGCACTGTAATCCTATGGGAAAAAGTAATGCACATAAACGTAAACCGGTTGTTTTCTCCACTAACAGACTCATAAAGGATCCTACAGAGATACACCTGTGTCCTACAGAGATACACGTGTCCTACAGAGATACACCTGTGTCCTACAGAGACACACCTGTGTCCTACAGAGATACATGTGTCCTACAGAGACACACCTGTGTCCTACAGAGACACACCTGTGTCCTACAGAGACACACCTGTGTCCTACAGAGATACATGTGTCCTACAGAGACACAACTGTGTCCTACAGAGACACACCTGTGTCCTACAGAGATACGTGTGTCCTACAGAGACACACTTGTCCTACAGAGACACACCTGTGTCCTACAGAGGTACACATGTCCTACAGAGACACACCTGTGTCCTACAGAGATACATGTGTCCTACAGAGACACACCTGTGTCCTACAGAGACACACCTGTGTCCTACAGATACACACCTGTGTCCTACAGAGATACATGTGTCCTACAGAGACACAATTGTGTCCTACAGAGACACACCTGTGTCCTACAGAGATACACGTGTCCTACAGAGATACATGTGTCCTACAGATACACACCTGTGTCCTACAGAGATACACGTGTCCTACAGAGATACATGTGTCCTACAGAGATACACGTGTCCTACAGAGATACATGTGTCCTACAGATACACACCTGTGTCCTACAGAGATACATGTGTCCTACAGAGATACATGTGTCCTACAGATACACACCTGTGTCCTACAGAGATACACATGTCCTACAGAGATACATGTGTCCTACACATACACACCTGTGTCCTACAGAGATACACATGTCCTACAGAGACACACCCGTGTCCTACAGAGATACACATGTCCTACAGAGACACACCCGTGTCCTACAGAGACACACCTGTGTCCTACAGAGATACACGTGTCCTACAGAGACACACCCGTGTCCTACAGAGATACACATGTCCTACAGAGATACACGTGTCCTACAGAGACACACCTGTGTCCTACAGAGATACACGTGTCCTACAGAGACACACCTGTGTCCTACAGAGATACACGTGTCCTACAGAGACACACCTGTCCTACAGAGACACACCTGTGTCCTACAGAGGTACACATGTCCTACAGAGACACACCTGTGTCCTACAGAGACACACCTGTGTCCTACAGAGACACACCTGTGTCCTACAGACACACCTGTGTCCTACAGAGACACACCTGTGTCCTACAGAGACACACCTGTGTCCTACAGAGATACATGTGTCCTACAGAGACACACCTGTGTCCTACAGAGACACACCTGTGTCCTACAGAGATACATGTGTCCTACAGAGACACACCTGTGTCCTACAGAGATACATGTGTCCTACAGAGACACACCTGTGTCCTACAGAGATACATGTGTCCTACAGAGACACACCTGTGTCCTACAGAGACACACCTGTGTCCTACAGAGACACACCTGTGTCCTACAGAGACACACCTGTGTCCTACAGAGATACACATGTCCTACAGAGATACATGTGTCCTACAGATACACACCTGTGTCCTACAGAGATACATGTGTCCTACAGAGACACACCTGTGTCCTACAGAGACACACCTGTGTCCTACAGAGATACACATGTCCTACAGAGATACACGTGTCCTACAGATACACACCTGTGTCCTACAGAGATACATGTGTCCTACAGATACACACCTGTGTCCTACAGAGATACACGTGTCCTACAGAGATACATGTGTCCTACAGAGATACACATGTGTCCTACAGAGACACGTGTCCTACAGATACACACCTGTCCTACAGAGAGACACCTGTGTCCTACAGAGATACACGTGTCCTACAGAGATACATGTGTCCTACAGAGATACACATGTGTCCTACAGAGACACGTGTCCTACAGATACACACCTGTCCTACAGAGAGACACCTGTGTCCTACAGAGACACACCTGTGTCCTACAGAGATACACACCTGTGTCCTACAGAGAGACACCTGTGTCCTACAGAGACACACCTGTGTCCTACAGAGAGACACCTGTGTCCTACAGAGATACACCTGTGTCCTACAGACATGCATGTGTCCTACAGAGACACACCTGTGTCCTACAGAGAGACACCTGTGTCCTACAGAGATACACCTGTGTCCTACAGACATGCATGTGTCCTACAGAGACACACCTGTGTCCTACAGAGAGACACCTGTGTCCTACAGAGAGACACCTGTGACCTACAGAGAGACACTTTTGTCTGTTTACCTCAATAACTGTAGAAAATGACTCTCTGTAGGTTCAGTTCCAGTAGAAAATGAACTGACTGATCTCCATCGTTTTAGTCCCTAGAGTTTTATTAATGTTCTTTGTTCCACACGTTTCTGTGTGTTAATTATGTTAATTAATAATTATTAATGTTAGCATTAAAGTCATGAATGGGACACATACTGTGATCTGACAGAGGATGATGATGGTGACGATGGTGAACTAGTTGGACATGTTTCCTCCTTTAGAGAAAATTTGTCCCTGCATTTCTTACAAGCTGGGTATCCGTCCTCCAGGACTAGTCCTGGTTGGTTTTTCTGAGATCCAAAGTCGCCCCATTTTACTGATTTTACTTAATTTTGAGGGATGGAGGTCAGTGGTCTGTCTTGATTCTCTCTATCATTTTGATTTTCTCTCCTGCATTTATGTATTGGAAGTCAAGGAGTAACAGAGATGCACATGTGAGACAGGTCTTCTTCCTTCATTTTAATTATAATTCATTTTAATAAGCAAATGTTCATCATATGATAACTACCAAAGTTTACACCGTGGTTTACCATGAAACTGCTGCAACTCTAAATTGTGCTCAATCCTACAATTGTCACACCAAGCAGATCATTTTTATATAGAAACATACTACTAATACTACGGCTACTACTATACTACTACTACTACTACTATGGCTACTACTATACTACTACTACTACTACTACTACTACTACTACTACTACTGCTACTACAGCTACTACTATACTACTACTACTATACTACTACTATCCTACTACTACTACTACGGCTACTACTATACTACTACTACTACTACTACTGCTACTACGGCTACTACTATACTACTACTACTACTACTGCTACTACGGCTACTACTATACTACTACTACTACTACTGCTACTACGGCTACTACTATACTACTACTACTGCTACTGCTACGACTATACTACTACTACTACTACTATACTACTACTACTACTACTGCTACTAATACAGCTACTACTATACTACTGCTACTACTACTACTACTACTACTGCTACTACGGCTACTACTATACTACTACTACTACTACTGCTACTACGGCTACTACTATACTACTACTACTGCTACTGCTACTACTATACTACTACTACTACTACTACTATACTACTACTACTACTACTACTACTACTGCTACTACTATACTACTATACTACTACTACTACTACTGCTACTACTATACTACTACTACTACTACTACTACTACGGCTACTACTATACTACTACTACTACTACTACTACGGCTACTACTATACTACTATACTACTACTACTACTACTACTGCTACTACAGCTACTACTATACTACTACTACTACTACTACTGCTACTACTATACTACTATACTACTACTACTACTGTTACTACTACTACTACTACTACGGCTACTACTATACTACTACTACTGCTACTACTATACTACTATACTACTACTACTACTACTGCTACTACTATACTACTACTACTACTACTACTACTACTGCTACTACTATACTACTACTACTACGGCTACTACTACGGCTACTACTATACTACTACTACTACTACAGCTACTACTATACAACTGCTACTACTATACTACTACTACTACTACTGCTACTACTATACTACTGCTACTACTATACTACTGCCACTACTACTACTGCTACTATCACAGGTTTCACTGGTACACCAGAAGCATGTAACCTATGAACCTTGATGTTGCTGTTATTGATACTAATAGTAGCAATATTTGTATGGAGATAAGCACCAGGCTTCAGCCACACTCGAAATTCATTCAACTGTAATTATTCTTGAATTAACTGCTGACTGATTATTAAAACACAAAATTCTTATTGCCAGTACAGGTCCGTCAAATCCTGCCAGTCCACGTTACAAGTTCAACTTCATTGCGGATGTGGTGGAGAAAATCGCTCCTACAGTGGTCCACATTGAACTCTTCCTCAGGTACGGTGTGTGTTTGTCGGGCTTATAGGATCAGCTCAGTTTGGAAATGATAAACTCGTAGAATCCATCAAAAATAATTTTGGATTAACAAATGTGATTCCTAAATCTAATCATCATATAAATACTACATTTTGATAAAGTGATGCTCACTGTTACATACTGACATGTCCACACTGATGCAGAAAAACGGCTGTTGTCTGAAACTTTGCATGAACAGTAAAATACTAAAGTCTTAAAGAATCAGGCAGGTTTGGGTCCTTTAACTGCTGTAGGGTAGGATTAGAAGAACTACCTATAACAACAGTCATGTCTTTATTTCCACGGCAGACATCCTCTCTTTGGTCGGAACATCCCTCTCTCTAGTGGATCAGGGTTTGTGATGTCAGAGAATGGACTCATAGTTACCAATGCCCATGTAGTCTCCAGCACCACACCAGTGTCGGGTCAGCAGCACCTCAAGGTAAAAAATAGACTCTGAGAACTGACAATGATTAAAATAAAACAGTTTTATGTGTTAATTTAAAGGAAATAGTTCATATTTTGTAAAGCAGGAGAAAGCCTGACTCTGTTTAAAGTTGAAAAAATACACGTACAAATACGTCTAAAGCTCAACAGTGTTGGGAAGTAGTGAACTATAATAATAATGATAATAATAATAATAATAATAATAATAATGATTATAATAATAACTTAAATTTATTATTATTATTATTATTATTATTATTATTATTATTATTATTATTATAATTAAAGTAATAGTTTAGCTACATTCATATTTGCATAATGATTCAAGTAGTTAAATTACTTAAATTACTGCCATTTCTGGGTCATTAACTACTGAAACTATTTTGATCCATAAATGGAACAAAATACTTTAAAAAAAAAATGTTGTAATTGATTCTGTGCTGTAATTGAACCCCGATAGTTCCATTGATATTGTTATATGGGTTTATCTACTGTATCAAGAATAATAGGAGGATTTTAAGTCCTTCATACTTGGCAATGTTTGGTAATTGAACGGAAAAAAAGTATAAAATACTTACTTAAATACACTAAATACTGACTATTTACAATAAAATCTGCCTTTTAATGTTTCCTGGACACATCAGTAGATTCAGCGGTGATGTGATGAAGAGCATTTTGTTGAACAGGACGTTTAGAGGCTCCAGTTACAGCCAAAATATTGGTATAACCTTCACAATTGACAGAAAATTGCCTCAAACCTGACTTTCAGTTCTTTGGAAGGTTCAATGGGAGCTAACCCTAGTAAATTCATAATTACTGTATGTACTGTACCTGATATAAAGCTAACAAAAGAGAAATGGATCAAACCAAACCCTGTGATTTGAATTAGCTTCCATACGAATGATATATTTCTTGAAATCTAACTTTTCCTTTGTGTTTGAAAGGTCCAAATGCTTAACGGGGATGTTTATGAAGCCAGCATCAGAGACATTGACAAAAAGTCAGACATAGCTACGATCAAAATCAACCCTCAGGTGAGTTCAGCTCAACAAGCAGGAAATACTTTGTTTTATGGAACTTTACCTAACTTATGATGTGAACTCATGATGATGTCGTTTCATTTCATTCGGTTTATTTTGCTCAGTTTAGTTTATCATCCCATTATCAATTTTACAAAACAAATGAAATACTTTACCTCAAACCAACTGTACACAATCCATGTTTTAAGAAGGACTTGTATTACATGTCTATCTCAATAATAACATACTGTAGTGTTACAGCTATAGTTAGTACTCGAACCCAAAGAGCAGACTCAGACCAGACTGAAGTATAAAGTTAATTTATTGTAGGCATGTTGAGTTCTGGTGTGTGACTGAGGCTTGAGTGTCTGAGAGCTGAGCACGATGAGGCTTTGGTGTCGAGGACAGGATGTTGTTGTCTGGCACTGGGTTCCTGAACACCTGGAGATGCAGGTTAATTAGATTAGATTAGGATATCAACACGAGGGAAGGCCGATATATCTTCCACTGAGTTTGATCAATGATTAGGTGATGAGTGTTTTATACTGCAGGCTGATGAGGCGATGAGAGGCAGACATGCCAAGAGGTGACAGGAAATGCGGCAGAATACATGTCTGTTTAGCCGGACTTGAACCCTCACCCCGACATAAAGTTTAGTAGAAATCAGTTCCGTTGTTTCTGTAGGTAGGAAAAACTGCCTATCTAGAACTGTTAAAGAAATTAAAAAGAAATCCTGGATCTATCCCTTTATCTGGATCTGCACCAAAATATAATCGTTGGATGTAAACAAACAGGATTTGTTTACAAACAGGGTTTGTTTACACCGTTGACTCCACAGGGTAACTTTAATACCCACCTCATGGCCTCCATTAGTCCTTGTTCCAGTAAAACACCAGCAGGTTGATGCGTCTTTGGATGGTTCAGCTGAGTAAACATGTGTACAGTGTGAGTCATGCATTCAGGTTCACCACAGTGTTAATAGGGTGTGGTAATGAACCACAGATCCAGTCCTAACCTCCCCTGGGGCACCATCAAACTCAGGCAAACAGCAGTTCCACATCTGATCCTACTTCAGGGATTCTAGGGGTTTTTCTTAGTGGGCTGCTCTGTAGCAGTTTGCTAATCTACTGGGCTGATGCTGGTCATGATAAACCAGGCATGCATTAGGTCATTATTTCTATTATATTTTTGATTACATCATTCAATCGTCATCATCAACCATCCTGTGTGTGGTTAGCTATAGAAATACTAAATGAGATATATTGACAAAGTAAAGCCCGTTCCAGGAAGCCAGAGGCCCAGCCATGACCAACACACCAGCAGAGAGTGAGAGGCGCCCTTTGTCTTACTTCTTGTCCCGTCACTCTGACCTTAGTATGGAATGCCGACAGTCTTCAGCCATGACTGGACCACCGGTTGGAGTTTATTGTCGTATCGTCAAAAATATCACACATTTTAAATTTGATACTTTACATAATGAATATGAAAATACAAAAACAAGTGCACCAACAACGATTCAAACATAACAGGTGCAACATGGTGCAAAGACAACAAATCTCTCCTCCAATGTGGAAAAGACTAGGAGATGGCAGTGTGTAATCCACAGTGTGTAATCCACAGTGTGTAATCCACAGTGTGTAATCTTTTGAAACGCCACCATACAGTCGCCGTGTAAACAAGCAAAACCCAGGTCCTCTGAAAACGATGACGACACAGCCACGCTTCATGCCGGCCTATGACGGCTCCACAATGACGGACTGTCCGGTTCTGTTTGTGCTGCAGACTCCACCAAACCATTGTCGTGTAAACAGGGCCTGAGAAGGTCCAACAGCGTCTTCATTTTCTAAGGAGACTCAGGAGGGTGAACACCCCACCACCACCCCACCCATCATGACAATGTTCTACAGAGAATGTTCTTACAAACTGTATCACAGCCTGGTACGGAAAGTGGACCAGATCAGATCTCTCAACCTCACAGAAAAGTGTAAGAACTTCAGAAAAGATCATTGGTGTCTCCCTTCCTGCCAATGCTGACATTTATCAAACCAAAAAAGCTGTCTCCAAAAAGCTTCAAGCAGACATCCCCATCACCTCTTTTTGCACTCCTGACATCTGGAAAGAGATTCCAGATCATGCGAGCCAGAACCACCAGACTGTGCAGTAGCTTCTTCTCCCAGACCATCAGGACCCTGAATAGAATGAATCTCGCCACTGGCTCAGATAACTATTACATCTGGCTCACATCTGTGCTGCAGAAGGTCGGAATGAATTCTGAGGAAGATCTGGATGTGTTGCTGTTGGATGCAAGAAGGTGCGTTTCATACACAAAGGCCCACCTGTTCAGGTGCCTGCATACCTGGTGTGTCACACGAGGACTCTGGAATCCAAGATTCTGGTTTGAATAATGACCCTCCTATCCCATGGATATTATGGTGAGACTAGGGTTGGGCACTAAATTAATCAATGTCAGATTTCTGTCCCATAAAGTAGAATGACAAACTTCATGACATCATCATGTAATAAATGAACTAGTTGGATAAGTTGTTGTTGGAGATAACTGTTTGTTTTTCTCTCTCTCCAGGATGAGGTTAGCTGAGCATCTTTCCTAGTGTTAGCCAACACTCAGCTTCAACACACAGCTAGCCACCAACATGATATTTCGTTTGTTAAAACAGTTTATGGGATTTTTAGTGTGTTCAAACCCTGAATAAACCAATAGTATGTAGTATTATTATTATATATATTATATATTATTACTACTATGAAAAATGACAGTGTGCAAGCGCTGTAGTGGCAATAAACGTAGAGACAAGTTTCTTCTTCTTTGATAAGGCAGACTAGACGCTGTAATGGAGAATTGCTGCCCTCTACTGTTTGTTAGTAATGATCCATTTTACTGTTATTTATATATTTCTTTACTGTGCTGATTTTCCTGTCAGGTCATTTGAGGGCAGTTATCCAGGTCAAGTAAAGTATTTTCTGCTATTTTCTTTCCCGCAACTTTTCTATGACTCCAAATGAGAGCTAATGCTGATCAGTGCATGTCCCAGTAGTATAAAGGCAAGACAATATGTCCGGTGTGCATCTGTCAGCATCGTTGGGTATTTTTCTGCCATGTAGAGGCAGACAGTTCCCATCAATACAGCTTTCAATTTTGGGAAGTGATTTCCATATTGTACAGTGGTGTCTCATGTTCTCTATAATCATGTTGTACTGCATGTTTGGACCCATGGTGTGTACTTATAGCTGCTCCATTGATTCTTCTTCTTCTTCTTCTATAGATACTTGTTAATCATTTTATACATTTGTCTCCAGCTGGAGAGCCTGATTTGATACCTTGATTAAACTTGATATTCACTAGAACTTCAGTACTTTGGGCTAGACCAACATTAAGATGGGTGGGAAGGTGATTCAGTCCAAAAATATCATCATCTGCTTTCAAAAACCAATATTGGTTGAACCTCACGTCCCAACGTGACCGAAAGTTGACATCTCTGCTTCAGAACTGGGAGAGCTGGATCAGGACCAACACAGGGAGGAGTGACAGGAAGCAATCCAAGACTCCACCCGAAGAAACAGAGCAGCTGTAGCTCAGTGCCTCTCTCCCTCCCTCACACCATCTGTCTGCTGAGCATGTGTTTCTCATCAGCTCTATTCTCCCCCCCTCTCCCCTCATCTCCTTAACCCTTCCTTTCAAAATATCTCCTGCCTTTTTCGTTGTGGACACTGTCCCACTTTACAACCTGCTTCTTAGTCATTTTGTGCCTGCTGGTGATGACTGCAGGCAGTGAGAAGAGGTTTCAATCTGCAGAGTTGAATGAGTGGAAGTTTTATGGGGGGTGCCGACCACTATTGCATCGCAGTAGCCGGTGTGTAATGTGACAGAAGCCTTGATTACAGTAAGACGTTTGTGGAGTTTTGCTTCAAAGCAGGGTGTAATCTACTACTTTTTGAGAAATAAAGGGTACTGTCCACGACAACCCCAAGGATCCTAACAAATATTACGTCAGCAATGGGGAGTGATGGGTTTGATTGTGTGATGGAGTGATGAACATTGTCCCAAGAGGGAACACTGCAACTGGAATTTACAGGGCAGCCTACGTATTTAAATCTGGCAGATCTAGATTTTTATTTGGATCTGCTACAAATTACTCACTCAGACATACCAACACCTTAAATATGCCTGATTTCTTTTCTTCAAGATTCATGCATTATTTTTACATTACATTTTTCTCTGAGAAATTAAAGAAAATGTCAAAAAAAACAAAAAACAAAAGCAAAACATAGATCTTACAATATGAAAGAAAGTGAAAAAAAATATCAACATCAAAGTTTAATGGGCTCTATTCTGGCCCGAGACCCATCCTCTCAACAAGGCAAGATCCATTTTTGCGGACGGATGAAGGTCATCACTTTGTGTTGAAGAGCGGTAGACAGAACCTCCTTTACAATTTGAAACCTGTGTCATTGCGTTGTTTGATTTAAAATCCACATTTTAGAGAGACCTTTAACTGTGACCATCCCAACACACACCTGTGCAACAATCACGTTGTTCAATCAGCATCATGACATGCTGCACCTGTCAGGTGGATGGATTACCTCCATCAAAAGCTCACTACAACGGATTTTAACACGTTTGTGAACAAAATGTGAGGCGAATCATCCTTTTGTTTTTCAGAGACAAAGTCTAAGATCTTTTACTTCAACTCATGACAAATGGGAGCAAAAACAAAAGTGAATTTAGTTTGAGTTTCAGGTGACCTGGAGGCTCCAGTGTGGCTGTAGTGAATGTAATGGTGGTGAATCATTGTGGTTCCTTAAACGTCTGATATCCTCCTACAGAGTCATCTTACTCTTTATCTTTTCCTTGCCTCCTCCCAGATAAAATTACCTGTACTATTTTTGGGCCATAGCGCAGACCTGAGGCCCGGGGAGTTTGTGGTTGCGATCGGCAGTCCATTCGCCCTCCAGAATACAGTCACCACTGGCATTGTCAGCACCGCTCAGAGGGACGGCAAGGAGCTGGGCCTCAGGGACTCCGACATGGACTACATCCAGACGGACGCTATTATCAATGTGAGAGTTCAGCAAGACAGACAGATGTCAGTCAAAATGATGGTTGAACTGTACCGTTGGTGTTTTTTTCCTCTACAGTCTGGCTCCGTTTCAGGTTAATAGATTGTAAAAATCTGTTGTCATATTGTTCATATTGTCTTTGTACAGCACAGTACTGTTTTTTGTGTTTTTGTTCACAGTACGGGAATTCAGGAGGCCCTCTCGTCAATTTGGTAAGTTTTTATAATCTTTTCCTGCTTGGGTCTAGTTATTAAATTTTAATTTACACAACGGCTGCGTTTTTCGGGGCCCTTGAACTCTTATTCTTTATAAACCAAGAAACTTTTTGTACCTTGTACCCAAACTTTGTCCTGCCGTGTCTCTGTCTGTCTGTGTTTGAGGATGGGGAGGTGATCGGCATCAACACCCTGAAGGTTGCAGCTGGAATCTCATTTGCCATTCCCTCCGACAGGATCACTCGCTTCCTCAATGAATCACTCGACAAGCACAGCAAAGGTGAGTGACGTCACTGGGATGATGACCCGTCTCTAACCTGCTGAATGTACAGAAACTAACTGGAGTCTCTTTCAGATGTGAGGTCGATAAAGAAGCGTTTCATAGGAATCAGGATGCTGACCATAACGCCAACGTAAGTCTGATCTTATAATTATTGTGTTGATGGGAATTGTGGAATTTAGTGAAGGTCAAGCTGATGCTAATTACAAATACTTAACTGGAAACAGAGCAGTACCACCGGAAATCTTTGGGGGCAGTGTAGCCTTAATTTAAGCAAGAAGAAGAAAACAAAGAAGAATAATGTGAAGTGAAATAATGAAAAACTCTCCGTCCACGTCGTACCTCTATCTTTACCTCTGCTTTTGCTGCTTTTCATTGACTACACAATCACAACCACCTCTACATCACTATTTTTTTGGTTGTTGTCAAAACGTCTGACTCGTCACTGCCCTCTTGTGGGTGTATTGCTTAACGTTTTGACATATAAGATGTATGGAAGTGTGTGGGCGTTGAAGACTGAATCATTTTAAGTGGACTTATTTATTTGTGAAACTGAGAGAGTATAGATGAGCCTTAAGGATCAGCTAAGTGACACCATGCACCGATCCTTGGGCTGATCCCTACAATTTCTCTGCTGCAGGGGAATACTATTACCTACTACTATTACTACTATTTACCTAAAAAGTGACATTAAATATTGGCATTGAAAATATAATATGTTCATATCATTCTAAAATACATGGCTGTTTCTGAGGGTCCAGGGCGAGGGGACTCAATGTTAGAGTAAGGTTAAGTATAGTATGTGTCAGAATGTACAGGATATACCTCTTGGTATCCTCTATATATTATAATATAATATATATAATATAATATATTATATTATATTATATTATATTATATTATATTATATTATAGGGTTGGGGTTATATTATATTAAATAGAATATTATATTATATTATATTATATTTTGTATAGTATATCATGTATATTATATAATATTAAATATAATATTATAATATAATATGATATAATATAATATAATATGTATTATATGGATCTGGTTAAATAATGGGCTTTATTTGAAAAGGTTTGAATTTGTTGTAGATTAATTGAAGAGCTGAAACAACAGAATCCAGACTTCCCTGATGTTACCAGTGGGATTTATGTCCATGAGGTTCTCCCTCACTCACCTGCACAAAAGTAAGTTTAAGTTCATACATTAGTTACTGTTTCTGAAGCGAAATTAATGGTTTGTAAAAGTTGTCTCTCTGTGTCTCCAGAGGTGGGATCAAAGATGGTGACATCATTGTGAAGCTGAATGGCAAACCTCTGACTACCACAGCTGACCTGCAGGGGGCGCTGCAGGAGGAGAAGGCCCTCCTGCTGGAGGTGCGGCGGGACAACGATGATCTTCTTTTTAACATTGAGCCTGATGTTATCATGCAGTAGGCGTCTGAAGTACGGCTTGCAGAGTCAGACCAATCTATTTTTGTGAAAGCACACGACCAACGGAGGAAGAACTGAATCAAGTGCTCACATCGTCTGACACTTTTGCTACTGGCGCCCACAGACCACATGATGCAGTTTTGGTATGAAGGATTTACTGCTGTTTATCCCACCTGCTCAGACCAGGTTTAAGAGCTGCACACAACCCCTTTAATGTATGTCAAATACTTGATTGTTGGACTTTGATTATATTTTTAACCTGTAGACACATTTACTGTACAAGTGCCTCAAAGACATGTTCTTAATATGAAGCAATAATCCTGTTAGGCAAGAGGCACATCAATAAATTACAAAATAAATCAAAGATGATGAATGTTGAATTGATACATTTGCTATTGAATATTAAGGAATATCCTTAAGTATTTTTTTGTGTCCAAAAAAGTGTCCTCTGACTGAAGGCATGACATGACCATAACCACAAAACTCCTTCAGTGGCGATGCCACGCAGCAGCATCCACTGAAACCAGAATATAAATGTTAGCTAACAAGGGATAAAATGTGAATGCTATGAAGAAACTATTAAAGTGCTGAAGGCATAAATCTTCTAGGTCAGTCCATCTTGGCTAGGCGCCGTACTGTAATCGTGATCGATGATGTCACTTACACTGATGCATCCCAACCCTCGCTTCTGCACAGAGCGCTCTTGACCTGTTTGTTCTAAATTTATTAATATTGAGCCAAATTGCACCAAATTGGACACTGCACTTCCTTTGGCCTCCAGCGACTCTAAAACCAAGTTTGAAGTAGATCAGATGAACCGTTCTTCAGGTACAGACAGGAAGTCACAGGGGTGTGGTGTGTGATTGTCACTTTTTGTCCATACACATGTTAAATGAAAGAATGCACAAACACCATCTTGAATGCTAAACAGTGATGAATTCTAAAAGAATGAGAGGAGTTCAGTTCCCTTCATCAGCTCTGCTTTTATGTTGTGTTTTCCAAAGACCTACATAAATCCTCATCTATGGTGTCTGAAGTCTTTAACGGCCAGTTCCAGGTCATGTTTTAAACACATCAGTGTCTTTCACACGAGACAACAATTAGTTTTAGTTCGGTCAATACTGGTATTGATCATTCAAGTGTCAGCCAGTACGGTCCACTGCAGATATGACTGATCGTCCTACTTTACCACAGCTAGTGGGTGTTATGTTTTTAATTTTCATTCCTTGTATTGTAGGTCAGTTATATAGACGAGGAAAGACGAGGCAGCTTCAGTCAAAACCTGTTCAAACTGACATCAGCCTTCAAAAAAACCTCATTAAAAAATGGTGCTGACCTACATTTAATCTTTTCCTGGAAAAAACTTCTTAACACCCCAAACTAAGTGTGAAAATAAGAGTGTTATCCAAGAGGTGACCATCCCAAAGACCTCATTCTATTTAGGTGATTTGTTCCAGGGTTCTGAAAGCCTGCAGAAAAAAAAATCAGACCCCAGAAGTCTGTGTGTGTGACAGCGACTTGACAGGCAGAATAAAACATACAATAACTAGTATGTCAGACAATTCTACATGCCTGTTGTTCAGGTTCATTGGCCAGTACCCACAAAACATGTTAAATCATGAATAACCATGATTTGGTCATAACATACAAGTAACAGTCATTGGTGCATTTCAGACTAAATGATGATGTTGGTGAGATTTTTTTCTGAATGATTGAAAAGACCTGGTCAAGGCGATAATTTACCGGGTCTAATTAATGTCATAGAGAAATAACTGATGATGTCACGGCTTTCACAAAACTTACGTGACCAGGCAGTTAGGATGCTGATGATGCTGATTGGTCAGAACTCAGCAGACGTGTAGCACAGATGTTACGTAGGCGTGCGTATTGTCATGGGTAATGCTATCGTGCCGCATACATCCAGGAAGTGGACCGTTTTGGTGGTAATGTCATGATATGGGGAGCCATTGCTAATGGATGGTGGTCAGACCTTGTCCACATCCACGGTACACTGACAGCTATCTGTTACCAAGATATAGTCCTAGGTCCACATGTCATTCCCAGGATACAACAATCAGGCATCACCTTCATGCAGGACAATGTCAGACCACATGTGGCTCATGTCTGTCAGGAGGAGTCTACCTGGACCAGAACAATGTCGCTCTCCTTCCTTGACCAGCATATTCACCAGATCTCAACCCAATAGAGCATCTGTGGGATGTTCAGGATCACCGGGTGAGACAGAGAGCTCCTGATCCAGCAACACATGAACAACTTGTCACAGCTCTGCAGGAAGAATGGCATGTCATCCTACAAGTCCAGAACAACATCTTATCCATCCAAGAGGTGTAAAGTAGTGATAAATGCTGGAGGTAGACATGCACGGTAGTGACTATTGTTGTTCTCTGTCTCACCATCCACACTTTTTGACTTGAAAACACTAAGACAAAAAACCCACTAATCTGCACAAAAATGATTTTTCTTAATGGCTAAAGGGATATTTAATATGAACAGGATGGCATGTCATAAAAAAACTATGCGTTTCTACTGTTGCTCAGTTAGAGGCTGACTTTTCTTTCAGTTGCTATCAGCAACTAGATGCCAGTAATTCCTACACAGTGAGTGTTTGAGCATCACAATGACCTCCCAGTGTAAGTCTGGATCGTGTCTATGTCCAAACAGATTGTTCAGCATTGTTGAGGTTTATTCTACCTCTCCATCACTAAATGTCAACCACAAATGTGTTGATGTAGTTTAAATGATGTACTCTGTTCAAGCGAACGGCACAACATGCTTTTCATTTAGTCTAAACACTGCTGCTGCTCTGGTTCCTGACTGCATATCACTGACAAATCCAAATGTTTACATGTTGCCAAGAGAGCAATAGTCTCCATCAGCCTGTGGAAGCAACTTAATAAAGGTTCAACAAACTCTGCTTTATTACATCTGTAATGTCTTTATTGTGTTGAAATCCAAGTTATTCAAATTTATACCCACATTTCTTCCCCTTCAAATCTAGGTCATAGGCAATGACTCATGGGGCCTTTTTGTGGGAAACATTTAGGAGCTATTCAGCCCAGTAGTACAAATACCTGACGCTGTGGAAACAAGGCTGAGGTCTCTTCACAGCCAGCCATAAACATTCCTGAGTGAAAACACGTCTCCCACGCTGGGATGTGGAGGGAAAAAAACACAAAGGAAACTCTTTTTGGGGTTCAGTGATAAAGTCACTGCAGGCAGATGGTTTTCAGCCATGATCACCCTTTTCTTCACTACTCTAGACAAAAAGTTTGTTTTAAACACTGGCAGTAAGAGGTAATTTAATCAATTAAAAAAATACTATAGAACTTAACAGCATTAAGGTAATGTCATATTTGAATGCTGAGAATGAGTGATTACTGGGTACCTCTTATTCTGCCCTTCAATAATCAACTTACTCTAAATCCAAATATACAGAAATATAAGGAATAAATGTTAAATCTGAGAAGATACAAACTATAAAGAAGTGAATTTGACTGACAGAGCAGAAACACACACACATGGTAGGATTTGTTGATATAATAAAAATGGTCTAGACTTCAGAAAAGTGATAAAAGTCTTGAAATAAGGGTCAAACCACTCATTCCACAAACTCATGAAGTCAAAATGAGCCTGTGAATTCTGTCACACATAAAGATTCCTCTTAAATCAAGAGTTGTCATTAGGTTTCCTGTCCTCTAATGATGGAATCAAGCACATGATTACACTATATAGATAAAGCTGTTATTATTATTATTATTATAACAATAATAATAATAATAAGATAACAATATACTATATTACTGATAGTTCATGCATGAATTCATCATAATTTATGTAGCCTTACTATAAGTTATTACCTTTTTTTACTGAAACATTATACAAACTGTCAGTTATATGTAATCGAAGGATCTAGATGATGAAAACAAACCAGTGTCCCAAAATAAACCAAGGAGGACCATCTGAGTAGAAAACAATGCAGTGTGTGCACAGAACTGTGCATTTCCTGAAGTGTGTGCTGCAGAAGGTCACACAGCTGGGTTCAATTCACAGTATGATTTATTGTAGTGCAATAACATATATGACCTATATTCTGGCAGACATGTTGTATAAGAGCGGTGTGAATGTGGAGACACACAGAGGCAGTGTAGACCCACATCCATGTGTTTTCAATGTACTGGTTAAAGCTTGATGCTTTTAACAAGTTGGTTTAGTTTGTCTCATGAGATCCAAATGTTTAATTACCTCTGCAAAGGAGGTTATGTTTTCATCTGTGTATGTTGGTCCGTCAGCAGGATTATGCAAAAACAACTTCCGTTAAACTTGGTAGAAAAATGAGGCAAGGGGCAGGAAGTAATTAAATTTTGGGGTGGATCTGGGTAAAGGGGGTGATTCTGGAATGTTTTACCATTTTCTTTAACATTTCTAGATTTTCCTTAATTACACAAAAGTTACTGAAAGGACTCCCATGATACTTTGTTGAGGGGTGGGGCATGAGCCAATAAGGTAAACAAATGAACAAACACTTGGGGACAGTGGTAAGGAAAAACTGATTAACAGCTGATGGGATGCAGGTGGCTGAAATAATATATATAATAATATTGATGACATCACCAGCAGCGATCCTCCAGCAGCAGAAACCAGAAATGTGTCTCCGCCATCTGTGACATTTACCCATGATGCACAGCAGCTTAACTTCATTAATGATTCAAATCTCCGGCACGCCTGTTCCACACACAGGGATGTGCAGCAGCCTTCCTCCTCCTCCTCCTCTTCCTCCTCAGTTAAACATGGCTGACTTTGCTCATATGCAGTCAGATGGAGTTGTTGATGGGACAGAGGACTGGGAGACGGTGGAGGCAGAGGGTCCACCAGAACCACATACCTGTCCCTCAGAGATAAGTGGTGCTGGTTCACCTGGTGCCACTTTGCCTCTTGTGCTTTGCTTTGCACTGATTGTGTGACGTTTAGCAAAAGGGAGTTGGGCACACCCTAATGTACTGGTGCCATGCACTGTAGATGGTATAATAGGGCCCTATAACCAGTCTGGCTGAGGGACATCTCAGGATACACCAGCAGGTGCAGGAGGAAGTGGCTGCACAGAGGGACATTTGGGCTCCTGTGCTTTGCTTGTGGCAGATATTGGATGGATATGGACAATTATTATTTAAGACAATGGATGGATAAACAATAGACATGTCTAAAAGTCTGTTTCTGTAGTAGCAGTAAAGACCATTTCTGTTTCCATGAGCCAATGCTCTGTAATTAGAGACAACATTATTCAAACCTCACTGTGGGGAAAGCAGACGTAGTTGTGCTGAGTTGCTCTGTGGTGGGTTCAAATAGGGATTATGTGGGGACACTGGGTATAAATGCAACATGCCAGAGCAATGAATGACCTGGCCTGTAAGACCTCGATAACAGGCTTCACAGTGACTGTCAGTTGTTTTTGGCTTGGTGTCATGTGAGTCCAGTTACAGGCTTCTGTTGGAAAATCATCCTGACCTGCAGAGAATGTATGATAATCTAATACCAATCTTTCACAATTAAACCTCCAGCAACCAATACGTCTGTTTTCAGTAGGTGGTCTACAGTCCATGGCTGAAGTCCATTTATGGCGTGTTCAACTCACTTTGTTGTCTAGCTAACGACACATATCTGTATGCAAAATAAATCACAAGATGCACTGAGGGACAGGTATGTGGTCCTGGTGGACCCTCTGCCTCCACCGTCTCCCAGTCCTCTTTCCCATCAACAACTCCATCTGACTGCACATGAGCAAAGTCAGCCACAGTGATGATGAACATATTAATAACATCACCTGCAAAGTACAGCAGCTTAACTTCATGAATGATTTAAATCTCTGACCGGATCTAATGTTAATGTTTCGTTTTCTAAAGGCTTGATGATTTATGAGCAGAATATGGAATCACATGTGGGATCCAGTGATGTCTCACTGATAAAAGCTCTCTTCAATAATCATCTTGAACCCTTCACATTTGGCAACATAACCCCTACTTTCTTCCTCTTCATCATCCTTTCCTTCTTCCCTCCTGTCTACGTGTGTCTTTCCTCTGTTATTCTGAGCAACATCTTAATTTGGTCAACTCTCACAAGCCAACCTGTAATTTAGTGTTTTGGTTTTTTGGGTAGATGTCTGATCCTCTAAACGGAGGTTGTTCGGGGTCTTTAACTCTTGAGCCTGAATGACTGTCACCTGGACAATAAACACAGCCTCTCTGATGAAGACTCTACCTTTTAAGATCACTACGCAGAGCAAACTGTCTCAGCTGCTGCTGTTCTTCTATCACTGTTCTGTGGGAAGTATCCTCTCTTCTGGCATCCTGGTGTGGTTTATTCTGGTGTGGTTTACGAGCTGCATTAAATCTATTAAATCAGCACACAGCATCCCTCTCTCCAGGACACCACCTCCTCACTCTGCTGTCCTTTGGACGGCGCTTCAGGTCTATTAAGACCTGAACGTCAGACTTCTTAACAGTTTCTACCCGTGTGCCATCAGAGAGCTGAACTCTGTTTAAAGTGGTACTGGATTATACTCTGGACTCTATTTATTATGGATTTATTTATTACTGACTTTTATTTTGTATCACTTGAGTTTTTATTGTTGTTCTGTGTGATTGTTGTCTTTTTTTAACCTTATCTTGCGTTTTCCTTCCCACCACTGAAAGCGATGAACTGAATTCATTGTACAAAAAAGGGATTCTATTCTATTCTATACTTTGTTTGAGTTAAGTCCTGCATAATATGCCTGAAGGGTACCTGACTGCCTGAACTTTGGACCTCGTCTTTGCCTCATCAAAAACAATATGTAATGGGGCGGCTGTGGCTCAGGAGGTAGAGCAGTCGCTCACAGAACGAAAAGGTCAGTGGTTCCATCCCCAGCCCCTGCAAGTCTACAAGTCGACGTATCCTTGAGCAAAGAATCTGCTCCCCAGGCACCGTAAAGGCAGCCCACTGCTCCTCAGGGATGGGTCAAATGCAGAGAAAGAATCTCCCCCTGTGGGATTAATAAAGTATCTATAAAAAAAATAATCCTTATTGGTCAGAAACATAACTGGAATCGTTGCTTTGTTAAAGTAGCATTTATGCATTTAATGATGGAAAAATGAAGATTCTTCAGATGCATAATTTTCATAATGAGCATTGACATGTTTTAGAACAGATGGTGAAAAATACATAAATGTTTACATTTAAAGCAAATATCCAGCATGTTTTAAATCAACATATAATTACATTCATCATTAATTATTTATCCATTATACCCATGAAATATAGAGAAAAACAAAAAAATCATATAAAGTCACTGAAATCACAAATCATCCCTTCTTAAGATATCAAATGATTTAACGTATCATTGATAGTTAAAATCAAATAATTTAATGTATTATTGAGAATTAAAATCAAACAATTTCATGTATTATTGATAACATCAAATTATTTGACGTATTATTACCCAGCTTTAGTGTGGTGATTAGCAGGTCCAAGGTTTCTAAGGAGTCTCCATCAGTGTAACTGTGATGATGTCTGTTTGTTTGTTGGTTGGTTTGTTAGCAGCATTAGACAAAAACTACTGGACAGATGGATGGCATGGGCCGGGAAAGAACCCATTAAAGCTTTGTGCAGATGTAGATAAAGGACCCATCCAGAAGATCTTTAAACTTTCACTTTCTTTAAAGCCCACGTCAGACCAAAGGTTCACAAGACAAAATATTTTAAGGTTTCAAGCAGAAGTTGCAGCAGTTGTAGACTGGCCCATCTCACCTCGACTTGCAACGTCTCACCATGAATCTTTGGTCTGCACAGGGTCTGACATTGTGAGATGAATGGTTGATAGGGTACTCTGTAGTTAACATTTTGGACACTTATCAATATCATGTGCGTTAAGTGATAGGCGCAATATTGAACTACGGAGTATTTGGCAAGAAGAACTGGACATTTCATTTTAAACTGTACAGTTGGGAGGTTTGAAGGCACACACATTCTACATCTGGAATAAGGACACATGTCCAGCTTGTGTCTGGGTTCTAGAGTTTCGGACGTAGGGATCCGACTACAGGCTTGTCTGAGCAGAACTCCTTCCACCAGGACGGCCGCTCCAGCACCTGGCGGCCCTGCATCACAGCGGCCCACAGGTTCTTGTAAAGCTGCAAAGAAGGAGAAAAAAAGGCAGATATAACAGGTCTTACACTCCACTTCAAATTATTTTCATTGGTCTAAAACTCACAACTTATTCATGGCTATTTGGTTGATTTGGACATTGACAAGTATTCCAGAGTAAAGAGTAAAGTCCTGCATAAATCCAGTCTTTGTTTAAGTAATCTATTACTGTATTTCTATATGGATTTCTGTAGTAAACATGTAAATGGAATGTAAAGGCTCTCTTCATCAAGTCACTGTGGACTGTAGTTAATTAGCTAGTGAGCTACATGTGGCATTATGTGCCAGTAAACTGCTATTGTCTGTCTTATATTAGGGATGTAGATGTATGGTCACCATCTACAGACCATAATATCACCATCTACAGACCATAATATCACCATCTACAGACCATAATATCACCATCTACAGACCATAATATCATCATCTACAGACCATAATAATAAGGACCAACAACCCAAACCAACAGTGACTGTCTGTGACCTTTGACCCCTCAGACATGACTCTATGGATCATTTTGCTCCATGGACTCAGGGACACTTTTAAACTGTTACCACTGGAGTTTCTCCCATGAATTCTATGAATCACTTCTTGTCTAAACACACATCAAAACGCTGCCATCAAACTGCCTGTTGGACACCTAACCACAATTAGAAGCTGTTACCCTGATCATAAACATACTACTGGTTTCAGAGAACCAACCCAAACAGACTGATGTATTATGGCTCCATACCTCACTATGTATTTTTTATGACGGCAGCTGAACAGCAGAGTGAATCAGAACAGGGCGGAGTGTTTTTTATCCTTTGGATTATTTAGTGTTTTTATTACAGGTTTACAGGAAAGGGGAGGAGAAGCACATGACACACCACCACAGACTGAACTATGGGAATTTGTGCCAGGATTTCCTTTCATGCAGTCGGGAAGCAACTAGTTTCATATGTATACTATAGATATAGATATAAGCTTTCTATCCATTCATTAATTATCTATTACTGCTTATCCTTTGGAGGGTGCATGGGCTGCTCCCGGTCAAAGCTGATGCTTGGCAAGAAGCAGGTTAAACCCTGGACCGGTTGTCAGTCCATCACAGGGCAGATGGAGACATATTCCCATTTATGGCTCAGGGTAATTAAAGTCCTGTTTCCAGTACGTGGTACCGGCTCAACTCGACTCCACTGTACTCGCCTTGGCTTCTTCCTTGTCATATGCCAAACAATTCTACAAAGTTTGGTGTAAATCTGTCCAGTAGCTTTTTTTTTGTAATCCTGCGAACAAACAGACTAACAAACTGAGAAAGAGACAAACAAACGCGAAAACCTAACCTTCTTCTCAAAGGTGATTATAGTTTGTTGGTTGGTTTGTCAGCAGGATTACACAAAAACTACAGGACGGACTTCCACAAAACCTGGTAGATGGATGGGTCATGTGCCAGGAAAGAACCAACTAAATTTTGGCGTGGCGTGGATTGGATAAAGGTACAGATCCAGGATTTTTTTTTTCTCTTTTGAACAATGCTAGATAGAGAAAATGTACCAACCAACCAACCAGCCAACCAACCAATCAGCCAGCCAACCAACCATCCAACCAGCCAAGCAGCCAACCAACCAATCAGCCAACCATCCAAACAACCAACCAACCAGCCAGCCAGCCAACCAACCAGCCAGCCAACCATGCAAACAACCAACCAACCAGCCAGCCTACCATCCAACCAGCCAACCAACCATCCAAACATCCAACCAACCAAACAGCCAGCCAGCCAAAAAACCAACCAACCAACCAAACAGCCAGCCAAAAAACCAACCAACCAATCAGCCAACCAACAAGCCAGCCAGCCAAAAAACCAACCAACCAATCAGCCAACCAACAATCCAGCCAGCCAACCAACCAATCAGCCAACCAACCAGCCAGGCAACCAACCATCCAAACAAACAACCAACCAACCAACCAACCAGCCAGCCAGCCAACCAATGAACCAGCCAATCAGCCAACCATCCAACTATCCAGTCAGCCAAACAACCAACCAACCAAACAACCAGCCAGTCAGCCAACCAACCATCCAGCCAACCATCCAACCAACCAACCAACCATCCAACCAGCCAGCCAACCATCCAACCAACCAGCGAACCAACCAACCAATGAACCAACCAATGAACCAAGAAGTGAACCAACCAATGAGCCAACCAATGAACCAACTAATGAACCAACCAACCAACCATCAGCCAACCAACCAACCAACCAGCCATCCAACCAACCAGCCAGCGAGCCAGCCAACCAACCAGCCAGTCAGCCAGCCAATCAACCAACCAGCCAGCCAACCAGCCATCCATCCAACCAATGAACCAACCAATCAGCCAACCAGCCAGCCAGCCGACCAACCAGCTAGCCAGCCAACCAGCCATCCATCCAACCAATGGACCAACCAGCCAGCCAACCATCCAGCCAACCAACCAGCCAGCCAACCAATCAGCTGATGAAAAAACCAGCCAGCCAATCAGCCAACCAACCAACCAGTCAACCAACCAACCAATGAACCAACCAACCAATGAACCAACCAATCAGCCAACCAACCAACCAGCCAACCAATCAACCAACCAACTAATGAACCAACCAACCAATGAACCAACCAATCAGCCAACCAACCAACCAGCCAACAAACAAACCAACCAACCAACCAGCCAGCCAGCCATCCAACAAACCAGCCAGCCAGCCAGCCGGCCAACCATCCAACAATCCAACCAACCAGTCAGCCAAACAACCAACAAACCATCCGGCCAACCATCCAACCAACCAGCCAGCCAACCAACCAACCAACGAACCAAATAACAAACCAACCAATGAACCAACCAACCAACCAATTAGCCAACCATCCAGCCAGCCAACCATCCAACCAACCAACCAGTCAACCAACCAACCAATGAACCAACTAACAAACCAACCAATGAACCAACTAACAAACCAACCAATGAACCAACCAACCAACCAATTAGCCAACCATCCAACTAACCAACCAATCAGCCAACCAACCAACCAATGAACCAACCAATCAGCCGACCAGCCAGCCAACCAAACAACTAACCAACCAACAAGCCAACAAACCAACCGACCAATAAAAGGACAGGGGTGAAAACATAATGTCATTATTGTCCATCCTGCATCCAACTGTTTGCACATGGGACCATCTTTCCAGGCCACTAACACAACAGGCAACAAAGAGCCATATAAGCAGCCAAAAACAAAACTGTACCGAGAGACAATTACTGTGGTTGTTAAACTTCTAGTATAAACTCGTGAAGCTTTGTTTGAGACTGTCGACCAATCAGAGGGTGTGTCCCTGACTTCTCAATCAATCAAGGTAATAAAAGTACTTTTACACAGTCCCTCTGTTCCATTGCAGGTTTTAGGCATTAAATATCAGGTTGAGGGAAAGCTAAAACAAGACATGTATGACTACAAGTACTTCTGATTGATTGCAACCGATGTCTTTACATGACACTATGAAGGGCAAAGATGTTCTCAAAGCCATTAAAAATGAGCATGAGGCCTTAGTTAAGCTTTCAGCTGTTGTTTTCTAATCATTAATCATTTTTATCTCACAGGAGGCCCTCTGTGCCGAGACAATGAACTGTAGATTTTGTTTTAATTGGGTAAAATATCTTTCTATTATAGGATGTTTTGAGCATTGTTTATAAAAATGCACTCTGAGACCAGATGGATAAGCCACAGGAAATGCTAGGAGAGGTTTTTCTGTGCTGCACACTGAAATCAGAATGATGAGGACAGTATTTAGATGTAAGTGCTTACAGCAATAAACTCTGGGGAAAGGATGATCTCTATGACAATGCCTTCCTTGCGGATATTGCCTCGCATGGGAAGCATCACAGACAGAGTCATAACAAAGCACTAAATCTGACACAGAATAACAGAATTCAAAAACATGAGGAGGTTCTCAGACGGAGCAGAGAGTCATCATCAACAACTGTCAGAGACAATTTAGGAGGTTTATTTTAATGAGTTTTCTGGAAGGAGGGAGGAACAGCAGCCAAAACCTTGTCGCCTTCTTCCAGTAATACATCTATTACTATGACTATAGGATGTCTCAGACAACAACTGCATGGTTACTGTCACTGTCAGGCACAAGATTGGTCTTAAATTTAATATTAATAAAGGGGAATTTAATTGACCAAAAGCATCTGCAGTGGGTTCAGTCGATGCTGCTATCCATATGTGAACGCTTTAAGCAGTGTCTTCTAGTTGAATAATTACAGTCAGTTTAAAGAATTTTATAAATTGTTCAATTACATTAAAAACATTCAAATGAAATCTATTTATAAGTAGAGATGCACTGACAGGGAATTACAGGGCAGACAACCAATGCCTATCAGTCTGTTGTGGCCAATACTGATAATATTAATGTTTCAAATGAAAAGAAGAAAATGCATGTATATGTTGAGGTTTTTTTAAAACAGTATCTGGAGAGGCTTCACTGTCTCTAGTAAATTATTATATATAAATATATAATATTTGAATTATTAATTGAACTTGTGTGTAATAACATTGGGTTAACTGTACTGTGTGACTACAGTATATGAATTATTAATGCCACACCTCATCTCCTTGTTGACAAACGTTAATAGGTCACAAAAACATTAGAATAAATTTACCTGGACTTCTTATGATAAAATGAAACTCAGTACATTTACTCAAGTATTATAATGGAGTGCAAATCGCAGGTACTTTTACTTTACATGAGTATTTCCCCCTCATGCAGTTTTATACTTCCCCTCTATTCCCCTCTAATTTCTCCCAGACTTCCTGTCCACTGGGACCCATACCTAAAAATGTGCTGATTTACAGCTTTAAGTGTTTCTTAAGGATGAGGTTTTCCTAAATAAGCTCTGAAAATGTTTCTCTCCAACCTGAGAAGAGGAAGGTTCTTCTGAGCTCATGAAAAACCTCTTTTAGATTCACATTCAGACAACTTTAGTGATCCTAGGAAGGGCAATTCATTTGCAGCTTACCAAGTATGAAATGTGTCATGTGAAACCAATAGTACATGAATTGTGTACTATTTGCTGGGAAATATTACAGTATTCAATCACAACACCAGAAATATGCCAGATTTTTTTCTTCATGTTGAAAAACGATATCCTGGATTGGCCCCTATATGCGGACCCTCAACACAGTCTAATGGGGTAATAACACAAAACAATGCCAGGGTTTCTCCTTTGGATAAGGCAGACCAGATGCTGCTGTGTACTGCTGCCCTCTGCTGGTTATTATCAATGATCTTGTACACAGTAATTTATTTTTTCATTCAGTCCAATACTGTGCTGATATTCCACCAGTCTCTTTATTTGAATCCAGTTATTATAGGATTGAATAAACTGACTGGTCCTTTGAACCATTGCTTTGTAATGGAGGAAACGGAGAAGAGCTGTTCAGCATATAGTTTATAGGCACAGATTTAGACAGACAGAAATGTTTAAACTTAAGTATAATCACGCTTCGTGTGTTTATGTTTTTACCTGTCCGTCAGCATTGCCAATAGGTGAGTTGAGAATAAAATCAGGAGGTGCAAGAACATCCACTAAGGCTACTGCATCATCCTTTAACTGGAAGAGAGATACAGAAACAGAGGAGATTAGAATAAGTAAAACAGAGCTTATTTCTAAAGACTTCACAATAATTCACAGTGTGACTAAGAAAAAGATATTTAACTGCTCAATCTTCTGTTTGAAGTGCATCTGTAGCACTTCTGGACTTATGTTATGTATTCAGTGTCTGACTCGGCTCCAAGTCCTGAGACTCCAGCACACAGCTCTGTTCAAATGAATTAACAGAGGACTGTGACTCATACAATGGGATGACTGGGAAAGTCTGGTTCAAATGTATGAAGAGTGCTGAGACTTCATTCAGTGTTTACATTGCCTTCTAGTCTCTCTGCTATAGACACAACAGTGTGAGCAATGCAAATCAGAGGGATATGGACATTAAGACAAGGAGAGCTGGTCAGACACGAACACTAAGACCGATGTCTGTACCTGGGAGCAGAGAGTGAGGATGGTCATCTGGATCAGCTCTGCAGGCTTCCCTCCACTAAAATAACTACCTAAACAGAAATAAAACCAAGTCACAAATATAACCTTAACAAACACAGTGTGTTCTGCAACAAAATGCCATTTACAAACTAATGCATTTTGTTTCAAAAAGGGTGCCTATCAGAAAACATATAATTTCACTAATACATCAAAATGCACAGCAAAAAAAGCAATTCAAATTATTTTACTTGAAAATGTAAGAAAAATAATCTTGTAAAGCATGTAATGCATTAGAAAAGTAATCTTATTTTAAGAAAATATATCTAACTTTGTCTTAATACGGTATTCCAGCTAATACTGAGCTACATTTAACCAGTAACAAGGTAAAGGAATGGTTAGCATAAAAAAGCAGAGGAACAAGACTGACTGAAGCTGATGCTTCAAATTCACATTAATATTATTTAGAGAACCAGCAGGAAGTGTTCCGGTCCTGAATGATGGACTCCGTGTTTTTACTTTTCAGTGAAGCAGCTATGTCACATGGTTCTTCTTTTAACAGAAATGCTAGCAATGAGAATGTTTCTGGTGCCTTAATTCAAGACAAGAGGTGACCGGGGCTTTGCTGTGGCAGCTCCAAATCTCTGGAATGGTCTGCCCATCCAAATTAAAACTGACTGGAAGTTTTTAAATCCTTGTTAAAAACGCACCTTTTTTCCCTGGCTTTTAATTCAAATTGAGCCTTGAAATTAACCTTTTTTAATCTGCTGATTTTTAATGTTTATTTTACTGCTTATTTTATCTCCTTTTAGTTTAATCTGATTTTAACTTATTTGATTATTTGACTTGTTTTTATTCCTGGAGTTTGTTTTATCTGTTTCAGTCTTTTCTGTACAGCACTTTGATCATCCCATCATGTTTGTTTAAAATGTGCTATATGAATAAACTTGACTTGACTTGACAAAGTGACTTCATTTTATTGCGCTGTTTGACAATGGTAACTTAGTTTTGTAGTTGGTACAGTAGCACTGTCACCTCACGGCTAGAAGGTTCTAGGTTCACATCCACCTGAGGACCTGGGACTTTTCTATGAGCTGTTTACTAATTATTAAGTATAAATTCTTAAAGTCCACTCAATCAATTTAAAACGCTCATTTTGAGTTTTCAGTTTGATTTTTGTCTCATTTTAAGACCTTTTAGGTTTTTCAGAGCCTAGACTAGATGCTAGTTTTAATAATTCTAACCAAGCAAACTTGTCTTTTCTCATTGGGAGATTTTTTTGTTGAAAACAAGACAATTTGATGAGATGTAAGGATATTTGGCTTCTTTCTAATAGGGCTGTTTTTGCAGCATACAGAACGTCTTACATTTACAAAAAAATTTCCTACAAGGAGAAAAAAAATTCCATGACTTTTGGCACATGTAGTGTACATGTAGTGTACTACATGTAACATGTATACTGTACATACCCTGGTACAGTGTGGCCATGTGGCTGCTGAGGCTCCACAGTCCATACAGGGCACACAGCTTGCTTAGTACAGGTCTGAGACCAGCTGGTGTGTCCTGATCAGTAGTACGCTCATGAAACCTCTGGAGGCAGTTGTATTCAATGTAAGCCATGGCCAGGGACCGGCAGAAGTAAACCTAAACAAGCACACGTATAAAACATAAGCCACACTGAGCCATTAATAAGACAAAAGTATTGAAATGGAATCTTGACTTCTCTTGAATTTTATACCATCTGACAGCAAACTAACACACTGTACATGTACTATAAACTGCTGTCTCGCTGCTAAATTGCTGCTATGAATATTATTACATGTGTGAACATCCTAACAGTCACTCAGGAAAACAAGTCAAATGACTACATCCTGTGACACACATTTCTACGAACCACACTACGCTCCCATCTGATACTGTAACCTCCGGCCTATAGGCGATGAGGTTTACGGGAAAAGCCTGTTTGGTCACAGAGCAGTGTCTTATCATCATTGAGGGTCCCTAAAGGCGACTGTGTGTGCAGTGGTGTGAGGGTGTCTTACCTGGCTGTTGTTACGGGCCTCAAACTCATCCTTTCCAGAGGCCCTCTGCTGGTCCAGCCTCTTCTGGCTCTCCTCCAACAGGAAACACACCAGCCATTTGTAGGCTGCCACTGGCACTGGTTTTGTATCAGAGATGAAAAAAACAAAAACAAAACTAAATGACTAATATGAAAGCTTTTGCAGTAGTTTTTATGTAGTTATTTATCAAACAGGATGGACTTTTGCATTTCAGGGAGGATTTTCTATATAATACGGTGAAAATGTTAACAGAGGTTAGTGGATTTATAAAAAATAATATTATTATTATTACTATTAACTGCCAGACTGGAATTTTACTGCAACCCTTTTCCTCTGTTCCACTTTTCTGCACTGTTGTACTCCATACAGGAGCCATACTACTAAAACAGTATCCCTTGGTTCAAGACCATAATTGTTTTCAGCAGGGGGTGCAGTAAACTGCCAGCCCGTGGGAATGCACTGCTGGTAAGAAAAAATCCATACCGTCATATCTACTTGAGCCATAATTTTGGCTGCAGTGGCAAAAGAAAGTTTTATCTCAATTCTGAAAATATCAGACACACCAATGTAACTACATGTAACAGCTGAAAATGACAGGGTGTGAGGTTTGTGTTCATCAGACTACACACGACCTGCGGTGGCAATGTTGCCCTCAGTAGTTCTTTCTTTCTAAAACCTCTATGTGCACCTCAGTGCCTTCAATCAACTGTAATTTACTGTACTGTAATAAATCAACTGTAATATATTTCTGCTGTAAACTCACATCATATCTGCCCCTGCACTTTAGTCAAGTTGCAGTTATATCTTTGTCTGTCCAGACTCATATAACATATGCTGAGCAGCAGTAGAGCAGATGATTTGTTTTTTTCATGTCATGCCATCCTGTTCATATTAAATATCAAAGGTAAATTATGGTTCACACATCTTTATTCACCCTTTAGCCATGCAGAAAAATCATTTTTGTGCAAATTAGTGTTTTTTATCTTAGTGTTTACAAGTCAGAAAGTGTGGATGGTGAGACAGAGAACAACAACAGTCACTACCGGATCTATGGACAGACAGACTCCTGACAGACATGAAGCCACATGTGGTCTGACATTGTCCTGCATGAAGGTGATGCCTGATTGCTGTATCCTGGGAATGACATGTGGACCTAGGACCGTATCTCGGTAACAGATAGCTGTCAGTGTACCGTGGATGTGGACAAGTTCTGACCGTCATCCATTAGCAGTGGCTCCCCACATCATGACATCACCACCAAAACGGTCCACTTCCTGGATGAATGCTGCAGGATAGCGTTCCCCACGGTGACAATACACACGCCTACGACCATCAGCTCTGCGCAAGTTAAATCTGGACTTGTCACTAAATGTGATCTGCCTCCACTGTGAGCCATAACATCTGTAACATCTGTGCTACACGTGTCTGCAGAGTTCAGACCATCACCATCATCAGCATCCCAACTGCCTGGTCACGTAAGTTTTGTGGAAGTAATGACATCATCAGTTCTTTCAGTAGGACATTAATTAGACCTGGTAAATTATTTCCTTGGCCAGGTGTTTTCAATCATGCAGAAAAAAATCTCACCAACATCATGGTTTACTCTGAAATGCACCAATGACTGTTATTTCTATGTTATGATGAAATGATGGTTATTCATGATTTAACATGTTTTGGTTGTGGGTACTTAAAAAAGTCATTTCAGTGAATCACATGATTGTTTGTTTCAGTAGATTAGGACAAGTGAAAGGAAAATATGGGGTTCTTAAAAATATGTGTTTTTAAAGTTGCTCCATGTATTTCAGTCAAACAGCACCAGTATTCATTTGGAAGTGGATCGAGACCCCCTGAACAGATGTTGTTTGGTGTGATCCAAAGCTCAGGTGGCAGCGTTCACACTTGTTCAAATGAACCCCATTAACAGAGCAATCATTACAGAGCTCGTTATAATCCAACCAAACCTGTCAAGTGAAAACACACCTTTATGGTCATTGTATGTTTGCAATGTTGGAGCAAATGTAAGTAAATTAAATAACAATTACAAGCTGACAATTATAATTACAAACTAGATGAAACGAAAACTGTTATATTGTGTAGAGTGGAGGAAAGTGTTTACTCCAATGTGGCATCATTGTCTCCTAGCAGCAGCTGGGGCAGTCAGAGGATGAAGTGTTTCTGCACCCACTGCCAGTGGAGAGACAGCGAGTGAAAGGAAAATATTAGGTTTTTTAAATTATGCGTTTCTACTGTTGCTCAGTATATGTAGTGACATCACATGGTGCAACACCTGAAGCTCAGTATCAGCAGAACTAATGAGCTTGTAGTCCACCACTACAATGCTCCAAATATAGACGTTGCTACAGAGAAACGACGCATTCTAAAACGTGTCTGCTTCACACACAACAACGCTGACAAGAATATTCAATAAATTGAATAAAGATTAAAATAGAACCACTGCATCGAGTTTTCAGATATTAATCCAACCCTTTCAAGTTGAAATACTGGAATACCTGCTGAGTCCATACACTGGTCCACTGATGTTGCTGAAAACCTGGTTTCCAGGATCTTGTGGAAATCATCTAGGAAGTCTACAGAGTGAAGAGGAGACTCGATCCGGACATCACCTGAAAAGCAGACAACAGAACAGAGCAAAAACGAAACCATGAGGCGCTGATGCCACATTTTAACCTCAAACATCTTGATATTTGTTTTACATAGAACGGGATTGTTCTCTCCTGAGCAGTCACAACATCAAAATGTAATTGCATGCAAGTGGCATGGCAGCAGACCACAATGTTTTACATTTCGGTTGCAGACCATTATGTATTTGCACATGAGTGTGATCATTTAAAAGGCATTAAACATAAAGGGAAAGTCCTTTTGGATTATCAGTGCAGACTAAAGGGTTAAAGACTGAGACTGAATGGTGCTGCTACCATAATGCAAGATACGGTATCAGATGCCTTTGCTGATGACTCACAAGCTTTGCTACTCATAGAGCTAGCTGGTGAGCTACTGTGGCAGGCAAGGTGACTGCTACAATGCTATCACGCTGTAAGCTGAGCGCTAACAACTTCATGTCAAAGATCAATACATTATATGATCAGCAATCTGCACCAGACTTATGCAGAACTCAACTCTCATCATCCTCTATAGCTGACGTCATTAACACCCTGTAAAAAGCTCTCAGTGCATAGGGGACCGACCATGTTGTTTAGCATGGAGCCAGCTGAGCAGATAGTTGCTGGTCTGTTGCAGCAGGACGTTGTTGTCTCCCTCATATGTGCAGTTTGGATCATTGTCGTTCCGCAGCTCACCCAGCCGGTTCACTAGAGAGAGAAACATGGAGGTATTTAGGTCTCTGTGTTTGTTACGTCCACCAAGAAGGTTATATGATCGGTTCTGTCTGTCTGTCTGTCTGTCTGTCTGTTTGTTTGTTTGTTAGCACGATTACGCAAAAACTAATGGATGGATTTGCTTTTAACTTTGTGGAGACCCAAATGTTGGCTTCCATAATGTATCACTCAATTATAAAGGTGAAGACTTGGGTTACGGGCCAGGTTAAGGCTCCAGGAAATGAAAGGAAGTCTATGTAATGTCCCCACAAGGTAAGATAGTAAGTCTCTCTCTCTCTCTCTCTCTCTCTCTCTGTCTGTGATTATCTGTAAGTTTGAGACTGACTAGCCAGGTATCCATGTCCACCACAGGCCTCCCTACACTCCTGGATCCCCCTCTGTGCGGTCCAGGAGCCCAGTGGTTTACTGGAGGAGCTTATGGCATGGATCTCTCTGCCCAGCTCAGCCTAGAAAACACACAGAACAGACATACAAGGCTATAGTTTATAGAGTATGAATCATCTGGATGAAGACACACATGCGCCTCATGTTTACGCACTTGTCTGTCACTCTTGTCCTTCATCAGAAGTCCCATCTGGAACTCAACTAAGTTCATGAAGATGGATTTGGAGAAGTTGTCCAGAGCATACGCTGCTGCCAGGTACGGGATCAGACGCCATTGCTGAAACAACACACAGAGTACCTGATGAATTTGTGTACACTATTTATTAGCCAGACTCACAAGTGAGAGCTGTGCTTTAAATGTGTGTCACTTTGATAAGTACATCAGCTGCACCTGTAACTGGTACTCTAGAACAGCAATCTCTTCTGTCCCCTCGGGTCCAAACTGTCTCCTTGTGGCCGAGAAGCGGATGGCAACAGTCAGAGCCAGACTCAGGTTGACCAAAGCCATCCTGGTGATGGACACCCTGCCACCTGACAGGGCTCCCAGAGACACCCCGAAACGCTTGTTGGGGTCCTGAAGGACAGGAGAGACAACGGAGTGACACGGGACCGAAGAATGAAAGATAAAAAGCATATATATTATTAGTCTTCGCAAAACACAGGAATGAAAATGAATTACGACATGAATCAATTCCCCTGGTTTCATCGAATTTCAACAAGCTTGTTGTTAATTCTGGTCAATATTGCATATCTGAGAAAAAATTAATTTAAACAATCAAACTAAAGCAAAAAGCAACTCTCCAGTACGTAGGAGATGTGTTCATGAAAAACTACTGAACAGCTACTTGCTAACCTTGTATGGGGTCACATAGCAGCCATCAGGAGTAACATCTCCAGTCCGATTCAGCAGATTTTCCCGAGGGATCCTCACGTGATGAAATAAAGCAAACCTGATGGTGAAAAGACAAACGAGACAGCCGAGTCAGAAAAGTCACCATTGATTACAAAGATACAGGGAATATGTGTGTGACACAAAATACATACACTTTACAGTGATGTGGTGTGTCTGTTTCACACTGTGCTACTTTTACTGCATGCTACTGAACCAAAGGGCTCGACTTCAACCAAAATCTTCACTAAAGAAAAGCATCATTTTTCCCCCCAACCAGCCATGATTGTCATCAGCTGACTGCAAGCTTGTATCAACACACACACACACACACACACACACACACACACACACACACACACACACACACACACACACACACACACACACACACACACACACACACACACACACACACACACACACACACACACACACACACTAGAGTTTACTTTCATAGTGTCATTCTGGTCTGACTGATCACTCAAAGCGCTTTACAACACATTGATCCATTCACACAAACGTTCCTACAGTGGTGGCAGAGGTGCTACCTGCTCATCAGGAGGATAACCATTCACACACCAACAGAACAGCCCCTGGGAGAAAACTGGGGTTCAGCATCTTGCCCAACATGTAGACTACAAGGGCTGGGGATCAAACCAGCAACCTTCCAACAAGTGGACGACCACTCTAACCTTCTGAGCCACAGCCACCCAAGCCTGGAGTAGTTCTTGCAATTCGTCTTCAAAAAAGGCAGCAGTTGGCAACAGGAAACAGATTTGATGAGTCAATAACCTCTGAGAGACTAGCAAAAATTAAATTGTGACCTTTCTATGTCAGAGACTAATGCTGCAGTAACAAATAGACTGGCTGACCAACACACATTCGAACATTAACAACATAACAACTGTGGTGAAGAGAATAATAATAATAATGATAATGATAATGATGATAATGATAATAATAATGATAATGATGATGATGATAATGATGATAATAATAATAATAATAATAATAATAAGGCTGCTCTTCACTGCTGGAGACGTGATGTTAATGGGACAGCACAGCATCGACCTCCCACTCCTTTGTTATTCTCTAACAGACAGAAGATTAAATTTAAAAACGTCAAACTAGAAAGGCACTCTGTGGAGGGCCTACATCCGAACATCCTTCGCCTGGCTCCTCACCCATCCCTCCACAAAGTTTAGAGGAAATTGTTCCATAAGTTTAGTGTAAATACCATCTCACAATGTTAAAGAAAGTAGAAAAAGAATCCTGGATCTGCCCCTTTAACTGGACCTATACCAAAATTTAACGGGGTCTACTCCGGCCCAAGACCTATTCTCTCACCAAGTGTCAGCTGTTTTTGCGTAATCCTGTTGATAATCCAACTAACCAATCAGCAAACAAAGGGACACGTGGACATGTGACCCTAATGACTCACCTACATAGCAAAAGGCACCACTTCAGTGCTTAAAAGGTTTCATGAATAAATATTTAATAGTTTTGATTTATGCTCCAGAAACTGAACATGACAGACAGATGGACGAGGCCTGAACTCATTCCTATATCCTCCTCCTCATCATCATTTCATTCGTGGTGAAGATAAAAATAGTTAAGATAGATAAACTTTTTTGTTGGATCAGAGCAGCCCAGAATCAGATGCTTTGTCAGATTTCCTTGTCGTCTGTCATTTTGAAGGAAAGGGATGTAGATATTCCCAGAGAGCAAACCATTATCCAGATCACATAAAAAAAAAAGAAGTGATTTCATCTGGAACGTCCTCTGGATGTCCCCATTTGATTTATAACTGGACGTTATATCAACTATATCAGTGTGGCCTGATAGCATATCCAAGTTGTGTATAGAGCTTAATCATCCTCGTAAAAATTTAGGTCAAATTAGACGTAACTTTTTAATTAAAAACATATTAGTATTGAACGGCGATCATCTGCCCCACATGGCAGAGCAGAACCCCAACAGTGACAACTCCTCCCACAGTAGTCTAGAAAGCTGGGAAGTAGACCCTTCTGATTCTCTTGTTACTGTACATCTCTAAATCAGAGCCTGTTAAAAGCAGTTTAAATTGATGAAGGGGGTAAAAGAAAACAATGGTAAAATGTTCATGTGTAAAATACCCGTTATCCAGTCCATTCTGGCCCAGCTTCTTGCCCATGTCTCCAACAATCACTCCAGGCAGAGCCAGTAAGGTCTTTGGATCTCTCACCTGCAGCAGAAAGGAAATACATTTACTGCATGGAACACAGCAGGTGTATACTGTCTTCTCATTCGTTGCTTGCCCTTTCATACCCAATCATGTGACCATCACCTGTAACGAATACCGAACAGGTGTTTCATGAACACTCACTGTCTCGTTGCCCCTCTCCAAACTCGTTTGAAACGCGTTGTTGACATTAAATTCAGAATGACTGTATATTTACAAAAAAACAATAAAGACTATCAGTTTGAACTGGGGCTGGACTAATGAGTGAAAACGACCAAAAGCCAACATCTAGAGGGTTTTAGACTTAATCTTCCTCATGCCACGTTAATTCGATTAATATGTTGCCTAATGCATGCACTCATGAACCACCTTTAAAGCACACTGCATCATGTTCAGTCACATGCCTCCACCAGAGTCATCTGGACACGACATCACCCAAAACATTTTCCAACGAATGCATCAGTATATGACATATCCTCCAATCCAGCGTTTGGATAGAAGGCACAAGTACTTATCATGATTAATATATGTGTAACGTTTGGTGAAGGTAGATTGTAGTTTACGAGATATGATCCAAAAAATGATTACAGGACAGACGGACAAACCGACGTGTCTACTGAGATACAGCCGATACCCACACCTGATGGTGTAATCAGATGTTACTTAGCTTACCGGGACAATGAAGGAGTGCAGGCCATGGCACACCTGGTCAGGTGTGTAGAGCTGAGCGAACACCAGAGCGTGTGTCGCAGTCTTACCCAGGTTCCCCACCCAGAATTTAGCAGCCTCAAAGTCTGGGGAGTTGATCACAAACTCCTAGAGGGTAGAAAGTTACTGCTTTACTCAGCTGCTCATGAAACAATTCAATCAGATGAAGGTTTGAGGACCAAAGGTTTCTGATAAAGTGTGAACAAGTGACCGACACTTTCATATCAATAGTATTTGTTGTTTAATTTCCTTCTCTCTCCAACATTCATACAAATGCATGTCTGTGTGCTGACCTGGGTGGCGGGGTCATATGTTGCGGTGGTCCTCATGGCTCTGGTGTTGCTGCCGTGGCTCAGCTCAGTCAGTGCAAAGCAGCCAAACATCTAGAAACAGATGCATGCAGTTTTGACATTCTGACTTCATGACTGTACTGCCTCCACATACAGCTCTGTGCAGAGGATTGTAAAATCTGTTGAGCTCTGAGGAGTTTACATGTTCTCCCCGTGTCTGCGTGGGTTCGCTATAGTAAAGTTGCTGTCAGGATGAAGCCGTGATGAAGGTTTACCGTCATGTCTTCAGAGCTTTTAACATATTTGCTGTGTCTCCCCGATCCTGTGTTGGCAACAGTCGCTCCAAACATCTGAAACAGAAGACGTTGTTAGCATCTTTTTTCTGGGATGAAACAATTGAGAAAAAGGGGAAAAAAGTCCACAGCAATGCTAACATGCTAATGTTGAATAGCTTCTGGAAAATTAGTTTCAGCTCAGACGGAAAGGGAAGTCGGTCCTTAAGATTTCAATGATAATTTTATTTAATAAGGCAAAAAGTTTATCTAATACCTAAATCATGAGTGTCAAAAGGTATTTGCCACCATTAGAAACAAAATCCTAATAACTACCAAACTGCATTAATGATTAGAAACACCCTGACCTGGTCCTTCACATCATCACTTAAATAAAGCATGAAGTCAGCTTGTAGGTCTCACCAGGAGGACACTATGACCAAATCAATCACCAGTTACCTCTGGTGTCAACCAATCACAGCGTTCCACTAAAAGACCATTATACCTACGGTCAAACATGGAGGAGTCAGTGTGATGTTGGGGGGGATTCTTTGCTGCTTCAGGACCAGGAGGACTTGACATAATTGATGGAAACATGAAATCTGGTCTCTAACAGAAAATCCTGAGGGTCATCAGTCTGTGAGTTTGTACAAACAAACCCTTAAAACCCAATATTAAAAAAAAAATGATCATATACAGCTTGACCTCTCCTCCAATCGGTCTGTCAAAGCAAGAACAACTGAATTACACTTTTCAAGAGGGGGCTGCATTATCCCACTGAGGACAAGAGCTTTCAGTCAGTCTGCATTCTCTACAATGGAACTCCATCCCAGCAGATTAATTAGAGAACTGGACTCATCCAATGTATTTAAAGCTCATTAATGGTTAATTAGGACTCAGCTCTGTCTACATTAACTACACCCTACTTCTCTTGCTGCTACTGTCAATCTGCCCTTGTGTTTTTATTGTTGTTTTTCTTTGTTGTTTTTTTTATATTGGTCATGCTTTTATGTCTGTGATTCTGTTTTGCACGTTTTTAGTCAGTTTCTGTTCTAACAATGTTGTCCGTGGCATGACGCTGTCAGTGACTGTGCGGGATCGTTTGTTTGTTTGTTCCCCTATGTTTGTTTGTGTTGAACGTTGTCACAATAGCCTAGCAACATGACGGTAAAATCGCTCATCCTCCTCTGGGTTCTATGGCTGTGTTGGCGGCAGAACCACCGAACCACAACAGCGTGAGCAGACTCTTATAGACCTGGGGCAACCTGCTTGACCTGCAGTTCACGGTGTATGGTGACCTGGGACCAGACGCAAACATAAATCAGTGTATTCTACGGAATAGTCACACACCTCGGCGAAGGAAGAGGAAAAGAGGATCAAGAGGCGGGATATGAAATAGATTGAAGAGAAGAGGTAGCAGGCTCCCACTACCCGCCCTGACGCTCTCTAATGTGCCATCTTTGCATAACAAGATGAGTGAATTAACGGCACTGATACAAAACGATGGAGACTACAGATGCACAAGCCTCTTTTGTTTCACGGAGACGTTGACGGAGGAGGTGGATATGAACCTGGACGGTTTTTCAATCATAAGAGCTGACAGAGACCCCGTGAAAACATGGAGGAAGACTGGGGGAGGGCTGTGCAAGGCTGTGAACACAAGATGGGCAAACAATCAGCACGATGCACTTTGAATTAATGACAGTGTCCTTTAGACCACACTATCTCCCACGTGAATCTAGCCAGATCACTGTTGTGTTGGTGTATGTCCCTGGGCCATGTATTACTGATAACTATAATAAAGCACTCAACAGATCGGCAGACCAGCCGTATTTCTATTGGGAGGTTTCAACAGCTGAAATATATCACCTCTGCTGCCCAATCTGGAACAATATGTGTCCTGCAAAACAGAGCAGTAGATAAATACTTTGGGAACATACCCGATGCTTTTGTCACAAGATACCAACCACCATGAGGCCGGTCTGACCACTATGTAATCCACACATTACAAAAGAGCTAAAACAAGCTATGACCACGGGAGACCAGTAACTCATTCAGCACGAACACAGAAGTCCAAGTGTCGGCACGCGAGTCAGAATTGAGGTAGGATGACACCTATGGTCTAATTTTGACTAAAACATTATTGGCTCCTGTAGATTAGATGGACATCGGAAATGTCTTTGGATGGAGCAGGAACAGGGAAGCAGGAAGGAGAGATGAGTTTGAGGGAGGACTTGATAAACAAACTAGCGTACAATGTTCATATTAGGACATTCTCAGCCGTCGAGTCAGGTCTCACACATCAGATTAAAAAGCATCAGGTGTCATCAGCCGTCACCTGATGCTTCTTCATCAGATGTCTGAGACCTGCCTGATGTCTGAGACCTGCCTGATGTCTGAGACCTGAATGATGATGTCTGAGACCTGAATGATGATGTCTGAGACCTGAATGATGATGTCTGCGACCTGACTGATGATGTCTGAGACCTGACTGATGTCTGAGACCTGACTGATGTCTGAGACCTGAATGATGAGGGCAGAGCACAGGGGAAACAGGGCATTCAGCGCAGTGATCCCCAGTGACATAGTTTAAGTATGTGTTTAGTGACTGTAAGTCTGTACAGTCACTAAACACATACTTTAACTATGTCACTGAACTCATAAAGTGGTTTGATGACAGTCATCTTTTGTTGAATGTAACTAAAACCAAAGAAATGTGTCTGGATGGTTACAGGAACAACCTGTCAAACCCTTTATTCAAACCAATTACAGTGAAAGGTCAGGAGGTAGAGCAAGTGAGCAGTTTCAAGTACCTGGTAACTGTGCTAGACCAATGCTTTACTCTTGCAGATCATGTGGACGGTATTCACAAAATAAGCAGTCTGAGACCTGAATGATGATGTCTGAGACCTGACTGATGTCTGAGACCTGACTGATGTCTGAAACCTGAATGATGATGTCTGAGACCTGAATGATGATGTCTGAGACCTGAATGATGATGTTTGAGACCTGAATGATGATGTTTGAGACCTGAATGATGATGTCTGAGACCTGACTGATGTCTGAGACCTGACTGATGTCTGAGACCTGAATGATGATGTCCGAGACCTGAATGATGATGTCCGAGACCTGAATGATGTCCGAGACCTGAATGATGATGTCCGAGACCTGACTGATGTCCGAGACCTGAATGATGTCTGAGACCTGAATGATGATGTCTGAGACCTGAATGATGATGTCTGAGACCTGAATGATGATGTCTGAGACCTGACTGATGTCTGAGACCTGAATGATGTCTGAGACCTGAATGATGATGTCTGAGACCTGAATGATGATGTTTGAGACCTGAATGATGATGTCTGAGACCTGACTGATGTCTGAGACCTGACTGATGTCTGAGACCTGAATGATGATGTCTGAGACCTGAATGATGTCCGAGACCTGAATGATGATGTCTGAGACCTGACTGATGTCTGAGACCTGACTGATGTCTGAGACCTGAATGATGATGTCTGAGACCTGACTGATGTCTGAGACCTGAATGATGATGTCTGAGACCTGACTGATGTCTGAGACCTGAATGATGATGTCTGAGACCTGAATGATGATATCTGAGACCTGAATGATGATGTCTGAGACCTGACTGATGTCTGAGACCTGAATGATGATGTCTGAGACCTGACTGATGTCTGAGACCTGAATGATGATGTCTGAGACCTGAATGATGATGTCTGAGAACTGACTGATGTCTGAGACCTGAATGATGATGTCTGAGACCTGAATGATGATGTCTGAGACCTGAATGATGATGTCTGAGACCCGACTGATGTCTGAGACCTGAATGATGATGTCTGAGACCTGAATGATGATGTCTGAGAACTGACTGATGTCTGAGACCTGACTGATGTCTGAGACCTGACTGATGTCTGAGACCTGAATGATGATGTCTGAGACCTGACTGATGTCTGAGACCTGACTGATGTCTGAGACCTGAATGATGATGTCTGAGACCTGACTGATGTCTGAGACCTGACTGATGTCTGAGACCTGAATGATGATGTCTGAGACCTGACTGATGTCTGAGACCTGAATGATGTCTGAGACCTGACTGATGTCTGAGACCTGAATGATGATGTCTGAGACCTGACGGGATCCCAATGCGTCCTCAGATGAAATATAAAATTCCTCCAGTGAGCTCTATGTCCACCCAGGATTAACTATGTAGGCCTACACTGTAAACTGTAAGATTGAATTTAATTAGAAATACTGAGTTGACTTAACTCAGTTTTTAGCAACTTGTTAATAAAACTCATTTTATTTTAGTTACTTTGGCATCAAGAAAACTGTCAAACTCAGTTTACTTGAGTTGGGTTCAATAAACAAACCAAGCACTGGGAACTTTAGCTTTTTTTAGTACTTAGTTATATCCCACAAAGTAACTAAGTATATTACTCTTATACTTAAGTACCCCACAAATTAGAGCTACTTTACTTAAACAGCCTGTTTTCTGTTCACACTTTCTACTTGTCCTCCACTACTTTTCATGGGAAACATTCCTTTTGTTATATGAGAAAAGTTGGCTAAACGGTGCTTTTGTTTTATAAAACTCTACTCAGGTATTTCCTGTCCCAGCTTCTAAAATCTTTCATTCACATTCAGATCTGTTACATGGACACTCTTATATCACACACCAGAATAGATTCACATGTATTGTTCATTGTTCTGCAGCTGTCCTATTAAATGTTGGGTAGCTGATGTTTTCTGACCTTTGAAAATAAATGTTTAATGACAGTTGACACAACTACTGTGGTTTTACACAATGGATAAATAGATACTGTAGTGTGTTCTGGATAGGCGGGTGGAGTTTCCCAGCATACCTTGAGACAATGTGTTTGATTGATTACTCTCGTGAGCACATTAAAACTTCCTGCTCAAATGGCGTGAAGTATGGTGACCATAGCGTCTCACTGGTTGCCGTGGTGAATCACAGTATCTGAGCTCCATTCATGATGGCTTTTTATAATCTGCGCGCACGAGTTTAACTCTGGGATAACAAACTCAGAGTTGATTGAATCATCTCATATCAGCTGTCCTGGAACCGAAGATTCAGAGTTTCTCATCTCAGGCTTGGTGAAGCCAGAGCTCAGGGATGAACTCAGAGTTGGTTAAGCCTGCTTCTTGAAATACCCCCCTGGGGAAAAGTTTGTTTACTTTTAGAATATAGATACTCTTTATTTTCAGTTGTTGAAGTCATAAAATGACTGCTTTCTTGAAATGTTGTAATTGTAAATTATTGAAAAAGCTGTAATTATTCATTATTATCATTGTTTAATGTAGAGGAATGCAGCAAGAGAGTTTTCTCTCCAGTTTTGTTATTTGCATATACAGTGTTTGCCTTTTATGCAGTAAAGCATGTTGAGCATGTTCATGTACAGTATGTTGAAGATACTTAAATAAATATTTTCATAAAGATAAATATCTCTACATGCTTACCTTTCCCAGTACTTGTTGCACTTTAGGAAGAGTGGGCTAAGCAAGGGAAGTTTGTATAGTGCATTGCACTATACAAAAAGCGATATGAGGTAATGGGGGGCCTGTGCCCCAGTAGAGCTTCATGTCTAGCAACGCCCCTGGTAATTGAACAAGGAGTTACGGTGCAAAATAAGGAGTGGAAAATGGGAATATAAGAGAAAAAGTGGAGGAGAAGCTTTCCTCTGGTAACATCAGGGATGCTTGGAGAGGTCTCAACACAATGATGGGCAGAGCACAGGGGAAACAGGGCATTCAGCGCAGCAATCCCCAGTGACATAGTTTAAGTATGTGTTTAGTGACTGTAAGTCTGTACAGTCACTAAACACATACTTTAACTATGTCACTGAACTCATAAAGTGATTTGATGACAGTCATCTTTTGTTGAATGTAACTAAAACCAAAGAAATGTGTCTGGATGGTTACAGGAACAACCTGTCAAACCCTTTATTCAAACCAATTACAGTGAAAGGTCAGGAGGTAGAGCAAGTGAGCAGTTTCAAGTACCTGGTAACTGTGCTAGACCAATCCTTTACTCTTGCAGATCATGTGGACGGTATTCACAAAAAAAGCACAGCAAAGACTCTTCCTGCTGCGTAAGTTGAGGAGCTTTGAGGTCAATCAATGCACCTTAAACAAAGTTCACTAATCTCTCATTGAAAGTATTCTTGCTTTTAACACTGGTCTTGGTTTGAGCACCTCAATGTCCAGAGCAAAACCAAGCTTGCCAAAGTGGTTAAACTAGGCAGTGCAATCACAGGCTGTAAGCAAGCCCAACTGACCTCCCACCATGGCAAAGCAGTCCGACGCTTAAGTGGTAAAATGCTGGATGACCACAGTCATCCCCTCAGCCACCACTTTCAGCTCCTGCCCTCTGGGAAAAGGTATAGAGTGCCCTGTGCAAGGAAGAGCATCATTCCTATTGCTGTGAAACATCTTCATCATTAACAAATGTCTGCCGCTACCTCAGCACACGACACTATTATTATCCCTATTATCCCCTCTATTTATGATCCCTGATTTTTATCCTCACAGTCGAATACTTGCTGCTCCTTTTAATGTAGCTTTTGTTGTGCCTTTTATTATTGTAGTGTGTTTTAATCAGGTTTATCTGACTGAGATATACAGAATGTTTTTCTTATGTACTGTTGTATTGCTATTCTATTCTATTCTATCTTTTCACACTGGGGATTTAGGTATTGCATAACCTTTTGCCTCATTAAAGAAAATTATCATTTAAACTTGTATTTTGCATTTACACAGCTTGCCTCTGTTTTATGTTAAATTTTGTTTGAAGATCCGACACAGTTAATTATAAGATACACACAAAAAAGAGTTGTTGAGTCAACTGAATGTGGTCACACTCACCCCTTTGTTGAGAAAGTACTTGGTGGCAGTGCTCCAGTCATACATGCCCAGACAATCATTGAGCACCGCAGTCTTCCAGGGGTTGGCCATAATCTCTTCATTTGTCAAGAAATTATAGCGGAGGAGTTGCTTCACCCTGTGGATTTTAATCTGAAGCTTTATTTTCACAGGAAAATGAACTGACATGTGCTGTGGGGGTGAATTCACAGTGGATGGATGAGGTGAAACTTTCTGCTACGTTGATACAGCTGTACCTGAGGAAGGTGAGCTCTCTCATTTTCTCAATAGGGATGTCTTCACCAGGCAGATGAGCAAACAGTGGATCATTTTCAAGTGTCTTGAACAGATGTTGCTGCAGCACAGAGAAGAAAAAATACATAGGATATGTAGAGGGACAGTCAGATTCTACAGGGCTTCAGAGAGGCTCCCTCATTGCTAAGGGTATGCAAAATGGTACTTTTCTTTACAGAATCACAAACACATTAAGAATCATCAGGGTCACGTGTTTCCAGATGAGCCACCCGGTACTATCATGGGTCGCTACTGTCGCTGAGGACAAATGTGGTTTGTTAGCCTACTGGGGCATCATGTGAGTCATTAGCATTAAGATCAGATTCACATTCTGAATTAAGGGCCATACCTCCAATAAAATATTTGTTTGTCAATAACTTTTATACTCAATATACTACAGGAAATATCAAAGCTCTAAACAAAATCTTAACAGTTTTTGAGAAAACGATCAGTTATCCACACACACACACACACACACACACACACACACACACACACACACACACACACACACACACACACACACACACACACACACACACACACACACACACACACCATTCCTAGTCACAATGAAGGGGAGCATTTCATACCTTGAATGAATGAATTTCCACTCCCTCAATGAAGAGGAGCATATCCTTCCAGTTGAAAGAGGCTTTTTTCCTGTAGACATCAAGAGGGCCACTGGGAAGGTCAGCAACCTCATGGTCCATCTTCTTCTGGTCAGACTGAAAGGGCCTGAAGCAGAAGTACAGAAGTATTATCAGCCTATTGAACGTACAGTATCAAAAGTAAAAGGTACTCTTTATGCAGGACAATAGCTCCTGACTGACATTTTTACTATTTGTGAACAGCTTTTCGCTGTTTTACCTGGCTTTTACACAATAAGGTACCATCATTCTCTCACCTTTTATATTGAACATTGGACAATTTAATCTCTGTGAGCCTCAAACAGTTATCAAAGATATGCATACTGTATTTATTCAGCATCATTCATGGCCTTGACTATATTTTTGGTGCTGTCCTGAAGCACAACGTCAACAACCTTTTTGGGAATGCCTCATGTCTGAAGCACATGGTGAAACCCTCCCTCTCTTGCTTGCCTGGTATGCAAACCCAGAAACTGCAGAGGAAAAGCCTCATCGATCCACTGCAGAGTTGAACTGATGATGCTCTAAATCAGAGACAACCATTGGCCCAGGTGGGCGGCAGATGGATGAAATGAGCATGCAGATTTGGATTTTCGCACAGCGTTTTGCATCACGCAGAGGATGGATGCCGGCTGCAAACAACTGTTCACACTCACACCTACACGGGCAATTCATACCTGCCAATTAATGTCATTTGAATGTTGTTTGACTGTGGGGAGACGCCAGAGCGCCTGGAGGAACCCACACAGAATCAGAAAGAACATGGAAACTGCACATAGAAAGGCCCCAGCTGGATGGCAGGTATGAACATCAGGTGTTTACCACTGCAGCACCGTGGAATTATCTAAGTATAGTGTTACTTTAAATTGATACATTTGTATCGCTGCATCATTGTGAGTTCGATGATTATACAGCATATAACCCCATCTTCTCCTAGGCTAGTATGTGTCATTAGGTAATCATCACTCTTGCATTTACAGTATGTAAACCAGGATTTTACAGGATTTTTTAAATATTTGTATATATTATATAGAAATAAATATATAGAAATGTTGTTAGGAGCATTGGGTAACGATGCTGCTTTTGTGCAACCAGCAGTTCAAACCTCAAACATTAAAAGCACAGTCAAGATCAAGATAAACATTATTGTCCCAAGAGGTGGGAAATTTGTCTTGGGCTTTTCACCCAATGCTGCAGCCATAAGATGCACATTACATACCGAAGATATACAAACAGAAATTTATTCAAGGGTTAAGAAATACTAAAAAGTTAACATTTTCCCAAAAACTCTACGCCTGATCTGCCACTGTTCAGAAGTTTTATTGACAGAGGAATAAAAGAATTTTAAAATCTATTCAATTTGCTACAGGGGACCCTGAAGGCAGCAGCTGGTACTCAGAATGAAGAACATGGGCAGGATCTGTAAAAATTATATTGGCCTGTCTTAAAGTAGCCTGTTCATAAACAGACTGCAAGGACACGTTCTGTTTGACACCAATAATTTTCCAAGCCGTCTGCATCAGTCAGACCAGTTTGGACTTCAGCTGTGCTGAAAGGTTTCCAAACCAAACTGTGATGCCGTGTCTGATGAGGCTTTCAAAGACCGCCTGATAAAAGATGAGCATACATTTCATATCCACACCATGCAGTCTAAGTCATCGCAGAAAATGCAGCTGTTGTTGGCATTTTGCTATAAAGACTCTCCACATGTTTGTTCCAAAGTAATGAACTGTCAATGAAAATGCAGAGATATTTATAAGATGAGACTTGTGAGATGGTTTCATGGTCCCCTGGGGTCAACCACCATCTCCTCCATCTTTTTAACATTCAGAACCAGGTAGTTGTCATCACACCACTTTACAAACCTCTTTATCTCTTAGTGACAGTCAGACGGGTCATTGTCTTTATTCATCAAAGATAAGACGGCCGTGTCGTCTGAGAATTTAATTATAAAATTGCTCGGGTAATTACTTCTGCACTCGTTGGTGTATAAGGTAAAAAGGACATGTGAGCTGACACAACCCTGAGGTGCACCAGCGCTCAGGGTTGTGGGTTCGGACGGCGCACCAGTAACACAAACCATTACCATAACACAAAGCACATTAAAATGTTCTAAGTCATTTCAAGGAAACACAGCAAATTCTCACAAATGTGAAGCTGGAATCATGAAATGTTGCATGAAAAATGAGGAATATGCAAATAATTACTACTCCCCAAGAACCCGTTAATACAAATGAAAGACTACATCCTACCTCATGCAGGTTTACATCCGTCTGAGCAATATTTCGAGTTTTTTTTTTTGGACCCAGCTAAAATCTAATCATGTATTCCATACCCCCATAAGAGCTTGTTTTATTCAAAGTAAAGTTAACCTTTGTAATTCACCTGTTATCAATTCAGAGCAGAGTTCAAGGCTGAACTTAAGTGAGAGCACAGCAGTGACGTTATACTGGAGGGTAGTCAGATGAAGTGACTTCACTGAACCCTGTTTGTCCCACTATCACCGGGATCATTAATGGCTAACATAAAGCCACAACCTTCCTTCAGATAAGTTCCTTCATGAGCTCAATTCTTCTTTCCATTATTAAGGCAGTGGTCGAGTTGAGTGTAAAGTTCTTCGAATCAGTTCCAGGACAGACGAACTGGCTTCTTTAAAAACATTCTACATTTAGTCATTGCGTCACGTCTTACCTTAGAACTTTAAACTTTCCTTTCGTATTCTGTGGTGTCTCTTCTTCTGTTGATGTCCTTACGTCCCGTAGACCTGTGTCAGAGGTCCACTCCTGAAACGTCTCTTCCACCGGAAGCCAGAATATTACTTCCTATTTGTACCCTTAATAAGAAAAGCACCAGAGATATTCCAATAGTATGTATGACATACGCTCTTTACCTATTTATCAGTATTTATCATGTAGTATATATGATAACGGTCCCTGTATATTTTGGTAATTCGATTTTCGTCTCAGAAACGGAGAAAAACGATTGGTTACTTGATTTTTCGTATTGAAATACAAAAGCCAAGATAGAAATACAAGGCGTTTTCTTTTTAGCTGTCAAAAAGGGATGAGGGAAATTTAAACAAAACGATTTTATTTCCATTTTCTGTTTTGAATAAGAGAAAATAAAATTACTAGAAAACAGAAACAAACTTTTTTTTTTCGTTTTCAGAAACCGGATGTGGCCATCTGGCTACAAAATAAGAGCGCCAAATGCTAATTTGGGACCCCCCCCTGCTCTCAATAAACATGAATAAACACTGTTGCTCTCATATGGATATTGATCTACGACTGACTAAATCAACAGACTTCTATACACTATTATAGGGGATATTAGACCATAAAACAAAAAGAAGCAAAAAAATGCACCTTGAATTTTTACTTATTTCATTGATAAAAGCACCATACACCATATTAATGAAAGAAATGTTAACATAGAAAGCTGCACACATGAGTAATGCCCGTTTCTTTCCTGCCAACGCATATCTCTATAAAACATGATATACATCACTGTATATCATGTTTTAGAGAGATTGTTTTATTGTAAAGCACTTTGTAACGGTGTTTGGAAAGGTGCTATTTAAATACAGCTATTATTATTATTATTATCATGGCAGTTCCTGTGCACAGTTACCAATAAGGGCACCTGGCATGTCTTGCACCAGAATGGGGTGCTTCTTTGGAACACAGTATGCATTCTGTGTTCTCCAGTCCCTGGTCCCTGCAGGGATGTGGTGGGTTGCTCCTGTCCAGGGACATTGGGGAGAGGGGGTTGTCTTCTACCCCCTCTCTTGGGCTTGGTGAAGGTCCTGGAGGAGACGTCTCTGCAGTAGGAGGAATTTATTCCTGGACAGTGGGAGACAGCCTTCATCTCCTCCTCCTCCTCCTCCTCCTCTGTTGATACCCCACTTCTTCAGCATCCACACTATTAGGACTGAAATGACTAAAATAGTTTCTAGTAATAGTTTTAGTTTTATTTCACATTGCTTTTTTTTACCACTATATTACTATGCAGTCCATCATACACTGTTCTACAATAAAGGTGTGTTTAAATATAACACATTTACTTTACCATGCTATGATTATCAGTATCGCTAACAGGTAAAACACATGATCTACATAATCCATGTCAGTTTTAGACAATTTCATAAAAGCATTACATGACTTGGGCGCATACTCATTGTCATTTTCTTTAATCAGGGTCTCGTTGGAAAACGCTGATTCTTTAGATTACGAGGAATAAAAAGGCTTGTGTCTTGCTCAAACCATTGCGGAATTATGATGCTCTAAAATACAATGTGATGTTTGGAAGCGTATACGCTCCAGTGGGCTTCAGCTAACCTGCAAAATTCCAAGTTGCTTATAGTTTTACCTGCAATCTCAGAAGAATTTGTCTGCAAATTGCAGTTTGCAGGTGGGTATTTCACACCCTGTGTATGAATGTGTGGTTAATGAGTGATTGTTAGTTTGTGTTGTAAAGTGCTTTAAGTGGTCATGAGGGTGCCAGGGTAAAATCTGTATGTCATCAAATGCTTGTTCCAGCACATAATGTAGCCCCTGAGAGCCCCTACACAGGTAAACCAACACCATGACCTACAGTAATCAGTGTAGGGCTGTTGGAAGGTGTACTTCTGAGCTTTAGAAAGAGCCAGGCTTGCTTCTTCCTGCCTGCCGTTAGTTTGTGCTAAGTTAGGCTAACAGCACTCCAAGATGACTCCTAGTCTGTGTGTGATGTCGGAATAATATATTTAATATATTTAGTGCAATATATTTAAATACAGCACCAGATGCTTACTCACAGTGTAATACATATTTATACTCACAGCTGTATATTTTTTACTACTTGAATGTCATGTAAATTGTCGTTACAGTCATGTAAATTGTTGTTGCTCATCACTAGGCCTGCATATTTCATATTGTGTGTCCATTGGAAAAGTTGACTATATGCATTAACCCTGATTACATGTACGTGTATATTATAAAGAAATATTTCAGTAGTGTTAGGGAAGTTATACTGGTTCATCAACTCGTTTGAGATAAAATAGCTTTGAAGTACAAAGCTTCAAACTTCAAACAGCTGTCAAAATGCTGTTTAAACTCTCTGCACATTAAAATAGATATTATAAGAGTGTCCATGTTATTCCAACATTATGGCTTAAAACATGAACACACCAGACAAGTGGAGGAGAACTTTGTCATGTGGACATGACATCATCAATCTGAACATCTCACTCTGAGATATTAAAGTTTGGAAGACTTCTTTAAGGCCTATATACGAACCTGATATATGAATAGAAAGATAATATAAGCATTTCCAAATATATTTCAACATTTCTATTAAAGGAGAAAAATGAGGTGAAAGAAAGCAGACTTGTCACTTGTCTTTACTAAAAATACAACAAATGAGGAAGGTTTGTTCATGTTCCTCCTTATGGAGGTCCAAGGCATCACAAATCAGGCCATGATAAAGCAGTCACTACAAATCAAGCACAGAGAAAGATCACATGTACAGAGATAAAGTTTTGCATCACTGAGTGCATATTAAAATAAAAATATTTTTGAAGCCTATACATTTCTAACATCACCCGCTAGTTTAAACTCTAGCAGTGCATCTATTTATATTTTCATGTAACAATGTTAGTCTTTAAAGTAACTAGTTACTACAACTGTCTGGTTAATGTAATGGAGTCAAAGGGGCAACATTTCTATGAAACGTAAAAGGTCTCACAAAATGGAATTACTCGCATAGAGTAAAGTAAAACTAGTTGTCTATGCTAAATATACTTAGTTACTTCATATTATCTCTTGGCTTAACTAACCTGCGTCACTTCTTCAGAACAGAGCCATTTCAAACTGTCATTGTGTTAATCTTCTAGTTGTTAGTCATCTGATAATAACGTATTTCCATGCATACTGATGTACAACCTTCCCTACATGTCATTAGTAAAATGGTTCAGCTTTGTTAAGCCGTCAGAGGAAGGCTTGTCTCACAGGAACCTGTTTCTCTGGTCCTGATGTGCAACAAGAACATTTGTTTTTCATGCTGTCGTACAGGAGATGGGATCTTATCTATTATTGCCAAAGACAACTAAAGTGCATGCTGCTTTACCCACTAACTTAATGGCTTGTACAGTAATTCAGAAAATATACATTGATATAACATTAACCCTATAAAACCTATAGGGTTTGCAGCACAATGTCTTAGCATTTTATTCACTTGTATACAAAGTATACAATTGTCACATTGTTCACACAAAGCGCTACAAGGAACCAAAAATGTTTTCTTAATAAATCAGTTCAGTGTCACATTCAACCACTGATGATGTCACCGTTGACCTATGAGTGTGTGCTGTAGGGCTACTACATAAAGAAAAATGACAAACATTTAACTCCACACATTTCCTGTACTTTGTAAGCTAATTGATAAAACATAGACATTTAGCAGTCATGAAATTTGGCACTTCTTTGACCTTTCCTCTGTTACACACTTACACATTAAAGAAATGGTAAGCATAATGTTAAATCATCTGTGTATTATATTGACCTTTGAAGTAAGCATAAACCTTGAAACACATGTGAGACCTCATGGCTGAAGATACTTTCCCTGATTATGATGAGAGGGTGATTATGGGCTGTAAAACCAACCTCTTCATATTTTCTATCTTCTTACCTATTTTGCTCTCCGTCAAACACATCTTATGTGTTGGTATCCTTGACTTCATGCTGGTGATTGTTTTGCCTGTGTTCACTGTTTGATATCATATATTCACTATAAGTAGCAGTTAATTACACAGTGGTGCAGAGTTTTTGAAGGTGTTACTAATGGCTTACTAATGCATATTTGATGAATGCTTCATGAAGAAGAAATAAACCATTTGTACGAAGGATTTTGGGATAAGGAGGTGTATGTCGTCTTCAAGGTGTGATTGGTTTTTGTAGTCACCTCCTAAATCAATCCGAGGGAGGCTGTCCTCTCATTAGAAATGACAGCACAGGTTGTCTAAATACAACCTTTAACTGGTGTGGTCTATTATGGACAATGTGAACTATGACCTGCCGTTGAGAGCAAAGACAGTCAGAGCAATAATGTTGTTATTTGTGCTAATGTTAGAATAGATGGTTGAGGATGTGGTAAAAGAGTCTAATCCTTATGAACAGATTAATTCATATAAACATTAATTAAGATAAACAGGTATTTAAAAAGGTTCGTCCTAAAACTCTGTTGGACTACGTGTTAGACAGTCACACAAAAACACACTGAAATTATGCCAGGTCCAAGTTCAAGCCCCAGTAGACCATTTCACATGACGCCTCATTCTCCTCAAACGTCATCAACACACTCTGCCAACTGTCAGACTATTTAAGCTGCAACTATTTCCCATCTCCCCCCTCTGCCTGTCAATGCTGCTGCTGCCCTGCACGTGTATTGCTGCCTGCACTTTCAGCCTCACCACCACCCAGCATCCACCTGTAGGCTCCAGTTAGGGGGTTCATGAAGTTTGCTCATCACTGTTGTGATCACTGTGATAATAAATATTTCAAACTGGTGAGTTGTCTGACTGAAGTAGGATTGTTGTTTATGACATTTAAAATGGTGAAATTCGTCCAATCACATGTTGGATTTGATCTCAATCTGCAGAACTCAGTGGCAGAAAAGGTTTGTCTCTGCAGCTTTGGCACTGGTCTGAGAGTATATTCTGAACATTTGAACGCAGGTTCACTGAGGACTGGTAATGAACCATTTGGACCCCAGAGCGTCATTGGTATGATGCAAAATGCTCTCGATAAGACATGATAAAACTTGTTTTGTTGAACTTGTTTCAAACTAAATTCTGGATGATAGATACAGGTTCATATAGTTAGACTCCACATATAAATTGGGCCATCATACTTCCACTGGGCAACTCCAAAACTCAAAGGGGCAGAGCAAACTGAGCACGACCAGCCTAACAGCCATGACTCATCGGGACGAAATAAGGTTGTTGGTGAGGATTACAGATCAATACAGAAATCATAGAAACTTTAGCATTTAGCAGTGGACAAACATCATTGCAAACTTCTTTTGCCTACTAAGCTGATGAGGTGAAAACTCGTAGAAAGGTAGCATGTTAAAATAAAAGTGGTGAGTTCAGAGATTGGTACTGATAGAGATTCCGTTCGCTTTCTGGTCCTTGGTACGGTTTGCTTAACCTGTTTATTGTGAACACAAAGCGCTCAAGGTTCACTTCGACCTTTGCCATTGTATTGTAGCCCTCTAGGCTTGCCAGAGACACATCACATACACTGGGACGCTCAGTGCTCGAAAAAACAAACACGCATGTAAAGAACCACGGCGTCTGTGAGTGGACGAGGATTAGTTTGGTCCAAGGAAGAAACCACTGTACTTCTGTGGTACACATCAAACGGCAACTGTCTACAACGCACAGAAAAACTAAGTTAGTAGGTCATCAGGACCTCACAGCAGTGCCGAGTCAATGTTAAAAAACATCGTCAGAAGTACTTTGCTACATGCGATAAAATGAGAAGAAGCGTAATCCAAATATAATAATAATAATCCAAAGCAGTAAAGGTGGATCGATAGTGTGAACAGAAAGAGGACTGAGTCCTCTGTCAAATGAACTGACAATGTGAAAACAAAAAGAACTGAGCCCGTTTTCTATTGGTCCACTTTTTGGTCCACTTTAGATTCTGAGTTCAGTTCTTTTTAAAGAGGACTATATGAGAAAACACCCTTAAAGGAAATGGGAGACCCTCTGATTGGTTTAATTCATTTCTAAAACACACCTACGAATAATTAAGGGGCAAACCTTTGGGGTGCCCAGATTGTGCACAATTTAACTATAACAAAAGGGAGTTTGTCATGCTGTAAATGCACTTGGTCCATGCAGCTCAGATCACATGCTTTGGATCAGTTAAATAAGGCCCACCTACTGTTTCCGACCACTGAATCTCTTCTACCAATGATACTACTAGGATTTGTAGATCTCAGATCAGATCTCCCCCTCTCCCTCTCCCTCTCTCTCTCTCCCAACCTTTCTCTCTCTCTCTTTCACCCCAATCGGTCAAAGCAGAGGGCCGCCACCCTTGAGTCTCGGATCTGCTCGACATTTCGCCACTGTCGCCAAGTGCTGCTCATTGGGGATTATTGGGTCTCTTTACAAAGTGCCTTGATATAACTTTTGTTGTGATTTGGTGCTATACAAATAAATTGACTTGAATTGAACTAGTCTAATTATTAACGACCATAAGAACTAAAAAACTTTGTGAAATGTTACAGGAATATTACTCAGATTTCCATTGTAGTTTTAGCAGACTTTAAGGCTGGGGTACCAACCAGTCAACTGCCCAGGTGCCCCAGAACCCAATGAATAAGTTCTAGTGATGTTAGTAATAGCAACTTTCTTGAGAATACCAGAATATGAGCTACCAAAGCACACCAACGCTGATGTAAGGTGACTTATTACCTAATCTTCAGGGCCTGTCTTGAAGTGGGGTCTTAAGGGGCTCAGCTGCACATTTCAGGTTAACTCAGTTCCACCTCATGTAAGCTAAGTCTGGTGTCAGAATAAGAATCATTAAACCACAGATTGGGTTACGTTACGCCAAGTAATGATTCTGTGTCGCAATAATAACAATAACAAGACTTTTCTTAAATATTCTGTGATCACAAGGGATCAATCTGTGCAAGTAACAACTCCCATTCCAACCTTCCATAACGTCACCTCACACCTGGCAGCAAAAAGCTGCTCACATGTTAACCTCATCGGACGACCACCTGTAAGACTTGATTTGAGAATCCTTAAGATTTCCTCAAAATCAGAAAGAGAAAAAAAACAAACACAAAATTTAGAATTAAACACTAAAAAGAGCAAAAATAAATTAAAGGATTACATAAAGATATCACCCACAGGACAGGAACTCTGTGTGGGCGTCGGCCATCTTAATCACTACACCAGCCTTTGGGACTAAAATAAGGCTTTTTATTGTTTTGACAATATGGGCAGTCTCTATATTTTTATTATTTATTGGATTTCCACAGGGACTTTAAAGCGCAGAAAATCTCGAAGGGTTGACATGAACCAGGGCCTCAGTTTAGATGAGTGCTGACTTTCTTTGGTTACAAACAATAGGTAAAAAAAGAGCTTAATCGTTAATTTTCTTTTTGAAGCTATTTTTAAAGATCTGATAAAGATTTGACTCTCATTTATTTTTCCTCAGAAAATAGGCTCCTGCATCCTAACACCTAGAAAATGATATACCAGAAGAAGAACGTGGTCAAAGTCTAGAGAGAGGCTAGTCCAGAAGACGGGAGGTAAAATAGTTTAGTACAAACTGAGATGCTTTTTTCCAGTCACACCCTCTGGGCATTTTAAGAGACATGTAAGGAGTGTACAGAGTGTGTGCGCTGTGCTATGGATGTTCCTATGCTATCATGTTCATATGAAAGGGAGAATTAATCACTAGAGTTATTTTAAAACATGCTATGATGCTTCAATTAGAAATGGAATGGGCGATGATCCTATGAGAAAACGATGAACAGTTTGGAGGAGGCCAAGTTCATTTTATAGAGAGGTGGCCCTCGGAATAGGTCTGTGGTGGATCTGGATAAAGGTGTGGATCCAGGTAATCTTTTGCAGCCTTGGCACTCAGCGCCCTTTTCTTGTTGTAATGGTTCCAGTTTCATACAGGTAAATGAAGAATCGCTTTAAAAATGAGAGGGCATGTCCTGAAAGAATGCTGTTCTATCCTCCACCTGGAGAGTCTATGACAAGGAGCACTGAAGCTTTCTGGACAGCCATGGAGGACCGACATGTTAAACTTAGAGGGGCACTCAGAGAGCACATGTGTCTGGCAAGGCTGCAAAAAAATTCCAGGATCCCCAGTTCCCCATTCTGAGAGCAAACGTCACTGGAACCTTCTCAGATGTTCTGCAAAGAAACAATGTGCTCAGAAGAGCAGATACGTCTCCCAAGGCCAAACAACCCTGCACATGGCCCCTTCCCCCGGAAAAACACTTTCATGGAAATTGATCAAGCGGTTTTTTCAGAATTTGGTAAAATGTTGAAAAACGCCCACAATGTTAAGGAAAGTTGTAAAACAAATTCTAGACCCCGCCCCTTTATCCAGATCAGCATTTAATTGGTTCTTTCCTGGCCAATGGCCCATCATTCTACCAAATGCTGTAGAAATCCATCTGGTAATGTTTGCATAATCCTGCTAACTAACGAACAGACAGACAAATGGCGATGAAAACATCACCGACTTTATGGAGGTGACTGGAACTAGGTTTGAGGTGGTTTCATGGAAAAATGCCAGTCATGCAGAGATAAGCGCTGTCCTGGATCATCATAATCCGGTATAATCCACAATATTCTGTTCATGTCTAGACCATAAACTAAAGATTTGTTTGCTTGAATGACCGAGCCTTGTCGGCAAACAGGAAACAAAAAGGTTTTCAGCTAATGTAAGTGATGTTTTAAACATAGAACTGTATATAACTATGGAAATAGCATTAAATTATGTACATATTCTAACACAGCTATTTCCATTCCATCTCTTTATGTTAGCTAAAGTAGTCTGTTTTCAATAATTAGCATTTTGTTTGGTGTTATGTTAGCGATCTACAAAAGTAAGCCTAGATTTCACTTCCTGCCTCATAAGTTAATCATTTCTGTTAAAAATGTAATGCAGCATTTGAGCAACAATATTAAATTAGTAACATATATGTACAGTCAAAGATGTGGACCAAAAAAACCCACAAATGCTAATACTGAGAATAATAAAGAATAAACTGTCAGCCGTGTGCTGAGCATGTTCACTAACAGGCTTAGATTGCTGTTTCTGCATGGATGTACTGTTAATGTTCCTGATGGGACACTAGTTAGGAGATGCACCCGTCAACTATAGAGTGATGGGATGCCTGTTTAAACTCACCCATTTGATTCTGATGTACACAACCTGACTGTGTAGTTTTCATAAAGTGCCTTCAGAGTTGTGCAGATTAAGTAACCCAAATCGTCTACATACTCAGATTTCTATGTACAAAAAGGACAGAGATTAAAGGGTTGAGATGCCCTATGGGTACTTAAACATTTTCCTCAAAGAAAAGCATTTGCATGTCAGCTGTGTTTTGGTTTTACATCACTGCTACCGGTGTGAGAAAGATTCCCCCAAGCTCATCATCGCTCCTGCCGTGTCAAAGCACATACTGAGGCTGGACATCATCAAAAACACAGCAATCAGTGTGAGAAAAGGTCAATTCAAGCTAATCTAATGAGGTGATGGTCGAAACTCTATGGCCGTCTGAGGCTCTGGGTTGTAGTGGCGTTGGTGTATTTGGACTTCTCCTTCAAAGAGATGACCAGACAGATGATTTTCTCCTTATTACTATCATACAGCTCAGATTTCAGACTATGTGAATTAGAATATCAGTGGTAAACTGTCTTAACAGAACTGACTGTCATTGAAATTCAAATTCATGAATGTTTTGGGTAAGCTCTAAATATTAATATGTCAATAATATCCTTAAAAGTATGGCCTTGCAAATGGTGCTGAACTAAAATAGTGTTAAATCTCTGACACCAATAGATATTAGAATGTTTAGAATGTGCTATTTAACACTGACCGACTGGAACCGATTACATGATGTGTTTGTGATTTTATGTCCTCACCTTGTATTTACTGTGTTGTGTTTTGATAAATCTAACTTCATGTATTCTTATAGTTTGTTTTGCTTTGTAGAAACATGGTTCCAATCTCCTTAACACAGATGGTTGTGTGACTGAGTTGTGTCCATTCCTTGTTGTCTAGATCCTTGTCTTCATTCCTCTCTGGCTCCTTCCTCTCCTCCTCCTTCTGTGACTACACGACATCGGACTCCACCACGCACTGCTCTGTGTACTCCTTCACCAGCTCCACGCTCAAGGTGTTATGGCAGAATTCGGCCATGGGCTTCCAGAGTAGTGGATCCAGGAACATCTGGCACATCACATGACCCTTCAGGGTAGCGGTGTGGCGCTGCAGGTGGCACAAAAACTGCTGCCGGGCCAGGTCCAGGTCTTTACCGAACATGTCGATGTTCAGGTAATACCTGGTTAAAAACAAGTTTAAGAAGGATTTCATATTGTGAAAACGAGTAAAGTTGTGCTTACAGTTTTTGTTATTGTTTCATTCCATGGGAGCAGCTGATCAGGCTTTGACTGCTCCTCACTGCCCCCTTTACACGACAAGCAGCGCCAGATGAAGCTGACATTCTCTAAAATGGGTTGTGTGGCTCAAAAATGGGATCAACGTCAGGCTAAACTCATACAGTGTGTGTCCAATTTAACTTGTACTCTTCATATGAACGCCTCAAAGCCACTATGTGTAGTAATGAACTCATTTAAACCTCTGGCGTCCCTCAGTGGTACAATGAAATATTGCTATTGGAAGACAGCTTTCCACATCACTACATTGTGTACACTCCTAGATGGACAGTTGTTGTCCCTGACTGAACTTGGCATTAGATAAAGAAAGAGCAGTTACCAGTCGTCTCCAATGGGCACCCTGAAAGGGAAGGTACAGAGGCTGGCCACAGTCGGGTTGGACAGATCATCCACCATCCAGTCGATGTCCTTCTTCAGTAGAATGGCCATGTTGCTCGCCAAAAGCTTGAATGGCTGCCAGTCTTGAATGATGGTGGCATTAGGGAGGACCCCCTGCATCAGGTCAGTGGTCAGATACAGCCGGTGGATTGCTGTATGGTCGAGACGCACTGGAGGAGGATTGGAGGAGGAAGATTGAATATCTCTACCAGGACCGAGCTCAGACAGACGGATCTTAAGGTCTTCAGCTCTGAATCGTACCAGCAGAATACCCTGAGGGAGAAAGTCAACAGGTGAACTGACAGACAACTACAGCAGCAGACACACTGATCTGATGGTTTACTGCATTATGCATGAAGCAACAGCCATTAGAACCTTCAGTCTGCTTTTGTTGCTGGTACCTGCTTAGTTATGACGCGATACTTCTGGAAATCTTTAGGTCCAAGTTGATCATCACGGGTCAAGCGGGTTACTTTGACCTCTGGATACTTGGATTTGACCAGCTCAGAGCAAAAGCGCAGCAGAACTCCTGCCACACCCTTTCCCCTTTCCTGAGGGGCGACGCGGAGACCTTCCACCAACATGGTCTCCCCACTGTCGATCACACACACCGACTCCAGACCGATCTGCACCATTAAGGAAGAAAAACAGAGAAAATCACATGAACTTGGTTGGTTTTAGAACTGCACAGTGTTCTAGCTGGGGCACAGAGATTTGGGAAACAGGGATATATTAATTGGAACTTGGATGATTTTTATCCGAGTCTGAGTGGAATGTGACAGTGAGGTGACCTCCAGTTAAGACTGAGGTAGTTTGTAATCCAGAATAAAGCAGTGATAAAAGTCTGCACCTCCTAGACTGCTGCTCTCCCACTGACCTGCAGCAACTAAACAACTATTTCTTCATCCAAACCAACAGTCTGTCCCAACTAACTTCTCTATTAGATATAATGTATCTGTCTTTATAAACTAATGAACTAGTAAACTAGCCAAACTTCAGGCATGTCTTAAGGATATAAAAAAAGATGACGTCCAATTTTCTGCTACTTAATTCTGACTAAACTGAAGTTATTGTTTTGGGCCCTAAACATCTCAGAAAAACACTATCTAATGATCTAATCACATTACCTTGGCCTCCAGCTCCACAGTGAGGAATCTGGGAGTTATGTTTGATCAGGATATGTCTTTTAACTCCCATATAAAACACATTTCTAGGACTGCCTTCTTTCACTTGCATATTATATCAAAAAGCATTCTGTCTCAAACAGATGCAGAAAAATTAATCCATGCATTTGTTTCTTCCAGGTTGGATTATTGTAATTCCCTATTATCAGGCTGTCCCAACAAGTCTCTAAAGGCTCTCCAGCTGATCCAGAATGCTGCTGCACGTGTCCTGACCAGAACTGGTATCAGAGATCATATCTCTCCTGTATCAGGCTCTCTGCATTGGCTCCCTGTAAAATCCAGAATAGAATTTAAAATCCTTCTCCTCAGGTACAAAGCCCTTAATGTTCAGGCACCAACATACCTTCAGGAGCTCGTAGTACCCTACTACCCATCTAGAACATTACGCTCCCTGGATGCAGGGTTACTTGTGATCCCTAGAGTCTCCAAAAATAGAACAGGAGCCAGAGCCTTCAGTTATCAGGCTCCTCTCCTGTGGAACCATCTTCCAGTCTGGGTCCAGGAGGCAGACACCCTCTCTACATTTAAGAGGAGGCTTAAAACTTTCCTTTTTGATAAAGCTTAGAATTAAGGCTGGCTTAGGCTAGTCTTTAGCTATGCTGCTATAGGCCTAGACTGTTGGTGGACTTCCCATGATGCACTGAGCTCCTCTCTCTTCTTCTTTACACACTCATGTCTCATTAATTCATGTTACGGACTTGACTTCTGTCCTCTGAGGTTCCTATGGATGGTGGTATGAGGTCCTGGTTGACACCCACTGCTAGTACTATAACTATTATAATTATATAATCATAATCATAATTATAATTATTAGTGATATTATTATAATAGTAGTTATTATGTATTTTTATAATGATGTTAAATATATTTTTTATTATTACAGTAGTAGTATTATAGTTATCCTAGTAATTATTATTCATATTACTAATTGCAATCTCTCTCTTTCAGTCTTATAGCAGTTATTACTGAGGTTACTGCTCTTCCTCCCTTTCTACCCCCCATCTGATCCCTCTCTCTCCCCCATCTGTATCCCTCCCTCTCTTTGTCTCTCATGAGCCCCATTTACACAACCTGTTCAAGGCAAGACCTGCTCCTTAACGGCCTTTATTCTGCACCACCATTCTGTAAAAATGCTACAAAGGTGTGATGGGGGTCTGTGTCAACCACCATGTAACAGGGGAGGTAAATGATTGTTGCTGCCCAGTTATTTTAAAAATGTCAAACATGACGCCTCTCGCCCAAAGTCAGCTGGGATAGGCTCCAGCCCCCCGCGACCCTATACGGGATAAGCGGATACAGAAAATGAATGAATGAATGAATGACACTAGACGCTGATGCTTCTTCTACGTAACGTCACGCCTCTTTTGCTGCTGTTGTTTTGTTCAGAGTAGACAAACAGAGATGGGTCCTCATCACAGAGCTACTGTTCAATCTCTAGTCCTTTTTACGCTGAGATCCACAACAAAGTTCCTTCTCAACGGCGCTCCTATGTGTGATTTTAATTAGCGAGCCGCAAAGGAAGCGTGAGGTTTAACACAGCAGCATAGGCACCTAGTGTGACGTCTACCTTATGAGTCGAGATAAGCTTTGTGAACAATGGATTTACATGGCAAACAAAACCCAATCTACTTTCCCTGTTTCATGACGGTTGACCTCGTCCTCTAATCGGATGATAAGGAGCTCCCTCACCTCATGTTGTCTCTGTAATCTCAAGACATTTTGGGTTGATTTTCGTCTTCTTTTAGTTAGCTGCTAACTGCTACCAGCTGCTTCCTAAGTCTTCTGGTCTGGGCCGTCACAGCCCAGTCCTGCCTTTCCACCTCGCGTTGACACAGATGTGAGATTCAGTGCTGTTATTACCTCCACTGCCTCAAGAGACTGTAATTATCATATGTGAGGGGAGGACTGACATATTGGTGCCGCGCCACTGTACCGGCCTGTCATATTGAAGAGTCTGTTCCAAAATCTACTTTCATCATGATGTTTGGGTGATGACCAGAAGAATGGGATCATAGAAACAAGCGGCTATAATAAGATTTCTTCACAGGGGGGGGGGGGCTCAGACATCCAGCAGCAGCTCAGAGAAGAACGGCTGCTGCTTCATGGTGCACAAGCCTCTTAATGTGCTTCAGGTGTCTGATTAGGACGATCCAGGAAACCTTCCTTTGGAGGTATTCTGTGCATGTCCAACTGGAAGGAGGACCTCATCTGGAGCTGGAGGATGTAGCTGAGAGAGGGATGCCTGGGATACCTCACTTAGCACGTTGCTACGGCAAGCCTCCAACAGCTTTCCACAAACTTCAACAGATTTCATCTGAAACACTGTGAGTCGTTAAGTCTGATGAAATGTAAACACAAAGTCTTATCTCCCTAAATCCCCCAAAATGTGGCTGTTGTATTGAACTGCATAGCAGAGCTGATCCTCCTGCCAGCTGACCTCTGGGTCGGTGCTTATGGTTCCATTTGCACTACATTGGGTGTCTGCATTGGTGTAGGGCAATAACATATGATTCAGCATTCATTTAGGACACTGACATTTTAATTCTATTTAAGGAATTACTATCTCGCTGTGTTGATCCGGCTGGATTATATTATTATAATATTGTTATTGTTTAAAGATGATTTCAGAGATTGACTGCTGGGTGAGCTGGATTTACTTTTCACTATACAGAGTTATTTAGGATGAGCCAGTTGAACAAGTGGGTGTGTCCAGGCCCAGCAGACCCAACTACAATGCCTCACTTGTCAAGACAAAAGAGTGGGAGGTGGAAGGACACACCTAGCCTGCTAATTGTATAGGTTATGAGTAATTGCAGCAGGTTATGAGTAATTGAATACAACCTTTCTTTGTCCATGTCTCCAGACATGGACAAGTCCTGATGTGTTCATATGGTGTACGGAGTGCAGCAGACAGTATAAGCTTTATTCTTTATCTGGGGTCACCATGTGCAAAGATTTTCTGTTGCATCTTTATTTGGCTTTAGAGGTTTTTATTCCATTTACTGAATAAGCTAAAAAACAAAAAAAGGATTAGCCATTTCAGACATCTCTATTGATGCCACACATACAAAAAAATGCAAATACCCAGAATAACAAAGATATATTTCCTGACTTCCTGGTGGACTTCATCCACTTCTGCCGATTGTTAATCCCATAATTTTAGTATAGGAAGACTACTGCCCCCCCCCCCCCCCCCCCCCCCCCAAAAAAAAACAGATCTTTGCTAAGATGCTGAGATAAATTCAAATGCTCTGGTGACGCCATACTGTTACATTTTCACACCCTTCATCAAACTCACCACTTTCCCCTGTTTGCGGGCCAGTATCACTGTGCGGTTGGCCTCCTGCAGCCAGCTGCTGTATCGAGTGGGCAGGTAGTCGAGGCCTCCATAAATGTCCTGGCTCATAGCCATGATATCGTCGAAGTCCTCCTCAGTGGCCACAGTGAACTGAAGGCCTGCCTGGGACAGGGCCTCTGGAAGCTGGGGCATAATCAGGCTGGTATCAATCTTCATCTTGACACAACTAATGAGATACAAAGTGGAGGAGAGATTATTGTCGATTGCATTTATAAAGAGTCTCAGAGGAGGATGTCATTCTCCACCAATCAGAAATGAGACCCAACTTTGAAGCATACTCCTAACACAGGAGTTCCTGACAGGTGGACAACTCTGGGTCATGTAGAGAAACAGGTATGAAGAGGGGAATAATCTAGAAGCTCAAGGCACATAGGAAAATATCCATCAGTATCACAGTATCATATCTGGCCCTATGTGTTCATAGGGCTAGAATGAAAGCAGAGACACAGCAGTGATCACTCATAACCAGACCTTTTCTTTTAAGCATGTCCTCATTTTTCATTTGGGGACAACTTCACTAATAATCCTGTTTGAGCTGCAGCTCAGTCCATATAACGGTGATGTCATGACGAGATGGCAGCTACCTTTAATGGAATAAGAGAACTCAGCTCTGCGTCCATCATTCCTGAGCAACTGTGCCTGGTGATGACAGTGTCATGACATCACATGACAAAGACCTTATTAAATCGCTGCACCCATGTCAAGCCAACACCACAGTGACAACACGCTCGTCAGGTAGCCTACTCTGCACTCAGATGGAGAGAAGGGGTAAGCAGACCCAAGCCTCGGAGGTAAAACGTCACGAGTTTTGGTTCAAAGCTTTTGAAATAGGCCACGTTTACTTTGAGATGAAAAAGAACTATGGAAAGGGATGATACTGATAAAAGAATGAATAAGCTGCTGGACACCCTCTTACAGTCAGCATCTCACTTTGAATCAGCAGAAACACAGTCATGGTTTAAAACATCGTTGAAATGGGAAGTAAACACAGATGACTGAGATAGAGTAGAGACATGCAGGCGAAGGTGGACAAACAAACAAACAAACACAAAGAAAAGATGAGAGTGAAGAGAATGGGAGGCAAAAACAAATAAAATGGAGAAATGATCAAACAGAGAAAGTTTTGTTTCATCTACACTGTTAGATGATCAGATACAAGAGATGCTACTGGTTCGTTGTTTGTGGGAACTAACAGAAGTCACTTTAAATATTGGATAATAATAATAATAATAATAATAATAATAATAATAATAATAATAATAATTAATAATCATTAATATTGGATAACACTGCACACCATCACCGACCCTCAGAGCATACATGTGGCAGGAAAACAAAAACAATATGCTCGTTCTTCACAAGAGGTTTGCATTTAATGATGTTGGGATACAATTCATTAACACATGATGTATACAGTGTGATCAAAGAAAATATAAAAAGCTTGTGCACTTAGACAACATGCAACATAATATAAGAAGCCATACAGAAGTGATACAGTGTGATAAGATACAACAATATGAAAAATGTGATAACATACAGTAACATATAGGTAAGGGTGGGTTTGAATATCAATAGTTTTTCATTACTGACCAAATTCTGCTGAAAAGTAGTGAACCAGGATATTCTGAATAAAAGAAAATTGTTTTCATATGAGTCCATATTTCATTCCTAACATCACATCATCATGTAGACAGTTGTTGTCACGTCTAACTCTGCTGCTGACCCGGGAATGATGCTCCTCATGAGCCACAGCAGTTTATCTCCCGCTGCACCTCTTTTCATGAGTTTCATCACGGGGGCGGGGGCACACAAAGTGTGGGAGACCCATAAATCCCCCTTCACCCTATGCCGACCCCTACTGAGCAGGTGCCCCAACTGACCGGAGGTGTCGTGACATAGATGTCTGTGAACATTGCAAACTGTATTCATTAGAAGCAGGTGAGCCACAAATCCAAGGAAAATGTCTTTGACTTGAGTCCTACGCCACCAACAGCAGTCATACAGTTCTAAGAAGGCTAACATCGGCTGTGACACAAGGTCTGCTCTGGAACTGATGAGAAACACTTTTAGATGACACCCAGGCCTGGAAACGTGAGGCACTAAGGAGATTTTCAGAACGAGTAAAATGACCATGACACTTCAAATTGTAGAGGACTAGAGGAGCCTGGTAGGCCTGATGAGAGACACATCTGAGATACTGAAGCAATGCAACTGAATGTCCACTGATGTCCTCCATAGACTGGCTGGGCTCAGTCTTTGAGATGGGAGAAGGAGCTCGGACACCTGATTAGAATGGCTCCTGGGCGGCTGGAAGGAAACCACAGGGTGCTATTGCTAAGGAGAGGGAAATCTGAAATACCTTGCTAACCCTGGATGAGCAGAATAGAATGGATAGATGGAGAGATGGATGGATGGATGGATGGATGGATGGTCCATAACTAAGGCTTCTGACACTGCTAAAGAGGAGCTTCTAGTGCTCCTAATCACACACACAGGAGCACAGATAGGGACAGAGCACCATGAAATTATCCAACTACTCATCTGAAGCCTGTCTCTCAAGATCTCATTTCCATGGAACACATCTAGACCTGAATGCCCAGCAGATCAGAAACACCACAGTTAATATCAGTGCTATCAGACACACAGCTCTGACCATGAAACATGACCATGGTCACTCCTCATTCAGTTCTCACACTACACAACCTAACGTTTCACTAAAGTGAAAGACTCCTTCTCACAAGGGACCAAGTGTAGCATAACCCAAAGGAAGCACACTATCCCTCTGCCGGAGGACTGCATGGACCGCATCTGTCCAGTGGTGGATGGATGGCTGTTGGAGAGACACAGAGGATTACTGGGACTGACAGATGGCTGCACAGACACGGGGCAGCTATACACTCAAAGAGTTCACAATCACATGGGACTCACAGAGCAAGGAAGAGACGGACCGTGGACACAGAGAACTAGATGTAAGCTATTACTGCAAATCCATCTGTATAGTAAAGTAGCCGACATGAGACGGGCTCAAACATCAAGACCTGGATGCTCCTGGCAAAGCAAGGAAGAAAGGTGGACCTGAAGCCCAGCACCGAGACCCAGAGCGACTCCAGGGAAAGAGGAAGAAATGTGTCCTGAACCAAGAACGAACCGTCTGTCAGTACATCCATACGGCTCTTCAAGACTGCAGCAGAGAGGAGCTATTGGAGGAGCGAAGGAAAGATGGGTTCAGAGCGTTCTACTGGCAAATATAAGACTGACGGACACGGGAAAATCCTGCCAGGGACAGGAGAAGGCCGGACTCAAGGACATTAGGAAGTCACTAAAAATGAAAGAGCAGGACTGGTTGGTGAAAGAAAGAGTGTTTGAGAACAACAAGATGAAAGTGTGAGATCAGAGACATATCAACGGTAAAAGTATGCAGAGAGAGGAGGAAGTGGCCCCAGTGGTGGATGGTTCTGCAGAGACACATGCTAAATCCTCTTATTTCAGCCTCCAAAGATAAACACCAGCCATATATTAAGAATGCACTCAGCTAATAAAAATGAATGAGGAGCCTGGCATCTGTTCACGTCACACTCTACTCCCTCATTGGACATGCACTAAAATGCCAAGAAACAATCCTATTTGAAGGGTTGTGAGTGAGAAGGAAGAGCTTCTCCACTTCACCATCATGTGTTTCAGGCTCAGAGATGCTGACACCCCCCCCCAAAAAAAAGAGACAGAATGATGATCTAATCAGATCGAACATCCTTAACATTTTAACACGCTTACCTGCTGTTTGTGAGGGCATGAGTCACATCTTCTCACTACAATGGTGAGATAACAATAGTGCATCAGCAGGAAACAAGTCTGACCTGTTTTCACTCCTCGGTCAAACACACCCAACAGAAAGCTCTAAATCAATTCAGCAGCCTAACCCTGACACAGAGCAGCTGTTCTGCAATGTCAGCATCCATACTGTGGATGAGTACATTAAAGGAGCGTCCGTTAAACAGACGGCATGAATAGCCACATCAGTTCAAATGGAAGCACTTGTGTTAAGTCTCACAACTTATCATTTCGTGTGTGTCTGGTGAACCTGAGATCTTTGCTACTCCTTCACAGGTGTACTGGTGAGCCTGGAGATGCTCCATCACTGATCTGTACTCCACCACAGGGAAACCGTGGACGCGGCTGTATCTTTGTCCGTTGACCGAACCGAAAGTGACAACACTGGGAGGCCAGATATAAAGATTCATCTCTGGATATGAAAAGGATTCAAATTTGTCATTTGTCAAAAAATGTGTGCGACCTTTGGGACGCAAAGGCATCGGTTTGTGTTCATTCTTACTTTGTGGTGTTGCGTTTGTTCAAGCATTGCCTTTTTCTGCCATTAGAGAGAGAATCAGAGGTCCGTCAAGGGGAGGTCTGGGCTTGTAGAGGAACACAGAAATGCTAGACATGTTCCAATAATCTATCAATGGGCCATGTGAGCTGTGAGGGCATTTGTAGTGAAAACACTGTCTGGTCACAGCAGACACAGACACACACACTCTGTGGACACTGGTATTTTTCCATCAAGCTCTGATGCTTTGAGATGAGGTGTCGGCTTGGCCGGGCAGCCTGGTCCCCAGCCAATGGGAGGGATTTGTTTTTGTGTTTCTATCTCGTGCTCTCTCTCGCTCTCACACACACACACACACACACACACACACACACACACACACACACACACACACACACACACACACACACACACACACACACACACACACACACACACACATTGATTCATTCTTCTCCTCACTCTCTCATGCTCTTGCTTCCTTCCGTCCTCTGTTGGGCTGGCAGTGTACTCCAAACAAAATGGAATTTGGCACATTTGCAAAGAGCTACCGTCAAATATGCCCCTGTAAACAAATAACAAGACGCTCACTCCAGATTGGTCGTTTCATGACGCCCATGCCTGACGGGGGTGGGTTGGGGGTGGGGGGGTGGTTGAGCTTTGGAGTTGTGTGTCCAAAGGATGGACACAAAAGTTGTTGACTGACCAACGTGTCATTGGTAATAGGTGAGCATCAGGGTTATCATCGGGTTAGAATTCACACAGTGTTTTGACGGGTGTCATTATAACATTTTTCATGTAGAGTGCTTAATGTTAGCCTCCGCTACCGCTAGCTGTACACAAAACGTTACCAACAATAACCACCAAAAACCAAGAATTATCTAGAATTATCCAAGAATTAGCTTAAGTCTGATTGATCAACTATTATCCATGCCTGCGTTCTCCACCAAATGACAGGAACCCTTGAATCTGCTCTGGTGCATGGACAAGCTATTTTATCTCTGTTAGCAAATGTCATTTATTTGGAGTACGCTGCCAGCTGTCCTCTTCGTCTCCCCACAATTCCACACAGAATAGATTTGGACTAGCACACTGAAAAGAACAGGTCCCCTGAGCACCCGAATAATACAAAACCAAAGAAACACACCATGTCGTCAGTAGATTATCCTGTTGGTCAAGTGATGAGAACATGGACACCAAAATCATTCATGTCTCCTGGGTAGATCCTTGGCTCCAGTGCTTCGTGCCAGTAGGCTCCATGTGGAGGCAAACACATAAGCATACCACTCTGTTGTGCGATAGCAGGATCCATGTCATTTTTCCCACGCAGCCTTCCCTATACATGAAACAAACCATTGACAAACAGGCACCAGAAAATGATTAGTTTTGTAAATCTGTCAATCATCACTCTGTGCTTGTTGTCATGACAATAAGATAACTGTGCGAGATGCCTCCACATTGTCAGCTACATTGGGAGGAGGAGTTATGCTTTAAGAAAATGAACAATCTTCCTGTTTCCATGCATCTGCGGTGACTATAGTAGGACTATGGAATAGTTCGAATCTCAACCTCTCATCAAAGGTCTGTTCTCGTCTGATGGTGTCTTTTGCTCTGGTCATTAACTGAGGTACCAGTGGAGGACACACAGCTTATTACCCATAAGGTATTTGTTACAGCTGATCCCTGTTCAGACCTGGTATCAAACATGTCTACTGGGTGATACGACCACAAGTGGACAGCAACTAAGCACAGGTGTCAATTCATCTACGCACTGAGATCGGATCGGATCCCTCAGACCACATCCGGAGGTGGTCTCCGGCTGCATGTGGTCTCATCCCTCCAGCAGTGCGGACACTAATGTGTCCTGGTCCACATTGAAGGACCACCTACTCCACTGACGTCGTCTGAAACAACAAGAAGCCTCCACAGCAGACAGAATGGATCACACACAGTCTGGTATGTTTGGGTTCTCTGGTTTGGTGAAAAGTCTGTTTCACCTCTGAACTAGAGACAACGTGCCCAGACTTCTGTCTAAAAAGAGTCACTTTGTCTCCGTATGGCAGCCTGTCTTACAAGAGGAGTGTAAAACACTCCTGTGTACTCCTTACACAGGAGTGTTTCACCAGATTTCACCGTTTACACCTAATTTATGAAGAGAGACAATATTCATGTCATATTTTACAAACACAGTAAATACTAATAGGTTTGTTCTTTGTCATCAGGAGAAATAATATAAACTGTGAAACTGTAAGACAAACTGATAATTATTTGGGTCTTTGTTTAAACACATTGCGTCCATGTACGCCTTTATTTAATAATCACATATGCAGCTGGGCAGCATCACATTAGAGATACATGTGGAGACACATCATAATGCCAGGGGTGAACAGCCTGAACTGGAGCTGTCCACTTGTGATCGGATCACCCAGGAGGGATGATAATACATGGTCAGAGACGCACTAGTGGGAGGACAGAACAAGCAAACGTATTTGTGTGTTTTTTTAACTGTTTTATATCTATTTTTAAAATACTGTAGTCTGCACGATTCTAGCTTCTTTCTTAATAGAAAGCTGCTCCCATGAATGCAAAATAATTCCTGTTATCTAACATCTAAAGGTTAGCTTTCATTTACTGGATGGAATTTTACAATACTGTAAAATGGATGAGAATGATCGTTACTAGGAGTCCTAGGTGTGACTTGAAGCTACTGGCATTTAGCATACAGACCTACCGGATCAGTGTGTGACTTTGGTAAATCCAGAGTGGATATTATTTTGGATATTATGCGATGGAGAAGACGACCAACCTTCTGATCACCTTAAAGTCATCTTTCCATTGAAAAATCGAATTATTAAAAGGCACAATGGCTTATCATGGTAAATATATGTGTAAAGTTTAGTTTGACAAAAAATGATTACGGTCGGACAGACTGACAGGCGAACATATAGATGACCCCCCCCCCCATCCATTATGGTGTGATGGATGACTCCATGGCAGACATTACAGACAGAGGTCAGAGTTTAGACTGAAGAGGCTCTCCCTCCATTAGATGTGACCTCCACTATAAATAGATTTCTACAAAAGGCTCATTTAAAAGAATTCATCATGAATACAACGATTTAAATGTTTTAATATTGACAGTCCCATCATTTCTCATATATGGTACATGGATTATACCTTAATCATAAGATGTGGATTCGCTCTGATAGTCCTTTTTAGGAAACTTAGAAACCTACTTCTTCAAATCAAAAGTCATTTAAAAGCCACATCGATTTTTACCCAAAATAAGACGAGACCTTTAAAACGTATGTTTCCATTGTTCCTCATTGTTTTCATGGTGTCTTTTATAACAGGTACATTTGACTTTGACAGAAACCTTAGTTAACAATTATATTTAATTACATTCAAATGTTCAAATATCACTTTTGCTCCCATTTTTTACATGTTGATGTAAAAGATTTAAGATTATTTATTCAGAAAAAAAACTAATTTCTCTCAGATTTTAAGCATAATGTATTTAAAGACTGTGTTAGTCAGCATTTATTGTCATTGACATTGACATTTATTTTACACTGGACTACTGACCGCAACAGTTCATTCTTATTCCCCAAGGACAAGGGGGGGCACAACCAGTCAGTATCTGGACCTCCTCACTGAGAGACAGCAGTCAGTCCAGATCAGCAGCATCACCTCTCAGACCATCACATGAACACAAAGTCTGCTCCTGTTCACCCTGCTGACACGTGACTGCACAGCATCATCCACCTCCAACCACATCATCAAGTTCACCGATGACATCACGGAGCACCCGGAAAGCCCTCAGCGTTGTGAAAGACTCCGCCCACCCCTCCCACATCCACTTTGACCTCCCGCCATGTGGTTAGAGGTACAGGAGCATTCCTGCTGCCTCCATCAGACCGTGAGGTTCCTCAACAGCCTAAAACACCCAGACCACAGACACCCTCACCTGACCAACTCCTCGCCCCCCCTCTGCATCATTGCACCATCAGTTTCTGCTAATGCTGCTTCTTCCTGCTTGAGTTTAAGGCATCGTGTATAAAATAGTGTATTTTAAATAAAGGGTTCAGTGTCCTGCTGTTTGCACAGTCTCACTTTTTAAATGTAGTACTTTTCTCAATCCATACTCAGCACCTAGTATTGTAATCCTAGTATTACTATTTTCCTTAGTATTTATTGCAGTACTTTTTATTTATTGTATTAAATGGACGTGTACATATACATACTTGATAATGTTAGTAATGTTGCTAATTCACATTGACAACAATGAAATCCACCCATGTTGGTTGTGTGTGTAGCTTATGACGGCACACACCATAACCCCAGCGCCACCATGGGCCACTCTGTTCACAGCTATGACATTAGCAGACCTCTCACCCACACAGTCACACCTGCTGTCTGCCATCTCCCCCAGCAGAGTGTCAACCAGAGTAAACCAGAAAACACTTCTCCAAAATGCCACATGTCACCAAAGGTGAGGATTTTCCCACTCAAGTAGGTTTCAAAGACCGCAGTCAGGTCAGAGCAGCAGGCAGACATTACATCAGCTGTGTGGGGGGGGCTGGACTCAGATGATGACACAGGTTAAGGAGCCAGATGTTAAGGTTCAGGTGTGGCCTGGTTGTACGGTCAGTTGGACGCACTAACAAATACTCTGAGACAACAGCTTATGGGAGTGAAACGAACATTAAAATCATAAACAACAGCTCTGGAGGACATTCCTGCAGCCAACATGCTAACTGCATGCTACCTCAACAACATCTCTGGCATCTGTGTGATCGAACTGCACACTTTTGATTGGGCCTTTACTGGGACCAGTCACACACCTGTGCAATAATCATGTTGTTTAATCAGAATCTTGATGCTGCACACATCAGCTGGATGGATTATTTAGTGAGGATAAGACTCACTGTCACCAAATTCAACAAATTAGTGCTTAAAATCCGAGAGAAATGGGAGCAAAAACAAACGTGGTGTGTGTAGAAAAAGAATTGGTGCATGTAAGTGCACTGACAAAAGTCAAGATGAATCCAACATAATGTTTACCTAATCTGCTGTAACTCATCAACATGTTAATGAATAGTTGATATCTAGAGTTGCATTTAAAACTATAGTTTTTCCACATAATATCAATAGAATTCTGGATTACATATCCCTTGCTCTGAAGGATTCAGGTGTAAACATATTTTAATGCGCAGCAAAACAGAGATTGTTTGAAAATACCAAAAGGAAAATTTGGGGCTAGACATAAAAAAAATTCTTTTAATTTTATTCCTACCCTAAATGCAATAATAGTTGTTTATTATATTTGAGAAATAATTTTCCTTAAGTCACTCTGCAGGACTCAATCTATACTGTACTCCACCCTACCATATATATAATATAATATAATATAATATAATATAATATAATATAATATAATATAATATAAACATCTATAATATATAATAATATAATATAATAAATATAATATATAATAATATAATATAGTATAATATATATAATATAATATAATATATAATAATATAATATAGTATAATATATAATATAATATAATATATAATGATATAATATAATAAATGTAATATAATATAACACAATAATATAATAAATATAATATAATATAAACATGTATAATATAATACAATATATTTAATATATATTTACATTTTTTCTTTTTTTAGATTTGTTTTTTGTCCATAATTCTGCTGCATAAACAAAAAGTAAAGACACACATATATGATATACATAACATATGAGAGACAATAATATATGAGACAGAATAAGCAATAAATCCTGCTTTTTATTTGGATTTCAAACTATGACTTCACCCCTGTAAACAGACACATTACAGTTACAAAGAGTTGGCAGCAGAGTGTTCTGCTTAAGGTGTTTAACTGGTCAAATTAAACGTGAACACATGCAGCCTCACCTCACCACAGATTATGGTCTCACATAATGAGACACCATTTAGTCTTACATCTTTTCTACAGAAAACTGCAAAAAAAAGAGTAGATAAAATACAAGAAATAAATACTTGATACTAGTGAAAGTATCTGTGCATGCAGCTAAATTATTCAAATTGTCAAGAAGTCTAGAAATAAGAAGTTGGATTAAAAAAAACAACTAATAAATAACTAAGATAATAAATCTCATGCTCCCTGATGTAAGGTTTTAAATATTGGCAGGTACAGAATCATTTCCTGTTCCTGGACTTTGTCTTCATCCTTGTTAGAATAGAGAACTCAGTCTCACATAGGTACGTGTAGCAAAGGGTGTCAATGTCTTAATTATGTGATTTTCCAATTCAGGATGCTCTGCAGAGAAGACAATCCAGAGATCTGCACACTCTGAGCAAACTCAGTTTTCAGTGAGGCTCTCTCACTCAGAGGAAGGTGGCTTGACTTGGTGGGAGAAAAGGGACGATGAATCCATTTATCTCTGTCGTGTGATACGGGGAAGCACCTGTGTAACTGTGCAGCTGACTCATGGAGGCGTTACCCTGTGTCACATCTGATGCTGTCTGCAAGTCTCACTTTGTTTGCACACACAAAATCATGCAGAGATGGAAACACTTCCACGTCGTTCTTGTTCAAGTTTTCTATCATGGCCGCAGTTTGTCCCACACACTGAATATCGCAGCTGAGAGGACCTGCAGTCTGAGATTCAGTTCATTCAGGTGAGAAAAACTACGTCCCACATAGGTCGACCTTTGTGACATGCTGCAGTGATCCAAAGCAAAGTGACGACTGCACTGTGCCTCCCTGTCGTACCATCCAGACAGATTCCAACACATTTGGTCCACAGAAGTCCATGTGATGTCATAAAGCTATCCAGTAGTCCAAAAATATCCTGACTGGTTGTCCTGGTTTCCAGCGGTTTGCAGAAGAGGATATCTTCTTGAACTGAGGCCTTACCTGATATTTACCAGTAGCTGAGCCAGGCCGGCTACATCAGCTGTAATGCATAGAACTCACTGGATCGTATCCAAAGTAGTAGCTGACATGTCACCGATGTTTTGTCACAGTGTTGACTGATGAAGGTATCTTCTGAAAAGTCTGTTTGGCCTGTTCCACCAACATTTTCTCAGACATGTCCATAGCAGCAGGGACAATGAGATCCTCCACAATAGTGTGAGGCTAGCCTGACTTAGCCACTGAGCATGGAAGGATGTTTCTAGCTCTGCCTTATTAGCAGCATCTCTTGCTGTTAGACATTCCATGGTGTTAGAAGTTGTCTCAATTGTTGCTCAAAAGACTCCCATGGCTTCTTTTTCAGATGTTCCATTTCCAAATGTTTTCTCAAGAGCATTATAGTCTTCACTCTGTCTGCATCCTCACTGTCAGCTTGGTGTTGTCCTGGGGCAGGGGTTTGTGGCTCTCAGGCTGCATCATCATCATCATCACTGTCCATGTTGGAGCTACAGATAACAGGGCTGACCAGTGGCCAATCAGGGCTGTTGTCTGAAGGATAAACTTTTTTTTTATAGCCTTTGTCAAAATGGAGCAGATGAAACAAGCCATCGGTGAAGAAGAGCATGTAGAATGGGACTTCTGTTTCCCTTGTCACAAGAGTACAAACAGTGTCATGATTGGTCAAGAGCCTCTTGACCAATCATGACAACTTGCAGTACCTAATGACAAGGTGTGACAGCAAAGGGCAGCGACAGAGAGAGAGCAAAAAGACAGAGAGAAGTGAGAATACTTCCACCACAGTACATCTAATACTGATATATAATATATAGAATATATTTAATCAGTATCTCTCTGTGGTAAATAGAAAGAAAAGAGCTATTTAAATTTAGCAGTTGTGGCTTTTGCATGGCAGCGCCCCTCACTCTAAATGCCTTCCTCGGCACCTGCATGCACTCAATCGCCGAAATGATAATAAGAATGAAAAGTACAAATTTATTTCACATGCCCCCTAGATTGATCAACATACCCCGGCTTACCGCAGTTTGACAAACTAGGATGTGATGCATACAAATTCGACATGCAGTAACTTTTCATGGGGTTCACATTGTTGTTGGAGCTGGCCAGTAGTCTGAGACAACTGCAAATGCAGCAGGGATGGCGACTGTTTTAGCAGCATGGTTCATAAGACAAGTGGAGTTGGTCAATGTGGATGGCTTGAGACCAACCAAGCAACTAAAAGCACAGCCAACAATTACTTTCCAAACAGCTCCACATATTGTAGTGAGGTTTGTCAAAGTTCTGCTCTGGGGGAGATTCTATATCCATCATTCTATAGCTTTTCTTTTTGTTTTTTTGTGATGGTTGGAGTTATGAAAAGCACACACGTGTATCACAACGTCAAATGACAGCCAGAAATCGTTGTTAAATTACAGGGGGAAAAAAAATAAAAAAAATAACATGACATCAACTTAAAAGTGGTGTCTGGACATAAATTTTAGTGGTAGATGAATTCACCAACAAATCTTGGATCTTCAATGACAGCAGCTTCTGACACCTCATTTCTCACTTCTCTGCTCACTATGTGGTTCTCTACCTTTTGTTCTTGAGATTGTACAACATTATATCCAGGAACAAGACCACTCCACCGTCTCTCAGTAACCCAACCGCCCTCTATCAGTAAGTCATCCAACCTTTTTCTCTCCCCTTCATCTAAACTTCTCTCAGCCCTAAACCACACTCTTCTTCATCCCTCTCTCCTCACAGGGAGAAGCTCCCAGATCTGGACCCCAGCTGCCCGAGGTCCTCCACACACATGAGGTTTTAAAAGTTCTCCCATGTGCTATGGGTTCAGTCTGGTGCTCCAGCTTCCTTCCACCATCAGATACATGTATGCTAGGGGTTCACACTTCTAAGTAAATATTCTTCTGTCTATCAGAGGAACCACAGGTGGTTGATGGAACCGTATGCTCATTGAGGCGTGCTCCCAGCCTGAGTCTCAAACAGTCCCACCATGACTCTGCAGATACCCTTACGTCGTTCTCCATGACCCCTGACCATCCTACCGAACACAACCTTCCCATCTATCGTCCTCATTCTTGTAGCCATTACAAAAATACGTTTGTGCTACACAATGACACAGATATTTAGAGTGGCATTTATTCTCTATATTAACAAGCTTCCAAAGACATAACTGTAGCATTTGTCGCGTTACCGTCTCCAAACCATTATACGACGAAGAAGTGGGGTCTGATATACGTCAGCTGAAGCTACATCGATGTTGCCTTCGAATTGGACTTTCGGCGTAATATATACACCCATCCCACCACCACCCCCACCATCCCTGGATGATGATAACCATGAAATACATCTATCCACAAAAACGGAACAAAACAACATTTAAGACTCGGTTTAGAATGTTTTATTTGTAGAGCACAAAAATGGTTCTTTCACAGTTCTGTCACAATGCCATGTCACCCCGATCACCTGGCTCCATTCTCGAAGGGACAAGGCTACTAACAGGCTAGCCAGGGGAGGATTGAACAGTCATGCAGATGGGAACGTTATGTTTTTCCTAGAAATAAAGAAAGATGAGTTATATTCTGCATTTTGACATTTGTGTGTAATGATTTAACAAATAACAAAAAAAATTAATTTTATTCCTTTTGACCTTACCTTGGCAAGACCTATAGGGTCCGTCCACCGGCGTCAGAGGAGGAATCACTCCACTAATTGAAGCATTTCTTTCTTCAAGAACTTCCTGAACCACTTCAGCTAATGTGCTTAATGGTCTCAGACCTCCAGCTGTAGCAGTATGCATAATTCAGAGGAGCGAAGTCTAGGCTTACCAGCTGCTGCAGTATGGGCAAGATGTTATACGACTTCACCAGAGCTGCGAACCACAACAGTAAAGCAGGAAATATAAAATTTAATGTTGTTTATCATGAAACATACACATAATCCAATTTAATGTGTTTTGGATGACAAAATTATGAACATAATGTCTTGGAAGAAAAAACAGAGTTATTAATAGGGAAACGTACATTATAACCTCATTTCCTAATGACTATTCATCCCTGAGCACTGATGTGACTATTATCAGTCTTCTGTTTGCTGTAGTGTCATCACAAACATTTTAGTCCATATGAACATAAAGTCTATGCTTTTTCCACCTCATGTTATGTTAATCACAAGTCCTGTTCTCTCTTTTAAAAGAAAAATTCTGGGAAAAAAAGGCGGCAGATATCATACATCATGGTATCTCCAAAGGTGTTTTTCTCTTCTTTCAGTAGAAAAACAACAACATAAAAACAACAACATAACAAAAACGTCTTTTGACTGAAAAACAGGTTTCTTATTTATTCAACTGGACTTCAATTCCTACCTTTACCCCTACAGTTTTCTTTTATTTTCACTTTCTACCTAGTGGCTATTGTCTTCTGTGCAGGAAAATGTTGTCTATCAGGAGTTTGAGAGCTCCGCACATTAAGGAGAGAGTCAGCACCTCCAAATCTCAGGCCATGGTTCTCTGCCGGAAAACAGTGGATTCCTGCGTCTTGGTTGGGGGTAAGTACAGTAGCTGCCAAAGTAAAGGAGTTTAAGTCCTGTACTTCGGGCTCTTGTACACGAATGATGGGAAGATGAAGTGTGAAATGGACCGGCGGTTTGGTGCGACATCAGCAGTCAGGGAGGCGTTGTGTCAGACCATCGTGGTGAAGAGGGACCTGAGTCTGAAGCCACGGCTCTTGATTTACCAGTCGACGTACGTTCTGACCCTCACCTATGGTCATCAGCTCTGCCAGGGAGCTTGGAGAAAGCAGCCATTTGTGGTAGTTCGGACATCTGATTTGGATGGCCCCCCCAGAGGCCTCCCTTTTGAGATTTTTCTGGGAACATCCAGCTGGGAGGAGACCCCAGAGTAGACTCAGAACTCACTGGAGGGATTACATACAGTATTTCATCTAGACATGTACACATCAGGATCCCCAGGAGTTGGAAAGTGTAGGTGGGAAGAAGGATGCCTGGAGTATCCTGCTAAAGGCCCATTTATGCTCCCTCTATGTACGTAAATGGATGTGTCTGTCCGTAAACCGTCTATCCGTCAGCGACATCAAAACAACCACGGCAGGGCAGCGAAGTTTCAAAAGTTTCGACAACAACAAATATGGCGACGGTCGGAGGAGGTTGTGAACATGAACCTAGTAAAGGCGGAGGTAACGATGTACCCGGCGGTGGTCTGTGAGGTCATCAGGTGCATCGAGACTTGAGAACGGAGAGTTTCTCTTCTTCGTTGTGTCCGTACACGTTTGTTGTGTCTTGCTTGAATTGTAGCTACACTGCCCTCAACCGTTTCTGGTGGTATTGCTCCACTTCATCCGTCTCGGCCGCATCCGTAAGCTCTCTGAAAACGTGCCCAAATATGGAAGAAATGAACGCAGAAGACGTACAGAAGACTCCGTCTGCTTCTGTGCACGACTTTAACGTAGAGCATTAATGGGCCTTTAGCCTGCTACATGGACTGTACTTATATAGAACCTTTCTAGTCTGACTGACCAATCAAAGGGCTTTACAACAGAGGCCAGCATTCACCCATTCATGCAAGCATTCATACAGCGGTGGCAGAGGAGAGGCTACTATTGGCAAGGCAGCATCTGCTCGTTAGCAGCGGTAACCATTCACACAATCGTTCACACACCAGTGGAACAGCCACTGGGAGCAAACTGGGGTTCAGTATCTTGCGCAAGGACACTTCCACATGTAGACTGCAGGGGCTGGGGAATCGAACCACCGACCTTCTGATACCACTGAGCCACAGCCGCCCTGCTGCCACCAAGACTGCCACCCCTACCCTGGATAGGTGGGAAAAAAATTTAATCATTGAATTATTAGTAGGATCCTCACATTCTCCCACCGGCCTGTCAGCTGACTGCTAGCTCACTGCTCAGACAGGATCCAACCGTTGAGATGGGATGTTCACATAGCAGCTGGATCAACGTGCCTATTAGCATTTTTAGAACAGCCGTGTTGATTTTATTGTTTGGGATGTAGCGGAGGGGTTAACGCACACTTTCAGTTTTTCGAACTATTACAGCTGCACCAAGTGACACGGTTGCAATATACCTGTGAGCACCATAGATATGCACAGAGCTACATGCTACATGAATGTTGACGATGTCGGAGCTGGTCCATGCATCAATGCGAAGTGGGTTTTACTCACCATTTGATTGGTTTACCATATCTTAGCATTGGATAACAGTTTAGCCCATGGACATTCATAATTTAAAGAATTTTCTGTCCTGATCCACACTATTTAAAACTAGACAGCACTCAGAGAGCACAAACCTCTTCCAAAGCAGCTTAGTTACCCCCATTATGTCATGGTACCTAATAGCAACAGTCCCCTGATAGTCTGACCCTCATCATGTGACTCCTGGACCATGAAAACCTGCCCCTAGAATCTGGAATCACATTGGTATCATTATTTAGTTTCATAGTTGTTCTAGAAAAACGATAATGGTGGTTGTCTTCAGGCTCTAGCTCTGAAATTTGACGATGTCTTCGATGGCACAGGCGCCAACTTTCCACCCAGTTTCAGGGTAATCCATAAAGTAGTTGTGTAATTTACAAAAACGGTCCTTGTTATGTTAAAAAAAAGTAGAAAAAATAGACTCTGATTCTGCCCCTATATCCAGATCCCCTGTAACCCTGCTGACAGACAGACTGACAGACAAACGCACACAAAAAGTTCCTTGGCAAATGTAAACATAACCAGGTATCCATGCTAGCATTTTTTTTTTATGTGCTAATTTGCTCTTGCAAAGTTACACAAAAAGAGTGTTGCTCAGATTTTTGATGTTTTGAATCATTTTGGGTACAATGATGCATTACATTATTACACACCTTCTAAAAGTAAAGTGCATTCATGTATATCATGCTGCTGCTGCTGCTGATGATGATGATGATGAGGATTCAGAAAATTGGATTCATGAGCTCGTGTAAACTCTGAATGCTGGTGGCTCGAAGCGCTCCTGCTGTAAAATGAATGAGGGTCACAGGGGAGGATGAGTGTGGGGGATGGGTGGGGGGGGATTATGTGTGTGTCATTACACCCGCATGACAGCTGCGGGGTGTAATAAATGTAATGAACGGGGGAGCTGAGAGGACAGCAGAATCAAGGACTTGTGTTTGGTGTTTTTGGGCCAGCTGTGTCCTGCAGGGATGGAGGCTGTCCATTAGACTCTGGTGACACGGTCCACTCCATTAACATGTGAGACCAATGACCACTGGTCAGTGCTAGTCCTGGACCCACGAGTTCTATTTGCAGGCGGGTCATACACAGCATGTGGTGGTGGTGTTAGAGGCAACCATGGCCTCTATTCTCCTGGCTCTCTTCTGCTGTCTTTGCCTGTCTAACAGGTGTAGACCGATGGATGACAGGTGGCTTTGGTTATTGTTGTTTGTGTTTCACAGAAGTGGTGTGTGTGTGTGTGTGTGTGTGTGTGTGTGTGTGTGTGTGTTATTTGCTTTTTTGTTAACATGACAAATAATCATGATTATATCAGTCTTTAAAGAAGTCAGCCATCCTACAGGTATACTCTCTACGCCCAGCATACAGACCACATCCCTACACATCTGTCCTGTCGTGGTTCAGCCATCAGCTCTCCCATCCCATCGTTACAGCACTACATGGCCCTCCAGCTCCTTATAACACTCTGTGGGTAGCTGACACGGTGGCATCGTTGTCACCTGTCCCAGCCGTTGCACTGGATGATCACCGCCTCAATACTTCTGCAGCTGATCTTTACACGTGTGAATTGGAAGAGAGGAGGAGGAATATTTGTCTCTGTACATAAGCTGATAAAGTTGACTGAAAGTTTAATGGTAACATAGAAATTCTTGCTAATGTAATAAACGTCCACACAGAATCCATGACTTGTGAATAATGGATGGACCACAGACTTCATTTGATGAAGTTAGTTCATATGAGATTCTGAACATAGCCCTGGTTCTCCTCCTAAACTCCGCCCATCGCTCCTCCTACTCCCAGCCTCATCTTGACCTTTCACCTCTCCCTTGCCTCCTGCTATTTCAGTCCAAACCCTCCTCTTCCTCGCCTTGTTCTTCAGCTTACACCCCCCTCCCCCTCTTCTCTCCTTACCATCCCCCTCCCCCCGCCTGCTCCCCTAAATCAATCCCTCCCCTCCATCTCTCTCTTATCCTCCTCCCCTGGCCTCCCCTCTGCACTGCAGCACCTATGCACTCATTAATCTCCAAGGTCCCTTCAGTGCGTCACACATTAAGTCCCTGAAAAATCTCAGGCACTTTTAAAGGGAGATTTTTTTACTTTGCATGTTGGTGTCTCGGTCAGCGTGATGTAAATTTAAAATAAATACTAGCAGCAGGGCTGTAGTGGTAAAAAAAAAAACAGTCATCAATACGACAAACATGGTTTTTATGTGTTCAAATAGTGATAAACAGGCAACCAGCACCGTTTTCAACCTGTAGCCATGTTTTTTTTGTCATGTCTGAAAACTAACAGATGTCCATGCTGGTTGGTTTAACATCAATCAACTCTTTTCTAATTTTGTCCTCACCACTGTCACCATGGAGCATGGAGTCATCGTGGGAGAATGGTTGGGTCTCTGTAACATAAAGAGAAAGGTCTAGACCTGCTGTTTTATTCTTAACTTAATGACATAACTCAGGTGAGGGTAATGTGAGGTTGAGTTCATTTAATACTCACTATTAAAGGTGACTATGGGGCCGTTTACACGGTGACGGTTTCACCCTAAAACGATAAACTTTTGTTGTGGTTTGGCTGTTGGTTCACATGACAACAGGGTTTTGGGGGCCTGAAAACGCAAACCTTTGAAAACGTGTGAAGAAAGACAGGATCATCTGAAAACGCCGCCGTACCGACACGCTGTAAACGGACAGAAGTCTACGGCCAGAACAACAACAAAAACACAACGTCAGACTGTCTGCTGTTGTTTGTGCTGCAGACTCTGTTGGGTTTATTAACAGTCCTCCAGTGTAGAGTTGCTGCACCGTTACTGTGATCTTATTCTGTGGTGTATGTACAAGGATCGGTTCCAAAATGTTGTCGTGTGAATGCAGAACTTTTTGAAAAAAAAGGAAAAACTCTTTTATTTTCAGGGAAACATTGTAGTGTAAACAGGGCCTTTGTCTGTTGTTTGTGTGTTTCAGCAGAATTTCTGAAAAAGTGAATGAAGGAAGGATTTCATTGTTATTCTGTAGAGAGGTGAACATTGGAATGGAGAAGGAATCATTCAATTCTGACACAGATTCGGATCAAGGTGTGGAACCAGAACCCTTCACTTCACTTTCTTTAACATTGTAAGACATTTTAGTAGGGAGTTTTAGAATTCATTTTAAAATCTGAATGATTACTTTTAAAGCATGTTTGGGGTTGGCCTGGTATTATATCAGTGATTTGCCTGAGATTTTTCATCAGAGGTCTGTTAGTAATTCCTTGGTCAAGGCTAACAACCAGCAGAGACCGAACCTTTAGAGTCATGACTCTGGAACAGACGAGGTTATCAGGCAGGTGAGCTCTGTTGTGCTCAGAATTACTTCCTCCTGATTTGCACATTTAACTTTTTTTATAGTTATTGTTGTTGTATTAACTCTACATTTAATGTAATAATTTCTCGTTTTTCTGCCTTTGCATAGCACTTTGTAACTTGTTTTTGAAGTGTTACTCATTATCATTATTATTATTATTATTATTATTATTATTACCATTATTATTATACTATTATTATCATTATTATTATCATTATTATCATTATCATTATTATTAATAATATTGTCATTATTACTATTATTATTACTATTATTATTTTTATTATTATTATTATTACTATTATTATTATTATCGCTATTATTATCATTATTATTATTATCATTATTATCATTATTTGTATTATTATTATTATTATTATTACTATTATTATTATTATTGCTATTATCCTTATTATTATTATTATCATTATTATTATTACTATCATTATCATTATTATTATTACTATCATTATTGTTATTATTATCAGTATCATTATTATTATTATCATTATTATTATTACTATCATTATTATTATTATCATTATTATCATTATTATTATTACTATCATTATTATTATTATCATTATCATTACTATTATTATTATTATTGCTATTATTATTATTGTTATCATTATTGTTATCATTATTATTATCATTATCATTACTATTATTATTATTATTGCTATTATTATTATTGTTATCATTATTATTATTATCATTATTATTATTACTATCGTTATTATTATTATCATTATCATTATTATTACTATTATTATTATTATTGCTATTATTATCATTATTATTATTATTATTATTATTATTATTATTATTCCATGCTACTTCTGCCACATCTTTATTTTCATTGTTTTGCGAGACCACAAGCTTCAGAACTCACATACTGTGCATTTAACACCATCTCAGCGCACACTGAGTGTATATTGTATGTCTCTATCGCCTGTATGCACAGACATCCAGAGAGACGGAGACACTGGACTGTGTGACTGAATGTGTTGACAAAAGTGGAAACAATAGGATGTCGATGTTGTGCTTTCCTATTTTTTCCTCTCTTCCATGATCAATACACTAATGCCTCCACGCTTTCAATTCCAAATACCAAACTGTCAAAAGACATCACATCACATTCACATGTCTCTCTGTCTCTCTCTCCCTCAGCAGCTATAAGAGCCTGTATGACAACAGGGGCATTTGTACTGTAATAGTAAGAGTATGATGATGATGATGATGATGACTGAGAGGATGGCTGGCACTTTGAACAACAACAGATCTATCCCATCCATCACTTATTTCATTCAGCATTAATCAACAGTTGTATACTAACAATGACCCACAGAGAATAACCAACAACCCCAGCGTTCCTCTCTTAGCCTCTTTGAGCTCTTTGTTTTGGTTTTACGGACCTTACAAAAACAGTGTAGCAATTATCAGCTAAAGAACTGGTGTATTTTCTCAGGGTTTCGTCCAGACCAGATCTAAAGGAGTGAATATTGGAACTAAATTCTGAAACTTCCTGGGTTTTATTCTTGTTGAGCCAGCTGGCAACAGATGAGCCACAATCTGACAAATGAGTACAAAGGAGCCTGTGCAGATGAAGAGGTGACTATAGTTTAGTTAGCAGGCAATTTGCCCCAGAAGTAAACCCCTTTATGCAGTTATCTACGCTGTAAAATAACTGAGTTTACATTTAGTACGACTGAGACAAAAGTTTAGAAATGATTTGTGTATTTGGAAAACTTGCACAACTTGTCTTTTTTTTCTTAAGGTGTGTTTGTCAGACCATTGAGGTGCAAGTAGAAACTAAGCATGTATCTTGGTCAGAATAAGACTTGATTGAAAAGTACCATAATTCAGTTTTAAATATGGGCTGGTGTATCAAAACACACAAGCAGGGAATGCACTTTTTACTGGTCCCCCAAAAACGGCCAGCTAGAAATTGGAACTAAGACAGAATTCTGCAGCTTGACTTTTAAGACCAAGAAAAGAGAGCACATTACTTCTGTTTTAGCTGAACATCACTGGATCACCTCTCCTCTTTATGACACAGTACCTTCATATAGCTCTGACCTTTAAATAGCTTGTCAACCACAGAAAGCCATGAGGTCCTCCAAAGCTGGTCTTTTAATTGTGCCCAAAGCACTCCACAAATAAAATAGTGAAGCTGCTGCTATCAGTTACAAGACAAGAAAAGAAAAGAAAAGAAAAAAGATGAGATGAGATGAGATAAGATAAGAAAAAGAAATAAGATAAGATAAGATGAAATAAGATAAGAAAAAGAAAAAGATAAGATGAAATAAGATAAGAAAAAGAAATAAGATAAGATGAGATAAGCTAAGAAAAAAGAAATAAGATAAGGGATGAGATGAGATGAGATAAGATAAAATAAGAGGTGAGATGAGATGAGGGATGAGATAAGATAAGATATGAGATAAGATGAGATGAGGGATGAGATGAGATAAAATGAGATGAGATGAGAGATGAGATGAGATTAGATGAGATGAGGGATGAGATGAGATAAAATGAGATAAGATAAGGGATGCGATGCGATGAGATGAGATAAGGGATGAGATCAGATAAGATAAGATAAGATAAAGCACCATAACTGTAGAACACCCTACCCTTCTTCACCAACCAGCCAACCTGGTTGGACAGTTTCAAAGAAGAATTTAAAACATACATTTGACTGGATTATAATCCAGATCTGGATCATAATCATATATTTGGAGGAAGGCAGTATGCATTGGCCACCACTATGTACTGTAGTAGTCTTTCAAACCAATTTCACATATCCCTTAAAGATAAGAAGGTAGTAATATTTGAAGAAAAAAATACATCTGGATCCGCGTTTATGGAAAATCATATTTTTGTTGATAACTTATTAACTACTAATGATAAACACATGATTCCAGATGCTGGAGGAGGGTTACAGGGTCAAGGAATTAGGTGGTCTTACTTAATTTGGCTTGAGGCCCACGAGTAAAGCAATATCATCTTTGTTTCCAATTGTTCAGGTTTCAGTGATGATGGTATTGGTGGAGGTCTGCGCTCTCTGAGTGCCTTCTACTTTAAATAAAGTTTTGTTTAGTCCAATACTGTGATATTCCACCAGTTCCTTCATTGTAGTCCAGTTATGCAGACTGAGTAAAGCGTGCATAGCAAGAACAGTTTGTCCAGCTGCTCCCTGGTCCTTTAGCAGCTTCCTCCATACAACATAGTCATAAATGAGATTTAATGTCTGTCACTACAGAGACAGTAAATTTTTGAAAAAATGTACCATTGTGTAATAGTATCAGATTCTCCGTAATCTAACAGTACAGGTATCAGTTCCAAAGGTAATAGTACCCAACCATACTCACCAGGAGGTGGAGGTATCCAATAAGAAGTAACAGTACATATATGGACAAGAATACTGGTACTCAGTACCAGTGAACACTGATGCATTTCAGACACTGTCTATAATTTATCAGATGCTGTTATTGCTCATACAGACACCTACATGCAAACTAAAAGCAAACACATGCAAGAAAGGCTGTATAACAATACCTGTGTATCAATGTCATATCATACAACAACATCACATTCTAATGACATCATGTATCTTCTGTCTCCACTTTTCTATGATTATCACTGATACAAAAACATTTTTATTAACTAAATATAGTATATATGTGGAGGAATGATGCAGGCAGTCCCTCCATTGAGTTCAGTTTGGGATGAAGGGGTAGAGGTTATGGTCCAGATGGTGCACCAAATGGAGCGTCGCCACACACATGGTTAAATCAGCTGTGGCTGTGGAATGTCTAAAATGTATGGATGTAGCGCGAATATCTCCAGATCGTGTATGAAGCTAATCAGATGGGACGTCTTCTGGAGTATAGTTACTACATGATGAATATCGAACACATGCTGTGTGGCGTTCACTCTGATCCACTACAACTGGCTAGCCAGTTCAGAGCGACAGATCCACCCCTCACACCCCACCAGCCCTTCAGGCTCTATAGCACAAAGCCATTGCCCAATCAAGATCGCTCTGACACCAGTGGGAGGTTACATGAGACGTAATAGGATAGTAATAGGGTAGTAATAGGATAGGGCCCATGTCCGTTCATTTCACAGTATTGTATCTACTTGTATTCTAAGTAGGTAAAACGACACAGATGTCTACGGCATACAGACACATTTGTGAGTCTGATCTAATCAGTGGATTTTTCCTTTCAGTAAAGGTCAGAATGAGAATCATTCATAAAAGGATACACAAGGACATCAGATCCTGGGAGGGGAGGGGGGGGGCAGAGGGGACAAGTCCCCCCCCCGCCCCAAGATCGGAAAAATATGAAGTTGTCTTCCAATAAATCATTTCTAAACACATTTTGTGATTGAATTTGTAAAAGCGCTGATGCCGAATTGTAACAACGAGGAAAGATCTGTCGCTGTTTGTTTGTCAACACCGGACAACAGGGACAGCAAAGGAAGACATGTACGGCACCGGGCCGTCCACAAAGAGGATGAACACGGGAAACCGTACCTCATCACAGGTTAGTGAATGAAGTCAGTGAGTGAATGAAATGTGTGTGACTGAGCCAATCAGAGAAGTCTCACTGATGGTGGAACTAAAGGTTTTTACATGGGTTTGGCTGATAATGATACTTAAACAATGTTTTGCATCCTTCAGAATGTGTTCATAAAATTCCATCAGTGGGTCAAAATGTCCAGGACGTGTCATTTTACACTGCACCTATTGGTGGTAACATGCTGGGTATTAACATGCTCCAGCTCCTTTTAACCAGCGACTGTTTGTTAGCTAATTGTAAATGTTAATGATAATATGCGCACATTAGCATGGTGATATGGTCAAAGTCTATCTTTACACTAAAATGCCTTCCGTCATCAGTTCCTCACCACCAATAACTGGAAGCACAATAACATGCTAATGTTAGCATTTAGTGCAAAGCCCAGCTGAGTCTGTAGATACCTTCAGAGGTGATAACAGAAACACCTGGTACCTGCCTTTGCATCGTAAACCCCGCCCCTTTATGGCTGAAAGCTCCATGGTTGAATTAAGAGCGATGAAGACCCTTGTCGACACCACCTTTGTTTATTTACACTTGAACAAACCAATGGCGTACCAGTGTGTCGTTGCAGATAGCATGAGGTAAAAGACGCGTGACGTGTCACATGGCGGCATCAACATATGCATCATAACAGCATCATAACCAGGACCTCGCGCTAACTTCCCAGTTTACATACGTCTTCATTTGATTTTCTTCTTCTTTGATCTCTGATTTAGATGCTAACTGCTATTAGCTGCTGGCTAAATTAGCCAGTTTGGGTCGCACACATAGCATTTTGTCAAAACATTGTGTCAGTGCCTCGTGGGACAAAAGGTATCGATAGGAAAGATGAGCCGGGTCGCAGCTTGGAGGCTTTCATCCCGCTGGATAACTGATGATGATAATGATCACTATGGGTTACTGATAATGTGTGCAATCAATAAATAATCAGCTATAAATCGGAATTGAGTTTTCTTGCATGATGGCGTTTAGCTGAAATGAGCTATTCAGGTTTTCTGCTTTTCAGACTGATTATTTTTACACCACTATTATTTTTCAGTAAAATATATTAAAGACTGATGTAAACATCCTGAAGAGCCGCATCATCAACTTCACCTGCCAGGTGTCTTTTTTTTTTTTACTGTCCAAATTAAGGTGTCAATGACTCCCTGAAGCTAAATATATCCTAAACATGTACAGATGGTGAACCGTTTTGATTAAGGGGACTGGAGCATTCACTCAGCCTGACCAGCCAAACCCTGGAGTCTCAGGCCTTGCTTGTGGTCCAACCCTAAGGAAGTCTTTCCATTTTTCATCATTTATAATGTGCGCTGAGTTTTTCAGCCTCGCTGGGCCATAGATTTTTCATCTTGTTCTATCTTTGATGGCATTGGGTGATATCCATAGAGTATGGTGCACAAAGATGACCTTGTTTTCCACCCAGTGCTGCAGCGCCCAGTGATGATGCTCATGTTACTGAGAGCAGCGTCTAAAAAAATAAAAGCTGCACAAAGAAGCTGAGAACCTGATTGTGAAAAAGTTGGGACTCTGTAAAACAAAGATAAAACAGAATGTGATCGTACGCTAATCCCTTTTTAAATTTTTTTTTTTATTCTTCAATTCAATTAACAGCAGTACTAAGGCCATGTATTTCATGTTTGACCTCAAGCTGATTGATTTTTGTAAATATATGCTCATTCTGATGCCATTGGATGCCAGCAACACGTTAAAAACCAGTGGGGACAGGAGCCATAAAAGACTGGGAACACCTGTTTGGGACATTACAGGTAAAAGAAAAAAGAAAAAAAAAAGGGCTGGTTTCATCCAATCAGGAGTCTCCAAACCCATGACCTATCCCGACAAATTCAGGGCACAATTCACCCTCGCCGACTTCCTCTTTTCTCCCACCTCATTGGTCACTCAGTGTTCTTCCTCTCCCTCTACTCTAAGTCTCCATAGATGTCCTCTGTGGTGTCTCCATCTCCACCATGATGTTGGTACTGAGAACACTGAGACTCATAGCTGGTGCTGAGTGACTTGGCACTGAAAAGTTTCATCTTGGATATAATATAAACTCAATCCAGATTGCATAGAGCAAGAACTGACATTTACTGGGCGGCGTGGGAATGGAACAGATGCTATTCTCCCCCATTACAAACAGGAAAATTATTAAACAAGCTACAGAGATGAATTTGAACCGTCTCCTACACTGTCACCACTGGACAACCTAAAGAAACGCAATGCATTCTGGGGTGCTGGAGCATACGCAAGAAGATCACACCAAATACTCAGAGATCCTTGCAGATCTAATCTACATCCTGGTATTTCTGACATACACAAAATCCACAGAGTATATGCAGCTGGTGTGTCAGGCGTAGGTTACCTTCACAGCGATGGATTAGTGAACGTTAATCTGGTGTCATTTATCCAAATAAAATACAGGAACATAACCGATAGGAATGTTTGGATTTACCAGCATTGCAAACGTGAGCACAAGAAACAAGGTGCAGAAGCTGATCACTCATCAGCCCCTGGTCATCAACACGAAAACGGTCCTCTGAAAAATGTACATATAGAAGCTTTAGAAGAATAAACATAATTTAGGACCTTTTTTTAAATCATAGAAACAGAAGCAGAATCAGAGTTGATCAAATTCAAACTAACCCATTCCCACTAATATCTGGCATTTTGGCAAACATGTTTATTGAATTTGCTTTTTCGTTTTCATAACAACGATCTTAAACCTGAACAAGGGGTTCTGATCTGCACTCTGAGATTCTGGATCGGCTCACACTGACTGCTTTTAGCCGCAGACTACATCCATGACATGAAACGTAACATGAAATGTTACCCAGAACACAGTCCAGTCCTATAGAGACCCCTCTGACAGCCAAAACACATATGAGACATATATGAACAAAACATGACCATTAAACCTGAGAACAACAGTATTTTAAATTTGCTTTGCATTGTGTTGCATTGTGTTGCATTGTATTACAAGTGTTAAATTGTATGAATTTGGCTTTTTATGCCTTTTAAAAATGTGTTATTGCTTTCTTTCACTATTGGTTACAGGAATAGCAAAGTCAACGGGATGATGATTCAATATGAGCCATGTTATAAGACATAGTGTCCAAATGGCAGCAGAGGTACCAGCAGACAGGAGCCTTTAGCTGTAAGGATTGTTCACTGATGTGTTTCGTGATGCCACAGAGCAGAGAAGGTGATAAATAATCCAACAATCTCACTAGCCCGTCATTATTACATTTTAATCATATTAGATGATACCATTAGATATTATCATCAAGCAATATCCTATACGTCACAATAGACCCAGCGGGCCTACTCAGCGCCACTGAACATCGCACGCGCTCCGTAGCCCACGGGATGTAACGGACTGGAGACAACCTCTATGACAGCATCGAGCCGTCCGTTATCTAACCGGCAGCCGTTCTCCAGCCGGCTAATCACCGGGTCTTACCGCGGATGATGGCCGGAGGTGATGTCCTTGGTGCCGCTGGTCAGAGGAGACGGGATGGGAGACGGTATCACGGCTGATGGTGATGAATGAAAGACCGGCTCTGACGATCATCCACTGGAGACTCGACACGAACCACAAGCCCCGCCCCTTCCACTCCTCTACGTCAAGCCTCCGTCCTGGACACGCTGGAGCGACTCAGCATCACCGCAGCCCTCCCCCTCCGCTGAGTGTGTGTCGGTATCAGAGGGACGTGATGGGACTCCTAAGTAGCACGAGCCAGTGGGTAGCATCTCATTTCTCCCCTTCTCTTATTTAAAGTGCGGAGCCCCATAAGGGAAAGTTTTTTTTTTATCTTGTGCGCACAAGATAAAAAGAATGTCACCGTATTCCAGGGAAAGTTTTACTAGAATAAATAAAAACACACTGAAGGCCTACGACAAATAACATCCAGTGTGGACTCTGCCTATTTAACCCCTCTGTACTCACATTGTCTTATAAAAGACCAGCCTGTGTTAAACCTCTAACATATAGCAATTTATCTGAATGACAAACACCAAATATTTTTGCATGAAGAAACAACCTGTCAATCATCACTAACGTTGTGAACATCCGGGTTTTCCCTCTTAGGAGCGCAGAATGACTCCATATATGAGACACACATTTTCACTCAAATCTAAAAAGTTGAGTCACTCAAAAAATATTGTGCAAACTCATTGCCTTAGATAAATTAAGAAAAGTAAACTTGAGATTTTGAGGGTGCAATATTTAGACCAACTTCTTTATTTTGCGTGTGTAACACTTAAATTAGCTTGCTGACTGTTATTGTGATAACTTAAACTACCAGTATCCTAAAAAGTATTGAAGCATGCTGAAATTTCTTATGGCATGAATTTGACAAAAATAATTAGTTTTTTGCTCTGGAGTGCTCGTTATTACAACACAACACACTACTTTATTTTATCACCCTCTTGCATCACCCATGCGGGACGTCACTAACCCTGTGAAAGACTTAACTTATGGTGCAATGGTGTTGTATATCTAATCATTTTCTATTGAAATATTCCTATAGAAGTAATTATTGCTCAACTGGTAATTATTCAGAACACGTTTATAGTGGACTTATGGCCTCAAACACATTGTCTAAACGTATGCTGGGAAACTCCACCCACCTATCCCCAACACACTGCAGTATCTATTTACCCATTGTGCAAAACCACAGTGGTTGTTTCAACTGTCATTAAACATTTATTTTCAAAGGGCTAAAAACGTCAGCTACCCAACATTGTATAGGACAGCTGCAGAACATTAAATAATATATGTGAATCTATTCTGGTGTGTGCTATAAGAGCATTCATGTAACAGATCTGAATGTGAATTAAAGATTCTAGAAGCTGGGACAGGAAATCCCTGAGTAGAGTTTTACAAAACAAAGCACCATTTATCCAACTTTTGTCAAATAACAAAAGGGCTGTTCCCCATGAAAAGTAGTGGAGGACAAGTAGAAAGTGGAATGAACAGAAAACAGGCCATTCAAGTGAAGTAGATCTAATTTGTGGGGTACTTAAGTACAAGAGTAATATACTTAGTTACAGCAGGTGATGCTATCACTGTAACTGAATATTGTTTTTTGGTGTCTTCGGGGTGGGTCTCTTATTCAACATATGAAGACTGGGCCAGATTGGACCATTAACAATGGCGTTATAATAACTTCCTGTACCATGGCGAAGCATAATCCTTGACCAAGAGCCCACACCTTAACAGTTTACCAGCAGCTGACCATATTCATACTGAAGCATCATCAAGGTTTTAAAGCTCTTCTGACCCAATTTGAGGTCAATATGCTGAACAGGCTATTATGAGTGCATAAAAGAATAAAATGTGGCATTTCTTGTTGCCAGTAGGTTGCGCTGTGACACCAGATTTTTTACATGTGGATGGAGGGACCCGCATCAAAGTTTTGTCAAGATTTGATCATTGACAGTGAAATCATAACAACGTCCTCTTTCATGGCGAATGATAGAAATTCACCAAGCTGCCATGGCCACACCTTTGAAGTCATGCGAAAGATTTTGATAATTTTTTTATTGACTTCTTGAGACTCTGCTGTAGAAGTTTGAAGTTGATCGAGTTAATACTCTAGGAGGAGTTAGTTACATTCCAATACATGGAAATTGAAAAAAAAGAATTCAAAATTTGATTCAAAATGGCAGACTTCCTGCTAGGTTGACGTCTTGGCACCAAGAGGCTTTTTGGTAGATCTTGAGATGATACACATGTGTACCAAATTTCATACTTCTCGGTTCAACACACTTCGAGGGCTGCTTATTTGAAGCATTCCAGGAGGCGCGATAGAGGGGTTTTGCCATGCCCAATCCTCATGCCTATACCAGATCATACCAATTGAGGCTGTGTTTGACAGTGATTACACTAATAACATAATTTTAATTCACAGCCAAAGCACTGGTTGTCATTGTCATTCAATATATATGGATGTCAGCAGGGTTAGCCTGAAGACCCGGATAAGAGGGGCAGTGACCTGGCCACCACTACCGGCCTGCCAACCAGAGAGCGTTGAGGATAAAGGCTGATAACACTCGGTGAAGGTTGGGTACCTCCTGATGACCTCGTCCCGGACCAACATATTTGATGGATGCAAGGATGGATGCAACCAGCTTCAACAAGGCCTCCACCCCCGGCCACCCCACCACCGGCTCACCACACGTCTCCAAGGGATTGAAACTATATATATATATGTCTATATATATGTATCTATCTATCTATATATATCTGTATCTATATCTATCTATCTATCTATCTATCTATCTGTATCTATATCTATCTATCTATCTATCTATCTGTATCTATATCTATCTATCTATCTATCTATCTATCTATATCTATAGATATAGATATATATATATATATATATTTTTTTTTTTATTTCCCTCTGAAGCACGCAAAAATGTCGGTCCATGTAGGATAACCCATTTGAAAACTACATTTCCCTGTATTCCATGCAAGCTCCAATTTTGACATCCAGCCAATCGGCGCCATGACAGCTCGACACGTGACACGTCCCTGCTGTGGCTAGAGGGAAAGAGATCGACATTCAGCCGCGGGAGAAACGCACTTTGCGGGTAAGTTAAGACATTTGGCCCAAAAGAGGCCACAGTAGTGTGTATTAGGTGTTCTCTGGGGAAGTTTGCCGGTGGTTTCTGCGCATTGTTGGTATGAAACAGCCTGGATTTCGGCTTCAACAACTGTCATTCCGTCTAGGCCTCCGCTATTTCCTGGTGCAACTCCACAGCTGTGCCATTGGAATAGCCAAGTTGGAAAAGTTCAGTTTAGATGCTTTTGGAGGAGGTTTGTTCTGTTCCACTACATTTGCTTTTGTTCTGTGTTCTCAAAAGTCGTCTTGAACATCACCTGATTCAGATGCCGGCTGCATTCTCTATCGGGGGAAGGACTGAACCAAAGCTCGGATGTGTAACGTTGTTCATACCTTGGAGCAAACTGTTCCTTTAGCTGTCAGGTTTTGTTAGTTTTTGGATTAAGGTCGCTAACGGCGCCACCCTGTACCTGCCACTGAACGCCATTACTGCACGGTAAGATCATGCTATCTCTTCGTGCTCATAGATAAAATCAAGTACTGTAGATTTAGCCTGTGTTGACGAAGTGAAGTGTTTCTGCTGTGTTGTGATGTAAACGTATAAGATTATTCAGCTGCTGATGTATAGCCACAGGTCATTAGGTCAGAAGCAGCTGAAACAGATCTAATATGGGAGAAACAGCCCTGAGCACATTAGAGCATTAATGAAATTAAAGGGGCAAACATATTAAATGGAAATGAAGGTGTTTCTGTTCTAAGGAGTCACACAGTGCTGCTGGACTGGCTCACTGCCCCAGCCTCTGAGTATCGGAGCCTGATCAATACATCAGCATAGCCAATATTATTGACTGATTTTACCGGACGGCTCTACTGTAGGTACTGTTGAAGTACAGATTAGGGCTGCATGGTGATACGATACGTATCATGATACAGGGGTTACGATTCAATATCATATATGTAATATAATATTTCGAAGGCTGATATAATGATTATGGTTTGCAACAGGAATAGGTCGATAGCCCTATTAATTTGACAATTACACACACACACACACACGCGCACACACCATACCAGAGCCTAGCATTAGAATAGGATGTTTTATGTATGACACCACTAACCGTCTCTGTGTCTCTCCTCCCCAGCTTGTAGAGGCCCCCTCGCTGAGCGATGGCCTCACCAGTCTCGGTCTACAACTCCAACGCCTTGGACGCACACATTTCAAGCGTATGTGGATTTTGTGTATGTCTGTTTATGTTGGAAAATTTAAATATGATATGACATGTTTGCACAGGCAGTTTTTATATGATGAGAAGCCAATGAGGGATCAAATCTTCGTCTCTGCACCAGCAACATCAGAGGAAAATTACAAAGTTAAAAATAGAATGATTTGTTTTTAATCTTAATCTACTGTAAGATGTTTAGCTCCTATTTTCCTATTTCAGTTCCACCATACTGTATTTAATCGGCCATGTCTCAAGCTATACATATGCTATTGACACAGTTCATAGCTCTCCAGAAACACAATGTACTGAGTGGCCTTCAAATTCACTCACTGTTTTTGGTGCAAGTTCATTTAGGATGTGTCCAACTCCGTGTTGCTGAACGACGTCCAATCTGTTGCAAAGTAAGGTGCAAGACAAAAGGGGTTGTATTTTGTCTCTTAGTTATTTATGTGTATGTGTAATGGATGTAACATGCCTTAAACCAATCAGAGTTCATCTCCCATTCCCCTTAAAAGCCAGGTGTGTCTCACCTGCAGCATTGCTGTTTAACCAGCGTCACTGGTCTTCACTGAGGGACAGGGATGTTGTCCTTGTCCGGTGGACCCTCTGCCCTCACCGTCTTCCAGTCCTCTGTCCCATCAACAACTCCATCTGAATACATATGAGCAGAGTCAGCCATATTTAACTGAGGAGGAGGAGGTGGTGTGTGGAGTAGGTCACAGTCAGCAGTTGGGATGGGTGGGGTCATAATATTTAACCTACAGATTAATAGCTCATAGTTTGTGGGTATTTGAAATAATGCATTATTAATGAGGAAGATGGGAAGTGGACTATCTGCAGCGATCCCTCAGCAGAAAGAACGATAAGTGTGTCTCTGCTGAAACAGCTGGATGGGAAAAGTTGTCAGCAACAAGGTGGTTTTCTGGTCATTTAAATGGGAGTAATAAATATTATGTTCACTGACTGAAGAAGAATAGACAAATACCGTGGCTATGAAATGAAAAGTCAAGTTGTTAAGCTAAAAGGCCAGCAGGGTCGGATTCAGTCTGTAAGATCATTAAATCATCCTGGTCACAGTTGATCCTGTTATGAAGAACATATTCCATGTTTATGTGGGGTCTCCTCAAATGCATCTGACCGCTTTCCAATGTGCTCAAAGCAAACATGCTTGTTTTCTCCCCCCTTTTCCTGTTTCTTCCCTTTTGGTAGATCTACACTACTGGGAGTGAAAAGAAGTGTCATTTCACACAGCCTATCCAGGTCTTTCAAAAAACGAATACGTGTGTGTGTGTGTGATTTATTGTGTTCTTTGTGTGTGTGTTTGTAGACCTCCAGAGAGTCTTTGAAGATGGAGTTGTTGGCTGATGTGTCTCTGCTGCCAGGAGAGGACAGAATCATAGGTGGGTGTCTGTAGCTCAGTCCGTCTCCCAGACACGTGTCTGTGAAGTGAAGTGTTTGTGTTGCGTGGAGAACGGTGCTGCTGTATATGAAGACCAGTCAGTCTTAAAGCCAACGTGTGGCTCAGCTGCTGTTCAGTTACAGCCTGTTAAGACCTGGTATTCACATCCGTCCTGTGTCATCCAATCACAGGTGGACAGCTCTGAGATATGTTGTTTAAGAGATGCCAGATCTCTCCATATTAGTAACGTATTATACGTTTGGTGCTTTTGCAATTTAATTTTTGTTTATAGCATTGCTACATTGTTCTCAATTCCTTCTCTGCTCCCTCTTCTCTGCATTTGTGGTGATTCTTAACTGGCAGTAATCTCTGCTTATCATAGCATGATGTCTAAACTGGGGTACTAATGTGGAAAAAGGAAGCGATTCTTTGCCAATAAGGTCTGTGCAGGATCAGACATGATGGCTATAAAAAGTCAAATCTATACACAGTGTTTGTATTCATGTGTCGGCAGATAAAGACATCATCTACATGTGTCCGTTCAATGGACCCGTGAAGGGCAAAGGGTTGATCACCAACTACAGACTGTACTTCAAGAGCTCAGAGGCCGTAAGACTCTCCAGACTCTCTCTCTCTCTCTCTCTGTGTGTGTGTGTTTTCTTTTACTAGTCTACCAGGAACTGTCCTAATTAAGTTGTCTTAACAGCATCTCTGTGATCCGTTAATGGTGTTTTAATGCACTGAGAAGATTTAAGCTCCAGTCAGACGTAAATATCAACATGAAATATGTAGTGTGCTCCTCAATAATTTATCTCTGCATAGCATCGTAGGAAAGTACAGGATGGTACAGAAAGACACGGACATTCAGCGTGATGAAGCCAAAAGCTTCCCCCAGGGGTGAACTGCAGACTGAGACGTTAGACAAAGAGCCTGTTCAGACCATTTAATACGGTTTTTGTCAAATATGACATGTTTACTGTCAATAAAATGTTGTCTTCTTTCATAAATTATGTGTAACTGGTGAAATCAGGTGAAATAGTGTTAAAACAGCTGCCAAATGTTGGCAGGTAGGACACACTGTAGACACACAGTAAAAACATGATAGACACACTGTAGACCAACTGTAGACACTGTAGACACACGGTAGACACATGATAGACAAACTGTGGACACATTGCAGACACGCTGCAGACACACTGTAGACAGGCTGTAGACACACTGCAGACATGCTGCAGACAGGCTGCAGACACACGGTAGACACGCTGCAGACAGGCAGGTTGCAGACACGCTGTAGACACGCTATAGACACGCTGTAGACACACGGTAGACACACGGTAGACACGCTGTAGACACACGGTAGACACACGGTAGACACGCTGTAGACACGCTGTAGACACACGGTAGACACGCTGTAGACACACAGTAGACACGCTGTAGACATGCTGTAGACACACGGTAGACACGCTGTAGACACACGGTAGACACACGGTAGACACGCTGTAGACATGCTGTAGACACTGTAGACAGGCTGTAGACACGCTGTAGACACTGTAGACAGGCTGTAGACACGCTGTAGACACGCTGTAGACACTGTAGACACGCTGTAGACACGCTGTAGACACTGTAGACAGGCTGTAGACACGCTGTAGACACTGTAGACAGGCTGTAGACACGCTGTAGACACGCTATAGACACGCTGTAGACACGCTGTAGACACTGTAGACAGGCTGTAGACAGGCTGTAGACACGCTGTAGACACGCTGTAGACACACGGTAGACACACGCTAGACACGCTAGACACATGCTAGACACACTGTAAACACACTGTAGACACACTGTAGACACGCTGTAGACACGCTGTAGACACGCTGTAGACACACGCTAGACACACGCTAGACACACTGTAGACACACTTTAGACACACGCTAGACACACTGTAGACAGGCTGGTACGGACTTGCTGAGACAAACTAACTCGTTTTACAAGGAATGAAATCATAAATGTGTTGCATTTACTGCTGAAGTTGGAAGAAGACACATGTTAGAACGGTGGTGCACATGGACCATATTGGACCCACCACAGTTTCCTACACGACCCGCAGCATACTTAGAGTTTCAGAAAATGCGTGCATCTAGCTAGCATTAGCTTGCCAAACCCCTAGCAATGATTCAAATAGTCTGTAATTCACAGTTAACTCATTTTAGAGAATCAGATTATTCTCCATCTCCATCCTGTCTACTCCATGAACCCACCATTAAACACACTAATGCTTGTCTGTAAGACACAAGAGGCCTAACTTGGGTTTATTTTCAAGAGGTGACAGGAAAGGCGGCAGAGAGAGTTGGGAGAACTCTGCGGTCAACGGGCAGAATGGAACCCGCGCCGGCCTCTAGAGGACTGTAGCCTCGATATCGTGGGAGCTCACTCTACCGAATGAACTAAACACCCCCCATGATTTCACTTTTTTCAGGAGTCTGTCCACACCAATATAGCCTTGTAAAGATTTGTAATATAGTGATAAAGTGAAACTATGAAATCATGATCTAATAATGGCCTCCTCACTGTGTGCTCAGACAGATTCTGGCCTCTGGACCAAAGCAGCTGATGACCCCTGATTTAGAATTGGTCAAAGACTCAACAACTCAACAAGACTCAACAAGATTTTTTTGTGAGACTTGAGATGTTGTGGTTACTAGTAAAGTGGTGATATCACTTGAAACAGTGTGTTCACAAACATCTGCTTACCTGTACAGGTAAGACAAACACGTAGTTTACATGACAGCAAACCAAGTGGAAATCAGACAGTGTGTGCAACATGTAACACATGCAGTTGTCCTACTGCAACTATGTACCCTATGAAGGTTGGACACCAGGGACCACTGTTGGACTTCTAGCCCAACGTATTTAGGGCATCCCCCCCCCCCCTCGCTGTACTGTATGTCTGCTATTGTATGTACAGTACAATGACTTGACCTCCGTTGACACACATTTTTTTCACACGTTGGGCTTTACCGGAGAGAGGCCGTCATTGGGTTTGGCTGTTGGTATATCCGGCAATCGGTTGTCTTTGTATGCCAGTGAGTGTGACGGCATTCTGACTCTGTTTGCTGAAGGATGTGGTGGTGATACTGGACGTCCCTCTGGGTGCCATCAGTCGGGTGGAGAAAATGGGCGGGGCATCAAGCAGAGGAGAAAACGCCTATGGCCTGGAAATCACCTGCAAGGTGAGTGAGTGAGTGAGCCATTGTCAGTCAACGGAGTATTTGATATCATAATACCTGACAAGTCTACAGGGAGCTGTGCAGTCCCATAAATGTCCTCAAATGACATCACTTGAGTCAGCTTCGGCTGGGACTTAAGACTAGGCTGGGATGTCCAGGCTACATTGACTGCTAGTAGCATACCTTACCTGTCTGGTAAGTTGCATTGGGGTTAGCATTGTAGGCTAGCTTTGTGACAATACCAAAGTTTAGTATCACAGGACTGGATATTATAGTATACTATTTAAAATATAATACTGATGTTATACTGGAAACTGAAAACGATATTTTGATATGCAATATTGATCAGAATAAGAACTACTTATACACCACATATCTCATACGTTTTAGCAGCTTCTCATCTTATTAGCTGGTTAATAGCCAGCTAAGTTAACTTATTCACTAAACTCTCAGGTTTTGTACTCTTTGAAAAGGTCTTGATGTCTGTCACTGAGGTGCTTGGTGAGGTTTGTTTCTTCAGACGACAGGTTTATATCACCCTTTGTATACAAGCTTCATTATATCAGTGCGTTCACCATCAGCATCTGCATTGCATCTGCTCTGTAGGCACATTATTCACACAGTAGTCATACTAGACCTCAGCAGCCTGCTTTGCTCACCAGTACAGGGTGTGGAGGTATTATTTCTGAAGATGACATGCTGATGTTGTCACCAGTAGTGGACATGTTGAGGCAGAGGCATTGCTTCTCTGTCTCATTGGAAGCTGAGGCTCACGCTGTATCAGCAGTGATGAATGCACAGCCTCATGTCCCCCTAACAATAAACAGTACAAGTTTGGAAACTCTAATAAGCAAAGTATCTTAAAAAAAAAAGTATTTAAAAAGAACCCCAATTTTTGTTTTCTGTGCAACTCTATTGTGTGGGATTAAAAGAGAAGATGTGTCTAGTTCTGCTGCAAGAAATTAGACTGAGCTGTCCATCTACACACAGCGGTGACACAGAAAGCTTCTCTTGTTTGGAATATTGCCTTATTTACTCTGTGTGTTCTCTTTGTGTGTGATCTGATAGTAACGTTGTTCATCTGTTTCCTCCTCAGGACATGAGAAACCTGAGGTTTGCCTTTAAGCAGGAAGGTCACAGCAGAAGAGATATCTTCGAACTCCTCTTCAGGCACGCTTTCCCCCTCTCACACGGTCTGGTAAGACCACCTCTGCCTTCTTCTGCCGTCTGTTATCTTAGCTAGACGAGTTGGGTCGGTTCACTGTTGATCTGGTGCAGGTACGGTGTCTGGAATTTGGTTCTTGTTCCGAGTTGTACTTTTTTCGGTCCTTTACGCTTTTCTGTAACAACAATGTTCTAATATATAACAATATATAAGTAATTGTCAAATTTATCATTATTAACAAACAAGGGAGGTTGGCAATACACCATTGCAGCGTCTTTATCCACAGAAGAAATACTTTCTTTCTTTATCTGTTATATTGGTGTCGTCACTACCGCAGCGCTCGCATGCTGCAAAACTTCCCTGTAAACAGTATGGAATTCACACGCTATTGGTTTCATACTGATGTTTCAGACACACAGTACTGAGAATCTTGCATACTGTTAGGAATATCAGACTGAGTCAATATATGTGTGTGTGTGTGTGTTGGCTAACGCTAGTAAAAATGTTCAGCAAACAGTGAAAAAGTTAAGTTATCTCCAACAACAACTTATCCAAGTAGCTACAGTAATCGATTACATGACGATGATTCCTCACTGAATGTTGAGTGGTTCATGGAGGTTCAACTCTGCCTGAATGAGCACGGCGCTGGACTGTACATACTGTACATGACGCCTTTCTAGTCTGACCAAACACTTTACCTGCTTTACAAAAGCCAACACTGGTGTGGAAGAGGGGCTGAGCTTTTGAAAATTGAGGGGAAAATGCAGTTTTCTGAGGTTATGTAGCTCTCCAATCAATGCTGTAGATTTGTGTGTAAAAAAAAGAAAAGAAAAGGTTTTAATACATGTTGTAATAGCATAGGGTATGGCATTAAGGCTAAATCGGCATGTTGGTAAGGGGGTATGTGCAGAGTGCATCGGGGCACAGCACCTCTGCTACCAGGCTTAGAACACAGGCTTACAACACAGCTGCACATTTTTGTGCGTACGTTATGTGTGCAGCATGTTTCTTGTTTTCCTGAACATATGATCGCAGCCAGTGTCGACGTCGTCTTCTCCACGTTCGCCTCCTTCGGTTCTCTTGTCATTCTGTCCATATGAAATCAATAATGACTGAACGTTTCCAGGAAAAGTCCCTCTTTATACCACCTGCTATACACTTGTATGGGTTTAATGCAGAACTACAAAACAATAACTCTGCACAGTATTTTCCACCCGTCGTTATCGGCAGTGATTGGTAAACCTGCAGCCTCTAGCCGTCTTATACAGGACATTAAATGCTTATGTCAATGGGAAATATCAAGGGGACCACGAAGAAGCGCTCGTCATGAGCAGAGGGTCATCTTGCAGAGGTGGTCGGGACCCCAGGTCTGACTGTGTTTTGTGTTTGACCAGGTATACAATGAGTTTCGTATTTAAAGTGTAGACACACTTAGGGCCCATTTAAGCTCCCTCTTCATACGTAAATATGTATGTCCGTTTCAAATGTTGTACCCCAAACAAACACCACCTTTCATTCCTTCAGTCTTTACTGGTATATAATGTGTGGAGGATATAACCATCAACTGTGTTAAGTGTGTGTGTGTGTGTGTGTGTGTGTGTGTGTGTGTGTGTGTGTGTGTGTGTGTGTGTGTGTGTGTGCGTGTGCGCGCGTGTGCGTGCGTGTGCGTGCGTGTGTGTGCGCGCGCTGTGGCTATAAAACTATAATAATCTGTAAAATGAAAATGCTGCTTTTCTCCCCATCATCCAGCCACTGTTTGCATATGTGACTCAGGAGAAGTACGAGGACAGCGGCTGGAACATCTACAACTCCTTAGAGGAGTTCAGACGGCAGGTAAGGAGGAGCAGAGGTGCAGCCTTAGGATACTTTATTGTACTTTTGCGTATCTCTCCTAGTCACAGATACATGCAGCCCCGCATACATATGCAGTTCAGCTCTACTACAGGGGGTTACATGAGTTACATTTAAATTCAAAGTATGACCAGTATAACAGGGTCCAAGCACCTGATGATCATTGTCTTTTGTAGGGCTTACCTAATAACAAGTGGCGTTTGACATTCATCAATAACACCTATGAGCTTTGTGACACCTACCCCACTGTGCTGGCTGTACCCATGAAAAGTTCAGAGGACGATCTCAGGAGAGTGGCTGCCTTCAGGTCAAGAGGACGTATACCAGTGAGTGCAAACTGAACCACAGTGTGTGCATGAGTGTAGAAATGTTGAGTCTGTCATTGATTCACTGTCACAGAACTATAACTATCATTTGTTGTACAAGATTAGGACTGAGATGATGGGTTTATCTCTCATTTTGATACAATCTGGTGCTTGGATGGATTCTCAAATTGAACATTAGAAGACTATTTTTAGTATACTGTGTGCCGAACCATTCACTAGTGTCCTTAGTTCACTGGAAAACATTATGAATGAATGATCCATGATTTTCCCCCACTTTGTCTTAACAAGAACCCTGAGGGTCGTTTAACTCACACAGTCTTCTTTTTCAAGTCTTGTTTTTCTGACTCTCCTCCACTGACAGTCGTTGCCACAGGCATCATGTTTTCAGGTTGTTTTTCCATCCATACAGATCACCAGTTGTCCCATTATTTTATTTTGAATGCAATATCTCAGCAACACCTTGAGAGATTTTCTTCAAGTTTGTATATTGCTCAAGTTAAGGTATTGTTTAATTTGAGCATATGTAACTTAAAGTTCATATCACCTTAGCATGAGTTATGTTTTCATCAGTGTGCCATTTTACGATACCTAAGTGGAATCTGTCAAAGTTTCACCTGTCTTTGTGCCTTAGGTTCTATCATGGATCCACAGGGAGAACCAGGCAGTGATTGCCCGCTGCAGTCAGCCTCTGGTTGGCATGTCTGGTAAAAGAAACAAGGACGATGAGCGCTACCTGGACCTGATCAGGGAGGCCAATGACACTACCAAGCTCACCATCTATGATGCTCGGCCCAGCGTCAACGCTGTGGCCAACAAGGTCAGAAGGGAAGGGGACGGAGTAAATCTCATAGGTCAGACACACAGGAGTGTCCTCAGCAGGTTACCTTCTCAGCATCAGTCTGTCTGAAAGAGTAATGAACAGTAACGAGAAGAAATGAAAGGTGGCAGATGAAGACTGTGATGTGACTCACTTCCTTTGCATTTGTTGGTTCTGAAATGGTATGAATGTTATCTTTATCTCACCGTCTTTCTATCCACAGGCCACAGGAGGAGGCTATGAGGGTGATGAATACCAAAATGCAGAACTCATCTTCCTGGACATTCAGAATATTCATGTAATGAGGGAATCCCTGAAGAAACTCAAAGACATAGTCTACCCCAACGTAGAGGAATCTCATTGGCTGTCCAGCCTAGAGTCTACACACTGGCTAGAGCATATTAAGGTAAGAAAAAGAATTATAGTGTCCATTCGCATTTAAATGTTTTCATTTTATCAAGATTACCATGTTTATATGGACGTTTTCTTTACGGTCATTACCCATTTTCTAGAAGTCCAAAGCCGTGTCTAACTGTGTCCTTGTGTGTGCAGCTGGTTTTGTCAGGAGCCATCCAAGTGGCTGACAAGATTTCCAGTGGAAATTCAGTGGTGGTTCATTGCAGCGACGGCTGGGACAGAACAGCTCAGCTCACCTCTCTGGCGATGCTGATGCTGGACAGTCACTACCGCACTCTCAGAGGGTTCCAGGTCAGTAACTGTACCAACAAGATTCTGAAAGCAAACTGCTCATCTACGATAGAAATTAAGTTAAGATTACGATTATCCTGGGGCGCAGATAAGCGCAGTGGTTAGAGGCTGTGCCCCATGTACTGAGGCTATAGTCCTTTAGCAGTTGGCGTGGGTTTTGATTCCGACCCGTGGCCATTTGCCGCATGTCTTCCCCCCACTCTCTTTCCCACATATCCTGTCACCTCTTCAGCTGTCTTATCAATAAAGGCATACAATGCCCAATAAAATAACTTAAAAAACTTTTTGTGTTGTTTCAGGTGCTGATTGAGAAGGAATGGATCAGCTTTGGACACAAGTTTGCCTCAGTAAGTGACGTTTTTACAACTCCCGTCTTCAGATTGATATACTTGAGATTTGTAAATAGTGAATGAACTGCATTAATAGAGCGCTTTTGTAATCTTACTGACCACTAATGTGCTCTACAATACTTGTGCTTGTGTTCCTGTGTGTGTGTGTGTGTGTGTGTGTACATTTAGAGGATAGGTCACGGTGACAAGAACCATGCCGATCAGGACAGATCACCCATCTTCATTCAGTTCATCGACTGTGTATGGCAAATGACTAAACAGGTACGTTTAATCCATCTGAGTCATCAAGCATTTAGAGCATTTGTCCATGTAGGGTTGGGTACTCTGATTTAATGTGAACCGGGCCTTTAGTACCAGCATTCTTTGGTCGGGCTAGGCTAGGCTAGGGTTAGCCTAACCCATGAAAGTACAATGAGGGCCAGTGTTTGGTACCTGAGAGTTCATCTGAATGAGAGAGTATCTTACATTATATAGAGAGAGTGAGATTCCTTCACCTCTGGAAAAGGGGCCACACTTTCCATCCTTTTTGCAGACAACATACCATAATCATGTCATTATTTAGCCAGTTTTATAAATTATTGATGAGATAACTGGCTTTTTTTGCTTGCATTTTTGTATTAGCTTGGCATTTTTATTAGCTTTAGCCAGCACTGTTGCAAACACGTAGCCAGTCACTGAATCGGTCTGAACTTCCCTACCAACATGCTACTTGATGCACCAAACCAGTCTGTGATATTTATAATATGCATGTCCAGAACCAGAGTATGAAACCCATAGTATTTAAAGAAATATTACAGCATTCAGTCACTGTGGTAGTGACCAGAACAAAGACAGGTGTTGCCTGTGTTTGTTCTTCTTCTTGTAATAATGCAGACTAGACACTACAATAGTGTATTGCTGCCCTTTACTGGTTCTTATTAATGATCCTTTTGACAGTTCTTTATATTTTTTATTAAGTCCAATTCTGAGCTGTTATTCCATCAGTTTCTTCATTTTAGCCCAGTTATATCAGGTTGATTAAAGCTTCCTCCTCTGAAGAAATGCTGGTTTTACAACATATTTGGTGATTTTAATCACAACCAAAATTAGATTTTTGTTACTGCAAAGAGAGTAAAGCACTGAGAAAAGTTACCGTTGGCTAACAGGACTGACTTCCAGGTACTGTACCAGTATCTCATCATAAGTGAACAGTACCCAGTCCTAGCCACGTGTTAGCTGTAGCTGTTTACGTTGGGAGTTTTTATGGCTCAGTGGTCAAAGGCATTATGTTTTCAGCTTGCCTTTCCGTCCATCTGTCTTATTCTTTTAAACGCTACATCTCAGTAACGGCATGAGAGAATTTCTTCTAAATTGGTACAAACTTTCATTTGAAGTCAAGGATCAACACTGCAATACAGTAGTTAGAGGTCAAGGCCATTGTGGACTCACAAACCATGATTTTGGGCTTAACTAATACATTCATTTATACACTAATTGTTACAAAGTTAAACACAAATGTCTAATAGGGTAAAATGATTCTCTGTGTTACATAATGTTTGTAAAAAATACTTTTCTGGGCATTATTCAACACTATTACTCAGGAAATGACTCAGGAATGCCTTTCATAGGCTTCCACTTAAAAAAAAAAAAGGGGCCATTTACACGACAACCGTTTCACCCAAAAACGATAAACTTCTGTTGTGTTTTGGCCGTCCGTTAATGAACGGCATTTTTGGGGTCTGCAAACGCAAACCTTGAAAACGAGCTCCAGAGTGGAAACTTAGGAAAACGCCACCCTCACCCTACTGTTGTCGTGTAAACGGGCAAAACGCATCTCCTCTGAAAACGATGACATCACCGCCCCGCTTCGTGCAGGCCTATTACAGTTCCTTTTTCACATACACAGAAAGCAGACCGCCTACTATGGCCAGAACAACAACAAAAAAAAGGGGGCATGACTGTAGTACACAGTCTTTGTCACTAGAGGGTGCTATTTGACACCATAGCAAAAAAAAACAAAAAAACACTGTAAGACCAATCCATGAAAGAGTGTCCCTGATCTCGGTTGTGAGCTGATTTAGGCCATCTTTGATTCGTGACTGGTTAACTCCTCCTCTCATCTCTCCTCCCATCACCTTTTAGTTCCCCACAGCCTTTGAGTTTAATGAGCGCCTACTGCTGACGATCCTGGATCATCTCTACAGCTGTCGCTTCGGGACTTTCCTCTTCAACTGTGAGAGCGCACGAGACCAGCATGTAAGATTGGACATAAAACACTGCCTTCGCTGAGTTGCCCTACAAATTTCTAACAATTACATCCTTTCTTTTTTGCAGGAGCTGAGGTTGAAGACCGTGTCTCTGTGGTCTCTGGTCAACAGTAAGATGGAGATGTATTTAAATCCGTTTTACACCCCGGAATCCGGCAGGGTTCTCTACCCTGTCGCCAGCATGCGCCACCTAGAGCTGTGGGTAACATACTACATCCGCTGGAACCCACGTATACGACAACAGGTAGGACTGCCATTGTGTTTGTTGCATTATTCTGACACCTTGGTTGCATTACTAATTGGGCAACAGCCTTGAACCCCAGACCCTCATGACGCCATAAGCCAGCGGTGTCCAACAATCCATTTTCATCTGCCTATCCTGGGTCAGGTCAGGGTATTCCAGACATCACCCTCCCACACATTTTACAGCTTCTCCTCATGGGGAAATGGGAGCAGGGGACGACTTTCAAAATGAAGGAGTATATCCACACACACACATATATATATAAATTCTGAAATATCATTGTGTGTTTATGCCAATAAATACTTTTAGTGAATAGGTAGGCTTTTGTGCATTCATTATATTCCATCAGTTCTCTTCATCCTCCTGGCTAGATGGTGGAGCCATTGCCTTGACTTTAACTGTGGTCTGAGTGCTTCAAGATGTATGTTGTAATTAATGTACATTTTTATTTACCTTTACACCAAACCTTACCTCCATCTGTCTTGTAGAGCCAGGAGGAGTTTTTCCCTCTCTGACAACCAAGATGGGTCAAAGCCCGTCTTCCTGTGCTTGTCGCTGGGTACAGCTGTGTCAGTTCTCGGGGCAGGGCTAGCTTCCCTCTCCTCAGCAGCGGAGGAACTATTAGCAGCCTTGCCACTGGTGTCAGGTGGTGTAGTGACGCGTTTGAAACGTTTGACTATCTTTGGTTTTGGGGAAGTTTTTATTGCGTGTAACGCACCTACTGTGTCCTCAACTGGGGTTACTGACACTCAGCCTGTCTCTACATCGCTCTGTGTGTCTTTGTGTGTGAAGCATGGATAAACCACGCCCTCAGTAGGAACACCAGACCAGGGTAAAGGAGAGTCATTGATCAGGACAGTGAAATGCTTTAAAGACACTCATGTTCTGCTGAAATGAAATGTGTTGACCTCACTCTTTTGCACGTTGTTCAATTATTTGTGTTGCACCTGCTGTGTGCACACCTTATTCACACACCTCTCATATACTGGAGAGGTGCCTTTTGACATTTTGGATATTTTGAGTGTGTCATGCCTCTTTGTAATGTGGCTGTTTGTGTGTGTTGTTTATCCCAGCAGCAGAGTCCAGTGGAGCAGCGCTACAAGGAGCTGCTGGCCCTCAGAGATGAGTACTTGAAGAAGTTGGAGGAGCTCCAGCGGTCTGACTCCTCCCCTTCCTCCCGTCTGGCTCACAGCCCCAGCTCCAACACCTCCTCCTCCACCTCCTCAACAACGTCACAGCAATACACACACCTACAAACGCCCCTCTGAGGGCTGGTGACACTCACTCAGATATACTTGTTGACTTGCACTTATGTCGTCTTCGCTCTGATTTCTGTCAGTCTCACACAAGCAGGGAATTAATTAGGTATTGTTCAGTCCTAACCACGGTTAATTAAGAATGCTAATAAGATTTAGCTTTGATGGTTAATTCTAACACCAGAGTGGTGATGGTGATTTATGCAATATGTCACAGTACAGCCTTGTCACATACTTTTTTACACGAAAACTCGTCATACAGTGAAGCCTTAAAGACGTTTAAGGGCTTGAACACACAGGACAAACGGTGGATGTCTCTAGGTGTGTTCTGATCTGACGAAAACCTACCAGGAAAACATCCTCCAGAACCACATTCACATACTATAGATTCACTGATAAACTGAGTTCCTGTCAGTGCTCTGCTCTTTGGGAAAGAAAGGTTCGTCTCGACCTTGACGAGATAATCTTAACTCTGCTCACTCGTGTTTGAAAGCTGTAGAAGAAGATTGAACAGGCTGCCCAGTCACAGGTCAAGACCCGAGAAAAATTAACACTAGAAACAATACATTTCCTTTGAAACGTGACCCATTTCACTGTTCGATGTCAGAACGCTGCCAGGTGACATTTAGGTCTGCACCCAGCACCAGTCTATGTCCTGCTCCACAAACCGTGGCTAATCATTACAGTTCTCCCTTTTCCCTACTTGCTGCACTGCTACTGAGTGTTGTCTAGTCCTCGTGAGGCACTGCTGCAGAACTAATGCAGTCGGAGGCTGGGACTGTCTACAGTGAATTCCACTGCGAATGTCCAGCCTAGTGTGCATATCAGGTGTGTCAGATTTGAGTGGATTGATGTAGTGTTTGTTGCTTATTTACCTGCGGATGACCCAGAGCTATCAGTCAGGAGAGCTACCAGAGCTCTAGCCCTGGCAGCAAATACAGTTCTAGCCAAGAAGCAGGGTTTGTTGAGAATTAATCAGTTATTTAGGTATCTCCACGCAGCTTTGGTACAGTCTGAAATATATTCCAGATGCTCAGGATAGAGAATGGAAATGAAGGGGTGCTGGCTTCTGATTCCGGATCAGCTTGTATACTCTCACCAAACTCAGAGCCAGGAGGGTCAGTGAGCCAGGCCTTACTATGCCAAGGTGTTTGTAACCAGCACATGTCTTTAGGGACAGTGAATTGAAACAAACGGCTCCCTCCTTAAATACACTATTATGTAATGTAATATAATCCAGCAGACTGTTTCCAGATATTTGATCCACTCTGCCATGTGAGGACGCACACGTGATCTCAAAGTACATTAGCCTTTTGGACAGGTGTTGGCTTTGTATGCAGAGTTCTTTTCCCCACATTTTGATTTGATTGTTTGAGTCAATGAGTAGTGTTATATTTATTTTCAATTTCCATTTACTTGTCAAGTTGATTTAAATAATTGAATGGACCTCATAACAGCTTATTAGGACGTCTGACCAGATTAATGCTTTGTGTGTCTGCAGACGTCATCATTGACACTGGTGGAAAACAAATTATCTGCAAATAAGAATGATGGGAAAGCTATAAGATATAAGATGGGCAAATTCATCTCTGAGAAGATCCGCAATATTAACTTCTCCTTTTTCAAACATTTTGATTAAAAAATATAAGAAAAAAGTAGAAACTTTTGGAAGGTACCAAACACTGCAGACCAGGAACACCCAACTGTTTCTAATGTTAGGGCTGATCCTAACATTAGAAACAGTTAGGTGGATCTTATAATTATAACTTAATATGAATGTTTTTTTTTAATATCGTTTAGTAGCATTTTGATTCCTGACCCAAAAAGGCTTCCATAAAATCCCACAATAGGAGCTCATGACAACCAACCTGTCCAAAAAGCGTGTGTGTGTGTGTGTGTGTGTGTGTGTGTGTGTGTGTGCGTGCGTGCTCAAAAGGCTCCAATATGATTAGTTTGAGAAGCGTTGGTACAAACTCACAGAAGAAAGCATGCTACTAAAACGCACAGTATGTACTGTATCATTATGTCTGTCAAGATGACAGAACTGTTTCTTGCAGTTGCTCTTGAGCTGAATTTCTTTGTCACCATGATTGTTCAGTCAGTCTGATGCCTCTTTTCCACTGGATACTGTGGCTCGATTCAACTCGTAATTGTTCTTTTTTGGTTTTCCTTTGGCAAAAGTTGTGGGTGATATCTCGTAGTTGTTGTTTTGTTTTGTTTTTTGATTTGCCTCAGTCAAGGTTCTAAGTGAGATGAGCTGATTCCAATAGGTGGAGTTAAAATGCAGCAGACCACTGATTGGTGTGAGACATGAGGCAATAAGAGTCGACTGCACTGTTGATGTAGGATTTCCCCAAACTGTCCTGTTCCTTCATCCTGCTTCTCTGAAACAAAGTTTGTCTCCTTGGTGTTGTTACAGGCAGCCATATAGACGGGTTGAAGGTTTAATGTGCCATCACTGTAACAGCTAAGAACCCCACCTACATTGAAGGGTACTACCTTTAGTGGAAAGGACCTGATACCATGAATTAGTCAAGCTGTAACCAGTGGAGACGAGGCTCGTCTTCCTCAGTGTCTGGCACTTTACTCCAAACCTAAGGAACAAGAACAATACCAATGTATAATAGCTGTTGAAGGAGCTCCAGACCTGGTCCTGGCAGTAGACACTAGCTTTAACACTGCAACAGTGCTGCGCTCTCACTCCATGCCCAAGGACAACATCCCAGCTGGAGCCGTTCCATTGCCAGTGTATTGATGGATACCAGTAGAATTAAAATCATGATTTTTCAAATTGACATCATAATATTGGATTTTTCTACCTTTTATATAAGTATCTTTCAGTACAGAAAATATTTCACCTTGCAATAACACAACTGCTGTATTGCAGACAATGTTGATAGTTATCGATACTGGAAGATGTTTCTCAAATTGATTGCAATGACCTAACCTCAGTGTTTTACAACATACAGTATACCCCATACACTTACAGTCAGCTGTCAGTGGTCTGTCTGAATGGGTTAAGGCATGTCAGCCAACCCTTCTGACTTGGCTTGAACTCGGGTCTGATGAAGTCCCTCATTTCAAACTGCCATTATCAGTGCTGGGAAAGAAAACCTACAAGCTTGGTGATTGGATGTCTCTTACCAAAACTCTGGACCTCTAGATCCCTTTATACCCAAAAGTATCTCCTCTGGTTTTGCCGTCTAAGCCAGCTCAGACTCCAATACATTTTCCCTCACATGGTGTTCAACTCAGTGAGTTTACAGCAATTTTTAAGAAGATTCGTTGAGATGGTTGTTTAATGTATGTATGTATGTGAATGAGGTGCAATAATTCGTTTTGCAGTGTGTCATGTCCAGATTTGTGCCTTGATTCCTGTAAGAATCAACTCCACCTCTACAGAGAGACATACTCAACCTGTCCAGGGTCATGTTTGAGATCGACTGCTTTTAGACCAGCGTCCAATGAAAGAAAGCCTTGTAATCCTCTAATTACAGGGTTGCCATGGTGCTGTTTATTGGTCTGTGCCAGTTTAAAGTGGAGGGAAATGAGCAGTCATTGCAGCCATTCCTCAAATAACTACTATAGCATAGAAGACAGGGTAGTTTACCAAGGTACCTTTGCTGTGTTTAAGGAAGCTTCTGTGTGTCCCCTCCAATCCTACGTAGTGTGAATCAGTAATGGCTCTCATAGTAGCAAGAAAAACTACGGTCCACAAACTGTACATTGGCTCTTTTTTATCAAAACCCACTGCCAGGTAAAATTTGTACCAGAGATACTGGAGGTCCAACTTTGTGTAAAGCTTCTGTCAAAACCGAAGATATGTCCGACCATTTCTGTAACTTTGTGAAACTGACTTTCACAGCCACGTAACGCTGTGATTGGCCAGCTTTCCACTCTGCTTTCCAGTCTGGACTTTAAGAACTACTGTGTGTACTAGTCCTTACATGGTCAAACAGCATTTCATAACATCTTCTTGAGTGTAACCCGACCCTTAATCTTTCCAAACCTCCCAAATAGAAATCCAACGACTGCTCCGTAGAAGTTTGATGCTTTTAAAAGAAAAGTTTTGGGGCACTATCTGACGAAAAGTGTTAACAACACACAAGTGTTGTTGCTCTTTTTCGTCTGACTCAGTTCTCATTTTCATACCCAGCACCAAAGTTGGCAGATGTACTGGAAGATGTCCATTTAGTGCTCATAGTTATGTTTGTTTACAATTAGGGATGGTGCGGCCTGTTTTTGCAGCATTGCTATCTTGAGGCAACAGAAATTGATTGATCCATAAATCAATAAAAACTGGTCTAAAGTCAATGCTGCTCTATTTTTACTGACATTTAAAGTGTGCAGGACTTGGTAAGTAGGACCTGGGCTACCTGCAAGTATGTCGAATCTCAAACATGACTCATGTCTATATCTGAGTGGGTCGCATTTTAGAGTGCAACCTGTTGCCTCTGTTCAGAGAGAGGTGAATTAGCTGAAAAATCAAGTGTTCGACTTCCTTGATGAAGGGTTTTTAAGCTCATTGAGGATGTTTGTGGGTTAAACAACAGAGACAGAAAAGCAGTAACAAGAAAAGAAAAAAAAGTGCATTGGTGCATTCGGTGGTTGTTTATAGGGAAAAACAGATGAAAATCTATTTTTTATGTTTTACTTTGTACAAGCACCATGGTGTAATTACCTCAATCAAAACCTATTTTACTGCTTAAAGCTCTATTGTTGTAAAATACAATTATTTTATGTAGTGTAAAATCTTAGTTTTATAAAAAGGAAAGTAATGTTAGTGGGGAAAAAAAAATTGTTGGTATAAATTGTGAATTTCTGCTCCATTGGTTCCATTTTTGCTTTGTTTTTGAGGGCATTTTGTGGATTTATACTCGTTTACCCAGGATGAAAAGACAGACGCTTCTGGATTCTGGTCACTTGTCACAAACCTTGACATCTCCCTCTTAGTTCTCATGAATCTGTATGTTGTAGATGTTGGCTCTGTGGTGATGAATCTGAGAAGTACTCTGTCATCGTTCATTTCAGTTTGACTCATTAATAATGGGGATTATAGTTTGAGGGATTTTGTGTTATAATATAGCCTGCTTTTTAATAAATACACATAAAATGTGTTTCAGGAACTGTTGGCATCAAGAAGGGAATGGGAAATCAGAATACATTTCAGATATTTCTTTTAATCATGTTATATTCTCTGCAGTTTGTTGGATGGCTCCTGCTATGTAAATATTACTGATTAAATTAATTTAAGGATTTCTGACTGGCTCCTTGCATGTTTTAAAAAAAAAACTTTATTAATTGACATTTTATGTGTATCATTCTGGGTGAGAAATGTAAATAAGGTGATTATGAACAAAACTTTACTTGTTTTACTGAAACCTGTGATAGGAACCTCTAAGATTTGTCAGTGATCTCATTTTCATGATTGGTCCTGGCCCTGTTTTCAGGCTAACATGCTTTTATCAGGCTAACATGCTGTTATCAGGCTAATGTACTCCTGTTTATTCTTATAGAGCTAATTTGGTTCTTTACGAGATCGGGCCTGTTCCATAAACTGTACTGAGAAAAGTGGGCTTTAATGTCCAACACCTCTCTTGAATGAACCTAACAAGGTGAAAGTGGTTTCATCAAAACCAAAATTGCTGATCACTTGAATGCAAAAGTAGCAACTAAATTAAAATATGCGGACTTATACTGGGGCATGTAGGTAGCTCATTAGGGTTGGTGTTTGTCCCAGGTTGAGTCTTCTAAAGCAAAGTAGGTTTGCATCCATATTGTGGTCATTTGCTCATATACCAGGGGCAGCTGGCACCTTGGTGCCCCCATGGTTTAAAAATTGCCTCACAAAAATTGCCCTCTTGGATAAAACATGATAAAATGCCCTTTTAGGGTGACTACAGTGGACAGAATGCAATAAAGAGCCCTCTGTGATGCCCTTCCAATGGAAGAAGCTGCCTCCTCCTCCTCCCCCTCATCATGCTGCTCATCCTCTCATCTCTGGTGTATTGTAGGCGGAGCTACGGAGGGAGGAAGAGATGCAAGAGACCGTCAGTAGGAAGCTCAAACAAACGAAGAAGAAGCCGCAGAGTCCGTAGATAAATTTAATGACGGGTCCTACAGAAGTATTATAGGTTCGCTCCCTGAGGACGGACACCGGGACTGAACCAAGGCTCGACCTCATCCTCCTCAGACCAGAGGAAACACTCCGCCCTCAGTAAAGTAAACATCTGGCGGATGGAGAAACAGGCCGGAGCTGCCGGGGGTGGGGATGGAGCAGGCCCGAGCAGAAAGCCCTGGGGTTCATCGACCTGCGCACCGACCGCTGGTGAAAGCCAGGACAGGTGAGTGGGTTCGGTTTTAGGGGAATACGTCAGACGGCGACGAGAAACGTCGTATTTTACGTTCCATAAACATTAGAGAAATATTTCTTCCTCGGTAAGATCACATCAGATCTTTGAGCAGCTCTAATTCACAAATCAGGGCTTGTCTCACTGAACTTTTAAAACCGGTTCCAGAGTGATGTCCGGTGAACACAGCACGTTATCACCACCGACTGATCGGAGTCCAGATCTGACGGTGACGTTTAGAAATGTGGCTAAAGATGAATGCGCTGCTAAATCATCATACGAGACACAGGATGTCGTTCAGCAGCTGTTAGCTAGCGTTAGCTCTGTCAAACACTGTTAGCGGTTAGCTTAGTGTAACTAACTACCACGAATGTAATCACATTACAGACGACTGTATGAGGAACAAAGTCCACCAGCTATAACATTAAATTCTACTCAGGATGATATTGTTCTTTTTAGTTAAAAATGCAGGGAAGTTGTAGTTAAATCATGTTTGTAGATACTAAAGCTGCTGCTAACATCTGGAAACTCCTTATCCCACATCTGATCTGAGAGCAGCTCTGATTGAGCCATTAGAGGTGCAGAGTTAGTTTACTTTATCATCGACAGAGAGGATTATCTTATCTCTTACTTCATTTAAATTCTACTGGATTCTGCACCATATTTTAGTGTTTACTCACAAACTGCACAACAAAAATTTTAACACATCACTTTTGTTTTTGCTCCCATTTTTCATGAGTTGAAGTCAAAGATCTCAGACTTTGTCTATGAACAGTAAAGGTTTATTCCCCTCAAATGTTCATAAATGTGTTTAAATCTGTGTTAGTGAGCTTCTGGTGGAGATAATCCATCCACCTGACAGGTTTAACATATCAAGATGCTGATTGAACAACATGATTATTACACATTTTTGCAATGTTTGTATTAAAATCCTCAATGTAAGCTTTTCTGTTCCTTCTATTCGCGGTTAGTCTGCTGTTGTGTGGGCAGGAAACTAGATATTTGATATTAGTTATTAGATATTCATACTAATTTGATGAATCACAAGGAAATAAAGAAGTAAAATGAAAGTAGGGCTAACTATGAATGTCCACTGGCGAAACTGTGCAGTGTTAAGTCATGGTAAAAAGGTGAGTTAAGACTATATTGCACTGCTGCGTGGATTGGCTCTGACATCATCTGAATCCATGCAGCATGTAGGCCTTGCCATGTTATTATGTCACTGGAGGAAATTCTCCCCAGATGGAAACACAATTAAACCTTTAGCCTCTGAAATAATCAATCTTATACAGCTGTGACCTCAGAGGGCTAATCCAAGAGGTCAGGTGGTGTAGAAATGTCGGAAATGACTTTTAAATTGGATTTTTTTCCCCCTCCGCCAATTATAAAGCAGAGGCGCTCATGGTGATGACAGCTCGTCTCTTTCTGTTCAGTCCAACAGGTTCTCATGTAGAGTGGTGTAAACAGCTGATAGCAGCCACCATCTCCAGTCAGATCTCAGGACCGTCTGACAGTCTGAACAGAGACAACAAGGTAGCTATCAGACTCACACAAACACACTCACACTGCTGACAGTGCTGCTCATCAGTTTATGTTTTGTAATTGATGGGATGGGAGAAGATCAGATACAGATACTGATGCGGTACCTGGAATTCTGTACCGGTACCCAACGATACCTGTTATCTGTATCCATCGAATCGTTGTTGTCTGTTGTCTGAATAAAGGTTTGTTTCTGAAACAAAAGATATACCAACCCATGTGCTATGGAAGAAATAAAACTTTTTGGATTTAGATCTGGAAGAAAACCACCATTATTGAAATATACGCAGTTTTTCCAGAATAACTATCAAACTAATAATGAGACCAATGTGGTCCAGGAGTCACATGATGAGGGTCAGACCATCAGAGGACTTGGTTTTAGGTGCAGTGACATAATGGGGACCAGCTGGACTTTACTTATATAGAACCTTTCTCGTCTGACTGATCAATCAAAGCTTTACAACACCAGCCAGCATTCATCCATTCACACCAGCATTCATACAGTGGTGACATTCATACCATGCAAGGCTCCACCTGCTCATTAGGAGCAGTAACCATTCACACAAACACTCACACACCAATGGAACAGATACTGGGAGCAAACTGGGTTTCAGTATCTTGCCCAAGGACACTGGGGATCGAAGCACCGACCTTCTGATAAGTGGACGACCGCTCTACCACCGAGCCTCGGGCGCCCCAAGTATGAAGGGCTTTGTGTGAATGTGCGTAGTGCACACACAGCATGCAGCGTTTGCTCACTGTTCTTCAGCCCTCTTCTTCTGTTGTGGCAGATTTGTATGACGTCTAATTAGTCTCAGATCTCATGAACAAAGTCAAGAAGCACCTGTGTGCTGGGTGTCAGAAGCTGAGAGGCCAGAAAACCATTTCTGTCAGAGAGCATTCATGAGCGCGTAGGGAGGGTGGAGCGCGTAGGGAGGGTGGAGGGCGTAGGGAGGGTGGAGCGCGTAGGGAGGGTGGAGCCAGAAATACTCCGCTCACCGTTTACCGCTCGCACACTATTGTGTTGAGATGACTTGAGCGCCGTCGGTTTCAGTTGTTGTGTGTGTTTGAATGTGTGTGTCTGTATTGTTTGGTTTGGGATCTTGTCTGGTCACTTCCATCTGTCTCCTAATGCAGAATGGTTCCATTGATACGTTAGTGTGTGTGTGTGTGTGTGTGTGCACTGTGTCACCAAACACAACACTGTGATGCTGAATCAGTACTTTTTTTTTAAACCCTTACTACTATCATTAATGTCCTGACATGAATGTGAGTGTTTTGGATAATCCAGCAGATTAAATACCATCTGACCAATCAGTGTGCTGCACTCCACTGATATTAAGATCCTGTTAGAGTCCACAGAGATCATGAGTAGGTGAAAGTGAATGCTTGCGGTCTTGCTTAGACTTTTGCATCATGTGCAAACAGGATGTCATTGTGTGTGACTGAGGCGTTGTCTAAAGGTAGGTTAGATGAGTCAGTGTCCCTCTGAGGGCGGAGGTGAACGGTGCGTCTTCCATCAGACCCACTGGAGACAGAACACAGAGTCCATCTCTTCATCTCTGCCGTGTGCTTCCTGATCTGTTGTCTTTGCCTGTGCCTGTAGTTCTGAACCTACACTCTCTGTCCCATCATGTCAGAGCTCGCAGCTTCAGTTTAGTCCTTTTGTAACAAAAGGAAGTGAAGCCGTTCGTCTCTGTGCCACTTCAGTTTTCATGGTCACAGAAGGAAGGTGATGCTTAGATCAGCAACACAGTTAACATCAGATCCTGTGGGCGTGGCGGAGATTTAAATCATTAATGAAGTTAAGCTGCTGTGCATCGTGGGTAAATGTCACAGACGGCAGAGACACACTTCTGGTTTCTGCTGCTGGGGGATCGCTGCATCCCATCAGCTGTTAATCAGAATGATCATTTTTCTGATGGATCTGCAGACTGTGATCGGCTGATCGGATGTGCAGCAATCCTCCTCCTCCTCCTCCTCCTCCTCCTCCTCCTCTTCCTCCTCTCACAGCATGTGGAAACCTCCAAGTCATTTTAAAGACAGGATAAAACTGGTCCTACTCTAATGGAATACAGAACAAAGTATGTGATGAAGATGAATACACCAACCTCAGAATGGAGAGTGACAGCAATGAGACGACCATTATTTACTGTATAATGTGTCTCTTTCTCTTTCTCTCACTTTCTCCCTAACGGCTCACCCCTGCAGCAGGATTTACAAGATGAAGGGCTCTGTTTCCATGGAGAAAGTGATTCTGAGCATCCTTCCAATGCTTTGGCAAGTCTCTGTCTGTCCCTCCTCCTGTCTGCCTCTTCATCATCTGTCCCGTCTGCATGTCTCATTCCTCCTCTCCTCTCCTCTCCTCTCCTCTCCTCTCCTCTCCTCTCCTCTCCTCTCCTGGATACCGACGATAATGTGGTGACTGTGGCCTAAAGTAAATCTGATTGTAATTATAAGGTGATGATGTCATCCAGTGATGGCGTCTATGGTGTGATGAGGGTGACTCAGCCCTGCAAAGTGAAGAGAAGTGGTTCCATGAGAAAAACAAATATTTTTAAGAGTTTTTTTTCTCTCCTAAATTTATGACTGTAATGTGATTTTTGTTGTTGTTGTTGTTGGAAAAGTGTGATTTTATTTGATATTTTGTGTGATTGTGATTATTTCTTTGGAGTATTACCTACTGTGTCTCCCCAGCTGTTGTGCTGTACGTCTCTATCCCCACATTACACCACTGGACACGTTTTCACCACTGACCCGTGTTGTTTATTGTCTCCTCACTAGGGTTGGCATCATTTGGATTTTTACGATTCTGATTCCGATGCCGATTCTGCTTTTCGGTTCCAGGTCTTTGTGGCTCTCAATTCTGGTTCTTTGAGGTGCGGGGTCAAAACAGGCCACATGTTTATTTCACAGAAGAAAAGTGTATATAAAAGACCTTTATACAAGCCGTTCTGTATAAAGAATATCTTTCATTATGAACGACTCATTCATATATTCATGTCACATTGTGGGATCTACGACTGGCTACCAGTGTTAGCAATCTGCGGATGTTCCATCTACGAAAAAATATTTTTCAGTGTTTGCATTTGACACAGCTTATCGCAGTTCGGTCAAGTACAACCTGTTTGCTGTCTCGCTGTTGAGAATAAGACAAACATTTAGTTTTCACCGACCCCATTGAGACGAGGTGCTGCAGGCTATCGGCTCAGGGTTGACTGATGAGGAGGTTGAGGCAGGCGAGGAAGACCGGCGCAACGCGTCAAATGCTAGTTTGTACACCGTGCAGGTGAAGGTGTTTAGTCATGATTAGCTGTGCATCCTCCCCTGCATGAAATAAGTTTGGCACAGGTGTTGCACTGTGCCGACGCGGTATTTTTCAGGGCAAAATAAAGCCACACTTTTGAGCGCTGCTTGCTGTGGTCAAAGTCAGATGGAAACTACGGAAGCTGCACCAACACGGAAACTGGAACTTAACTTGAGCGTGAGTGAAATTTATTTAGGAATCGATAAGCAGAATCGAAATTAAAATGTCTTAATGATTTCGATAGAATCAGAGTTTTGGAACCGGTTCCAATTTGGAACCAGTTCCCGATGCCCCACCCTACTCCTCAGACCTGACAGGGCGTGGTTAATTTGTTGTATGTCTAAATACTATTCCAGCTTCAGTGAAGAGTGATTTTTTAGCTGCCAGTGATGGCTGCTGTCCATCAGCAACATGTTCAGTAACACTCTGTTTGGTCCCACTGACGGGTCTGTGTCCTGTTCAGAACCTTCCAACTCTCAGATACGGGGCTCAGGTCAGGATGTTCCAGAACCAGTTCCCTCTGCTGCCAGGAGAGACCATCCAGACTACAGGTAAGACCATCCATGTGACCTCACCTGGTATTCACATCCTGGCCATCTGACCACAAGCTGACAGCTGCAGGTCTGGTTGTTTACATAAATATCACTTATTTGCCAATTAATATCTTATCATTTGTGTGTGTGTGTGTGTGTGTGTGTGTGCAGTCAAGGATGTGATGTACATCTGTCCATTCAGTGGTCTGGTTAATGGAACCCTGACCATCACAGACTACAAGCTGTACTTCACCAGTGTGGACAGGGTACTGCATACCTCTGCTCAGCAGGGCTTTAAATACATTCATCTCACAGTCACAGCCCTCATCTTCCTCTCCGTGTGTGTCTAATGTTGGTAGTCTGCCACCTGCAGGAGTCTCCCTTCATTCTGGACGTCAACCTGGGAGTCATTAGCAGACTGGAGACCATCAGTGTTCCCAACCAGGGAGAGAACACCAAAGGACTGGAGCTGGTCTGCAAGGTACCACACACACACACACAAACACACACACACACACACACGTAAATTATATTACATTTATATTATAATTTCTAATGAATAATGGTCATTGTTATTCAAATTATTCAGACAACAACAAGCATTCAATTTAACATAAAATAAAACCGAGAAAATCAGAAACAGAAAGTTAATAGTTTGATCAGTAGCTGTGATGTGTTTGCAGTTTGTGCAGACAAACTAATGTGTTCCCTGCATCAGGACCTGAGGAGTCCCAGGTTTGCCTATAAGACAGAGGAGAGCCATCCGGACGTGGTGCAGGTGCTGGCCAAACACGCCTTCCCCCTCTCCCACAGCCTGGTCAGTCCCAGTGTCCTTAAATGTTGGCTGGATCTGACGTGTTTGTGTGCTTTATGTTCTCCAGCAAGGCATCCACAGGTATCGCTTTTAGGGTTGGGCACGGTTCACTTTACAACCGATACTGATACTGGTAAGGTATCTAAGGTGGCTAACCTGAGTAAATATGCTAAGCTAACATCATCCCAGACAGTGATAAAAGCCCAGTTATCTCCAACAAAACTTAAACAAGTACCTAATTAATAACATGATGACATCAAGTTGTCAGTGACTCATTTAGTTGAGTCTCTCATGCAGAGTTCAGACGTGCTAACGAGGCGTTTCCTCAGGTTAGACATGTTGCCCTGGTCAGCTAACAGATATTACAGGGTTTAATGCAGTTCAGCCTCATTGACAGGAGTCTCTCTCTCTCTCTCTCTCTCTCTCTCTCTCTCTCTCTCTCTCTCTCTCTCTCTCTCTCTCTCTCTCTCTCACATGTGCTCTTAGCTACACACAGCCACAGACCCAGCAACGTTTGGCTGGCAACTAAGCAGTACTGTCAGTAGTCACTGGTGGGAAGCCGGTGTGGGATCATTTCATCAGCGCTGTTATCTCGTTGTGTCTAAAACAAAAACAGTAAACAGATGCCGGTTTGGTTTTGATGGTAAACAACTGATAAATAATTTGAAATAAAAAATCAATACATGACTTGATAATGAAACAAATAATGACATAAAAGAGATTAAATAAATAATCCATATGTATCTTTATATATTTATATATAAATTTAAAGCTAATCAGCAGAGTAAATATGATGTATTTTGAAAGGACTGAAGGACTTGTCTTCACTTCCATTAAGTTAACATCAGCTGGTTCACTGTATGTAAATGTCTGAGCCATGCACACATGATCGTTTTTCAGTTTGATTGTTTGAATGCTGATTTTAGTCCTGTTCCATCCTCTGGCAGCCCCTGTTTGCCTTCATGTACAAGGAGCAGTTTCCTGTGGATGGCTGGAAGATATATGAGCCAACAGCAGAGTACAGACGTCAGGTATCTGCACACAAACTGGAACACTGACACAAAGTCCTGTCTTACCACCAGCACAAAAGTTGACTGCTAGATTCACACCCAAAGCCCACGTTGTGAACAGTGTTAGTGTGGCCTGTCTGTGCCTGTCCAACAAAAAGCTGGTCTAAAATCAATGCTGCAGTGTTTGTCCTGTTATTTAAAGGATGCATTATTCAGATAGTAAGATGCACTTACATAGGCTGCTCCTCAACACATGCACACTCTGCTTCTTACACACAATGTATGTATGTACATTTTCATCCAACCACCACCCACCCAAACTCTGATTTAGACATTTCACTGCACCTTTAGTGGCACCTCAGGATTTATCAGGAGGACGGCTGCTTTACTCTATTTACTTCTTTAAACTGTTTCACTGTATGAACCTGGACTGTTTCACTGTGTGAACCTGGACTGTTTCACTGTGTGAACCTGGACTGTTTCACCGTGTGAACCTGGACTGTTTCACTGTATGAACTTGGACTGTTTCACCGTGTGAACCTGGACTGTTTCACCTTGTGAACCTGGACTGTTTCACTGTGTGAACCTGGACTGTTTCACCGTGTGAACCTGGACTGTTTCACTTTGTGAACCTGGACTATTTCACTGTGTGAACCTGGACTGTTTCACCGTGTGAACCTGGACTGTTTCACTTTGTGAACCTGGACTATTTCACTGTGTGAACCTGGACTGTTTCACCGTGTGAACCTGGACTGTTTCACCGTGTGAACCTGGCCTGTTTCACCGTGTGAACCTGGACTGTTTCACCGTGTGAACCTGGACTGTTTCACTGTGTGAACCTGGACTGTTTCACTGTGTGAACCTGGACTGTTTCACTTTGTGAACCTGGACTGTTTCACTGTATGAACCTGGACTGTTTCACTTTGTGAACCTGGACTGTTTCACTTTGTGAACCTGGACTGTTTCACTTTGTGAACCTGGACTGTTTCACTTTGTGAACCTGGACTGTTTCACCGTGTGAACCTGGACTGTTTCACCGTGTGAACCTGGACTGTTTCACTTTGTGAACCTGGACTGTTTCACTGTATGAACCTGGACTGTTTCACCGTGTGAACCTGGACTGTTTCACTTTGTGAACCTTTTTCACTGTTTTGTCCATAACTCTCTCATGTTTTTATCATGTGTTTCTTCAGGGTCTTCCTAATGAGAGCTGGACCATCAGTAAGATGAACAGCAGCTATGAGCTGTGTGACACCTATCCCTCCATCCTGGTCATCCCCACCAACATCACAGATGAAGACATCAAACGAGTGGCTGGGTTCAGAGCCAAACACCGCATACCGGTCAGTCTGAGCCACATAGTGAGGAACCAGATGTAAAGCAGACAGTGTGTGATCCATTCTGTCTGCTGTGGAGGCTTCTTATTGTTTCAGAGGACATCAGTGGAGTAGGTGGTCCTTCAGTGCGGACCAGGACACATGAGTGTTCACACTGCTGGAAGAATGAGACCACATGCAGCCTAGACCACCTCAGGATGTGGTCTGAGGGATCAGATCAGATCAGATCTGTGGGTCTTGGGTGTTCATAGAGCGGTCCACTTGTCAGGATGGATGTTGATACCAGGTCTGAACAGGGCTTCTGATGCTCACACTGACTTTTGAGAACTTGGAAACAGCAGAAACAGACGAAACAACATCTCAGAGCTTCAGAGATGGTTTTTATCAACAGTCTTGAAACTGTCCAACAGGGTCAGTATGGGACTGGATCAAAGCTTTTTAGTGTCCTAATCAGTGTTTTCTCCCACTGGGAAAGTGGTTCGGAGTTTTACTGGCCCAGCAGCCAAAGAATGAACATAACTTTATCATTTAATAACTTATTATGGATCATTAAATACATATAAAAAACTCATCAATCACACGTCATTAATACATCAGTATTCATTCAATCATCTAATCATTGTCTAATATCCATGTCACTGCTGTGGAATGATATTAATATTAATAATAGACAGGAAACTGGATGACCATCAGCTGTAAGCTGTGTTTTCTCTGTCTGCGTTCTTCCTCTTGGACACACCATGTGACGTCACGTATCTAACTTATTCATATAGCTTCTCCTGTTTGGTTATTCAAAGCTTATTCATATGTTATGAAATGTGACATGTTTACACCCCTGGATCCCCAGAGAGACACTGACCAAGTGTGACGTAGATGTGATGAACACAGACACAGATTCCCAGCTTTATGGTTAGATTGTTGAGTCCACAGATTTGTCAAGGATGGGAGCAACAAACCAAATGGAAGTAGCAGGAAGTAGTTAACTACACCACCATATGACATATGAGTGTCATGGGAGTCAAAGACATGTTCTGGGTCTAAAACTAAGCTGCACTGATTTACTGCAGCTTAGCTACAACGTGCCACATGCAGTGATTACGGCAGCAGCATGGTGTTTGTCTGAGGGTTGCATGATGATGGTCGGGACCACGTGACCCAGGTCAGCTCACTCATGTGTCCTCTGGTCCTCTGGCTCTTCCTGCAGGTCTTGTCCTGGATTCACCCAGAGTCTCAGGCCACCATTGTACGCTGCAGCCAGCCGTTAGTCGGACCTTCAGACCGTCGATGTAAAGAAGACGAACGCCTCCTCCAAATCATCATGGACGCCAACGCCCAGTCCCACAAGCTCACCATCTTTGACGCCCGCCAGAGCAGCGTAGCAGTCACCAACAAGGTAGAACACAGGCCTGCTGAAACAGGAAGACACACCTCTCCTCGGTGTTGTAAGGGAGGAGCGTCCTGTGACATTGTTTAAGTTTTGTCAGGGAATGAACTCCATGCTGATTCTTTCTCTTTCTGATTCCTCCGCTCACGTCCTGCCTCTACGATGCCTCCATCACATGCAGGCAAAGGATGGAGGGTATGAAGGCGAGAGTTTCTACCCAAACGTGGAGCTGAACTTCCTGGAAATCCCCAACATCCATGTGATGAGGGAGTCTCTGAGGAAGATGAAGGATGTGGTGTATCCCACCATCGACGAAGCCCACTGGCACTCAGCTATTGATCAGACACACTGGCTGGAGTACATCCGGGTAAATCACACATTAAAGATTGATAGGAGTTTCTTTGTCGCCATTGGTTGTTTTATGACATCAGAACTGATATGATAACCTTCAATCCATTAGCTGCTGTCATCAATATACACTGTATGATGTGTGTCTGCTGTGTGTAGCTGTTGTTAGCAGGAGCAGCAAAGATCGCTGATAAGGTGGAGTCTGGTAAGACGTCGGTGGTGGTTCACTGCAGCGACGGCTGGGACAGAACGTCTCAGCTCACCTCCCTGGCCATGTTGATGTTGGACAGTTACTACCGGACTCTCAGAGGATTCCAGGTCCTACACTTGCCTTCATCTCGTTAGTCGTAGTCTTCATCTCTGCAGCCGTTTAATGGACTGTCTGGTGTGCTTTTGTCTGCAGGTTCTGGTGGAGAAGGAGTGGATTAGTTTTGGACACAAGTTTTCTGCTGTAAGGAACAGAGTTTTATTTAGATTTTACAGAAACACTATGCGCACCATTACATCACCTTAACCCTCTGGAGCCGAGGGCATTGTCTCTATTTTTAAATTCACCTTTTAAAGGTACACAAATGCTATACTATACATAGCTGCTGAGTCTAGTGCGACATCTAGTGGTCAAAGTTGGAATATTGGTCCGGTCTGGTTATTTTTTCCCACTTGTCCAGGCCTGAATACCAGTGGACAGAGCAGCGAGCTGAATGATGGTGTTAAAGATTTTCACACATACACAAACCCTTAATGTGGATCATGTGTCTCTGCATGTCTGCTGACAGTGTGGTTCTCTCTTGGTTGTGTAGCGTGTCGGTCACGGCGATGAGAACCACGCTAACTCCGAGCGCTCGCCACTCTTCGTCCAGTTCATCGACTGTGTTTGGCAGATGATTCGACAGGTCAGTCTCCCTACTCACATTTGATCAGACATGGTAACCCTCAGACAAAAACTGTTTCACCTTCTTCCTCTCTTCCCCTGTAGGTTTAGCTGCTGCTAAAGTCACTGTGTCTAAATGTGGTCTGTTTGATCAGAGCTGTGTGTATTTAGAGATCCACTCGTTGATAACATGACTCAGGACTAATGTTGATACCGGGTCTGAACAGGGCCTCGTCATTCTCCACTCATTATCACCCATCATTATCCTCTGACTGTAGTTCCCGACAGCCTTCGAGTTCAATGAGCTGTTCCTGATCACAGTGCTGGACCACCTCTACAGCTGTCTGTTTGGTACGTTCCTCTACAACAGCGAACAGGAGAGGGCCGTTAAGGTTTGTACCATTCTTCTGCTGACAGAGGCGATGGGCCTGTAAGAGCCAGGTGTGATTCAAGTCTCCCTCTGTCCTGTGTAGGAGGTGCAGACTGAGACGGTGTCCCTGTGGTCCTACATTAACAGGTAAGATATCCTGTCCACATGTCTGTGAGGGAATGGCTGCACTGATTCTCTGACGGTTCACTGTCGTCCCTGCCAGCCAGCCGGAGGAATTCACCAATCCCTTCTATGTAGACTATGAGCACCATGTTCTGTACCCGCTGGTGTCCTCCAGACACCTGGAGCTGTGGAGCAGCTACTACGCCCGGTGGAACCCATGCATGAGACCACAGGTACCTGGCTCTGTGTTTGGGATATGGAGGGTGAGGGGGGGAGGCTCATCAGCAGAACCGCTCAGACCATTTAAAGCATGGAGCAAACGTTCTCCTCCACATGGCACAAACAAGGAGAACCTCTGTTACTGACCTGTGATTGTGTGGCGTCTGTTTCAGGTTCCGGTCCACCAGGCCCTGAAGGAGCTGCTGATCCTCAGAGCCGAGCTCCAGAGGAGGGTGGAGGAGCTGCAGAGGTCGTCCTCTGAACCCTCCCCCACACACACCACAGGAACCCCACTGCACACTGCTGTCTGACACACGCACACACACACACACACACAGTCTAAAGCAGGTTTTATCCCACTTTTCTACCAGTGTTTATGTGAGGGAGGCTTCACAGAGTTCATTAACTTCAACTCAGTAAAATGATCTAAAAAGATTTGTAAAGGAGCCTGAACCTACTGAAGTGGCCCCGTTCAGCCCTCCTGCTCTATTTTTAGTGTTTAAACACTGAGGAATGCCAGCTGGAATCTGGACGGTGTGATTCTCACAGCTCCATTTGTGGGGCCTCGACCCCATTCAGCCTCGACTCTCACCAGTCCCACCAGTTTAATCTGCAGTGGTTCTCTGTTTGTATGAAGAAATGTTTGTCGCTACAGGTGACTTCTTCCAGACAAGTGTTAAAATAAAATCACCGCATGCTCCCTCACACCCCAGTGATCTGCTGTTTCCCTCCACGTTGTCCTTTTGTGTAGGAAAATCACTTCTATTCAGTGAAGGTTTGTTCCAACAGCTCTGGTCCTAAGCAGTCGTTTTAGTGACTGACTGTGGATTCATGGAGTAAAACCAGGTTCATGTCATTTTAGACGGTGGGATGGAGCCCAGACAAATGTTCCAGCCCCCCCCCTTATCTGGACCAGCACCCAGAGTACTCTGGCTTTTGTCTGGGTTCCATTCTAGTTAATGACACAAGTTATAACCATTACTATTACTAGTATTACTATTCTAGTACACATGGTCTCCCATAGAAAAGTGAAAGATCACAAAGTTTGTCCCCCAGTGACTGTTTTCACACTCAAACGTTTCTTATTCACGGTTTGTAAACCTAATTTAAGAGCCTACCTGTATGTGTACTCAGTGTCTGACATGCCTGTGGTGTAAAACTGCTCATGTCGACTGGCCTCAGTCAGTTTGTACAAAGTGTCTAGAATTAAGATTAGAGTTCAGAGCTGAGGAAGACTCTGAGTCACGTGTTAATATATAGAAATATGACATGAGGTGTTCTATCGTCTGCATCTTTAATGGTCACCAGCTGAAGTTGGTGCAGCTGAACAGCAGGGCATCTGCTGCTGACATATAATACTCAATACAATCAATGTAATCTGTCATGTTTAATGTGCTTTATTAGAGATTTTGGTTGGTTTCACAGCACAGAAAGAGAATACATTCTATTCTTATTTATGCTAATGCAAATATAACATAAATCCCACTGTTTACCTGTGCCATGTGAGACTGTACATATTTTATTATGAACATTTTGTTTGTCTTATTATGTGAAAAAGCCCCTAATGAGCCATAATCACTTCTGACATTCCATTTTAAAAATAAAAAAAGAAGGATTCAAACATTTCTCGTCTGTTAAAAGTGTTTCTTTAATTGGTTCATATTAGTAACAAGTAAGTATAAGTGAGTAAGAGAGAAAGAAGAGTTCACGTTTACACTTCAACAAATGAAGACTGTCCAACATTCACACTCCTACGCTACAAGCAGCAGTGTGTACAGTATGAAGAGAGAAGCATGCATCAGAGTGTGTACATGTATGAGAACAGCTGTGTGTGTGTGCTTTACATGACAGGTAGCTTTGTAAAAACCAGCCCTCAAACATCAAATCACGACCTTCTCCATCAGAAGTGTCACATGTTCTCCAGACTCTGGACATACAGGCACTAGAATGTAGGACATCAGAGTCATGTGACTGCATCCACAGCAACTGTCGTCACAGTAGAAGAAGTCAGGCACAGCTATCATATAATACAATATATGAGAGAGCAGGGAGACACTTTACAACGCTAACGGTAGCATCCAGGTTTATTATAATCTGCTGTGTTTCTGCAGCAGCTGATTCTTTAGATCAAGTCCAGGCTTAAAGGAGCAGATCTCGTGTTTTCATTGCTGTCTGTCGGCTTGTTAGTTATTCAGCAGAGTATATGAAAAAGTTCCAAATGGATTTCACTGACATTTTGTCAAGGGGGCGGTCTTTGGAATGGGAAGGAGGGGCTTAATGTTGAGGTGGACCGGGTCAAGGTGCGGATCGTGGATTTTTTTTTTCCCCACAAAGATTTCCTCACACATGCGTCACTTTCTCAAAAAATAACAAATAGAAGGTTTCACTGTAGAAACTCTGATTTTATATATCAATGCTACTGAGTTTCATTGTGGTCATTTTATCTCATCTGGACAATACTAAATTGGTGGAGCATCCTTTACAGTGAGTGACAGCATGTATTCATTACGCTGCCTTTAACCTGAACTTCACTGATAACTCAGCCCTGATACATAAAGGCAGGGTCAAACCAATCACTGCTACATCTTTGGTGCATTTCTACTTTTGCTGAAAGCTTTTTGCTAGATATTCAGTACATTCAATAAATGGAAAGGTTTGTTATTGTGTGTCAGCTCTCTGTGGCCTGAACTCAATGAGACACCCCCACACCTGGAGACACTCCTCCAAGGAAACCTCCACAAAGAGCTGAAAGCTGTGGTGAGGCTGTTAGATGCCTGTGGGACTGTGCAGGTAAGGCAAAGAGAGAAGCACCATTTGAATGACAGCTGACAGGGCAGAGAGGTTAATATCCAGGCATGCTCCTTTCGAAGGTGAGCGGTTTGTTACTCTAATCATCATCATCCTCATCATCACCAGTCCCTCACACTCAGACACAAGTCGAAAAGCATCCAATAAACTGTGACTACTTCTGTCTGCTGCTCTCCATCATCAATCAGATGAGGATTTTTCCGCATTGACGACTCATGGATTTATCACACTGCCATCTACAGCTACAAACGCCCAATTCTGTACATACATTCAGGATATCTGCATAAACAGATGTGTTCTGCACATGTACACAGGAGTGTACAGTGATGGTTTGAATTTGACGAATCTGTCTCCATGAATTTCTGTCATGTCTACAGTGTTTGTTCTCTAATAAAGGCATAAAATGGCTAAAAAAAGATTCCAAAACAGTAAAGCTGACTTTTACTGAATTATTACCTCAACCAAGGAGGTTATATTTTCATCTGTTTGTTAGTTAGGAGTATTACACTAAAACTAATAAACTAATTTCTATCAGATGTGACGGAAACATCGGGCATGAGCAAAGGAAGAACCGATTAAATTTGAGCTAGGGATAAAAAGCGACGCAGATTGTACTGCAATTTATTTTTAATTGGAGGAGACAGTTTTACATCGCCGGGTTCATCCACAAGTATACGTGGTGATGACGTATGGCTGCTCTGTACCCTGTATCTGCACCCAAGACTGCTGCATCCTGTCAGATATACTGTATAACACACTCCTAACACTAATTATAGCTAGTACAACATATACTCCCTCATTAAGTGAAACAACATGATGGAACAAGAGAGTTCCAACTCATCAAATCCAAAACTGTGTAAATACAGGCTACTCTATCAGACACTACTGACAGTGTTTGCTTCCACTAGCATCTTAAAGAATCTGTGGGCTACGTGGTTGGCAGAGAAAGGAGAAGGAGGGCTAACCACAGAGCAACAAGCCTCAGAAACATCCAACCAGACATTCAAAGATGCCTCATGTCAGCCAAATCTGTCATTCAAGCTCTACACAACAGTTTTATACACACAGTATATCAAACCAAGTAATAGTCGAGTAATTCTCACTAAGATACGATAGTATAAAAACAATGATTTCAGATGCAACCAAGTCTCACAGGTAAAAGCCTCACATTCAGACTCCTGAGGCCTGTACTACCAGGTCTACTCAACAAACCCAGGACATCTTTATCGGGATTCACTTAACCTGAAACCTGAATCTCACTAAGCAGAACGTGGTCATCAACTCCATTCATTAAACCAAGTTTTCACATGACCAATCACAAGCGTCTGCTGGCAGCAGAGCGGCACCAATCACAAACTATAATATCAATTAAACAGGACAACACGCTAACCACATCTGTACAGACCTCTCGCTAACCACATCAGTACAGACCTCTCGCTAACCACATCAGTACAGACCTCTCGCTAACCACAGCTGTACAGACCTCTCGCTAACCACATCAGTACAGACCTCTCGCTAACCACAGCTGTACAGACCTCTCGCTAACCACATCTGTACAGACCTCACGCTAACCACATCAGTACAGACCTCTCGCTAACCACAGCTGTACAGACCTCTCGCTAACCACATCAGTACAGACCTCTCGCTAACCACAGCTGTACAGACCTCTCGCTAACCACAGCTATACAGACCTCTCGCTAACCACATCTGTACAGACCTCTCGCTAACCATAGCTGTACAGACCTCTCGCTAACCACATCAGTACAGACCTCTCGCTAACCACAGCTGTACAGACCTCTCGCTAACCACATCAGTACAGACCTCTCGCTAACCACATCAGTACAGACCTCACGCTAACCACATCAGTACAGACCTCACGCTAACCACAGCTGTACAGACCTCTCGCTAACCACAGCTGTACAGACCTCACGCTAACCACAGCTGTACAGACCTCACGCTAACCACAGCTGTACAGACCTCACGCTAACCACATCTGTACAGACCTCTCGCTAACCACAGCTGTACAGACCTCTCGCTAACCACATCAGTACAGACCTCACGCTAACCACATCAGTACAGACCTCTCGCTAACCACATCAGTACAGACCTCTCGCTAACCACATCAGTACAGACCTCTTGCTAACCACATCAGTACAGACCTCTCGCTAACCACAGCTGTACAGACCTCTTGCTAACCACATCAGTATAGACCTCTCGCTAACCACAGCAGTACAGACCTCTCGCTAACCACAGCTGTACAGACCTCTCGCTAACCACATCAGTACAGACCTCTCGCTAACCACATCAGTACAGACCTCCGGAGTCATGAGGGAAACAACAATCTGTTGGCAGCACAGAACAAGCTCACTCACCAGGAAGCACTATCTATCTACAGGAAGTTAAACTAACTCATAAGAAAAGTCAGGTACAAAGTGTAAAAAGAGCAATAGAGTGTAAACACACACTTCAGAGTATAGTATATGAGGCATAAGTATGCTGACTGCTAATCGTACAAACACAGTACAGTAATATGTACAAAAACACTATTAAAGATCCTAAAGCTACTGCTGCTAACTACACAGCTAAAGCAGAAGTCCACTTTTCAAACAGCTCACTTTTTTTCCCCACTTTTGTTCTATTGGTGGCCAATTTGAAGTCTACCAAAGACGAGCTGATTCGTCTCAGGTGTGGGAGGAATGAGGGAGGTGCTGGTTGTGTAACTTGTGATTGGTCGATGGGATACAGCAAATAGAAGTCTATGGCAGCAGCACACTACCCCGCCTCCAGTGTCGCTGTTCAGATTGGCTAACGCTTCTTACGCCTCACACTAGTTAGCTAGTTTGTTCAAAGCATACAGAGAAAATAAACTGCAAGAAAGTTTGTTGATTTTACACATTCTCCACCAAAAACATGGATTAAACTAGAGTGTTATTGAATTTAATTAAAGTCTATAAATTTAATCATATAACATATAATCTTATCCGGTAAAGCTTAAACATTTTTGGAGAAATGCGTTAGCATCTTGTGCGTGCAGATTATGTGCTACACATTCCTGCTAACGGCTTGTCTGATAAGGACACACAAATTAGATTCTGACAAGAAAAACTAGAAGTTACTGTTTCTTAACAAGAAAACTCAACAGGATGCCTTCAGTTTGTTGTATCTGTCTGTCTTTATGCTTGGGCCAATAGCTGTCTGGTCTGGTGTTTGTCCTGTTATTACGTCAACACACAAGCTAACCTTCCCGCTAGAATTTCTCACAATGATGGAAATTCAGAATGGCCACCATGGAATAAAAATGTCTTCTTCTGAAACCTCAATGTTAAGACAATAATGCAAACAATATTAACTTGTATGTATAAAATGTAAATGCATTTCCTGCCTGTCCACAAGCCTCGACAAGGCCTGTTTTCCAGAAGTGCTGAGATATCCTCTTTTTCAAATATTGTACCACTGAAGAAGATCCCTGTCAAAAAACAAAGAAGAAGTACATTCTGGACTTATTTAAAACCTAACTGCAGTGGAAACGATTTAAAAGACACCATTTTTTGCAACAGTCAGTGTGGTGAAGTTATTTCGACATTTCATGTGTGGTGCTACGTTCCCTGAACCCCATGGGCTCTATATTACAGCTGGCACAAAGTGGTGCACAGAGCAAGTGTCATTGCTAGTTTCTGACTCACAGTTGTACCCATGGGGGTGCTGGTCCCATGTGGTCATCTTGTGGCAGCAGAAAGTGATTGAACCATTGACCAACAAAAACCTGCTCTAAACTCAATGGTGTGGTATTTTTACTGCTATTTAAAGGACGCATCACACATCTACATAGCCCAGTTCACAGCGCATGCACACTAGTGATGCACGGATCGGCTCTGACATAATCACATTTTCATCCACCCACCTGAACCAATGATTGTCTCTGATTTAGAGACTCCGCCCTCATGGACATTTGACATCACCTCCTAGCAAAGCCTCAGGATTTATCAGGACGACGGCTTGAACCTGGACTATTTCACTGTATGAACCTGGACTGTTTCAGTGTCTGGACTGTTTCACTGTATGAATCTGGACTGTTTCAGTGTATGAACCTGGACTGTTTCACTGTATGAATCTGGACTGTTTCAGTGTATGAACCTGGACTGTTTCAGTGTATGAACCTGGACTATTTCACTGTATGAATCTGGACTGTTTCAATGTATGAATCTGGACTGTTTCAGTGTATGAACCTGGACTGTTTCAGTGTATGAACCTGGACTGTTTCAGTGTGTGAACCTGGACTATTTCACTGTATGAACCTGGACTGTTTCAGTGTATGAATCTGGACTGTTTCACTGTATGAACCTGGACTATTTCACTGTATGAATCTGGACTGTTTCACTGTATGAATCTGGACTGTTTTTAAATTTTCCTCTTTAGTGATGGATTATTCCACCCACCAGGTATTGAGCATTTTCATGACCTGATCCACCTGATCTACAGATTGCGATCCGTGCACATCACTAGACCTACTGCAGGAATGGGATATCAGACACTGATTGGTTTAATTCACACAAAACACACTGATCAATAATAAAGGTTAAACACAACCCCTTTGCATCTTACTTTTGTGCCCAGATTATGCAGAGTTTAACTAGCAAAAAGGAGTGGGCATGCTTAAATGAACTTGCACCACTTTATACCTCAGAGGTTAGATCTTTCACTCAGTGTTACACGGCTAAACTCTATTTTGTTTCTCTTCTTCAACTTATCATCAGCTTTTCCTTGTCAACCACTAAGTGTTACTGTACGAACAAGCTGATGGATGGTTCATTGACACCTGTTCTCATTAGGTATTTCACCAATCTGCACTTTGGAAAACCGAGCTCCTCCATTAGGCATTGTCATCAAAGGCTAGTTAAAGAAAACAGGATCTTTTTTTAATATTAGGCTAATATTTACACTATAAAAATCACAGGTTGTAAGTACACAGAAATGTTACCCGCAGTAACTACAGTTCTATGAGTATGTATCTCGCCCACTAGCGGACTTGGCTAATAGTGGAGCCCATTAAAGGGCAATGCATGTACCAAGAGGGTCAACATGTGGTTAAATCTGCTAGGAAACTTCAATAACCTATTCATGTAAAACATGTAATGTGACCTCATAATGATAATACATTTAAATGAAATGTAATCAATTCAATACAAATGTCACATTCTGTAGGAATAAGAGTTATTGTTAGTCATCATTATGTCATGTTGTAACTTCAGTTCTATGAATACATGCTTTGCCCTTAGTTTGTCGTGTTACTTCCCTACCAAAGAGTTTTAACCAATGATTACAATATCTGACCGTTCTATTTTAATTTTTTTACTCAATCAGTTGCTATGACGCTTTAAATTGGAATCAGGGGAATATTGTTAAATATTCACAAAGACTCTTCAAGTTATGGATTCTGAGGTGTCCTGTATCAAAGGTGGCGTCTATGAGTTCCTGACTTCCACTGACATATATCAAGATGGACGACATGTCTGAAGCCAAAATATCCAGGATATGAGCAGTCTGTGCATCCCGTCGGCTGGCGGAACGATGTTTATTATGTTTATTATTAAGTATTCATTAAAACCAAACTTATCAGAGAAATCAACACTTGAACATATGTCAATCTGATAACAACTGAAGATGTATTTTTGATATGTAGAGGCTAACATGGAGGGGGAGGGGTTTATGACCCACCAGGGGGCAATCCACATGTTTTGGCTTCACTTGTTGTCATGTCATCCATCTTCTGTCAGTTTCTGACACATATTCCTACGTGAGCTGATCACACAGAGACGCGTTGGCAGCAGAAACACATGTACACTTTTAGATGCACATTTAAGTTCAAACAGTTTCACACCACTTTGTCCATTAACTACATTTGATTGCCCGGTTGCACAAGCAGCTGCTACACAGGTGCACCAGTCTGTTTTGCTGCTGTCCTGCTTTTCCAGGGTGTTTTCCCAGCAGCTGCTCCTGTAGAGACGGGTCTCTGTATGATCCCATGTGTCAGAAGGGGGAAAAGAACTGCTGTATTCTATTCAAAGTCAAAAACACATAAAAACACTGGGCATGTGTCACAGTGCTCCCTTGTTCACTTCAGCTCCCTAAAAAAATCAACCAATTCACTGAACAGAGCAGCGAGCATATGTGACACGATCAGATCCAATTCAACCAATCAGTGAACTCAAAGCAGTTTGACACACACACCTCTCCTTCTCTAACATTTAACATGATTAATTGCTTTAAGTATATTCTTCCAAACTTGATTGTAAGTGTGGAGCTCAGAGAAATGGCTAAAGGCCCTGCAGACAAGCGACCACATGCTGGACCAACACTGTTAGTGTTGTTTGAACTGTAAACAATAAATTACAATATGCACACACATTTGGCAAGGTTTGTTAAACTGGTGGCCGTGTTTACAGCACAAACTAAAAGAAATCCATGTTCACATTCAGCAGATCCCAAATCCCAACCTCTGCAGCACAGAGCTGCAGGATCAACAAGGACATGTTACACAATAGGCGGTCTATTCTGTAGCATGGATGTGTGTGTGTGTGTGTGTGTGTGTGTGTGTGTGTGTGTGTGTGTGTGTGTGTGTGTGCGCGCGTGTGTATACGTGTGTGTATGTGGGGGGGTTCTCTGTGTTTGTGTTAGTGTGTGTTACACAGCATTCTCTTCAGTGGGCGGCTCAGCATTGGCTGATTCCAGTAGAGTCTGTTGGACTGCAAATACAAAAACAACACAAAAAAACACAGGAAGTGGTTCAAACACAGATCATCTGCATCAGATGTTTCTGCTACAGTAGTACTACTAAAACTACTAAAACTACTACTACTACTACTACTAATAATAGCAATAATAATAATATATATACTTGGTGTTATCTTCAAGTCCCACATTAACAAGGTAAAAAAACATCTATCTATTAGCAGCCATAGTTTTGGGGGGGAAAAAAATCAGCCAATCAAATCTTGCAAACAGCAGTGTTGTCAGCATTGCATCATAAACAGACCCATAAACAACCCACATTTGCTTTAATGCTGAAGCCTGATTTTCTAAATCAAAAATGCGGCCATGTGTCACCGACTTCATCATCATTCATTCTATTATTATTATTGTTATCATTATTATTATTATTATTATTTGTAAAGCACCTTTTACACGGGAAATACAGTGTTTGAAAACCAATAAAATATATGCACAAAGACATAAAAAAAATAAAACAGGGATAGAAAATGAATGTAATGTTAATAATGATATTAATAAATAAGACACAAATGCTAAAGAACTGGGACAGAATGAAATAATGTAAACAGGATGGATGTTCTATAGCTTCACACACATTAACACCAGCCACAGCTGTCTTTGTACTGAGCTTTATAACATCAAGAATAACATGTTGCTTCGTATTTGGGCTTTTAAATTCAAACGAGAGCATAATAGATGTGGGTAGAGAGAAGTAGAGATGTGTTTACCTTGTGGTTCTGTCGCCACCACAGATTCAGGGTTCTCAGCCTTCACCATGTCAGTGTTCAGGCTCTCTGTCACAATGCAACAATACATTCAGTAAGCTTCAACAAATACGACCACAAACTAGAGCACAGTAGAGCACATACCTCCACCGAGGCCCAACAGCCCATTTATTCAGTCAAAACCTGCCAGACACTTAAAATCTGCTGGATCCAGACTTTTAGTTGGATCTGCACCACATGGCACACCCTCATAGATACCAACCCCTGAAATGAATTATTCCCTGAAAAATTAAAGACAATGTCAAGAAAAAAAAAGAAAGTTTAGAAAAAAAATCCTGGATCAAATCAGCACCAAAATCTAATGGAGTTTATTCTGGCCCAAAACCAATCATCCCACCAAGTTTCATAGAAATACATTCAGCAGTTTTTGTGTAATCCTGCAGACAAACCAATCAACACGGACACGAGTGAAGAAGTTACCTTCTAGGTCGAGACAAAAAGCGAGAACCAGCAGTGCTACATTATGTAATTATGTAAGCAGCTAATGTAAACCGCTTCAGAACTAGTTTAGTGTAGTCACTGGACTCTGGTGAGAACCAGCAGAGACTGACTCCTCTGATGACGGCAGGCCGGTGTGATATGATGACATCTATCATTTTAGGAGAGAAAAGCATCTGTTGTTTCTTATTATGCTCGATCCTTTATTTCTCTATCCCAGCTGACTTTGGGCGGGTGGCGGGGTTCATCTTGGACAAGTCACCAGTTCATCACATAGAAAGACAAACAACCATTCACACTCACATTCACACCTACGGTCAATTTAGAGTCACCAATTCACCTCTATTACATGTTTTTGGTGGTGGGAGGAAGCTGGAGACTTCGACTTCGAGGTGGATCCAGATCAAGGTTTTATGGTCTTGGTGGAGGTATGTGGTCTCTGAGTGGTCTCTCTAGTCTAGATATGAAGTGACCTCTATGGGGATATGAGATAACCCTACATGACTTACGCTGTATGCTGAAGCACAGCTTCTTCTTCTGGTAAGAGATGTAGCTGGTGACTGCTCCCACCAGTGCCATGGCAACCGCACTAACAATCCCAGCGATGGTGCCCACCTCGGCTGTTGTCTCTGGATCAGACACACATAGACAAACAGTGACCTCAGGTAGCCACTCAGAAAGTCGTGCCTTTCTAATGAACAGTCACTTCGGACAGAAAAGACCCACCACCGTTGTCATCGTACTGGTTGATGTGATCCCTGTCATCACTGGGACGTCCACCTGTGAAAACACAGAATGCACTGTTGGTCTCTTCTATGATGACTTCTACGTGGACGTTCTCTCAGGGTCCGGACTTTACCTTTGCCTTTGTCGGGTTTGTAGGTATCGTCTTTACCTACATCGATCAGATCACTGTCAGAGAATCCACCTGAGGAGGAGACCGAGATAATCACCTGGCTGCTGATGAAGGAGGTCCTACATACTGAGGTGAAGTGTAACTTACATGACAACATGTCTAAAGGTTGATCACCAGCAGACATGATTGTCCATTTAATTATCAATGATAATAACAGTACTGATTCCAAAGAAGTTGGAACATTCTGTACAACATTAGTAAAACAAAATGTGATCATTTCCTTTTTGACATTCAGTTCACCTGAAAATAGAACAAAGTTGTAGCTCATCAGCTTCAATGATTTTTGTAAATATATGCTTATTCTGAATTTTATGCAGCAACATGTCTCTAAAAAGTTGGACAGGGCCAACAAAAGATGGGAGAGTTGTGACCTGATCGGATCATTCCACAGGTAAAGAGGTTCATTGGTAACAGGTGATAGGATCATGATTGAGAATGAGAGGGGCATCCTCACCATCTACAGACCATAATATCATCTAAAGACTCAGAGAATAGGGAGAAATAAGGGGGTGTTAGTGCCCATGGGTAACCTATACATCTGTGATGTATGGGGGGTGTTAGTTGTCTGATTATCAACACTCAGGAGGGTCTTCTATCTCACCTGGCTTGGGTTTGGGCTTGACTGGGGCCTTCGTGGCTGTGGGGACTTTAGGCACAACCTTGGGTGGGGCTTTGGTGGTGGTGGTGCCATCAACTTTAGGGAAGTCGTCCGGATCAAGCTCTGTAGAGAACATTGAGAACACAGAAACAAAAAGCTGTCACAGATTTACAGTCCTGCTCCACTGTTCTCAAGCCCTTTGGTCGGCATCACTGATTCCTATTGGTTCAAACTTTCCTGGTTCATTCTATCAGATCGTAAAATCATCAGAGAATATAGAATGAAATGATCACAATAGCTGCTGTGTGGTTCTTACCTCGTCCTGCTCCTCCTGCTCCCCCTGCTGGTGCTGCTGGCTTTGGAGAAGGAGTCACTGCTGTCAAAGTGAGAGATGCATTATGTTATATTTATATAATCATGTGAAGATGATGTTGTTGAAGATTATAACAGTGTTGTTGAGAAGGTCTGAGGTACTCAAGAGGGAAATGAATCAAAAACAAAAAAAGTATCCTGAAATCAGATGCACCATAATAGATCATATCTCATCATTCATTTTATTGTAGTGTTTGAGTCAATGATTGTCTGAGGAGTCAAGCTGGTCCAGTAATGACCTGAAGGTCTACATCTATTGATATAGTATGCAGTGTGACAAACTCCTTTAGGGCTGCAGCTAACAATTCTATTCTATTTATCTGATTGATGCCACTCTCAAGTAGGTTTGTCAATTTTTATTTGACGATTAATTGTCATGCTATTAATTGTATCTTCCCCTCCTCATTGGGGCTTGGGGACTTGGGGCTCTGATTGGTTGACAAGTCAGTGGTACCTCCCCTGATTGGCAGATAGACTCAACCAGAAGGTCAGATTTTTGCTGCATGGCGATCTGCCGCTAATGTTAGCTGAGCTTGTTTTTAGGTTAGGATTCATTAAGTGAACATTTGAACAAGTTGGTGGAGTTCTAATGTACTTACTGTCTCCATCATCCAGAGCATCTGCCAGACTGAAATCCTGAGACAGAACTACAGGTCAGAGAGGACAGAGGGACGACAGAAGAGAACACGTTACACTGAATCTCACATGTTACACTGAGTCTGACACGTTACATTGAATCTAACACGTTACACCGAATCTGACACGTTGACATGTTACACTGAATCTGACACGTTACATTGAATCTGACACGTTATACCGAATCTGACACGTTGACACGTTACACTGAATCTGACACGTTACACTGAATCTGACACGTTACACTGAATCTGACACTTTAATGTGAATCTGACACGTCACACCGAGTCTGACATGTTACACTGAATCTAACACGTTAAACAAACTATTAATCACTCAGAGAGTTCACACCTCCACCAACAGCAGTATCAAGTTAACCAATCAGGAAATGTTTTCCAGAGCAACACACAAAAACTTATAATAAATGTACATCAGACACATATCATGTTAAACAGTCACATAAGTGATATATATATATATATATATATATATATATATTTACATAGAAAACAAGTATCCTATAAAAAGTGGTGGTAAATTTTGAAAGGACATTAAATTCTACACATATGTACATTTAAATATTTCTTAATATTTTAAATGGCAAAAAATATTGATAATAAAATTATAAGCTAAAGTAGAAAAACACACGTCACCCCGTCTATAAATTTGTATTCTGTGTCCTGGAATTGGACTAAATCACACATATTTATAAATACTAGTTGACTCTTTATGGTTTTTTTTTCATTAACACCTATAGAGCTTATTTATTGAGAAATTCACAAAAAATGATCTGCAGTTCTTTGGCCCATCAGTCCATGAAATTTAATCCATATCTGTTAATAACTTGCACACACACAGACAGGGTGATCACATGATAAAAAATAATATGAAAACTGTGTGATTGTCTTCAGGCAGAAACTGATCTTTAAACTGAGCCTCCTATATTCTGTAGTATATTTTGGTTTGGTCCTCTTACAGAAGCCCACCCTGGTGCCAGACTGAGCCCACAGAGCACTAATCCTCTGGGACTGAGATCATTTACCAGAAATGACACGCAAGCAAAGACAAACACTAGCTAACCTCACTGACTGCCAATCACATTGTGTGTGTGTGTGTGTGTGTGTTGTGTGTGTGTGTGTTGTGTGTGTGTGTGTGTGTGTGTGTGTGTGTGTGTGTAGGTGTCTATTCTCTTGTATCTGTATTCCTGATTTAGCTTCCTATCAGTGTAGATCTTTAACTCATCCTCTTCATATTGATGACATCATCTACAGTGACAGGATCTAATGTTAATGAATGTTCTGTGTGGACAATGCCAACATGTCCATGGTGCATGGATGTGTATAACTACCTAAAAGACATGGAGAGCGAAAGTAACAACTGTATTGGTCAGAAACTAGTTACGACACTTGCTGTGTCCCTTAAAGTATAACTAAGACTGCAAACCTTCTCGCACATACACCCATTAGTGTTCTGCATCAGGTTGTCTCCGCTGGAAAGACGCCTACAGACCACGTTTATCAGGTTTTATCCACCACAGATGCCTCCAAATGGACACTTCTGCTGCTATTTGTTTTCAACATGGCACCAGAGGGGCTCTGAGGGGAACTCTCCTACCAATGTTACACCCTGTAGTCTGAACACAGCGTTTGAAGAGCCATCCCTGGACACACACTGAGAGCTATACTGGCTTTAATAGAGCATTAATGAATGTCTGTTTGGTACTGATGATGTTAGAATTATTATCAGAAGATAAATTGAGACTTGAGCGTCCTTCAGGCCTACAGCATCATCCAATACTGACATTAGCGTTTCATCAATCTGCCCAAACCAACGGCAAAGCCCGAATTAATTCACACACTTAGTATTTCATTTGCATAATTTACATCACAGCATTGCATTTTTATATCCATATTTATGCAGCGTTTCATGCCTCAGATCCATATGAAAACACAATAAGATGTCAGGAGGATGTCTGTACACCTGGTACTCTGGATGGTGCTGATGGAGGGAGGAGACCACAGGGGTGGAGGCTCTACAGTGATACAGAATGCAATCATCTGCTCCTCAATGATTCTCATTCTTTAAATGATTCTCCTTCTCAGCTAGAGACACCATTACCAGTACCGGTACCGGTACCATTACATCATCAGCATCATATTTAAAATGACTGGAGAGAACCAGCCTGTGTAATAACGGACTCTCCATCCGCTGGATCCGCATCTGTGCACAAAGGGCAGCCTCACTGCCTGAATCAGTCAAACCATCTATAACACGTCTAATAACGGAGCGGATAATTATCGGTGGATTGCAGAGAGCGGACCTCTGCAGTCTGACTACACGTCTGCCTCCGGGCCGGTACACCGTTACCGTTCCTCGGCCTCTCGTCAAAGTGCGGCACAAAAGGTACAGCGTGTATTTGCTGAGGGGTGCAGGACAAAGCCCGGACGGTCCGTTACCTTCCAGCGGCACCAGCAGCACCAGCAGCAGACACAAGGAGCCCAGAAGACGGCCAGCCATGAGTCCAGTCTCCGCACACATTACAAACTGGGAATAATGGGAAATAACCAGTTGATCTGAACACTCCTTTCAGCTCCGTCTACTACAGCCGCAGTCAAGGCGTTCACTATGGCAATCTGTGGCCCTCCCACACTGTGGTACTTCCTGCCACACCTTTCAAAATAAAACCCCCTTGTCTGAGGCCTTGGAGAGGCTGGACGCCTTTCCTGCATGGTCAGGATGATCAAAAATAAATGAATACATGAATGAATGAATGAATGAATGAATGCAAACCTGCAGCCCAGGAAGTAAACAGAGAATGAAGTGTATCTTGGAGAGGTCAGAGGGGAAGGTAAGTGGACGTTGGTTAAACACCATCAAACAGTGCATCAAAAATCCACAACACTTCCCTAGATCACCTGAGTAAGGTTCAGGATCCGTAGCATGGGACTCCCTGAAGACTGACTCAACTGCAGGAGCAGCAGCAGAGGCATCGGTCACTGCTACAGACTGAGTTGGAGGTGCAGGTTCAGAGACTGTAGGAGCAGAGGAAGTGAGATAGCAAGGCATACTGGGAATTGCACTGGGTTACTTGGGTCAGTATTTTTATTATACAAAAGGTAAATCAGATGAATCCAAATCCAAAAAAAGACTGATTAGAGAGGGCTGAGATTAGGACAGGCAGGCAATATATCTGAGATCTGACCTGATCACATTCAAACAATGTGCCTGATTATCGCAGAATGTTCTTTGGTCATTACAATATAACAACAACACAAACCTATAGGCTCCATATAACAACAACACAAACCTATAGGCTCCATATAACAACAACACAAACCTATAGGCTCCATATAACAACAACACAAACCTATAGGCTCCATATAACAACAACACAAACCTATAGGCTCCATATAACAACAACACAAACCTACAGCATAATTATAGAGTCATAATATTATTATTGTCTGACTACATTATTGTGTAACACATCTTCCTTATAGTACTCTGTAAACACTGTCGAGGTAATCCAAAAATATAACATAACATTTTAGGCTTTCTATTAATATCTGTATTACTATTTTATGTTTTCCTTTATGTACTTTTAGTTTAGTGGTTGTTGTCTTAGTGTTTACAAATCAAAAAGTGTGGATGGTGATACACAGAATAACAACAGTCAGTGATGTGTGTGATCGCCTCCAGCATTTATCACTGCTTCTTCATACCTCCTGTGCATGGAATGGATAAGACGTCAATCTGGACTTGGGCATTATGCATGAAGGTGATGCCTGATTGCTGTATCCTGGGAATGACATGTGGACCTAGGACCGTATCTCTGTAACAGATAGCTGTCAGTGTACCGTGGATGTGGACAAGTTCTGACTGTCATCCATTAGCAATGGCTCCCCACATCATGACATCACCACCAAAACGGTCCACTTCCTATGGATGTATGCTGCAGGATAGCTTTCCCCACGGTGACGATACACACGCCTACGACCATCAGCTCTGTGCAAGTTAAATCTGTTACATCTGTAACATCTGTGCAATGAGCCATAACATCTGTAACATCTGTGCTACACGTGTCTGCAGAGTTCTGACCATCAGCATCATCAGCATCTCAACTGCCTGGTCACGTAAGTTTTACGGAAGTCATGACATCATCAGTTCTTTCAGTAGGACATTAATTAGACCCGACATTCACTTAAATACTTAGATACTTTAAAAAGTTATTTCTATGTATCACATGTTTTCAGTAGATTAGGGCTAGTGAAAGGAAAATATTGGGTTTTTAAAATTATGCGTGTCTACTGTTGCTCAGTTAAGTAGTTGATCAAATCAATGAATGAATGAACATACTATCTAACTATTTTAAAAAGTAAAAATCTCCCACAGAACATTTATTCATTTTCATTCATTTTCTTATCCTTTGTAGGGTCGCGGGGGGGGGGGGGGGGGGGGGGGGCTGGAGCCTATCCCAGCTGACTTTGGGCGGGAGGCAGGGTTCACCCTGGACAAGTCACCAGTTCATCACAGGAACACATAGAAAGACTAACAACCATTCTCACTCACATTCACACCTACGGTCAATTTAGAGTCACCAGTTCACCTCTACTACATGTTTTTGGTGGTTGGAAGAATCCGGAGAACCTGGAGAGAACCCACACAGGCACGGGGAGAACATGGAGACTCCACACAGAAAAGTCCCAGGACCCAAGGTGGATTTGAACCCAGGACCTTCTTGTCTACTGCCCATGTCAGTCAACTGTGACTCCTCACTGGTCTCTCCTGTCAAAGTTTATTGGAAATAATAAAGTGAAATTCTATACACCCATCTATGTCACCTTGAAATATAGTTAGGAACAATGTCAGGGCAGACGAAGATTACATTAATTTTGCTACAATTTATGCAGCAGTATCCATGAAGGAAAATAGAAAGATCAGGCCTCACTGGAATAAAACATTGCTGATGTCACCTCCACATAATAAATAAGCAAGATGCTTCTAAAAGTTCTGTGTAAATGTATGTGTCATTTTGAGTATTTGTTTATTCCAAGGCTATAAAAAAAACTCACCATTGTAGCACAATGTAGGCTACAGTTAGAGCCTAGCCATTTGCAGAGGTGTTCCATCCCACTGAACAGCCCCACGCACAGTGTTAGGCATGTAGCAAGGAGAAACAATTACATTTTGAAGTGGATCTGGAATATAGGGCTTCAACGTTTTTGTCAGTCTCGCATAAACTTGATGGATTTCTATGATACTGAGTTGAAGAGTGGGGAAGAGACACTGAAATGTTGGAATGGATCCAGAAAAAGGGATGCATCTGTGAATTCTTCTCACGGTAACGTTGTGAGCAAAGATGTTTTTTAAGCATTTTTATCAATCAACATATAAACTTGACAGGTTTTCATGAAACTGTGCCAAGGGAGGGACCAATGAATTTCGGAGTAGGTCCAGCTTAAAGGGTGGATCCATGAACCCCTGATGGTGCACATGTTTTACTCAAGATTGAGTTGGGTATAACTTAAGTAAAACGGACTGTTGAGCCTTGATGGAGGCATGTACTCTATTGACTGCCCTTCTAATGTGTATCTGTTTGTAGTAACTTTATCAAAAACTTGGTAGCTGCCAGGTTGTTATGTCCGCCTACGGTTATACAATATATATATATATTGATATATTGTATAGATCTGATCTAGATCTGTCTGCAGTAGATCTGCGCTTGAGTCCAGTTTACTGAGATATTCACAAAGTAGTACTGGTGAGTTTGGGCAGAGGTAACATTGGCCAGTGCCACTAAAACAAAGCAGTTTTTACTTACTTTCTAATGAAGAATGTATAATTTCTGTATTGTGTGCATGCAGCGCAGCTGGACTTGTCTGTCTGAATTTAGATCAGATTAATCACTTTGCTGATTGTCCCGAAAATTAATCTTGAAGATTTTGGTAATTGATTAATTGATTTAGTGCGTTATCAGGCAGAAAATGTAAAAGAAAAACAAACAATTTGGTGGTAGCTCTCAGATGTGCCTCCAGGTGACGCTCACAATATGAGGTCACACACATAGGGCATAAGGCAGGACTTCACGGCCTTTGTTCGCTTTACAACACACACAACAACACAATGTATGAATCTTCCTTCCATTGTGTCGTTCTGCCTTCTTGCACGGATCTGCTTTGACATCTCATGGGCAAAGGAGTTTTCACAAAGCTCTGGATGGCGCTCAAAGACAGTCTGACATTTTGGACAGCTGATAGCGAGGCTGTTGCCCCAGTGTGATGTGATACAGGCTCAGAAAACATCCTGACAGATGCAACACGAAACTGCACCTCTGACAGCAGAACACTGGTGGAGGCCATTACCTCAGAAATAAAGGAAGATGAGTATTAACTGATGAGGAAGAGGAGAATAATCATTTACATCCTGAGTCACAGAGTAAATGTATTATTCTCTGAAAGAAGACACAGACAAACATTATAGTGTGCAGAATGTTTCAGATCTTTAAAATGGTCTTAAATGCAGACATGAGCAATTTTAAGGCGGCATGTGAACCTCCTTTCAAAGCTGACCAAAGTCCAGCTGCATGGTCACAGGACTCAGTCTCTTATGCTGTAAACTTACCTTGAAACATGGATTGAATAAACCATTTAATTCCAAACCTAAAATGCATGATCTCTCATCCTGCAAGAGGTAAAATGTACCACACTCCCATAACTCACTGCACTCCCCAACGGCATGAAAACTAATGGCTTCAAATATTAGTCCCTTGCACTTCCTTTTACCAAGCTGAGTCAAGACGGATAAAATTATTGTATCTGTTTCATGAATATGCTGACACACACCAATTTGTTCTTGTGACTTGGTCGTATCTTTTAGCAGAATTTGAATGTGACCTCTGACATAGCAAACACAGAGGAGTCATGTGGAGATTAGATGCCTCACTGGGTTTGTGTTGTGTAGTGTGTGTTTTTATTATATTATATTATAGCATTCTATCTGAATAAAGGTCAGTCATAGCCATCATTTCACCATTCCAAGGCTCTTGGAAACACGCTGAATATATTTTTTACACATATTATCACAAAACTGTTACAATAAAACCCAAACCATAATAATTATGATAATAATAATACATTTTATTTATAAAGCACTTTTCAAAATACTCAAAGATGCTTAACATGTCCAGAAATAACAGGAGAAACAACAAATGAATCAATATCAGATATTAAAACCCCCCAAATATAAGCAACTCAAATGACAGTGACAAATAACAAATTACATCACACTTAAACATTAAAAGCACATTTAAACCATGACAATACCAAATATATATATATATATATATATATACATATATTTACAGTACGTATATATAGTTTTTATGTGATTTATGTCATTTGCAAAGCCACATTTTTTTCAATACTCTGTAATATAGTCATCATAGGACGCCAGGGATTTCATAATGTAAGGAGGGTTCTTAAGGTTTACAAGACGCCTCTGATAAGGCCCTCTTACCCTTAGACGCTGAAAAGGCTTTCAATAAGGTGGAGTAACATCAGTGTGATTATGACAGTAGATGCCTCATCCTCTAGATCAGCCAGTTCTTCCCGTTCACAGTATACCTTATGACATGTGAGATGAGCTGACTGCGACTTTTACCAGTCACATGTTCTTCTCCTGATCCTGAAATCTGAAGTGCATTTCAAACTTGAATCAGTTGTTCCACAGTCAGCTTGTACAAAGCTTCTTTAATGTCCAGATGCAGCTTCTCCCATTCAGACTCCATTTTATCAGAGGAATGGGCATAAGCAGTAAAATGAGGGATTTTCTGACTTAATTGGCTTTTTGCTGCTCCCTAGTGGTCACTTTAGCTCATTTCAGGACACAAGTTGCCAGTATTGTCACAAAGACCAGCTCCATTGCCTAAACCAGGTTCCTTTCCCTGGTGTCTGGGTTGTTTGAAGGGGTGATCAACAGGAGGGATCCACTTACAACTCAGGGATGGTCCTCAAGCCAAACATCCCAGCGGTGCCTCCAAATGTTGTGCCCTTAAACAGGGAATAGTAATGGGAGAAGATGGAGAGACGACAACACGCAGCTCTTGCCTTCACTCCTCTGTATGGAGTGAGGAGGAGAAGCATGATCTCCCTACTGGAGCCCTAAGGCATTACTAACAGATCCACGAACAATTAACCCTTCACAGAAAACAATGTGCATCACTGATCTGCATTCCTCTTTACATATCTCACTGGCTGCAGTTTTCATAGTATTATTATACATTTGAAACCAATTTGAAACTAAATGTGCTGACACTTGAGTATCATAATGAACAAGAATGAAATTAAATATAATACTTTTGACTGAAAATGAATTAATATTTCTATCCGTCAAATGCTACGTGTCACAGATGGATTTCAGTTTTATCCTGATTTAACTTTGAGAAATTATTACTGATCTTTTTACTATTTGCCTGAGACAGGTGGTAATGGAGTCTGTAGCTGCAGCATCATTTCATTCAGCAGAGATGTACAGTTGTGTGTCATATCTATGAAAACATGTATTCCAATGTCACCAAGCGGCATGCATGGATGGTGAGAATAGTCATGGATACCAAGGCCGCTCCCTTGTGTAACCCCACAACAGATGACATGTTCCTCAGACACATGATCTTCAATTTTCAAGAGAAAATTTGGAAAAAAAGGGTGAAACATTCATTCATTCATTCATTTTCTGTACTATAACAACTGACAAGGTGTGATTTGTGATTTAGACGTACTCATTTCATTTTTCTCCATTATGTCTCGTACTAAAATCAGTACTGACATCACATTTATTCATTTATGTATGTATTTATTTATTCATTCATTCATTTTTATATAATTTTAAAGTTAAGCTGACTCTTTATTTTAGCATATTTTGTTGATTCATTAATCAGTTTTTTGTAAAAAAAAAGAAAAAAGAAAGAAGAAGAAGCTATTATATAATAGCTAGTTAGATACAATAAGTGAAATAAAGTCAGAGATGTTTTTAAAAAAAAATTATCGTTATTTTATATTATATAAACCGAAACCACCAAATTGAACCTCTTTTGCAGGGTGTGTTTTATTTTTTTCATTTAATGAGGGGGTAGTGCTTGAAATTAGGAGCTTCTGCTGAGCACCTAAACGCAGCACGGGAGCTCCAGCGATGTGGAGAGACGGAGGAGAGGCAGAGGAGGAGTTGGAGACCGATCGAAGTGAAGCATGAAGAATATCCCCGGTATCTAAGCTGACAGACCCGGAGAGCATCTCGTCCTCCCTCGTTGTTGGAGTCCGACCGGAAGCGGAGGGAGGCAGCGGGGCCGAGGAGGACAGGATGGAGGAGAAGAAGCAGTTTCTTTGCGGGGTGGTGGAAGGTAAGGGCGGCCGACTTCATCACTGACCCCCTGTCAGATCATGTGATGTTTTTTCTCACCCCGGGGGGGATGCTTTTGAGTAGACCATCGTTTGACCTAGATGTCGGCTTTGTTTTGTCACTTATTATAGTTGAAGGGGGTCGATAAGAACACGGATGTAGGTGAGATGATAAGGTCTTTATGAGCTGATGTGCTGCTGATCAGCTGATGATTGAAGTGGAGATCGAAGAAAAGCCTCCAATAGTGTCTGGTTGAAAGAATACAGCCTAAGGGGATGAGTCTGGTGGTGGCTTCATCACGATGATGATGGTGATAATGGCAATAATAGTAATTATAACTGAGGATTGTGAGGATGATGGGAGATGCTGAGACAGAGGATGGGAGGAAGAACAGTGATGATGATAGTGGTGATGTTCATGAAAACAATCACACAATTTGAGGGCCTCATTGGCAAAAATCCTGGACTATTGATGATATTTGAGGTGATGGCGTGGTAGTGGTGATGTTGATTTTTGTTGATACTGGTTACAGCTACAGGTAACAGTGACAAAGGAGGATACAGAATAATTGCTGCAGATGAATGGTGAGATAATATTTATAATATGTCAGCTCACAACGACAAGAAATCATAATAACATATGAAGAAATTATATTGCAATGTATCTGAATATATGTGGCAATTATGGATCCGGAAAATAAACAAAAATATTGATTTCTAATGGATTTTTAATTTGATACTTGATTAATACTAATCTGTATGTATTTAATATATTGTTGTGCATCCAAGACAAATTTCCCCAATGGGGATAAATATATAAAGTGTATCATCTGATATTGTACAGTATTGTATTGTGATGCCACATTATGTGTTTTAGGAGATGGGTTTGTGAAATCATGTCGAAACTGCTGGCAGTAGTGAGACAGGAGCTCTATTGGGCTGAAATCATGAAGTCTGTCAGTTTTCTAAATAGTTTTATTGCGGAAACTAAAATTACTTTTTGATTAATTGATTAATTCTCTGTCAGATACCAGTGAAATAAGGTACATCCTATGGTAGCAGAGCCAGTAGTGATTATGTAAATGGTTTGCTTTGTCTGAGCACCAGTTCAAAACCCCCAGAGTGATATAAAACAGAGAAAAACAGCAAATCCACACATTTCAGATGCAAATATTTGGCATTTTTGCTCATTAAATGGCGATCATTTATTTATTAATTTTAAAAGAAGTAATTTTTTTTGTCAATTGACTGATCTTTTAAGCACTGTTATATTTGTCCACTGACACACAAAAAAAAAATTGCAACAGCCGTTTGGGATGTTCCAAATTCATATCCCAACGAAAACAAAAATATGACACATCAGACAGCTCCAGCATGTTCTCAGTATGTGGTGACTTCCAACAGAGGTACTAATTGAGTCTAGCGTCGTCGGGAGCACTCCACTGTACACACACATGCTCATAGGTACATCTCAGACCCATTAGTCAACAAAATCCACATTCCTTATGCAGGAGAAAGCAGTCGGAGTGTTAATGGATCAGATTTACTTCTCACAATGACCTACTTATTTTACACACATACGCACACACACCCATATTGCAGATTTATTCAAAAAACAAGGAAAAAGAGGGACACTGGAGATGCTCCCATTTCTAAAAATAGAAAATGTGAAAGAGAGTGAGATGAATTATGCCTCTGCCTCTCATGGAGGGGGTGTGACCAACCTATACAATACTGTAGCTGTAAGGCCCACTAATATGTAGAGTAGCTGATGATTATTATTATTATATGACTCATTACTGCAGAACTGGGAACAACTGTAAACCATCTAGTAGAATATATGCTCCATGTGTGTTTGAATAATAATAATTAAAAGAGTGGAAAATTAACAACTGTCGTAAAGACAAAGCATTTATCTGGAAGACCACCGTCTCTGAGCTAACACAGTGTACTTTCTTTTATTTACTGCTCAGTAAAGTCTATACTGGCAAACAGAACAGCTCTGGAAGCAGGGAACATCCTGCATGACCTTGTAACTAATCAATACTCTAGCAGTTTCATTATGTCATGTTTAATTATGGCATCGTGTTTAACCGACTCATTCCATTTTATTTATCCTCTGCAGGTTTCTATGGGAGGCCTTGGTCTATGGATCAGAGGAAAGTTCTCTTCCAATGGTAAGTCTGTCACCAGTCTGTCACCAGTCCGTCACCAGTCTGTCACCAGTCCGTCACCAGTCTGTCACCAGTCTGTCACCGGTTTAAAGACACTTTAAAGACTGGTAATGACCCTGGTGTCTGCAAGCTTGCATTAATTGTATATATGTGTCACATGTCTGTGACCTGGGGGGCACGATGGCGTAGTGGTTAGCACTGTTGCCTGGGTTCGAATCCACCTGAGGACCTGGTACTTTTCTGTGTGGAGTCTCCATGTTCTCCCCGTGTCTGCATGGGTTCTCTCCAGGTTCTCCAGCTTCCTCCCACCACCAAAGACATGCAGTAGAGGTGAACTGGTGACTCTAAATTGACCGTTGGTGTGAATGTGAATCCACCGCTTTAGTCCAGACTGAATTATTTACACACCTATTTCGTGGATGGATGAATTTTGTGCTGACATTAATGGTGCCCAGAGGATGAATCCTGGTGACTTTCCCTGACTTTTCGTCTAGCAGTCCTTTTAGGCTTTATAGAGGGACTATTTTGCTGCACATATGGCTCTTTATTGAGCAACAGTGGAGGCCTTCAGACCAGGGAGCTTCTCAACACAAACACACAATCAACATAAAGCAACATAAAAAACTGTGGACAAAATAATAATAAAAAAATAAAACAAATAAATACAAATAAACAAATAAAATCAACATTCAGGCCAGTCAAATGGCCAATACACTATGAGTGCCCTTAGAGAGAGTCATCCAATATCAAGGCAGCAGGTTAACTGAACTGTTAACTCGACTGAACAAAACCAAGGCAGCCCCTTATTGAGACTGCCAACAGTTTTCATTAACACTTCCATCAGCTCACAAAAACACACAAGCTCTTTCAGCATGAATGAGCTGGCAGTCGTTTCTGTGACTGCAATAGAGAACAACACAAAATGCTTTTTAAGGCAGTGAATTAGAGGAGAATTACCTGTATCTAATTTGAAGTAACTTCTTTAATGAAGGATGAGGCTTTCCTTGTTCATGTACATTTGCTGTATATTACCTGATATATATATATATATATATATATATACACCTAGCTGTTAGGGAACTAATGGCACGTCTTATAAAAGAGTACATTGGCATAATTGGCTGGGAACTGTGACACAGTTTTGCCATAGTGACAGCTGACTTCATCCCTGGAGATAAGTTGTACTCTCTGCTCTCTTTATTTCCACTGCACTTAAAGATACAGACCAAATCATTATAGGGCCATGCTTCTGCTCCTACCAGTAACCATAATCAAATCTTTATACACCATTGTGTCCCTAAACGTCTATTGATTTGTAGATAATATGTTCTTTATGATGCATGTGGACTGCACTGGTCGCGTGATGCTTCATGGAGAGACTATGAGGATGAATATGATTTCCAGAACTTTATCAGTGTAGCAGCAGCTGAGTGTGTGGGCTCCAGGTTTATTTATAGATGGCTTCATTAGACTCGTGCGCGGGACGCAGGCAAAATTCATACGCTGATGCATGTTGCGTAAGTTTGGCAGAGCCGGGCCGTGGATGTGAGAACAGTGTGATTGTGTGTTTTGAGGGAGGCAGGTTGCAAGCTTTGCAGAGGCGACTTCTTGTACCATCTGTGCAGGAAATGAAGCAGGGAGGGAGAGAATGCATAGCCCACCCACAAATAACAAATAACAAGGAGGACAAGAGCTGACCCATGTCCAGAGAGACAGACAAAGACAGAGCAATATTTATATTTTTGTCTCCTGTATGTGTGTGTGATGCAGATAATGTTTCACTATTACACTCTATATTTATGATACAGGAGGTTGTTTCCGGTAACTGAGACAGCCATGGAGCGCCACGATCGATACAGTGGACCCTGCCTTACCTCTCAGCATGCTCATGTCTAACAATGAATAACAAAACGAAAGACTAGACTATGGGAAAGATATATATATACAAAAGTAAATATACAGAGTAACATATGATATTTTCATAGCATATATATATAAGATATAAAGAGGAGTTACAAAGTTTCTTCCATTCTGTTTTAAAGATAGGTTTGATGGATCATAAACTGAAATAAACACTTTCACCTGAAACTTTGCCAGAATATGAAGAGTAAACCCAAATTAAAGCAAAATCAAAATGAGCTACACTATGAAGAAATAAATAGCAACTACAGTAAAAATTCATGATTAAAAAGTCCTTTTAAACCTTTATTACATTTTAAATTTGATATATATTTCTTATAACAAAACAACTGTCCAAAACGGTAAAAAAAAACAATGATTAAAAAAGTGAAGTTTTATTTATTTTATACAGTAACTACAGTGTTTTTCTTCTCCATGCCTCCTCTGTTCATGCCTTTCTCTGCCAGGATGCAGCATTGGGGGTTGAACACGTACCTGTACGGCCCAAAAGATGACCTAAAACACAGACTGTTGTGGAGAGAGATCTACTCTCCTGAGGAGGAGGGTAAGAACCATTCATCCATCTACTAATCTGTCCATCTATTTGTTAAGCCATTCATCAAATTACATGTGCGTTCAAGTTTTCCTACTAAGCTAACAATATCAATGTTAAATAACTTTTATTGGAACTGATGTTACATCTGTTTGAAGCTGTTGGGGAGCGGTGTGAGGTGTGTTTCAGTAATATATTACCTATAGCAGTAACAAAGTAAAATAATGTGTTATGAACAGGATTTGGGCAAAATCATTTCATTATGTCAAGTATTGTGTTAACAGCAGACCTATAGGGTGGAAAATATTGTATATGCTGTCAAAATAAGTTGTAAACAACATACTAAATATAAGCTGCATGTTAGGAACAATTTTTCTGTCCAGATGGATCCCAGGGTGTCGGTGAGGCCTCTGGTGCTACTGTATCGGATCCTGTTGCAATCTAGCCTCGACCTGCAGTGTCTTTTTGGAGATTTCATAAAAGCCATAATAATAAATCTAACATTGAATTTCTTCCGTCATTATTTCTCCATTCATCCTTTTGGAAACCGTTTTTGTTGTTGTTAGCCTGATTATTAGCCTTCTGTTATCAATACCATCATGCTTTGGGTTGAGACTGTGGACCAGTCGGAGGCTGTGTTTCTGACTGGGAACTTTCAGAGCAGTAAAGACCATCATGGGATTTGAACTAAATGAACTAAAATAAAATGTCATCAAAAAGTAGTGTAGTGGGGTGGCTGTGGCTCGGGAGGTAGAGCGGTCGTTCACGAAACGGAAGGTCGATGGTTCGATCTCCAGACCCTGCAAGTCTACAAGTTGAAGTATCCTTGAGCAAAGATACTGAACCCCAATCTGCTCCCTGGGTGCTGTAATGTGAAGGCAGTCCACTGCTCCTCAGGGATGGGACAAATGCAGAGAAAGAATTTCCCCCTGTGGGATTAACACAGTATCTAAAAAAAAAAAAAAAAAAATATCAGTAGTGTGTTTACACAGAATATATTCAAGCATCTTATTTCTTTGAGATGTGCACATTTTTTTTGGGTGTGAGGAAGCCGGAGAAAACTGGAGGGAACCCATGCAGACCTGGGGAGAACATGCAAACTCCACACAGAAAAGTCCCAGGTCCTCAGGTGGATTTGAACCCAAGACCTTCTTGCTGTGAGGCAACAGTTCTACCCACTGCACCACCGTGCCGCCCCTAGTAATATGTAATACATAATATTGTGTAAGTGACTTGTTCAACACTGTTGGGGAGTAACAGATGTCTGAAAAAAGGTTTTCTGATGATGCACGTCTGATGAATTGCCTCAGGTGTTGAGTCAACATCAGCTGGGACTCCATGTTTAAAAGTGAACCAATGTTTCACACATTGGTGGATGAAGGTGAGCTAGGCAGACCTCTGGAGGCCACTTCTCACTTCTGCTTGAGGCTAAATCAGCCACTACTAGCATAACACGCCCGAATCTCCCGCCAAACTTTATATGATCGTGTTTCAATGTGGTAGCATAGGTACGATGTTTTAGCCAGGAAGCAAAATGTATGTTTTAAAAGAGGCAATATCTCTGGTTCTGCTGCATCAGTGTCAATCATCTGACGATGTTATAGGACTGCAATGCTAAATCGATGAGTAGCATCTTGAATGTTCACGATTTAAGGCTCATTAGACCTGAACTACGCACCACAAACTGACTGCAGACGACAGCTTTACTTGTTTCAGCCCTCGGACTTCAACGATGGAGAATGTTCATTCTCCTGAATAAGAAAGTGCTCCTGTGTCATTATTGGCACATTTATTTTTCATTACATTCAAAAGGTGTCAACAGTTTTTATGATGCCCATTGTCTTGTTTTTATAGTACGCTTTGAGACTTTAAGGTCATTTAGAACCAAGGTAAATTCTCTAAGAGATACATAAAACTGAGATTAGACACATTCAAATGTGATAATAAAGAGTCTGTTTATCATTCTCGGGCATCTGTAATCATAATTTTATAGTTTTAGCAAAATTGTGTTTGATTTGTGTCATTTTAAAGTTGAAATTAAAGGTGTTTCCTCCCATCTTTCCCTCCCCCACAGGTCAGTTGCGTACTCTCATAGTGGAGGCCCAATCCAGAGGCCTTAGGTTTGTTTACGCCCTTTCTCCAGGTCAGGACATCGTCTTCTCGTCTTCCTGTGATTTGACACTACTCAAACGCAAGCTGAGACAGGTATAGGATAATAAATACTACAGGACTTTAACTTTATATGATCAGACCCTCTCTCTGATACACAATGTTGACTCTCCCTCCAGGTATCCGACCTGGGTTGCCAAGCATTTGCCATTCTGTTTGATGACATCGATCACTCCATGTGTCAGGCCGACAGCGAGGCCTTTTCTTCATTCGCTCATGCTCAGGTCACTGTAACCAATGAGGTCTATCGGTTCTTGGGGGAACCGCCCGTCTTCCTTTTCTGCCCCACAGGTATAAGTGCTAAATTGACTTGAATTAAAATGTTTGTTGTCCACAGAATCTTGCAGAATTTTTAAGCTTGGTAACGAAACATAGCTCTCTGTCTGTCTCCCTGCAGAGTATTGTGGTTCTCTGTGTTCTCCCAGCATATCCAAGTCTCCCTACCTGCAGACTATCGGAGAGGACCTGCTGCCCAACATAACAGTAGTATGGACAGGTGAGACACACCAGTATTAGCATGAAGATTAACACTTTAATTGATGACTTCACTTGAATAATTATAAGTGATAAAAATCAAACATTTAAACTGTCTTCTGTACCACACTGTATAATGTGGCTGCATCCCTGCAGACATAAACCATAGTATTTAATTACAATTGTTTTTTTTCCTGTTTTTTTATAGCTTAAAAAATGTTTGAAAATAAATTGGTAAAACACAGCTTGGCAAACACACAATGCAAATAAGTACAGGCACAAATCAACACACATCTTTGTTTTCTGCTTTATTGTTGTCCCACAGTAGTTTTTATTGACAACGTTGTGATCATTTTGTAGCATCTGTTGTTTAGGCAAGTTTATAATGATGTGCAGTCATCAGGCAGGTGGAAATGAAAGTGTGGATACGTTGTTCAGCTGCTTCTGGGAGGTATTGGTTTGACTTTGGCTTAAAAACTGATTTGTAAATAACAGGAGAACATACGTAGTTTTTAACATTGATGACATTACTCATAAGTAATATCATCTAATTCCTTGACTCTGTTGACTATTTAGCATTTGGCATCATGTGTTTATTATCAATTTAGGAGTTATCAACAAATATATGATTTTCCATAATGGCAGTGTGGATCTTTTTTAGTTATCTTATAACATCTTACTTTTCACAGATACATAAAACCCATTTGAATGAGTCTGAGCTGCATCATCTCAGCTACGTATTGGTGCCAGTGTCATGTCCCAACCCCTCTCTGTTAACATACAGATCCACCCAATACATACTGACCCCCTCCGAAAAATATTTTAATCTCCCACATCTGGATTATGAACTGGATCTGAATCCAATAGTGGTGGAACATCACGGGTTGTCTGTGTCTGGCTATTGTTTTTATTTTGATTGGCCTAATTTTGCATGATAACATCAAAATGTTAAAAATTTTGCAACATTGAAGAAAGTGAAAAAGTGATCCATAATCTACATCTGCACCAGGATCTGGTTCAAAATTAAATGAACTCTTCCACCCCTACACAAAATTGAATCCAAACATGCTGTTGAGATATAGGATTTACTTTGTTGAATTGTTATGTGGTTCTTAACATTTTGATGAATACAGTATAGTGTTGGAAACTCACAGAAACAGGAGCATATAGTTGTTGTAGTTAGTTTTTTTTCCATCTGTGCTGGAGGCATTACTTGCCCTTCACTTGAATAACCTCCAGAATATATTTCTGAATAAAGACAAAGGCAGCTCAGCATGCACATTTTGCTTTTAAGAAAATATGCAAGGCCACTGTGTTTTGAACCTGTGAGAATCATGTGACACCTGGATCTTCACCTTTTCAGAGAAAACATTTTCTTCCTGCAACAGAGAGTTTGATTTTATGCTCTCAAAGCATCGGCCAGTCATGTTTATCTCATATTATGATTTTATTTTCACACTTAGACTATCAACATTTTTATGTTTTTTTATGTTTTGAATATTCAGATATTAATTATTATTATTATTATTATTATTATTATTATTATATTATTTGTCATTCTATCATTCTTTCACACACAGGAATAGGGAAGGATTACTAATTGATTTAATTTCTTATTCATTTATCAAATTTAATGTGTCTATCAAGCTTTTATGCCTCCACTTGTCGACTTTCCCTTCACTCTCCACAGGCAGCAAGGTCATCTCCAGGAAACTGTCTGTAGACTCCCTGACTGAGGTGGAGTCTGTCCTCCAACGCCCCCCACTCGTCTGGGACAACCTGCACGCTAATGACTATGACTCCAGACGTCTCTTCCTGGGGCCTTTTAAGGGCAGAGAGCCTCAGCTGAGGAGCCATCTGAGAGGCCTGCTACTCAACCCCAACTGCGAGTTTGAAGCCAACTACATCCCTCTGCATACATTAGGAAGCTGGTATAGATCTGGAAAAGAGGAGAGGAAAGGTGAGGTGATCTGTCTCTCTCTCTCTCTCTCTCTCTCACTCTCTCTAGTAACTTTCCAATAGAGCGATAAGTGTCTCTGCAGTACAGGACCATGTGATCAGCTGATTTAGCGCTGTTTTCAAGCATGTGGGCGATACACAGAATATGAAGAAAAAGAATATGCACAAAAGCGCTTCTTGTTCTAATATATGGTGCGCATCGTTTATTTTGACCACACATTCACACCTGCACACCAGTTAGGTGCACCCCTGTCTATAAACTGTCTGCTATAGTTGAACTAAATGAAGATATTTGACTTACACTGAGCTATAAAATTCACCAATTTCATTTTCATCTACTCTTACAAAGTGTATAATCCTAATGTTTTGTATTTGAAGTGTTCTGTAAGGCTTCATCTTCATCTTCAGCTGTGGTGATTTCTCTTACGTGGGCTGTGTCTTATCCTGCCAGTGTTCACTGAATAGAGTAACGTTAACGCTAACGCTTTGCTGCTGCACATAATTTAACCAGCAAGTAAACCATTGTACAGATCACGTTAAAAATAAAAACGGAGGAGGACGTTACCGATGTCCGAATATCACATATTTTTGACATGATCTGGACAATGGTTTGCTCACTGAGTAAATTTCGGGCATCATATGCCATCAACGGGAGGAAATATGTCAAAATGCGGCACATAAATCAGCCTTAAAATAATGTTGTAACTTCAGCCATTTAGCTAGAGACAGCAGAAAACACCCAACCAGCCATTTTTGTTATGTTTGTTATAAAGAAAATGTCTGTAATGCATATTTAAAACGGCAGTAAATTTATACAACGCGACGGTCACAATAAAAATACATTTGTGGATCTTGCCAATGATTTGCAAGGCATTCTGGGAGATATCTCCTGCTGCAGGACCTTACCTGGCTGAAAACAAACTGCCACCTCCTAAAATAGATATCGGCCTATATTTGCCTACTTGGTCTCGCGCTCCAGCCTTAAAAATAGGGCTAATGGGGTCTATTCTGGCCCAAGTCCCTCCTCCCACTAAGTATCATGGAAATCTGTTCAGCAGTTTTTGCTTAATCCTGCTGACAAACCCTGGCTGAAACCATCATGTCCTTGGGTCAAGGAACAATGCCAAGATTCCATAATAACTCAAAGAGAAACGACTGCATGCTAGAAACACAAGGTAGGAGGATGAACTGGCAAAGGAAAGAGGGAGCACAAACACAAAATACACAGAGGGCTAATTAGGGACAGGTGAAACTAATTGGGGGAATAATAAAGGTGAGGGAAAATAAAGACAGGAACTGTAAAGTAAAACATGAAACCGTCAGTATAAAACAGGAAACAACTAAACTAAAACCAGAATTATATATATATATATATACATATATATTTAATCGCACAATTTTGTTTACTCTCTAGATGATGAGTGTGAATACTGTCCTGATAGAGCTCTGTCAGCTGCACTACATGATTGGATGGAGGAACTCAACCAACCACTCCAAGCAGGTAAAACATAATGCTGTGCTCGTATAGGTGTGTGTTGACGTTAGACTTTCATGAACATTTAGTGGACTAATTAAATCAGTTCATATCTCTACTGCATTATTTCAGTGCCCTGTTGTCAGTTGTCTAACAAAGATGTGCCATATTTGTAAAGGCTTAACCTGTTATTTTTAAAATCATTGCAGGTCGGCAGAGCTCACGAGCAGACCAGCGGACCTCTGCTCCAACGTCTCGCTGTAAAACTCCTGACAGGTCCGACTGCCCTTCAAACTTGCGAGGAACCTCTGCCGTGGCCAAACTTCCTGTTTTCCCCTTGAACTCCAGCTCACCCCCGTCATCACCCACGAAGGTCAAGGGAGAGAGGGAGGGACAAGAAGGGGATAAGAAGAGGTCGAACCTGCTTAGTCAAGCCAGTCGACAACCTCCAGGATCCAGGCCTGGAGCACCTTCAGGCGGAGGAAGGGGACAGAAGAACCAGGGTCGTGGATTCTGTGGTGGGAAGGGCCTACTAAGTGAGTCCCAGGTGCGTCTTTTGGTTGGTCTTCATTATCTGCCTCATGAGCATGGCCCATCTGCCCAGAAACTGCTGCAGGACCTTACCTGGCTGAAAACAAACTGCCACCTGGTCAGCACTAACAGCAAGAAGGCACCGCCTCAGAAGGTCAGTGTGGGTTTTGTGTACAATTCTTGTGGGTGTGATTTTAATTGTTGAGTGTATGATTGATGAATGTGTGTAATACATGATTGTTTGTGCTGTCCTCAGACTGACGAGTGGCGAGGTCGGGCCTCCAGTTTCCTGTCCCTGTGTGAAGATATAGCTCAGCTCCACTGCAGCGTGGTGGGGGGTGCCAACAGGGCTGTGCTCTATGACCTTTACCCTTATGTGTGGGACCTGAGGAACATGGCTCTGGTTTCAAAAGCATTCATATGCTGGCTTGGTGAGAGATGAGTGCAGGAAACTATGGTAGTATAGCATAGCATACCATAGCATAAGATAGCATAGGATTAGAATAGTATTGCTTAGCAATTTTTGTATTTAATAATATACCAATTTTCATTTTATAATACACCAATATGTAGTATCTAATCATATCTAGTAGTATTATAGTAGTTTGCTGTAGTAGTCTATAATAGCATGGCTTAGCATAGTATCGTAAGGTATAGTATAATGTAGTACAGTGTAGTTTAGTGCATAGTATAGTATAGTATAGTATAATGTAGTATAGTGTACTTTAGTGCATAGTATAGTATAGTATAGTGTAGTGTAGTATAGTATAGTATAGTGTAGTATAGTATAGTATAGTATAGTATAGTATAGTATAGTGTAATGTAGTATAGTATAGTATAGTGTAGTGTAGTATAGTGTAGTATAGTATAGTATAGTATAGTGTAGTATAGTATAATGTAGTATAGTATAGTATAGTATAGTATAGTATAGTGTAGTGTAGTATAGTATAGTATAGTATAGTGTAGTATAGTATAATGTAGTATAGTATAGTATAGTATAGTATAGTATAGTGTAGTATAGTATGGTATAGTATAGTGTAGTATAGTATAATGTAGTATAGTATAGTATAGTATAGTGTAGTATAGTATAATGTAGTATAGTATAGTATAGTATAGTATAGTGTAGTGTAGTATAATGTAGTATAGTATAGTATAGTATAGTGTAGTATAGTATAATGTAGTATAGTATAGTATAGTATAGTGTAGTGTAGTATAGTATAGTATAGTGTAGTATAGTATAATGTAGTATAGTATAGTATAGTATAGTGTAGTATAGTATAATGTAGTATAGTATAGTATAGTATAGTGTAGTATAGTATGGTATAGTATAGTGTAGTATAGTATAATGTAGTATAGTATAGTATAGTATAGTGTAGTATAGTATAATGTAGTATAGTATAGTATAGTATAGTGTAGTATAGTATAATGTAGTATAGTATAGTATAGTATAGTGTAGTGTAGTATAGTATAGTATAGTATAGTGTAGTATAGTATAGTATAGTGTAGTATAGTATAATGTAGTATAGTATAGTATAGTATAGTATAGTATAGTATAGTGTAGTATAGTATAGTATAGTGTAGTATAGTATAATGTAGTATAGTATAGTATAGTATAGTGTAGTGTAGTATAGTATAATATAGTATAGTATAGTATAGTGTAGTATAGTGTAGTATAGTATAATGTAGTATAATGTAGTATAGTGTAATTTAGTGCATAGTATAGTATAGTATAGTATAGTTTAGTATAGCATAGTATAGTATAGTGTAGTATAGTATAGTATAATATAGTATAGTATAATGTAGTATAGTGAAGTTTAGTGCATAGTATAGTATAGTATAGTATAGTGTAGTATAGTATAGCATAGTGTAGTATAATGTAGTATAGTGTAATTTAGTGCATAGTATAGTATAGTGTAGTATAGTATAGTATAGTATAGTATAGTATAATGTAGCATAGTGTAGTTTAGTGCATAGTATAGTATTATATAGTACAGTAAAGTATAGTATAGTATAGTACAGTATAATGTAGTATAGTGTAGTTCAGTGCATAATATAGTATGTAGTGTAGCATAGTATAGTATAATGTAGTATAGTATAGTATAGTGTAGTGTAGTGTAGTATAGTATATTATAGTGTAGTGTAGTGTAGTTTAGTGTAGTCTTGTGTTGTGTAGTGTAGTATAATATAGTGTAGTGTAGTGTAGTGTAATATAGTATAGTATAAAATATATAATACTTAGCCTATCAAGGTTTAGTATAGTGTGCCCAGAGACTGCTGTGTGATACAACCTTTAATATTTTACATACAATATGGTATAGTACAGTATAGAATCACATAGTACATTACAGTGTAGCATAATATAGCATTGCCTAGCATTTGTATTGAATTGTGCACTATGCCAGTATGTAGTATCATATTGTGTTGTGCTCTATAATACTTATAGTATTATAGTAGTTTTTCTGGCAATACAACCTTTAATATTTTACCTTTTGCATTGCATAGTACCATATAGAATAGGATATGATAACATAATAAACATAGTATAATGGTAGCATGCCATGTTTGACTGTGCTCTTCTGTTCTTTTTTATACTGTACTACCATCTAACTCCACCCATACAACTGTCTCACTCAGATGGACGAGTGCTGAGTGACAGCTCTACTCTGGGCAGCTGGAGGAACTGCTTTCACTGTAAGTAGACATGACCTGTTTGTCTCCATATCTATGACACAACCAACCTCATGCTGCTGCACAAAGAAGTCTCATCCAAAATTAAATCAGTCTGAAATATCTCCACTGTAAACCCAACATCCAGTCATCATTTTTAAGCACTAGTGTCAGTGGAACTCAGCAGCTAAGTGTGCAGCGAGGACAAAATCATCAGCGCTGCCTTAAGTATTCATTGCTCTGCCGTAAAACTTGAAAGATAATTTAATTCCAGCCAAGCTCTTTATTCCAGTTGTACAGCTGTGGAACACTGAACCTGAGCCAACATCAACATTTAAAGCTAATTTTATTGTGCAATAATTTTTCATCTGCTTTGCCTTTCCTGGCATGTCCTCAGCCATAATGACATGATGTCACCATATTGACATTTTGTTCCTTTTTGTGGCAGGGTGTGGGAAGTCCACAGGGGCGGACCTACTGGGAATGGAGTCTGAGCCATGGGTGTTCAAAGGGGGTGTGTCTGGGGAGGTGCAGGTGTGTTTCTTTTTTTAATTGCTCCTTTTGTTTTGTTACTGTGCTCATGTGCATGCTTATATTTTTAGAGTCACGATATGTGACATTAAGTTCAGACCTTTATTAAGTGCCTAACATGTGTGATCATCGTTGTTCGTGTGTGGTATGAAGATGCTTCTCCCAGTAGGCAGCAGCAGTGAACTCTTCACTCATCCTCCTCCTCTCTTCCCTACCTCTCGCCTCTATAACATCAGGCCATACCACAGCAAGGACAAGGTAGGAGCAACCACACCCACACATGACACACATGTTTTCACACGATAATCACTGCATCAACTGTCCAACTTTAGCTGTAGAAACCACACCTACCATTTAAGGAACAACTTAGAAACAAACCAGAAAGGAGGAGCATTATATGTCATGCAGATATTTTGAGTTTGTGATGGAAAGACATGGAAAATTTCAGTGCCACAGCAGGGACTTCATATGGAGACATGCTGCAAATTTATAATTTAGGTTCTTCAATCACCAGCAGGGTTCTAGTTCAGCATTTACATACTTGTGTGGGGAAGGATATGAGACATGAAATCCCTGCAGTGGCTAAAAAAAGCTTATCATTTTGTGTGTTTGTGTGTTTGTGTGTGTGTGTGTGTGTGTGTGTAGGTGGAGTTGTATCGGATGGTGCGCCAACTCCACCTGAGGACTCAGGGTGGCCAAGAGTCCAGTGCTGCTCACCCAGATGTCATAGGAGACAGGTGTGTGATTGAGAGAGAGGAAGAGGTGGCAGAGTAATCGTCTGCTTTGCAAAACATTTCCACAATTGATATTTATCACATTAGAATGATGTAGTTCCAAGCAAATTCACTCAACCCCCATTGTATTTTAGGTTTATTGGCAAAATATAGTATTTATCAGCTGTTCACAGTGTTTTCCCACATTCACCACAAAATACTTTTACCGACTCCTGCAGACTCCAAATGATTCAACCCTCAATGATAAGCGTCTCTAGTACTTTGCAGAGACCCTTTAGCTGCTATGACCTGCTGCAGATGCATTCCTGAGGAATTTTAGCCCATTCCTCATGGACAAAGGCCTCCAGTTCGGGGAAATTCTTGGGTAAATGTGATGCAACCGCCTTCTTCAAATCCCACCAGAGATTTTCTATGGGATTCAAGTCAAGAATGATCCAGGACTTCTTCTGAAACCAGGCCTTGCTGGACTTTGAGGACTGTTTGGGATCATTGTCCTTTTAGAACGTCCAATGACGGCCGAGCATCATCTTCCTCACAGATGGAGACGTTTTCTTCTAGGATTTCCTGATAATTGATAGAATCCATCTGCCCCTCTACACGCTGCAGGTTTCCAGTGTCTGAGGAAGCAAAGCAGCCCCAGACCATCACTGAGCCGCCGCCATGCTTCACTGTAGGTAGAGTGTTCTTTTCAGCATCAGCTTCATTCTTCCTCCTCCAGACGTACCGCTGATCCATAGGCCCAAAAAGTTCCAGTTTGGTTTCATGGCTCCACAGAACAGCATCCTAAAACATCTGGGTCTTATCCAAATAGTTCTGAGCTACTGGAGCCCACTTTTCTTGTACTTTTGGGTCAACAGTGGTGAACGTCTTGGAGTTCTACCATGGAGCCCTGATGTAAATTTTGGTCGTAACAGAAAAAAAAACTACTGCTAAAGTAAGTCTATGAAGGTTGGCTCAGTGTTTTAACAACATCTGATTTGCCAATGTGTCTCTTTTGAAGGATGATATTTGGGAGATTGAATCATTTTGTGACTGCAGTAGTCAGTAAAAGTAGTATTTTATGTTGAATGTGGGGAAAAACACTTAAATCAGTTGTACTGAGCTTTTTAAACTGTTCTTGTTTGATTTGTTAATTGCAAACAGCTGATAAATATTATATTTTGCCAATAAACCAAATGCTTCCTACTGTATTTTCACATACTTATATAATAGCAATAAATAAGTAAAATATTAATAATTAAATAGCAATATCTGTTCATCTCCATAGATGTCTCGGGCCATGCCTTGCGTTGTGTCCCGAGTACAGCTTCATCCTGGAGGATGAGCTGGGTGTGTGTGGCTGTGTGTTAGGTGTTCTGGATGTTCGTTCCTTTGCCAAGCGGTGTCAGGCCAGCTGGTTGCCCGCAATGAGGGACAAATACCCACCGAAAGGGGGCAACACACACCCCACCACACAGGTAAGGATGTAAACTAGAAGGAGCCAAGAAGTCCAAGTAGACTCCTCCTTTTCTTATCAGGCTTCCCCAGATAAATGTAGGCCTCAGCAAGGCTTTGTGAAGCCTGCAAGCCTTTCTTTGTTCCAAGGCCTGTGCCATGCGGTCCAACATTCCCCCCTTTGGTCTGAACGTTGGGGTTTTGGCCAGTCTTTAGAGCAACTCTAGCGCTGAACAGTTCTGTTGGTGGAGGTATCCTGAGGGTTACACAGTCCATGATTGCCTGAAAAGGTTGAGGCAGTTCATAGAGTTTGTGGAGTTATGGAGTTCTCTGAGGCTTAGCGTCTGGGCAGATAATGAGGCATAGTCTGGCCAGATAATTCCTATCTTTCCTAACACAATCATAAACATCAAATAACTTGTACCTTTAGTCTGTACATGTCTGTCTCTCTATTATGTGTAGATTGGGTTGACTTGTATTAGAATTGCACTGCCAAGGCTACAATGTGAGATGTTCTTGTGAGGTTTCACAACAGTGTTAGTGGTAGAGCTAAGGATTTGCTCAACAAGGTCCAGGGAGACCAGAAAGGCTGTAATCCTTTCCTGCTCAGGCTGTTGACCGAGGAACTGACCTCTCTGATGAGGTCCTGCTTTAAATCCCTATCTACTCAGACATAAGTTTTGTCTTCCCCAACAACTTCTTACAAAGTCTCTCAGGCATGCCAAGTGTTTCCAAAACGAAATGAATGCAGATTACAATGACTGACTAGAGTAAGACAAAGAGAGGGTGTGTTGATGCACCCACCTTACCCTACTGTGGTGTATCTGAGTTGGGCGTTGTCCTTGTGGGTAAAGTAATCAAAGAAAGTACAGAAAGAAGGGTGTGGAGCATCAGGGGTGGCCATTTCAGGGAGTGCCTTTGCTTCCCATGGTCTCCCACCCCAGCCTACAAAGTAGACTTTGGACGGAGGGGCAGGTACCTGGCCTAGTCATGCCAATGGGGATCAGTGTCAGGCTCTTCTGAGGGGTGCGACTGCCCTAATGGATGATGGGACATACTAAACTGCCTACTTGTCTCTGTTATGCATGTATGGATTATATGCTCCAAATCCTGTTTGGAAACCTGCCCTCAGCTGACTTTGGGCGTGAGGCGGGGTTCACCCTGGACAAGTCGCCAGTTCATCGCAGGGCCACACTGGGATTTGAACCCAGGACCTTCTTGCTGTGAGGCAACAGCACTACCCAATGCACCACCGTGTCACCCCATGAAAAGTCAAAATGTATATTTATATAGCACATTTAAAAACAACCAACAGCTGATCAAAGTGCTGAACACACTTAAAATAACAGATGCCAAACATACAGTATAGAATATAAATAAGAATAGTTCAACCAAAGCCAGTGAGAAGAGATGGGTCTTGAGCAGCGATTTAAATATTTCTAATGTCTGTGCAGATTTGATTTGAATCAATGAACAGAGATCAGTAGCAGCCGCCACAAAAGCCCGGTCGCCTCTTTTTAAGGCTGGATCTTGCCACATCCAGGAGCAGCAATGTTCTAACTGGAGGATGAAGGTGCAAAAGATAAACAAGAAGGAGCCAGCCAATTGAAAACCTTAAAAACTAGCAATAAAATCTTAAAATCAATCCTGAAACATACAGGAAGCCAGTGGAAGGATGCCAAGCAGCTGCATTTTGAACTAGCTGCTGACAACGATGTGAAGATTGATCTAAAACCACAGCCAGGGAATTTTAATCAAGTGTAGGCAATAGAAACATGAGTAATTCTCAAATCTTTTGGAGAGAAAAAGGCTTGGCTAAAATTCTTAACTGAAATAAACTAGTTTTAACAACAGAACTAATATGTTTGTCAAAAATCACAAACACAAACCTCAAGGATGCACTGACAAGAAAAATGTCCGCTATCCACCAGTCATTTAAGCTCAACAGGACAATGTTAACGTCTATCATCAGAAGCACATTGTGAGTCTTTGTGTCTTTGCAACCCTCTGTTTAGGACTTGATCCAGCTGATGGAGGAGGACCAGGGGGAGTACCCAGACTCTCTCCTCTATCACTTCCCCTCTCAGCTGCGACTGGATGCCCTGCCTGAGCTGGTGGACATCAGTGTCAGCCGCACCCTCCTCATCGCCCTCCTCACTGCACTTAAGGCCAATGGTAAGGAGTCACAGTGTGAGTGTAAGTGTGTGTGACTTATTTACTTTAAACTTATTAAGTAGAAGACTAAAAGTGCATTAATCCCCACCTCTGACAAAATGAAGGACAAGAACAATTGTGGGAAATATTGGGCATTTTATGCCTTTATTAGATAGTATAGCTGAAGAGGTGACAGGAAATGTGTGAGAGAGAGTGGGGGGAAGACATGCGGCAAATGGCCACAGGTCGGAATCGAACCCGCGCCAACTGCTAGATGACTATAAGCTCGGTACATGGGGCACGAGCTCTAACCACTGCGCTATCTGCGCCCCAAAAACCTCTTTAAAGGACTTTCTCATTAGATATGTAAAATATGGAGGAAATGGAACGTAGATGTTTTAATACCACTAAATTAGTATATTAATATTAAAATATTCATTGGTCTTTTCTATGTATGTATGACTCATTTTTTTAAATTTTGTATAATTTTTTTTTGGAGAGAAAGATCTTCATTTACCTCTCTTGTAAAATCATTGCACAGTTAATGAGCACTTTTATTTCTGCATGTGTAGGATCTCAGGGTGTGTTTTGTGAGGTGCAGCCCACAGACCGTCAGAGGCTGGAATTCTTGACCAAACTGGGCTTCCTGGAGATCCTCAGAGGAGAAGCACGGAGCAGAGAGGGAGTGGTGCTGGGGAGGCTGCTCTGAACACACACTCTCACATCCTCACATGAATACACACCACCAGAGACATGACACTGGCACCCTTACAGTGGATAACACAGAGGCACTTATATGGTACATACAGCACAGCATAGAAAGGATTTTCTCCAGCAAGAGAGACAGTCCTGGATTCCTTTGAGTCCGTTTTTCAGTAATGGGATGAACCCAGAGATTTCTGGGGAATTTACTAAATAGAAATTAAGCTCCTGATTTAAACATTCAACAGAGATGTGCTAATCTTTCTCGGATTACACGCCAGGTTACGGATTACAAGATTTAGTTAAGTCACGAGGAAGTCAGATTTGTGATGAGAGCAGAGCAGTAGATCATACATTATAAGCTTGATCCCCAAGTACCTGCAAAAGCCAAAAATCAGTTTTGCAGCTTTGTGAAAGTTGTGAACTGGTTGTCTGATTACATAAACTCCACCATAGTGACATGACAGTGAGCATATTATATTTCAGACATAAAGTAGGTACATTTTCAGTCAAAACTGGCAGATATAGGATGATCCAAAAAATGATCTGTTGAAAATAGATGGAATAAACAGAGGTGCACATAACATTTTTGGTCCGGTTCTCATAGGAGAACCTGAAGATGTTGCTTGGTGCTCCCCTTTTTGCACCTTATAGCCACTTGAACTTGAATGGCAGGTAATAGCCTCCATATTTTCAACAGTCTCTTGCCTCCATCAGACCATCTAATATTGTAAAACTTCCCTACTTTGACAAAGGCAATGTTATTCTCACCACATATCTTTAATTGTTCTGTTCTTTTTGCACCACCTTTCTTTAATTAAAAGCTTAGTAACTTTACAATGGAGCGAATAAATGTCCCGCAGTACAGGACCATGTGATCAGCTGACTTGGCGCAGTTTTCAGTGATGTGGGCGGTACACACAATATGCACAAGGGAATCCCCAATTGCCACCATTTCACGCAGTTTGGGAACGACCCCGTTGTAAACTTGTTGACTGCAGCTCCGTCTGTGACCGAAACCAACTTCTTCTTCCACTCATCCCATAAACTACAAGCATGGAGTTGCAGCAAGAGTTGCAGAAGCCTCTTTACTGTGTCCCGTGCCGTTTGATTCACACCTTTAATATTTAATGACAGACAGAGACACAATGTACACAGTGGTGGTACACAAAAGTGCTTATTTTGACCACGCATGTGTACCTGTGCACCACTTTTGTGCACCCCTGGGAAGAGACTATATAGAAATGTTATCAATTTAAAGCAGAATATTAAAATAAGGCCCTGGAAAAGTCTGATTTAGGCTCAGGCATTTACAGTCTGGGACATTTTCATATGGATTTTAGTAGAATGTGTCTTACCTTGGATAGTTGGAATTGGCTTAAAGGAGCTCCTTAAAAGGGTTTTCCATTATCTGGGCTCTATATTTACATATTTTGTAAATTATTTAACTCATACACCTAAAAGGTTTTGGAATTGGTCAAACCTCAACCGGCAGTCACGACAGCTGCAGTGGCTATGACATAATCCTTTGGGACAATTGCAATCATCAGTGTTACATCCACTTAATGTGCCACTCACAGGCTAAGTGGCTGCCAACATTTCAGGAATGATCCCCACAGAGAAAGAACTCTGGAAAGAGTAAAGGACCAGGCTAGCTGTCCTCCCCAGTTCCCAGCTTTCATAGCTTTACCACACAGTTGATTATCTTCTCATCTAATTCTCATAATAGTATTTCTAGATTAAGTTGACAAAAAAATAATCCCATCATGCACGAAACCAAGCTTAAACTGCTGAAGGTGATCTTGTCCTCTACTCTCTTTGCTTTGCTCCTTTTCTTTAGAGTTGTTGCTGTTGTTTTCTCGCTCGTGCCCTGCTGGTTAAATTGAGTCTGCTAACATCAGACTGAAACCCAGCATCACTGTTTACACTTGCTTAGATTAGGTGAATGTAATATGCATGAAGAACAAAACATTGTTGCTGTTGAAGAAATTACGCGTATACTCACACAGACGTGCTTTCATTATTTCAATGGAATCCGCAGACATGGTGACTTTAATGAGTAGGGATGAGAATAAAGATTTTCATTGGACTCATGAGTCATTATAGCTTTAAGGTCTTAGAGAAAATATAAAAAATTGCAAATAAATGCATGCTAAAATTCATCAGAAAAAATATTTATTCAGATTTCTGTGCATGAAAAACAATCATGAGGACAGATAACATGCACAAATACAGACACACACACACACACACACACATACACTTATGTGAAGGTTACACTGTGTTCATTTGGATGTAATAGATAATTCTCCAGCATTTAATTTCACCAGTGAATGTGTGTGTGTGTGTGTGTGTGTGTGTGTGTGTGTGTATGTGTGTGTGTGTGTGTATGTGTGCGCGTGAGCAAGCATAACAGTTGAGACATCTGTGTCTTTCTGCCTTTATTCTGAACCATAATGAACACAAACACACACACACACAATCACAAACACACACACATACTTGCAGTCATGCTAAAAGAAGCACAACAGCACTCACAATCAAATTTTCAACTGAAAGTATGTTCAACTACGAATGTTCTTTACTTTGTAATGCAGCTTAAAAGTTTTAATATTTCTACTCTTTCTTTTTTTTTAATCATTATTATTATGCTCGATCAATCACAGACTGAGAGGCACTTTTATAGGTTTCCTCTTACCAACCTAATCACCATTGTCTGTGAGGTTTATTGATGACAAAAGAATTTAGTCCTTTGAAAATGACGTAGACAAAAAAGCACTGAGCTAGAAATGCATGACAAATGTTCAGAAAAGATGTTTGTGGCTGAATGTGTTATTTCACCTGTATGGAAATGGATCTTTTTAACAGTCTTTTAATATGTACTATGATTTCACATTGTTTGACATCAGCCTGGGGCGTATGCCTTGTGTGTGAGTGTAAATGTGTGTTTTGGTGAATGTAGATGTTGATGGCAAATATACATAAAAAATAATTCACACAAGCAACATGAGGCAATGTGAAAAAAAGAAGTCTAACAATGAACCACCTTTACTTTGTCACATGAGAAAATTGAATAACATTATTATTATTATTATTATTAATAATTATAATTATAAATATTATTATTATTAATAATAATAATAATAATAATAGGAAACACATTTCCTGCCATCTCTGTCTTCATTATCTGTCTGCACTGAGATACTGTACAGTCTCCTTTTACAATGGGAACCAATGGAGTGCTCTGTAGTGTGTGTATACAGGGTGCTGAAGGGGTTAAAAAATAATAAGTGTTGAATTCACTCAGTGTTTTTATTGACAATAACAGTTTAACTATGATTTTATTTGACTGACATGTTGATTTCATGCCTATTAAAAGAAGTTTTCTTTCCCTTTAAATCGGCATTTTTTATGTGTCATTATGAGTAAACACAGGTGGCAAACAAACCCATGGACAAAACGTTGTTGAAAATGTCCATATTTAATAGAAATATCGGGGTTTTAATATCTCCACCAAGGAGGTTCCGTTTCCCCCTGTTTGTTATTGAGTTTATTAGTTTGTTTGATTGTCAGCAGGATTACGCAAAGCCTACTGGATGGACTTCCATGAAAGTTGATGGAAGGATGAGGCTCGGGCCAGGAAAGAACATTACGTTTTGTGGATCTGGATAAAGTGGCAAATCCTAGAATTGTTTTCCTCCTTTTTTTCAGCATTTTCCTTAATTGTGCAAAAACCACTAAACTGATTTCCATGAATCTGTGGATGGCTGGGTGTGAAGCTAAACAGATGTGCGTTTGGCCTTGGCAGAGACTGGGTGTCATTCAACTATCACATAGTTGTAAAACTATGTGATACTTCATTTTCAACATGTTTTTGTGTTTTTGCTTAACATACATGACGACCTGGTGGTCAAAATGTGGAGTGATGTCATCTCATTTGACTTTTTTACAGTCCCTTGTAAGCCTATAATGAACTCAGAGTGCATATTGAAAAATACATTTATAAACTCCTATATTAATAATTTATATACATGTTATCCAGCTCAGAGGTACTGATACAGTCCTCTTCGTCCGTTTTTGTTATACATCAGTGCTCTCCCTTTCTGTGGTGTTCCCAGCTTCCCATTGGCTGCGGACGTGCAGGTTGTGTTCAGGAGCCATGACTTGATCAGTAGGGATTCGGTATGCGGCTAAGCTGCCAGTCAGGAGCAACGTCAGTGTGATTATGACAGTAGATGCCCAACTGCATGCTGGGAGACCAACCTAGGAAAAGAGAGGGATAGAGGGTTCATCGTTAACCTGCTCCTGTTACAAGAGATACATAAGAAGAAGCCAGACAGCTTTAGTGATGACACGTCACAGCTTAGACATGATTTCCTTATAAGGTAAAGTCATTTGAAAATTACTGTAGAAATACAACAAAAACAATGTGTCACAAACCACTAAGTCCTAAAAAATCATCATAAATACCTCCTTTTCACAAAAGTTATTAATATTGACTGGTCACATGTTAAACATTTGAATGACCAGTTTTTCACTTGAATGTGTTTGAGAGTATATAAAAGTACAAATAACATTTACATTTTTATATTTTAATCATTTTGTTTTATGTGTTACTGGAAGATGCACAGTACATTTTGTTTCTATTGAATGCAAACAATATTGGAAAAAAACATCAACTGTTTGGAAATTCTTCTTTTATCTGCAGTGTTTTATGATTTTGCACAGGAGACTCTGGAGAGTGCAAGAATCAACAAATTAAAATGAACAGGTCCTCTATATTTAAAAAAAACAAAACATATATATATATATATATATATATATATATATATATATATATATATATATATATATATATATATATATATATATATATATATAAACGTCCATGGACACTGTCCATAAACAGATAAAGCTAGTAACTTCAACACTTCTAGCACTACATAAAGAAATGTGTACAACTTTCTGTGTAGACATTTTCTTTCATTATTATGGTTTACGGTGCTTTTATCAATAAAATGAGTACAATTTCAAGGCCCTTTTTTGTTTCATGGTCTAATATCCTCTATATGAGTATGTATCAGTGTTTATTGAGTAACACATATAGTTAGCTGAGGTTGTGCTGAAACTGAATCTGTATAGCATTTGATGACACTGCAAAAAGGCAAAACACAAAGGTATGGAAAAATGTAAAAGCCTTAATATGGGCCTCAGAGGGTTAAAAGAGTTGGAGTTTCCTTATGATTTCCATGTCTACAGGTATCCCTATACAAACAGCATCTCCAACAAATGCATCTTGAGTCCAGGAAACACTCCTATCCCTGCAGTTTTTTGATACTATATTTTTCAACTGCACTGGCCAAAAGTCCAGCAGAGGTCAGAGCAATTATATTTTACTGCTTTAAAAACCTTTTCATCACTCTTTAACTTATCTAGTTCCCCACTATTAGATGCTTGATAGTGTTTTTGCAACGATGCTATCCTGTGCTATCTACAAAAATGCTGAGAGCTTCATAAACACATGGCCTGAGCTGTGCATACTCACACGTCCCAGCAGATTGGCCAGAGCGATGTCTACATATGAAGAGAAGAAGGCTGCGGGCAGAAGAGAAGAGGTTAGGTCAGTATATTCACTATGTATCTTTCTCCAGGTTGCTTTAACAGATGGGAGACAAACTGGAGCCTCCATTCATCCATTCATTCATTTTCTGTAACCGCTTATCCTGTGTAGGGTCACGGTGGGGCTGGAGCCTATCCCAGCTGACTTTCACCAGTTCATTGCTACGGTCAATTTAGAGTCACCAATTCACCTCTACTGCATGTTTTTGGTGGTGGGAGGAAGCCGGAGAATCCAGAGGGAACCCACGCAGACATGGCGAGAACATGTAAACTCCACACAGAAACTGGAGCCTACAATTAAGACCAATTTACGTAATGTGTGCAAATAAGTGGTCAGCACTAATGTGTATGGTAGTCCAGCTACACTATCAGATGTTATGCATGAGTAAGATTGTGTGCACAGTTTTGAATGAATGGAGGAAAGGATGGCCCAGTCTAAGTGGGTCAGTTAAGACAGGATTTAGTGCAGAGAGATGCAGAGATATTGCAAAAGGATGGAAGGATGCAAAGTAGAGAGATGCAAGGAAGTATGTAGCATAAAAGCAATGGGTAATAAACTGCATGCACAAATAGAAACAAAATCCCTGCACAGTGCAATGAGCCAATATGTTGTGTTTGAGCACATTTTTGACTCTGGTCAAATCAGACCAGATTAGATTTATTGAGCAGGGGAATTGGTTCATTTACTGAGAGGAGCAGTGACGCATGAAGTCAAATCTTGATTATACAAAGGGCTCATACAAATTATATAAACTCATGCCTTTCACACCAGCAAGTGACGCTGTCTGAGCCCCATGTAATCTGTATGATGCTTAGGAAATAAGAAAGTTTGCTTGGCTTCCTTTGCAATTCCTTTGAAATCCTTTGCAATTTCTGCAAAGTTTTCAGACGACCTTTTCAGCGTCAGTGAGACTTCAACCCACATCACACACATGAGAGAACACTGGAGACTGACAGAGAGGAAGTCTCCTGAAAACATGTTTTTAAAATAAAAAAAAATGGGGCTGATTGTTTTTGGTATGAGTCTCTTTTGAGTCCATTGAGTCCCATTGAGGTTAACTCATTTAAAGCAGATATCATTAGAAAATCTGATAATGATGCTCATATGGCTCTTGTGTATCAGCCACAAATTATCTAAAAATTCAAAGTTAGAAAAAGAGTGGTTAAACTCACAGTTATAGTCCAATCAGAGCTTTTATGAACACACATCAAAAGTACTACCACACAAATCCTGAGTAGTACTGATGGTACAGGACTGTAGTACAAAGGTTTTGGAGGGGTAGTGGGTCAAAACCCTATAAAGCGTGATATAAGAAGAAAGTGTGTAGGATAGAAAGTATGTGTTGTCCATTCTTAAGCTTAAGGCAAGTTTATTTCTGTAGAACAACTCAGAGACAAGGAAGTTCAAAATGTTTTACAGACTGAATTAAAAAGAACACATTAAAAACGTTAAAAGAAGACGATGTCCTGTACAAGAAGGGCCAAGGTTGTCTCCATATGCTCAGGAGACTGAGGTCCTTTGGAGTGTGCAGGACTCTGTTAAAAAACGTTCTATGACACTGTGGTAGCATCATCCATCGTCTACGCTGTGGTCTGCTGGGGTGGAGGAAGCACAGAGAGGGACTGGAAGAGAGTCAACAGGCTGGTCAGGAGGGCCAGCTCTGTCATGGACTGTCCCCTTAATAAAGTCTCTATCCATCTAATAAGGGCGGCTGTGGCCCAGGAGGTAGAGCGGTCGGTAAAAAATAACATGCAAAGATGAGCAAATAAAAAATGATTAAATTAAGAGAGAGAAGTAAAAGTAGATGAGCAGAATTGATGGGAAAGCAGCAGTAAATATAATGTCTTCAGACATTTAATAATGTGTGTGTGTTTGTGTGTGTTATGACCTAGGAGTCATTGTGTCCTGTCATCTGCTACAGGTGGTGCCTCCTGAGTGGGCAGGTTGGCACCTATCCTAATGGCGGTATTGGAGGAGCAAAGATGCAGGTAGGCGGATCCAAGGCGGCGAGTTGGTGGGGAGACGCCTTAAGAGCCAGCTGATGCCGGCCGCTCCCTGCTCTCACCCACTCTCAATAACGCTCATCTGTAATTCCAATTGTGTGATGCATTATAGTGAGATTAGAATGTTTCATCTTCTCGTGTGACAGTATGGTGAACACGTTTGTGTGTTAGTGTTTTCGGATTTTGGTGTCAGAAGACTTGGTGTCAGAAGAACAGTTCATCGCTGACAACCATCACCTTTGTATATATATTGTAAATAATTATTGCAGCAGTTCATATCAAGCCCTTTTTACTTTGAGATATTTTTTCCCTGTGTTGAATTTAGGAGATTAGGTAAGCGGCTGTCTTTTTGTTGGTTTTCATTTGCTCAGGTAAACTAAGGAGTTGAAGATCTTGTGTTTGTTGTTTTGGGCTCTATCCTGTCACGGAATATAAATACAGGAATGAACTGCTAAGCATTTTGACCTGTCGTTCTTTGGGCCCTTATTGGGAGTGGGAAGAGCCGCACACAGAAAAACCATGTTGCGTTCAGGTTTCCCCTAGACAGGGATGTAACATGATTTTTGGGGGCTCATCCATTTGTTTTTCATTCATTTCATTCAACTAATTTGGTGAGTATTTTATTTTTTTTGATTGTCCCTACTATTGTCTGCCTGGCAGTTTTCCAGTTGTGTCAGTGAAAAAATGGAATTCAAGATGGAGGATTTCACTGCTGTTCCGAGAGCGGAAAAATTAGATAGGTGTAGGAAGGTTGATCTCATTTTAATTGCTAATTTCTTTGATGTTCACCTGCCATTAAATGCACACAAAAAAAAATAGAGCTGAAGGAACTCTAATATGCAAAGCTGAGCAAAAGGGGTTTATTGCAACCAGCTCCTGTGGTTGGAGCTGGACTGGGTGAAGTCTCTGGTGATCTGACCCCACTCCAATAACCAGGAACACTGCAGAGGACCTCTCAAAGACTCTGCGAATAAGGGAGGTGGAGCTCAGAAATCGGGAGTTGGAGGTGGAAGCCATGCATTGAGGGTGAGGGCTCTGGAGATGGAGCGGCTCCCCGCTGCAAACACATTGCATTAGTCTCACCATTTAGGGAGAGTGAAGTAGATTCCTATTTTAATGCATTTGAGCGTACAGCAGCTACCCTACAGTGGCCTAAGAAGGTGTGGTCTCTGTTGCTCCAATGCAAATTTGCAGGAAAAGCTCAGGAAGTTTGCACATCACCATCAATAGATGACAGCCTGAATTATGATGTTGTGAAAGCCACTGTTCTCTGTGCTTACGAGTTGATGCCTGAAGCCTACAGGCAAACATTTAGGAGATGTGAGAAGGCTGCCACTCAGACCAAATGTGGAATTTGCGCGGGAGAAAGGTGCGTTATTTGATAAGTGGTGTCAGGCCAGCAAAGTTAAAACTGTTGATGATTTATGTCAACTTGTGTTGCTGGAGGAATTTAAAAACTGCCTCCCGGAAAAAGCAGACGTTAATGCGTAAGGGTCTGTTGCCTTTCTCAGCCGACTCCTACTGTGGCTCAGAGGTTTTGGTGCGGGGAGTTAAAATGAGTGTCGTACGCGCGCCTTTGCACGTTGTTCAGCTGTCCTCACGTTTGGTTATGTTAAAACGACAAAAATCTGAAAGTCCCGTGTCTTACCTTTGTGATGATGGTGTTCTAATGCGCCGCTGGTATCCTATTTCTGGTTTTACGCACGAGTCTGTGTGCCATGTGGCCTCTGTTACTGCAGGACTACAATCTTGAGATTCGATATAAGAAGGGTTTAGGAAATGTTGTGGCTGATGCTCTATCTAGGTCCTATTGAGAATCAAACATTTTTTTGTAGGGGGAAAAATGTTTCATGTTGATCATGATCATGTTATGTCCCTGTCTAGGGGAAATATGCCTCCACTCAGGAGGACACCACCTGTAGCAGATGACAGGACACTGATTGACTGCAGTGAGGGAGGGAGGAGAGAGAGAGAGACGTCACACATTACAAGAAACAATAACATAATATGACTCCTAGGTCATAAGAGTGTGTGTGTGTGTTACCGCATGCGATGGCAAGGAGGTGAGTCCTCCAGTTGAGGATGAAGTAGATTCCTCCAATAGACATGCAGCCCAGAGCTCCATTAAACCCTGACAGACCTGAGTACAGACATTCATGACGGACTGCCATGGATAAACCTGCAACAGACACACACACACAGACACACACGGTCAGAACTAAATCTCTATTTGTGCCACAGCTGTTGACCTATGGAAATCACACCCTGTTATACACATACTACTATTTGTCAGTTGAATCTGCTGTACTGGAATTATCCATGTGATGGTGCTAGACACCAATTATTGCCTTGCCTGCTGTCCCCATTTTTAAATTGCATGCAATTTAGTGAGGCCATCTATTGATTTAGCCTCACTATTAGCCTAGTTGGATGGAACAAGGATATCTTTTCCAACATGGAAGATGTTGACCTTTTGTTCAGATGACTCGCCTGCAGATAGCAGGGTATTCATTTGGACTCTTGTGTGCAACACAGGATATGATATAGGAGCTGAGATGTAATTAATCTACTTCGTGTTCGTGTTCATTCATGTTCTGCCATTTGTCATGTGATGATGGTGAGCAGGGCTGGGAAGGGGAAGTGCTGACATAGACCCTGTCTGTGTCCTTACGCTGAAATAAATGGTGCTTTTACTCTAATAAGACTACGCAAGTAATGAGAGGAGGAGGAAGAGAGCACGATACAGATCAGTCAGCTGTTTAACAAGTACTCACAACAACAACTTATAACTTATTTCATTTATTAGTCCTGACTCCATCATCTAGTGTCTTCGAGGTACTGCAGCAGAGAGGTAGGTGGATGAACAGGGTTCGCCTGTGACTCACATCCATCCTAAACTAACACTATACTGTGAAAACGAATCTATATTCAGACTTCAGGGGAGTGAATGTTGGCCCAGATAAATCTCAGTGAGGGCAGAGGCTTTGACCTTGTCTGTGCTGCCCCTCAGCAGCAGCTGACGTGTCGTTCAATCCACGTGAGGAGAAATAACAATAAGGTCACAATGAGGAGCAGGGCCCCGAGTTCAGCTGCAAAGGGCAAAACAATTAGAGGCATCTCTTTAGCTGAGGTGAATAAATTCCTAATTTTTACAAAATGTATTTCTGCTAAATTTGGATAAAAACTCGACTCATGAGGAAAATGTTGCTACGGTTAAAATGAAATGTAAAAATATAATCAACTATAATATGTATTATACTGGGATGATAAAGTCAGTAAAGTCAAGTTCTGACACTGGAAGAGCAAACATCCTGAGAGAGTCCAGAGAAATTAAATTAAAGGCTTTTGGTTGTAACTTTTTGTTTCATTCTTTCTTATTTAGATAAAATAAATACGTGCATTTATGATGAAATTGGCATTTTTTTGTTTGTTGTTATGTGAGGAAATAAAATTTGAAAAAGAGTGAAGATTTCCCCCCCAAAAAATCTCTCTGAGCTTCTGGAGACTTGGAATTCATCATACAAGTTGTATGGAGTCATTTTACGTTTGGTCATTTTCGTTTTAAATAAAGTCTCCATCTTCTTAAATTGTTTAGGACAACACTGCAATGCTATTTTGCTGAGAAGCCCCAGAAATATTTTGTGAACCCTTCTCCCAGCTTTCCATCGGCATTGGGTGAGTAAAGATAATAAATAGATTTTTGTTTTTGTGTTCCTTTAACATTTAATTCAACAGAGTCCTTACAAAACTAAACATGACACAAAGACTGGATGTATTGCAGCGCTGCTGTATTGCATTGCAGACTTTGTATTACCTGCTGAATATATTTAGAATCAACATATTTAAATGATTGCACTTAACATGCATCTTTTAGACCGAAGGGACAAAACTACATGTGTGTGTTTGGGGCCATCAGTCCTATAGCTCCACCCGTAGCAGACCATAAAGTAGAAATAGTACATTTATCTTCCTGAATAAGAGTAACATTACTATAATTTACTGAGCACTCTTCACCAGCATGCTCTATATTATTTACACACACATACACACTAAGCTGGATGTGCTCCTGGGTAAAGAGAAGAAATTTGCATAATAGCTTGGTTTGGTTGTCATATCGGAACATTTTTGGTAATTGTCATATTTTGATGAGCCGAATTCCTTTCAAACCCATTCAGAACTCTGAAATCCAGTGTAGAATGCAGCAAAAGACAAATGACTAAAATGGCAATATTATTATATGAAAAATGTTGTTAGCCGTTACTACAGCTGCTCCACCTTGTATTTTCCCTGTATTAATACTGCAGGAGATGTTCTTGGGAGTAGCAGCAGGCTTTGGAAGCTGGTCTGTAGATGAATGACAGTGTGGGTGTGCTGTTATTGATTTCCTCATTACCAGGCAGTGGGCTGCAGTTTAGGATGTCTGGTCCTGAAGCAGACTGACCACACCCCAGTACTGCCTCCTCGTTGTGTTTCTGCTGTCATCTACTCCCTCCCCTTCACTCTGCTTCTCCTCTTCATCAATAAACGCTCCTCTGAGCCTAGCATCCTAAAACATTTTGTACTCACAGACCTCAGAATGTACTTATGCAAGAAAATATTCAGATCTATAATATAAGCTCCTCCCAGTGTCGTCCCACGTTCATCCATAAATGGTCAATGCTAAAGGGCTCATGAATATACTGACGTTAAGATGGATGGAATGGTTCCTAAAATTCAGAACATGTTTTTTTTATCTCACCAAATATTCTGCTTCTGTCCATATTTGTTGGTTTTTAGCCTTTAAAAACAACGTTTTTACTGCAGTCAGAAACTGTTTGACACACAGAGGAAAAGTCTCACATCCTGACCGATACACAAGGCTGACATTCAATTAAAAATGGAACAACATAAACAATCCTCAAATAATTCAACCATATCTGCATCAAACAATATAAAGACATTAAATTACATTTACATATTTATGTATTTAGGCTCTAACAAATAAATCTAGACTATGTCCACGATCAGAGGCAGGCCTATACATTATGAAATATATATATACATATGTTTATATATGTTTTTACGTCTGACTGAACTTTATTTAGTGATAAAACCATCAGATGTTGCTGATTCCCGTCTCTAAAAACTTGCCTTGAGCTCTACAGCAGGGTGAAAGTATACGTAGAAATCTGAACCTTTTTCCTGCATAGAAATTCTCTATAAATACCAACGTTTGCGGTGATTTCACCCCCGTTTTCACTACCTTAATAAATGAGGCCCCTGGTCTCTTCCTCATTCTATAATCTTCTTCCTCTCCATCTTCCTGTTCATCGGCATCGTCCCCTTTCTTTCTTGCTCCCTCCTTTGCCTCCTTGCTTCCTTCATTACACCCTCTCACTTCTCTCCTTTGACCCCACACAAGGACGTCATTAAAGACAAATGGCAATGTTGGAAAGGATCCCCAGAGGATCCTATTTTTTGTTACTGTTATTCCACTTGGTGTGTGTGTGTGAGTGTGTGTGTGAGTTTGAGTGTGTGTGTGTGAGTGTGTGTGTGTGTGTGTGTGTGTGTCGCTCCCAGCACAATTCTGCCTATGCTAATAGAATGCTAATAGAATGAGTCATAGAGCTTTTATCATATCAAACTCAATATCTGCTCTCCTCTTTTCCAGTTGCTGCCTCCATCAATCCAGTGTCTGCAGAGTACATGGAGGCTGTTTCCAGTGTTAGTGGGTAGTTTTTCATGCAGCCGGTGAATCCATCACTGTGTCCTTTGAAACCCGCTTGTGGATGCAGCTACAGTGCTTTGCTCTGTGTGTGGGCTTAGTCGTTAACACGATTACATCAGCAGTCTGAGCTGTAGGTGTCACAGTTTTGGGTTTAGTTTGTTGTTTCCAGTTCTATTTTGAACATTTATTTCCTCACGTTGCGTTTTTCTCTTTACACCTCATGTCCCTTTCTCCTTTCCAGTTAGTTTCACCTGTCCCTGATTAGTCTTCTGTGTTTTCTGTCTGTGTGTGTCTGTGTACACATAAGATTCACATGATAGGTCTCGCTCCCCTAAAAGGTCATATAACACGCCCTCCCAATTGGCGGATTATTTAAGTTGCAACAATTTCCCATCTCTCCCTCTGCTTGTCAATGCTGCTGTTGCCCTGCATGCATATTTCTGCCTGCACTTTCAGCCCCACCACAACCTCAGCATCCCTCATCACTCCCCAATGCCTCTATGTAAACATATCTGCGGGGAGTGATTAAGGTCAGAGCCTAGACGCCAAAACTAAACTATTGTATGTTCTGCTGTTGTGATAATAAACATTTCAAACTCACGAGTTGTCTGACTGAACTATGTTTCCTGTTCTATTTTGTCACTCTTCTCCTTTTAGACTTCCTGCTTTCTATGAGTTTTCCCAGAGATCTTCTAATAGTAGAGATATGCCACTCTCAGAACTTCTGGGTATGTAGGGGGTAGTTCAACATGAATGAGGCTCTATGGAGCAGAAGCCCCAAAATATGGAATATGGAATATCTCATGCTACATGAACCGTCTCTGAACCAGATCGTCTGTGAAATGCGAAGGTCCTCCTGGTCCTCCTTTAGATATTCATTCGATTTCATTTCAAAAACAACTGTAGACTCTTGGGGACCTCGAGGAAGGACGTCGGGTCACAATCAGTCGTAAAACCTTAACTGATCAATCATTCATTAGCAGAATGCTAGCGGTTTGTGAGCAAAATTGCCTTCCTTGTAAGAAAAACGAAAGGACATTGGTGTGTTTTCATTTCACTTCTGATGAAAAATTTGGGCTTTTTTGTCTAGAAGTATATATTATTTTTTCGGTTTAGGACTCCTTCTAGAGCGCCCTCTAGGTGAACTGCAGCCGATTGTGGTGCAGAGGAGTTAACAGGGAGTGAACAGGCTGCATGTAGAATGGCTGTGGTTTTCCCTCCACTGTAATTGTCTGCTCCGCCCTGGATGGTTTCACCTGTGTCTCCTTCTCCCCTTCTCCCCTCAATGTAGTCTATTCTTCCCTGCCGTTCTGTGACAGTCTGTCGTTGAACATTTGACTCTGCCTTTGCCTTTGTCTCCTGTTTTGGATGCTTTGCCTGGAGTTTGAATTTTAATTGCCTGTCTACCGAACCTGTTTTAGCTTGTTTTTTGGACTCCGTCCCTGCCCTCTCCTTTTAGATATTGTTCTCCTGTTATGGACTGCTCTCCGGTTTTGACCCTTGCTTTTCAGTCTGAAATATTGTGATTAAATCCCTGAACTTCACCTTCTCTGCCTCTGGTGTCTGCACTTGAGTCCTCTACTCTGAACTGCTCAAAGCGGTTTTCTTTCCTTTTTTTTCTTCTTCATCCTGGTCCTTCCCCGTCCTATTGTGGGTCATTGGGGTTGCTGGGACCAGCCGTCTCTCGTATGCATATTGGGCCATTATGTGAGTCGTTAGCATAACGATGGTTAAACTGTCGTGGAAGAGTAACAGGACTGCATTGTATGTAGGTGACAGATGATAGCGTAAACCCCCACCCCTGGTTAAAACAGGTTACTTAACGACTCTCAAGGTAGTTTACATCTCAACGAGGATAAATATCCGGACCCTGTACCAACAGTTTAGAACTGAAGAAGCCTCTCGGATGAGAGGTGAAACGTCTTCAAGCTAAGAAGTTGCTTGTGGATCAACCTTCAAGGATTACCATGACCTGGATGACTGAGAATCTACACAAACATATAGTTCTATGTTGTATTTTGACATTGTTGTGTTGCACAAGTCATAAGTAAACATCCTCTTCCTAAAAATATTTTTTTCCTAAATGTGGGAGCAGACAGAGATCCCTCTCTGCTTCCTCCTTCCTCCTGTCTGATGTTGTATCTACAGTAGTCACACCTGAGATGGATGTGAGATAGTTGAAAAATATTTTAAGGTGAGGTTTTACATCAGAAGTACAAAGTACTTATAGAACTCAAGTAACCCTTGGCGATGATTCAATCTGCTTCATTCTCTTCCCTCCTGTATTTGATCACACTTAAAGAGTCAAAATACAATTTTTCTCCCAGAACATGAATGCAGCAGGAGGTAGATCTGGCCGATATACAGCCCCTGATCTACTCCACCGGAAACCCCTTATGGGAATGTTTTACACCACAATGGTTTGAATGACAGCTCTAAATATGGCCTCACACTGTGCCTCTCCCAGGCGTACTTCATCTCTCTCCTCTCTGTCTGATCCATGCTGCTGTATCTCTCCATCATTCTTGCATCTCAAAAAGAAGACTTTTGTTGTTCTGGAATCCTCATCTTAAGAATCATAGTCCTATTCTGTGGGTGTCAATGTCTCAACCAATATGGTAGTAGCTACACCTGAAGTTATCAAATGGGGGTCTTATTCAGTGCAAGCAACTAAAATGATCTTTCATTGCATGCAAATTTCAAATGCAAAGCGTTTCCTAAGTATTGGCGTGCTTAGAAAAATTCAGGACAGAAAACTGTGAGGCATTTTGACATTGACCTGAGAAGAATCAGGCACTGGTACATTATTAAGGAGTGAGCTGCTCTTAGCTGTAAGATGGGAGGAACATATTCAAGTTTTAATATCTGGAGTACTAGTACCTGACATATATTTTTTGTTGTTATGTCAGACTATTAAACTGTAAATAATTGTACCCAGTATAGTTCGAACTGACCCAATGTTGGCAGGTGATGAATTCATTCTATACTACAGTGCTTTGCTCCATTTAAATCTGGCTTGCTGTTGTTACATGTGATGGTAGATATGGTATGTGCATGGTATGTAATTGTCTCACAGTAAAAGCCTTATTAGGAAATTGTTTCTGGCATGCTGAAATTAATGCTAAAAGGCTTTTAATTCTAAATGGATGCTGGAAGTGTTGAGTTTGTATTAATGCAGTAATTGTATCAGGGCAAACAGGAGCAAATTAAAATGAGGCTTTGTATCAAACTATAGCCAGCCATGCCTAACACTCAGAGGGTATTATGTAGAAACTAGAAAGCACTCGGAGAGTGCAGACCTCTGCCAAGGCAGCTCAGTTTCCCCATGTTGCCATTCCACTCCAAAGCAAAGCTAGTCATTTTGTTGCAGACAGCCCCATCTTGTGGAGCCTTGTAATCATTACATTACAATGGTACAACTAATAAACTATTAAAAATTCCTGGATCCAGATGGTGATCCGGATCACCACCAAAATCTAATCGATTGTTCCCTGGGCCACTTCTGAACTCTCCTGAAAACTTAATCAAAATTCTTCAATAACTTTTTGTGTTATCTTGTTAACAAACCAACAAACCAACCAACCAACCACCGAACAATAATGTTGATGACAACATTCCCATTTGAACAATAACAATGACAACAACATTTCCATTTGAACAATAACAACGACAAACACATTCCCATTTGAACAATAACATCGATGACAAAATTCCCATTTGAACAATAACGATGACGACAACATTCCCATTTGAACAATATCGACGACGACAACATTCCCATTTGAACAATAACGACGACGACAACATTCCCATTTGAACAATAACGACGACGACAGCATTCCCATTTGAACAATAACAATGACGACAACATTCCCATTTGAACAATAACAATGACGACATTTCCATTTGAATAACAACAACATTTCCATTTGAACAACAACAACATTTCCATATGAATAACAACAACATTTCCATTTGAATAACATCAATAACAACATTTCCATTTGAATAATAAATTACAATACTTAAATACAAAATACTTTACAAATACATTAAATAATAGATTGAAATAAAACTATAATATGAAGGAGGCAGCAGCTGCCATGCCTCTGCTTCAATAATGTTTGCGTGCCTGTGTTATAATTGGAGCCACACAAAACATTGGACTCAAAAGCATGACTCAGAAAACACAGGACCTGCCTTAAAAATGTATGTCTTTACTTGTCAAAAAACCTGCTCGGCACACAGATGAGCACAAAAGACAAGGCAGAAGCAAAAACACAAACAGACCAAACGGCAATCATAAAATTCTATGAAGAGGGTTGGTAGTGTGCACTGGTTTATCTCCATGCTCAAAAGGCATGCAGGTTCAGTTAGTCGTGTGGATGGTTGTCTCTGAGTGTAAGTCCTATGATAGGATGGTAAACTGCCAGAGTTAGCGCGTATAGGCTCTAGCCTATTGTGACTCTGCAGAAAGTAAGTGGCTCTAAGTAATGGATAGATTTCAAAGATGGAGATCTCAGGTTTGGAAAAGCAGAATGGCTTGGCTCAGGGGTTGAGATGCCAACTTGATTCAAGTCCAGCTGGAGTGCCTTAATGCATTTCTTTTTCGTCTGTTTCCTGTTGTCTTTCTGCGGTCAATAATAAAGGCACAGAAATGCCCCGAAAGTCCTTCGATTACGTACGGAAGTATGCGGGCAATGATGGATGGACCTTTTGATGGACGGACGGATCCATTTACGTATGTAGAGGGAGCATCGATGCATAATATGTTGTCAAAACATCACAGCCCCGTCCTGCATTTCCGCCTCTCATTTCCACAGAGCAATTCATCGCTGTTAATACCTCCAAAAACAAATCAGACACCAAATTACTCTTTCATTGGGTTTATGCAGAATGTCGGGGCGGAATAAAGGCGCATCAGTCCCATCCAGAAAAGACTGTGTAAATGGGACTTCTGTTGAAATGTGGAAGACCGAAGTGAAGCTTCCCTGCTTCACCATGTATTTTATGACATAATTTAGATTAGATGGAGACTCACCAGCCAATGTTCCAACTGCAGATCCCAGTATAGCATGAAGGAGCAGCAGGGGGGAGTAGAGCAGAACAGCTCCCATGATGAGGAAGGAGGGCCCCAGCGCTCCACAAGCATAGATCTGACCCACACCAAGAACAATTCCATGCATTACCTGGACAAGAGGGAGATGTTAGAGGAGCATTTTACACTGCATATCATTATACACAAGTTTTATGGCAGAGCATACAACACACTCATGAAATACATAGTGACATGTGTGGAATCTATTCACACACTATTCCAACCAATCACACACACACTCACACATGCTGCTTCCTCAACAGTCGGTGAGAAGCAAAGAGTTTCCATGGCGACGTCATGGGTGCTCCTACCTCTTGCTGATATTTATAAGTCATGAATGATCTTAAATGGCGATCACACAACTCTTTGTGCGCACGTTCCTCTGTGTGCAGACATGCGTTTGTATGCATGTGTGCACAGAGATTAAATGTGGTGATGGTGCAGGCAGAGTGCCGTCCACAGCAGAGTGAGGGCTGAGGATATGAAATATAAATAGGACCAGTGTCATCGCCATCACTGGAGATGTGACTTTATAGTCAGGACACCTAACAATGCTTAGAGGAGACGTCACCTGGGTCCTACTGTGCATCTAAAACACACAAATGCCTTATGTAACCTGCAACGTTAGTCCGAGTGTTCATTCAGACAGTTACCAAGAGGCCCTTTTACAGCCCAGTAGCCTCTTTTCTAAAATTCTGTTCTCTTGTCAATCCTTTTCTCTCATACATGTCATTTTAATCTTGCTAATTTATGTGTGCACTCCACAAAATGTACTGACATAACTGATTCTGGTGGGTTTAAAATCATGACAAAATGAGTTACACACACGCTGAGCAAACCACTTCTCAATGGTGCTAAGAAAACTGTGAGGAAGTACAGTAGTAGTAGTGTCGGGTACTTGAGGGAACCTGAACACAACATATATGTGCAGTACATAAGTTAACAGGGCAAATGTGTCATCAAAAGCAGAAACAGTTTAACATTAGCATTCATTTGGACTCATGTTTTTGGTTATATTTTCATTTGTATAAAGGTTTTTTAAATACATTTTTTCTTCTATGAAATAAGCATGTGGCCTGTTTTGACCCTGACCCTCAAAGAACCAGAATTGAGAATCTCCAAGAACCAGAACCGAAAAATAGAATAATCATTAAAATTCCTGCAATGCCCAACCATAGTCTGTATGTACCATTCTAGCTCTCTATGAGTTCAATGTTATGGGTAACTTCCTCCACACCACACACACTTTTCTTACCCATTGTTTCAGAAATGATTTCATTGTTTATTGGACATAATACAATATGATGTATTTGTGTTTATATACCCAGTGAGGGTATATAAAAGTATTTAGTATGCATTTGTATTTTTTGTTAGTTGTATCTGCATGTGAGGATTTGCAGTCGATAAAATCAGCTCATACCGTCAAACTGTGAGTCAGTACATACACACAAGTACTAACAAGTAGTCTTCATATGCCTTCAGTACAGTGGAGGAAAATAGAGCGTTGGCTGATTCAGATCACATAATCTGTTGTGCCTGTTTACATACAAAAGCATGGAGATTAAAATTCAGTACACTCTCACAAAATTCAGCAAGCAAATGCCAGCTGGCTCATGGATATTGAAAGCCAACTGCAGTAAGCTGTGATTCTGGATGCTTTAGTTACAATAAGTGTGAAACAGCTTGAGGCGACTGCTATTCATTTGAATTCAGTGTTTGAAACCAACTCTCTGTTTTCTTTACGAGGTATGCTGTGCAACAGTTTGCATTCTAATCAAGCACACTTTCAGTAGTTTCTCTTTTTTTTCCCTCTCATTGTTTTGAGTTTTTTTCTTCCTGGCTATACAACAGTAACAGCAGTTATAAAATCAGCCTCATCGTGTCCTTCCTGGAAACCTGACTGACACTATTTATCTATAAATAACAACAACAATAACATCAACACTGAATCTTGAAAGCAACAGCCTAGAACAGCCGCTATGAGTTCCAGTCACCAAGAATTGTTAATTAAAACAGTTTTGGCTGATTATAATTTCCGAACAGGAGCTCCATCAGTGACTGTTGCTAAGAAACTGGTGAGTCATAGCTGGCTGATCTTATACATATTGTGTTCCTATTACTTTACTCTGGAGACTAGATCGTAACACAGCAGAGAATAACTCTCCTTAGTTCATCTTTTAGCTGGTTCTGGCCTTTTTAAATCATCATATATCTCACAACTCCTAATAGTTCCCTTTGGGGCTACTTATAATGATCACCAATGATCATCAATGAATAACACCTGCTTGTCTGATCACGTGACTTGAGGGTCCGTCTGTTCTTTCCTTCCCATTAAAGCAGCGAAAACTAAATAGAATGACAGATCATGGAAATACTTATTGTTGGCTCTACTTGTTTGAATTACCAATAAGAGCTAAAACATTATATATTGTTTAAGACATTGTTCCTTCTAACAAGGGGGTTATGTTGTCACCTGTGGCTGTTTTTGTGTCTTTTTTGTCTGTTTGCAGGATTACATAAAAAAAGATGCACTTATTTCCACCAAACTTTGTGGAATGGTGGGACATGGGTCAGGCAAGAACCCATTGCCCCCAGGCCAGGGGGGCAACACTTGCATAGGTTGTCCAAAGATGTTGGCATGACAGCAGCGGAGGGGTAACATATTTAAATACCCTGTACATATTTATTTTACAAGTGGAAATCTAGCATAAGAGAAGCTGCTCTTCATTTTCTGTAGCTGCTTATCCTGTATAGGGTCCGGGGGGGGCTGGAGCCTACCCCAGCTGAGTTTGGGCGTGAGGCAGGGTTCACCCTGGACAAGTCGCCAGTTCATCACAGGACCATATAGAAAGACAAACAACCATTCTCACTGATATTCACACCTACGGTCAATTTAGAGTCACCAATTCATCTACATTACATGTTTTTGGTGGTGGGAGGAAGCCGGAGAACCCGGAGAGAACCCATGCAGACATGGGCAGAACATGCAAACTCCACACAGAAAAGTCCCAGGTCCACAGTGGGATTTGAACCCAGGACCTACTTGCTGTGAGGCAACAGTGCTAACCACTATGTCACATTTACTCAAGTATTATACTGAACTACAAATTGGGCCAATCATAATTCAGAGTCTGCTTTTGGACAGCAGCCTGCTGGCTTCTACACTATATAACTGAACACTGCCGTACCTCGACTGCAATGAGGTCGGTGATATTGGGCTCCAGTGCCCCCTGTGGCAGAGTTGTGTAGTGCGGGTAATAGGGGTTGTTGGGGCCGGTGCAAAGGAGGTAGAGGACAATAACGGTGTTGAAGGGAAACACACTGATAGGCAAATCCCAGCGGTCCAACACTGAGGACATGCCACTGTACAAAAAGACACTGGAGATGGGGACAGGGTGGAGAGACAGGAGGTGTGGATCATTTTTACAGAAATAAACCTTGTTTACATACAGTACATGCTTTTCCAGAATAGTGTTCATATTTACACTAACGGGTGTGGAAGACATTTCTCTCATTCAGTATGTTGTGAGTGAAGTTGCACTCTGATATGCATGTGAAAATATTTGCAGGATGATGGACCTTAGCAGTAGCCTAGTGTCTATTGGTTGGACAAGTGGGTGTTCTCTCGTGCCACATAGTGAATACAGGAAGTAATGGGTCCGATACATCCGTCTGTGTTTGTAAACGTGTGGGTAAGTTTGTGCGACCCAATTTAAATTTGAACAAGTCCTCTCAAAAACAGCTTTATGGGGTGCTGTGCAGATTGAGTTTGAAAATTATTGCCGAAAAACTATTTTTATTGGAGTTATGGCTTTTGATTTGAATTCTGCACTCAACACATAGTTTTCTCCAAAACTGTTGAAGATAGAAGAAGGTCATTCTCCGATGATCAAACGATATTTGCATACTTCCCTCCGATATCTGCAGTAGAACTAGTAGGCCCTGGAGCACAGGTAGCGACTCAGCTATTTAAATGTTGAAGCTTTATGTCAACATTACCTGCTTCCATGCTGAACTAACATTTAGAATGACACAAAGGATCTATCATCATCATCTCACCTCATTCATTAACGTAGTCTCTTATTACTAAAGTCTGCATATGAGAAACAAGCATCATGGCGGGGATAATGCTAAATACGTCATCTTGTTTTTTTATGAATGTCATTACATATTACAACAAACATTTCCACAGTTTGTACATAAATGTATGTTTGGTTAATAAAAACTTGTCATGTAACTATTGATACAAGAAGGCCGACTCTGGCTGCGCTTTCATAATCTCATGTATTCAAAGCCTGGGAAATTATTTGAGCAAATACTTTTGAGTAGTTTGTACTTGTCACGACTGAAGTGCTTCACCAAATACTCCCCATCTTAATATTTTTAGTCCACCTCCACAGAGTACTCCTAAAGAATAAACTTCTCTGCTAATCCAGCATGTAGTCTTCTTATCTTTCATAATGAGCCAATCTATCAATAGCTAGTTGCTAATAGCGCAGTGACATCAGCAGCATCATTCAGAACAGGACCCTCATCAGTTGTTGTTGCTGTTAACATGATTACCCAAAAAGTGATCAACTGATTTTGATGAAATGTTTTGTAGAGGTAGGTCAAGGCCCAAGGAACAATCCATTGGATTTTGGTCTTGATCTGAATCATCGTCTGGGACCAGAATTATTTTTAATGGAAAATTTACCATTGTGGGACAGGGGCACAAGATTTTTGCTTCTAACTTCGTGGATAATGTCGACAGTGTTTGGACAAAAGTGACACGATGACATTTCCATAAGATCTACAAAACATCTAAGTCTGATGTGGATCCAAGTAGTATTTGGGATTTGGTGACCCATAATGTTTAAATTTATGAGGCTCATGGAAAATGAACCACTGTGAGATAATAATAATGATACAGACTGAACTGAGATCAGATTGTAGCTGAAACTCTGCTGATTCAGTTTGGCATCAAATCTGACGTCTTCAAAAGTTCCTGATCTAGATCCTGCAGAAAATAACCATTAGTGAAATATTGCTTTTCTAGAATAACTATCAAACTAATAATGAAACAAATGTGATTCTAAAATCTAGGGGTAAATATTTATGGTCAATCATATTCAGAAGGTCAAACTATCACAGGACTGTTGCCTTTAGGTACAATGACATAATGGAGGAACTGAGCTGCCTTGGTGACGGTTTGGAGTCTCTTAATGCTGTTTAGCTTTCTGTTGTTATTATTTATCCATGTGACTGAGGACTGTTTTCACATTCAGATTCAAGATGCAGTCACGCAATAATCTAATGCCTCAAACGGTGCTCAAAATAATCTCACTAATCCAGCTACGTTGCAAGGTCAATTAACTGATGCAGAAGCATAGCAAGACTTCCAAGGAGGTGGGGGTATGCAATATGAAGTAAAGGTACTCATGATGTACACAAGATGAAAAGTGCCACTGAGAATTGGCCATTTCAGGAACTGATCTTGATGCGGTGGCAGATCAGCAAACAGTAATATTTAGACTAATTACATAATTTTTTTTAAAGGTCATCTGTGTTTTTGAAGGCAGAAACAATTATAATGCCCTGAATGTCATATAAATGACTTTGTTTTTCTAATGTGGAGGATGGCACCCATCATGCTTGTTGAGCTACCGTCCGAACACTGTGTGTGTGTTTGGGTGCATCTTACCATGTAGCTGACCCAAAGCAGGCAGGCAGCAGCAGCCACCAGTACCAGTCTCCAGCTGAGCTATACTCTCCAATCAGTAAAGCCACCAACATGCCGTTATAACCATGGAGTCCAGCTGTCACCACAGCACTACACACACACACACACACACACACACACACACACACACACACACACACACACACACACACACACACACACACACACACACACACACACACACACACACACACAAGAGGAAGACTCATATATCACAGGTATGTTTTGCATTTTCAACTTGACATGTCCGACTTTAAAACGTTAGGAGCCTCAGATCATCTGGAATTATTTTTAAATCCTTACAAGATTGTCTGTTAACGCGTTGCACTGTGTGTGTGTGTGTGTGTGTGTGTGTGTGTGTGTGTGTGTACGTTAACACAGGGCGCTGAGTCATAGAGCCTTTAGTCTCATGAATTTGAAGTATAACTTGTTTTTGGTCAGACATTTGTGAAAAATTACAGGCTGTTACAGGGTTGGCTTCCAATCAACAGACAGGTTTTACTTTGGAAGGCTCTGATTATTTAAAGAGACATATTAGAAAATAAACATCAATGACATCATATATTAGGTTTATTGGCAAAATCTACTATTTATCAGCTGTTTGCAACAACCAAATCATACAAAAACAGTTTAAATAGCTAAATACAGCAGATTTTATGTTTTCCTTTTCCACATTCAACACAAAATGATACATTTACTGACTACTGCAGGCTCATGTTTTTTCAACCCCCTGAATATCATCCCTCATAAGAGCACACATTTGCAAATAAGATGAGCCAACCTTCATAGACTTACTTTAGCAGCAGAGTCCCAAAGTTTTTCTGTTAAGGCCTAAATTTACATCAGGGCTCCATGCCCCAAAACCAAGATGAAGAAGAAAACGTCTCACCATCTGTGAGGAAGATGAAGCTCGGCCGTCATTGGACATTCCAAAAGGAAAATGATCCCAAGCAGACCTCAAAGTCAACCAAGGCTTGGTTTCAGAAGAGGTCCTGGATCATTCTAGAGGCCGACACAGTCACCTGATTGAATCCCATAGAAAATCTCTGGTGGGATTTGAAGAAGGCGGTTGCAGCAGGTAAACACAGGAATATTCCAGAACTGGAGGCCTTTGTACAGGAGGAATGGGCTAAGATTCCTTAGGGAACGCTGCCAGAAGCTGGCGTCTGGATATGCATCATGTAGGTCAGAGCAGCTAAAGGGTCTCTATAAAGAACTAGAGATGCTTATCATTAATGCTTGAATCATTTTGAGGATGCAGTAAGTTAAAGTAGCATTTTGAGTTGAATAAAATATGTGTAAAATATGTTGTATTGAGGTATTTAAACTGTCCTTTAAACATTTTATTTTGGTTATAAATAGTATAAACCCAATATACAATGAGGATGAATAATTGTTGCTTCCAGCTGTATGAACATTCATGCTTTGTTGTGTGTTTCTGTTTCTGTATTTCGATCATTCCACCTGTCTTGGCCCATGATAAGCGCTGTTATCATAGAGGCCAGCACACCCAGAGTTCCCAGCAGGCACATCCATGGGGAGGTCCAGTATAATGCGACCAAGATGAGAACACCACTCAGTGGGTTGTTGGCTTGAATCACCAAGGTCACCCCTCTGAGTCCCCCCACCAGCAGCTGCAGCACAAACAGCTTGTCTGAGGACACGGAAGGAAAATAATTTACACATTTTCCTTCACAGAATTTCTCCCCAAACCTTTAGGGGAATGTAGAAAACGTGGAACACAAACCTTTTTTTTCACTGGGTAATATAAAAGAAACATGTTGGGAGTTTAATGATGTTATGCTTTCTGTTTAAGAATAGTGCAGCAGCTGTCACTTTGGATTTATGTGATAATTACATTTGCATATTTTAATAGCAGTGTAAGCATTTCAGAGCATTTTGGGAACTTCCTCTGTCTGAAAAGTTTTGCAGTTATTTAAATGAGTAGACTCAAACCCTACGAAACATTTCTTATGGGATGTATTTTGAGTTTGCTTACCCTGCATGTACTTATCCAACTGCGTCATGTCCCCAGTACACAGCAACAGACCATTCAACACATGCCGTCTGAGGCTGACACGGCTCCTGTTGGCCTTCTTTACCTCTGCTTTAGTATCCATCCACATCCATGCATCTGCTGGACCACACCGCAATAAACCTGATGGATATGTGCAGCAATGTTAAGGATGTTCCTCAGTACTCTGGTGTGTTGTTGTTTTCTTTAAATTTGTTTTTGTTTTGGTTCCTCTCTGCCCTCTGTAGGTTGGTCTCTCACCTCTGTCTCTCCTTCTTTCAGTGATCCCTTCTTTCCCTTTCCTTCTCTCTTTTTTTTATACCTTTTCTGGTGAGGATTTACATGGCTAATAAACTGGTGGAACAGGTAACATTTTTATGAGGCTTTTGATGTGTCATGCTAGAGAAAGGCAAATAATGTGGTGGAGGGGAGGATGTTTGGTTTATGTTTTTACATTTAGCTTTCGCCTCTTTCATCTCATGCGTCATTCCCCCCGTCTTCCAGCGTCACTGTGACATCTCGTCATTGTTTGACAGGTTGTGATATTCATTTTTTATTTGTAGCAAGTACACATTTAAATGTTTGTCTTTCATTTAAAAAGACATGAGTGGATGTTATGTTTTCTCAACGTTGTTGAAAAGGTGTAAAATATAACCACACAATATCTACTGCTTTACCTTCTTTGAGAAAACAAAGGCAGGAGAATAAAATTCTTCTACATTTTCCTAGAGGCGTATACTACATATTCACAAAGCTCCCCACATTACTTCTGCCTTCTTTTCCTCCCCCCCAATTAAAGTTGGATCAAGTTTCTTTGTCTACAAACAGTAAAACAGTATTACAGCATCCTCCTAAACAACAGAAGAAGATGGAAAAACCAGTTAAACCAAAAGAAACCTCAAAGCAAACATAAAATAAAATGACTCCATCCTCCAAGTCTGCAGAAGCCTCAAGGTTACTTTCTCTAGTTGATGTCATTTGTCGCTGCATGTTCCTGCGTTGCATGAGGTAGACTTTTAGCTTAGAGGCTAAAACTAATTTTTCAGCTTAAAAAAAGAGGGAAACTGCCTTCTTTTTTTAAGGAAATTTGGGATCTCCGTGCTCCTGAAGACTTGGATTATGTTGTAAAACTGTACAAGCTGTACAAACCACAAAGTTCAGCTTGTAGCCAAACTTTTGCTGTGTCTCAAATCGCATACTTCCATACTCAACCTGGCCAGTTTGGGTGTGTTGCGTGTCAAAATACAGTATACTATGAGTATATAATAACTTTTGGCACAAAAGTTGAGTGTGGCACGATGGACACTTCGCACCCTCAATGGTCGCCATCTTGGCTAAGGGAGGCGACGATTACGGCAGAAAACAACACCAACAAGTACCAACGAAGAACCATTTCACATGAAACGTGGAGCACATTACACCGCTCATGTTTCGTCAAATGAAAAAGACCACAGACAATTTTTAAAAGTGACGTGACGTACCGATCAATTGTTGCGGCTATCATTTCATCACCAAGGATCCGATTTGAGACACTATTCTGTTGAAATTCATACACCACACTAGTCAGTATACTCAGATATAGTATACTTTGTTTTGAAGCCACTATTCTCACATGGAGATACTTTCTGTTTGTTTCAGTTGTTTGTTTGTTTTTCTTCTTCAGTTGGTTCGGGGGATATTATAATGCTGTTTAGCTGTGAAGCCTGGGGTGAATAGATAAATCACCAATTTTTGATTTTTGGATGAACTGCATTATTAAATGATTTTTTTTCCATCTATTTTGTATCCAGGTGAGACTACTTGGAATTTAAAAAAAAATCACTGGCACAATTTCCTAGTAGCTACCTGAATCACTGTGTCATAATGAATTTAGCTGAACCACCAGCTACTGCAAAATGTAGTTAAATTACTGGTGTAAATGTAGATCACTCCTCCTCTACATTGGTGTGTTGTGTTGTAAACAAACAGTGACCTCAGTCATATGACTTGACAATAAGACGTTTCTTAGGGATTAAAGTACATTTTCACCACAGTCACTTTTACTGTTTGCAATTTAAAATGCAAACTTCAAAATTCAGATATGTGTGCTCTATTCTCTCCATATCAAGCAGTAAGCTCATATGTTTGTATTGAAAAAAACCCTCCATCAAACATGAGGTTAAATTGTGACCTCCAGTCTGAGAATACAGATGCCTGCCTTTCAGAGCATACAGTCTGAAATGTGGATTCCTCCAGTAACATATTGTGATATGATGTTTTTTGATGGGACAGGACTCTATTACGGGGACGTTTAAAGCTGGCTGCCTTTTAGAATACACTGCACGAGATGTCCACACAATCAGAAAGTGTTAGATAAACTCTGTGATAAATTCATTCAAAATATGCATTGACAAAATAGAATCAGCAACTTGTCTGGTATTGTTATTTACAGCATCCTTAGACGTCTATCTATATTCTTTCAGTCTGCTGTTCCTTGGCATCGAACCGCTCTGCACCGATGCTCATTATGATGGTGGACATGGTCTGGAGTCTCCACATTAGCACCCTTACAAATGCTAAAAATGGCTCAGACTTACGAAACTAAATGAAGCCTGCACACAATAATTTGGATCCACAGATCCAGCATACGGTAATTGGTTACATGCCAAGCACAACACCATACAGACTAGGTCGAAAGCCGTGTGGCGGAGCGGAAAGGTGTGTTGGCATCACGCAGAGCGGTGCAGGCAAAAGCAGGCAGCCGTACTGGCAAAGCAGCAGCGTTCTTGTATTTGTTGGAGCAGCAGTTGGCATCAATTGACCCACAGTCCCTGTGACACATAATACTCCAGGTTAAGGCATAGGTAATATTACAATATAAGTGTTTAAGAACATAAGACATTCTGTGACATTTTGAACAATACTTTATATCTGACAGAACATAGTTAAACCACTGCATCATTCAGCATGTTAGTGAACTCAGTATGGTATTCCTTAGAATGAACTACAGCTGGATGATTTACAACCTCCAAGACAGATTTTGTTTTAGGTCTACCATCATTAGATTGTGGAAAAAGAAATGACTACCTACTGTAGTAGACACCTGGGGATCATGATGATTAAATATTAATTTTTACAACCCTCAGGAAACTAACAGCTTTCAGCTACTGTGGCATATATTTCCAATATCTTTCTTTCTTTCTTTCTTAGATACACATAAACATTTCAATGTCACTTTTAGAACTGATTATTGCTGTGATTTTGAACATGTCTCTATGTCTGTGTGTCTGTGTGTTTGTGTGCATGTTGCGACTGATTCCCCAGTGAGTATAGTTTTGTTTTAGACAGCTATGAAGATGTTTTTGACTGTAGGCTGTCCTTGTTTGTCGGTGCAGAAATTATGCCTAACAAGCCTAATCCAAACAAATTAGAGTGCAACATGAGAGGAAACAGTCAACATTGTGACTCACCTCCTGAGACGACTGAGCTCCTCATCGGGCTCTGATACACTAGCTATGTGTTGCGCATACAGCTGCATGGGGATTTTAGGCTTGGACCACATGGACAGGAGGGCTTAGGGGATAAAGAGAGACTCAAACCAAGAGAGTATATTTTTAGGTCTAAATTAAGATCTAAGGATATAACAAGTAGAAGGTTTTCAGTGGTATATCTTGTCTTTTGTATTGTTACATGATGTTATTATAAATACATCTCCATTACCTTATACATTAAGTATAATAGTTGAGTCCACCACTAACTGATCAGAATTAAGCATGATATAATTAGATTTAGATAATTAGATAGACTTTATCTAGTGTTAAACCCGAGTTTCTGCAGCAAAGTTAAAATCAATTGAAAGTTCACTTCCAGGATTAAAATCACAGAACCAGACCTTTTCAGAGACAGTTAAATTCCATTAATGTGACCTTGAGTTAAAGCACCAGATGCACCCAAACAACATGAAAAATACATTGCACACAAAGAGCAACTCTTGCGTGATGGGTCAAAAAGTTGCATTTGAACACGCCACAAAGACTACAGCTGATGGTTGACAGCCAATAAAGTAGAATCTGCTCCTGCATGAGAGGATTTAACTCTCTGTACCAGCAGGTAACTGATTATACAAACAGTGTTCATATACAAAGATAAGATAAGATAAGATATCCCTTTATTAGTCCCACAGTGGGGAAATTTACACAGTGTTCATATACAAACAGTGTTCATATACAAACAGTGTTCATATACAAACAGTGTTCATATACAAACAGTGTTCATATACAAACAGTGTTCATATACAAACAGTGTTCATATACAAACAGTGTTCATATACAAACAGTGTGCAAATACAAACAGTGTTCATATACAAAAGCAACGTTTGTCTACCATCTTAACCCAACTCTCTCACCACTTATATGGTTTCAGTTAGTCTTTAATTGCTTTATTCCTGATGGCCATGTGAAAATATTTGTCTATTGCAATGAAAAATAGAAGAGCCATGACTGCAATCTTTTGCTAACTTTCCTCACCTTTGTTTCTTTTCTCTTGCACTGATTCAGAGGGCTTCCTTTCACCAACGGGCTCCCCCACCACTTCATTATACTCATTCGGTCAAAAAGCCGCGGACAAAGGCCGACAGTGTGGGGCACAGCACCAAAACTAAGGTCGCAGATGCTTATCGATGGACTGACTAACTTGGTCTGAACACTTCATTCAAATTGTAAAGTTGGTCCTTCAAGTTTTGAGGTGTGCTAAAACTATTATAATGTAAATGAAAGTAAAATGAATGCAACAAACTGTTTTGAGCCAGTTAATGGTATATAGCTACTTTGACATTAGAATCAGCATGGTATCAAGTATCCTGATGTTTCCCGCTTTGTTCCTTCATGTGGGAATCCCAAAGTGGATTCAGTTTCCATTTCTTTCAACTTGTCCTTGAACATGACACCAATCAAAGATACTCTGACCTCTGAAGCCCATAAATGTTTGATGCTCTGTGGAGCAACATAGTTCTCTGTATTGGTGCAGCTCACCAGAGAGACGACAAATGTTAAAACCGTTTTCTTTGCTCCATTTAATTTCCCTACGTGAATTTAAAATGTAACAAGCAGTCATATGTTCAGAGACACGGCTCAGGTATAGATTTCTTAGAGAGGTCATTGGCATCTTTTCAATGTCCTTATATACATGACTTTCACCGGTGTCAGGGAAAGCCCCAGATATGAATGAATAATAACATTATTCACGTCCACAGAGAAAAATAAAAATAAATTATACATTAGGCAAATACAAGGTATAATAAATAAAACATAAATATTCATATACACACAAATACATTTATACACATCATTAAAAGCAATATAAACAAAGGAAAATATTTTATATGGAGAAAAGCAATCATTCACAATTGTTTTGCAAACTCTTACGTAAATCAGTTTAAGGAAATATGAAATCATTGGGGACCATTTAGGTGTGTCCTGTAAATGTCAGCCTGGAAACTGTGATTATTTTCTCAGTATTTAGTCAAACTCTCAGGAGGAATATCCGATTCTGGTCGTCTACATGTTTTGGTATTTTTCCCCATAAAAAGTAAAAATGTCCTAGGGGCAGTTCTAGGTCATTTCTTTCTTTCTTTTTTTTTAAACATATATTTTATTGCCATTTTAAACATTGTCACATAAAGGAACATTTACATGAAAATTTGACATCTTTTTTTCCAACAATTTGTCGGTTTTGCCAATAATTTTGGATAAAATATATGTTTGTGTGATCACCTAGCAGGCCACAGCACCTCCTATTCTGAAATGGATATCCCGACTTTCCATTCTTCCAAATGGGGCTATTTGTTATTTTATGTCCTTCTCTGCATGATGTTAAAACCTTTAATGCAGTTTATTACTTCACTTCTCAAGTTTTGATCTATTTTCTTTTATTAAGTTGCATTTTTGGAATGATTGATAGCTGTTATTCATTTCATCCTTGTCATTCAGCTGGTCATTCCTAGTATTAGATATTATATTACAGGCCGGTATTCAAGGCTTTATCCCTCAAATAAATAAATCTAAATCTATTAGGAATGTAGACTTTGCTCAATTTAGACTGTTATTAAAATATCAAGCTTTCTGTGGCCTCTCGAGGCTCAAACCATTGATATGAAGTCCTTGATCTTAAAATGGTTTTTCCTAGAGTTTATTACAGCTGTTTGATCTCTGGCTGAGAACACAGCAGATGTCAGTGAAAGCTCGACAGTGAGTTTGAAAAGGCTGCATATAAGATCTGCATTTTATCCTCCTTACTCAGAGGTGCTGCTGAAAAATAAAGCTGAATGGGAATAAATAAATATTCTGAAGCCTCGCTGGAGAAAAAATCAAATAGAATTGGGTGTTTGGTGCTTACTTTATATTTTAAACATGTTAATTCATTTCAAGCTATTTAAACCCCATGAAGAATTTAGTTTTATCCTTTAAAAAAATCCTGTACTTTATTTTAAAGCAAGTTGGGGACATAAAAAGAGAAGGTAACTGGATGAATGTGAAGATGCTTTTATTACTGAAGTTTATTACAAGAGGAAGAGAAAATAGAAATTATTCTTAAGTTTATTACCATTTTAGGCTCCCTCATCCATCACATCCACTGTGTCTATGGGTGGTTAGTCCATTAGTTTGTCAGTTTATATATCCATTCTGTAGCTTCCCAGTTGCCTATGCATTATTACTAGACAGACTACATAAGGAACACTACAGGTTTCCACTTCATCATCCCATCTTCCTTTGGGTCAAATATTGGTCCGTGTTTTACCATCAAAATGTTTCTTTCAAAAGCGCCTCGAAAATCTTTTTCTCAATGTTCAGTGGTTACTTTATATAAAAGATCCCAATAAGTAACTTGTTGTTCTTGTGATCCCTAGAGTCTCCAAAAGGAGAACAGGAGCCAGAGCCTTCAGTTATCAGTTATCTCCTGTGGAACCATCTTCCAGTCTGGGTCCAGGAGGCAGACATCCTCTCTACATTTAAGAGGAGGCTTAAAACTTTCCTTTTTGATAAGGCTTAGAATTAAGGCTGGCTTAGGCTAGTCTTTAGCTCTGCTGCTATAGGCCTAGACTGCTGGGGGACTTCCCATGATGCACTGAGCTTCTCTCTCCTCCTCTCCCTCTCCTTCTTTACACATCTCATAATAAATTCATGTTACTAACTTGACTTCTTCCCCGGAGTCTTTGTACTTTCTCATCCCGCAGGTTACCAAGGACTGTCATTGTATTTACAGCTGGGATCATGGTTGACAACCACTGACATCATCATCATCATCATAATCATCATCATTATAATTATATTATTATTACTATAACTATTATTATTATACTGAGCAACAGTAGAAACAGATGTTTATTTTTTCATGTCATGCCATCCTGTTCATATTAAATATCAAAGGCGGCTTTATTCACCCTCTAGCCATAAAGAAAAATCATTTTTGTGCATTTTCGTGTTTACAAGTCAAAAAGTGTGGATGGTGGGACAGAGAACAACAACTACAGTCAATAACACATGTGACCACCTCCAGCATTTATCACAGCATCACATCTCCTATGCATGGAATTGATAAGATGTTAATCTGGACTTGTAAGATGACATGTCATTCTTCCTGCAGTGCTGTGACAAGTTGTTCATGTGTTGCTGGAGCAGGATCTCTCTCTCTCACCTGGTGATCCTGAACATCCCACAGATGGTCTGTTGGGTTGAGATCTGGTGAATATGCTGGCCAAGGAAGGACAGCGACATTGTTCTGGTCCAGGTAGGATCCTCCTGACAGACATGAGCCACATGTGGTCTGACATTGTCATACATGAAGGTGATGCCTGATTGCTGTATCCTGGGAATGACATGTGGACCTAGGACCGTATCTCAGTAACTGATAGCTGTCAGTGTACCGTGGATGTGGACAAGGTCTGACCACCATCCATTAGCAAAGGCTCCCCACATCATCACATCACCACCAAAACGGTCCACTTCCTGGATGTATGCTGCAGGATAGCGTTCCCTACGGCGACGATACACAGGCCTACGACCATCAGCTCTGTGCAAGTTAAATCTGGTCACTGATCGTGATCTAATCTGATCACTAAATGTGGTCTGCCTCCACTGTGCAATGAGCCATAACATCTGTAACATCTGTGCTACACGTGTCTGCAGAGTTCAGACCATCAGCATCATCAGCATCCCAAATGCCTGGTCATGTAAGTTTTGTGGAAGTCATGACATCATCAGTTGTTTCAGTGTGACATTAATTAGACCCAGGATTTTATTGCCTATGCCAGCTGTTTTCAATCATGCAGAAAAAAATCTCACCAACATCATCGTTTACTCTGAAATGCACCAATGACTATGTTATGATGAAATGATGATTATTCATGATTTAACAGGTTTTGGTTGTTGGTACTTAAAAAAAGTCCTTTCTATGTATCACATGCTTGTTGGTTTCAGTAGATTAGGTTTAGTGAAAGGAAAATATTGGGTTTTTAAAATCATGCGTTTCTACTGTTGCTCAGTATATTATCATTATTAATATTATCATTATTATCATCAGTGTCGTTATTGTAGTAGTTATTATAAATACTATTAATCGTAATCTTTCTATTACTGTTATTGTTATTGTGGGTGCTCATGTCTGTGTCCTTGTTCCTGACTCCCTCTCTCTCTCCCCAACTATCTTCCCCATCTCTTTCTCTCCCCATCTTTCTCTCTCTATCAATCTATCTCCCCATTTTTCTCTCTCTCTCACCCCAACCAGTCAAAGCAGAGGGTCGCCCACCTTGAGTTTTGGATCTGCTCGATGTTTCTGCCTGTTAAAAGGCAGTTTTTAGGGTGTTCGTTCATTTCTTATGGCATGAATTTGACAAAATGATTTGCTCTTTGCTCTGCAGTGTTTGTTATTACAATACATCACACTACTTTATTTTATCACCCTCTTGCATCACCCAGGCAGGACGTAACTGACCATGTGAAAGACTTAACTCATGATGCCATAGTGTTGTATAAGTAATCATTTTCTAAAGAACTAATTACTGCTTAACTTATAATTATTCAGAACACATTTAAACACAGGTTACTTGTTCTTATCGCGTCAAACACATTGTCTCGAGGTATGCTGGGAAACACCACCCGCCTATCCAGAACACACTACAGTATCTATTTATCCATTGTGTAAAACCACAGGGGTTGTTTAAACTGCCATTAAACATTTATTTTCAAAGGTCAAAAAACATCAGCTACCCAACATTTAATAGGACAGCTGCAGAACAATGAACAATACATGTGAATCTATTCTGGTGTGTGATATTTTTTGGGTGTTCGTTCATGAGGGGCCTGCTCTTCTTGGAAAGTGCCTTGAGATAACTTTTGTTATGATTTGGCACTACATAAATAAAATTGACATGACTTGACTTAAATAGCACTGCCACTCCCTCGTACATTTTACATATATCTTTAATCAGCTCTAAATCTAAATTTCGGAGACATGTTCTCAAAATGTATTAAATCTTCTTGTGACATGTTTTCATACTCATCTATATTTTTAACCACATAAAACCACAGCTTTAGTGGATTAAAATCTCTGCAGAACACCTTGAAATGGTGCTTTTATTTTGCAGTGGCCCCACCCTTTGATTCCCTAGAGAATTACATGATGGATTGAGTGACTATGTTGTGTCAAAGCTAGTCGATAACCTTCGTTCTTCCCTCCAGCGGCTCAGCAATTAACCAGCAGCAGCGGATGAAGACAAGAGATCAGTAAGGAGGCTAAGCCCTACCGATCAACTCCATGTGCGTGTGTGTTTGTGTTTGCTTGCTGCTCATATTTGTGTATCTCCTTTTCTGTCTCTTAATGTGAAGGCTGAACTGCATCGACACAGAAAATCATTATGTCCTGCTCTGCTTCTCTGACTCTTCATCCCTGCTCTGCCTCTTGATGAAATACTGGATCGAAGGCATAATTGGAAATTCATTAGAAGTGCAGTATTTAAAGTGACATATGACTTGTAATATTTAATGCTATAAAACATCAGGAGAGCAAGAAACGTTGGCTAGTATCCTGAGGGCCCATATGATTGCATTTTAATACATAGCTAATGCTAATTTGTTTTATCTATGACTCATTTAGGATGAAGCTTCAGCACATTCACACATGTAAAATCTGTCATGTCTGTCTCTTTTTATTCATTTGGATCGCTAACCATACCATCAGTGTCACTCATGCTTAACCTCCACTAAGCCCACAACAGCTACTTGTCTCTGCGGATCTTGGCCCAGACTTACCCCCTCAAATCCAGGTCGCCTCCACTAAATCTAGGAAACAAGAAGTGCAGGAGGAGGGATCAGTGGTGTCAGGGAGAGGGTTACTGACTATCGATTTGGATGCTCAATTTAAGTCCATTCAGACTGAAGTTTTGACTTTTTGGAGAGATTTCAGAAAATCTAAATAGAAGTGTTCAACACAAACTTTATTCCCACAGAGTGAATGTGCTCACATGTTCAAGTGACAGATTTCATTAAAAAAACAATTCACTACATACATGCCTGTGTGTGCATGAATATTACTTTTTAATTTGGATGCATGGATGTATGCTTTCTGTCAGAAAACATTGTTTTACAGTAGGCGTAGAAAGAAGTAATGCTGGTTTGTTGTTTCCTGTATTAGATTGCTATGTATTTATATATATATTTTTCTTTTTATATATCTGTAAATATAAAAAGAAGAATATTAAGAGGAGTTTTTAACAAAAAAAATCTGATAAAAATTAACACCACCAGTGGAGCCGTTTAAAATAACAGGAGAATAAAATGTGGACTCTTGAATATCCATCCATTTCTGTGCTTGTTCGGCAAATAATGGACTTCCTGTTACGACCGCATTCATCCGCATCAGGCCCCGGAGTGAAAACACTGTCTGAATGGGGCTACAGACAGCCATCAGCAGCACCGCCAGCAGCCTGTTAAAGCTGGATCGCTCAGTCAGTCTATACATCTATTTTAATATTGATTAAACAGCCATAATGTGCAAATACACATTACTTTGTAGATGGTAAAAGCAAAGGTATATCTTTGTAACCAAGTAATTACAATTGTGGGCAAAGATGTGTTTGCAGTCATATAATCTTCTATTTTTCCCAATATCTTTTTGTGTTTGATGTGTTCAATGTCTTTGTTTAAACCTATATTGAGATGCTAGACTCTAAGATTTATCTTGGTTTATATACTGAAATTACTAGAGTACCTACAGAGTGCCCTTAATTCCAAGGGCCACCTCTATAAAAATTATCATTGAAATCCATTCCAGAAATTTCTCAGATATTCTGCTAACTGAGTGTGTGTGTGTGTGTGTGTGTGTGTGTGTGTGTGTGTGTGTGTGTGTGTGTGTGTGTCTGTGTGTGTGTGTGTCTGTGTGTGTCTGTGTGTGTGTGTGTGTGTGTGTGTGTGTGTGTGTGTGTGTCTGTGTGTGTGTGTGTGTGTGTGTGTGTGTGTGTGTGTGTGTGTGTGTGTGTGTGTGTGTGTGTGTGTCTGTGTGTGTGTGTGTGTGTGTGTGTGTGTGTGTGTGTGTGTGTGTGTCTGTGTGTGTGTGTGTGTGTCTGATGGCTCTAATTGGCAGACCCATGCTGACCACAGAGGATGGTGGTGAGCGGGGCAGAGAGAGCAGAGTGGATAGGTGGTAATGTGAGATGCATTTGAAAGATGATGTGGTGAGAGAGAGAAGAGGATGTTCACGGAAATTGCACAGGGGGAGAGTGGTCGAATGAGAGACATAAATAAAAGTGGAGAAACACAGACAGGGAGACATTAAAAAGGAATATGATGGAGGAAAGACCTGGGGGAGAGAGAAGGGGGGTGGTATGGGGGGAGATCAAAAGGAACTTCCTTCATCTGTTGCCTTGGGCTGTAAAACGTCTTTTAACAGCACATGAAATTGCACCAGTCCCACATGCTCACACAATCCTTCATGCTCACACAATCCTTCATGCTCAGATGTGGTTGCTCTTTTGATCTTCCTCTGCCTTCCTCAGCCACACCTTCCCTCTCACTCTGCAACAGGAAACACAAGGCAATAAAAAGATGATGAGGGTCTGTCAGACCGGAGATTCAATCAGAGAAGGAAACCCCTGTCTCACATTTTTACCTCTGTCAAGGAGGTTATGTGATCGGTTCAGTTTGTTTGTTTGTTTGCAGGATTACGCAAAAACTAATGGACAGATTTTCATGAAATTTTCACAAAAGATGGACCGTAGCATATGCTAGAGGTGATTAGATTTTGGTGAGAGATGGGTCTGGTACTGCTGGAATGAGGGTCTGTGTCCACCAAAGCGTTTTTACACAGCTGAAAATACAAGGTGCTCTTCCGAAAACGCCCAGCTGGGAGTGCTTGTGAGCGCTTTGGAGGCGCAGTGTTTTTCAGTTGAGGCGCTTTGGTTCCTATGATACAAAAATACCACGGAAGTAATTTGTGTTGCAAGTTTTGTGGATAGTTTGTTTTATTAATAAATACTGAGTGTAAAAATGGCAGCACAAGGTAGAGGAGTTGGCTCTGGATGAAGGGAAGTCTGGAGGAAGTAGGGAGAGGGGATGGACCCGCAGGTCTATGTGGGTCCCGCCCCTCCTCCGCTGTGATTTACCGACTGGGTAGAAAGAAGGAAATTAAAAATAATTAAACAAATAAGCTGGCCTCAGGAAAAAATGCTTTGGTGGACACAGGCCCTAACAATTATGTCGAGGATTGTTGGGCCTTGGCGGAGGTTTGCGCTCTCCGAGTGCTCTTGTTATTGTTGCAATCTCTCTATTATTGCTGTTATTATTGTTGTTGCTGTACATCTCTCTTCCTCATCTCTTTTTCACCTCTCTCTCTTTGTCTTTCTTTCTTTCTTAACTCTACCAGTAGAGGCAGAAGGTAGTTTTTCCTCCTCAAGTGTTCAGTCATGGAAGAGTTGTTGGGTCTCTTTAGAATAAAGAGTGCGGTCTAGACCTGATCTTTTGTCATATGAGACAACGTTTGTTGTTTTTTGTGGCTATATGAATAAATATTGACCTCACTTGATCTTAAAGGCCATTTTTCCATCCGAGCTTTTCATTCTTCTGATAAAATGCAATAAAAATCTTTTCACTGTCTGTTTCTCATTAGCTGTGGGCCCTGCAGGCAGGTGCCGACAGAGAAATGAAGTCAAACCAAGAGCCTGTCCTCTGTCATAGTCGACTTTTGTGTTGTTTAATCCCATTTATTTTGATCTCATCCCATTTATTTTCCCTTTAGATTGACCTCCCACCATTCATTTTCCATTATATACTGTTCATTTGTTTTGTGGCCCCTCATCTCACCCTTCATTAAGGTGGCAGCTAATAACATGAAAGGTCCTCTCTGGACTCCTGTAGAAGCCTTGGCGATGCAACAAGACGAACTCCGAGGACCTGCTCCCTCTGTAGATATAAAAGGTTCATTCTTAGGGTGCAAAAACATAATCCTTCAAGTGATTATGCACAAATGAAAACATTAATAATCCTTCACACTGAACCTCCAAACATTATTGTAAAAACAAGGAAGGGACCTTCAGAAGTGGGAACTGTCAGTCATTAGGGCCGCCATACTTTTTCCTTTCATGCCCATTATCTCACACTTCCTCCCTCTCATTTATTCTGCCTCCTCACCAGGCTGATGTAGTGAAACAGCTCACCCCCTCAGTGTCTCCCTCCTCCTGCCTCCTCACCAGGCTGATGTAGTGAAACAGCTCACCCCCTCAGTGTCTCCCTCCTCCTGCCTCCTCACCAGGCTGATGTAGTGAAACAGCTCACCCCCTCCGTATCACCCTCCCTGCTCCATCAATCTCCTGCCTCCTGCCTCCAGCCTGACAGTCCTCCTCCTCCTTCTCTCCCAACTCATCTTCCTCCATTTGTTATCCTCTCTCTCCGTCTTTCAGCACCATCCTACCTTGAAACCACCAGGGTGCTCTGTTGCCATGACAGCAAAGGTGATGTCGAGGCAAGAGATTAGTGAACCCATGTTTAAACTTTTGTTTGGTTGCATGTGTCTAAACTGCACATACACACTCACACACAAACACACACACTCATTTTAGCCGCAGGTAGTTGTAGTGTTGTAGTCTCCATTGTGTAGCACAACAGGATCTTCTTATCTTGTTTGCTTCCTGTCTCAAGGATAGACACCTGTGGCACTCATGTCGTTGCCATGGCAACCTATATGGCTCCTTTACCCGGTCCTTCATTGGTTGAAATGCCCCAGGTTGTGTCTTGATTGGATGGAGGCTGCAATTTATTAACATTTCTTCAAACCTATGTTTGAAATTTAAGCTCAAGTCAAGTTAAATTATTTCAAAGAACCAGTGTAAGATGAAAACATGAAAATGTTCATTAGTCACAAGCTTTTTTACATCAATGACCTCTAAACTAACAAATTAGGCCACAGGCACCATTTAAAAAAAGAATTTATCTCAGTTTCCCACAACTGATTTTGCTTTTATATATATTTTTTGTCATTACAGAAAGACTGTAAATCCATGTCTTAAATATTCATACATTCTGTATTATGTCCCATATGGATGGAATGATTGTGAGAATAAATTATTCTCCTCTTTGCTTTTCCTGGAAGCCACTTAGGGATCCATTTTGAAAGCAATCTTGTGATACTGTCCATTTATCCAGATAAAGATGATGATTCAAAAAATAAAGTAATATTTCATATTTGATCATTTTTATGATGGATTTTCTTTTTCTTTCACCCGCCTTTAATGAAATAAACCCCAGACTAAAGGTTGTAAATCTGAGGCTTGCCTCCCCAGGGTGACACACATCTGGAGGCACAAAATGGATTTCTCAATAATTGTCTATATTATATATTTATCTGCAGATTGTAGCTGTTGCAGACTGTTCTCTAATAATGCTTTTGTCAAGCTTAGCTTTTGAGCACCAACCACAGTCATTACATTTGCTTGACAATTTAATCAAAAGCCCCTTTACACAGCTTGGTCAATGTTGCCCATTTATTGCACCTCAATGTTCTGTGTTAACATTACAAATTGCTCTTCTGCATGAAGGATGAGGAACAGAGTACATGAGACACAGATGCATGTGGCTCATGTTGTAATTTATTTGAAAAGCCAGAATACAGCAGGATAAACACAGTTTTTAAAGAGTGAATCCTAAAATCTCATCAACAACAACAGTTTGATTACTGTATTTTGGCCTGCTAACAAACAGCAGATCTAGTTTTCTGTATCCATGGGTACAAAGAGGAAATGCAGGAACTATTTGTAACAGTGAACTCTCTTTTTTGCTACCGCAATGTTTTATGGGTTCTTCTCAGTGGCGGCACCTTAGATGACGTTTAATAACAAATAATCCATTTAAACTGCAGCTTTGCAACTAATAAAAAAACACCAAACACAACACACACACTCCAACTCTGTGTGTAGCAGGCTTCATCTGGTCCAACAAGCTACTGCTGATAAGGGAGAGAGAGGAAATCAGTCCAACATAAAACACCTGTTATAATGAACTCTCTCTCTGTCCATAATCCCACTTCCCTGAACCGCACATACACTCTCTCACCTGATACTGAGCACAAACCACACTTGTCACCACACTACTTAAGAGATATAGAATAAGAGAGAGATAAGAATGATAGATGTTTTTAGACAGCAGAGATTACAGGGGGGGGGGGAGTGAATGGAAATGGATGGAAACCAGCTGCACAGTTTCATGGGAGCTTTTTTGGTATGCTATGCTAATAATTGGCCACTGCTGTAGCGGATGCTGATTGGTCAGTAAATCCCAGGGGCATGCTTCATTTTTTTTTTTGGTTGGTTCACCCATGAGCCAAGATCAATCCTCTCAGATATGAACAACTCCCAGTGGATGAATACTAATGATTTTATTGACACTCCTGACCTTTCCTTTGGTGCAGGTCAGAATCTACATGTTAAACCAAGAATTGCCTTGAAATCACTCAACACTTTTATGATATGACATACTACTTTAGGGTTGACAGATTATCCAACATTATAGAAGGTATAGCCAGCCTTGTGGTTGGGCCTCCCATAATCTGTAGATTTTTTTTTGAACCAAACACAAAAGCAGCTGATTAGTTCGTCTTGCAGGGCTGTTAAGTGAATGAAAGCCTGCAGACATTCAGCCTCCCAGATTAACTATGCATTTGAATGAAGCAGTTCCATTTAGAGCCCATTATGCATTGACTAATTGTTGCAAAATTAAAAGAAATGCTTGCAGAAACAATCCTAAACTGACTTTTTAATATGCTGTGTCATTCTGGTTGCCAAATATTCAGCTCCAGTAACGTGATGATTTGCTCCCATTAGCTAATGCCAGCCGTTTTCCTTCTAATGGGTCCAACCTCTGACTAATTTATTTCTCTGTGCTCTCAAAGGCAGCCTTCAGTCCCCATTGAAATGAGGGAACTGTGTGTGGGTGTTCACTTGTGCAGTGTTATAAGCATCAAGACAGGGTCTATGATCTGGCCTGCTCAGAGCATGCTCTAACATTTCTTATAATAACGTGTCTGTGTTTAGTATGCATGCAGTTCATGCAGAATGACTCCCTATGTGTGTGGTGTGTGTGCCAAATGTAAAGGTCTCAGTGAAACTTGTCTAATTATCTGCAGTGAACGTCTTTCTCACAGTGACTCACGGAGGGGGTGGGGACATATTTTACAGATGGGGACATCTTTTACAGATGGTTTCAAAAAGGAGCACAGTCACACCGACTCAGGAGGACAACACAATGACTGTGACTCAGAATGGGTTGAACTTTGCAGTGGAGGAAGCTAAGCTCCAGGGAAAACAAGTAAATCTATTACTAGATGAACCAAAATTGGCTTTTATTCACTATTTCACATTTCTATTTTGGGTTATAAAGCTTAGCAACAGAGGTTGGATCACATCTTACTTAAACGTGGCCCTATATGGAGATAAAAGAGAGCAAAAAAGCATCCACCCGATGTCGGATGCCGGAATAAAAACCTGTAGGTCAGGTGTTATGGTGACTCTATTAGATGTCTGTTTGTACGTATAGCCTTGAGATGGACTGGCAACCTATCCAAGGTAAAAAGACAACGAAGGAAGGGCACGAACAACTGGTAGTTTTACACCTGCTATTGGTGTGTCTACCCCTCTATTTCCATTTGCAAAGTGTCCAGAAAAAGAAGACAAGAAGAGATGAAGAGAAAAAGAAGTTGATCTCATTTTCTAAACCAAACCTTCTAAACCCAGCAAGTTCTCATCCCTCATCATTATTTAGAAACAATAACAAAATGGGTCATGGTAGATGTAGTCTAGTGAATTTCAAAATTGTATCTTAAAAACTGAATTTTTGACAGAATTTCTATCCTCGTGTAAACAGTGGCAGCCAATAAGAAAGAGAGCATCTCTAAACATCAGTTCCTCAGTTGTGGAGCAATCAGTCTTTGCAAAAATACATTTCAGACATCTCTATATTGTCAAGATGACATCCACAATTTTTGTGAATTTTGTGTTGATAGCTGAATTTTTAACAGAGTTTTGCAACATGCCTTTTCATGCATCCCTGCTGATGTCATAATGTATGATAATGTGAAGCTGGCGATGGTTTCCTCACTTGGCAGGCAGCTCAGGAAGATCAGGACTTGCTCTTTGTGTCTAAGGATGTGAGGCTGGCTGGAACACACACCAACATCTTATATCTAGTCAGGCATTGTGCTGGGAACCACCTGCCCTCCATGTTTTACATGTATCCTTCTTCCTGCACACCTGATTCCAATGATCAGCTCTTCATTAAACAGAAGCCCGATTACAAGCCGTTCATTTAATCAGGTGCTCCAGCAGGCAAACATCTCAAACATGCATGTTTTTTGAGCAGTTCTGCTGACAAACCCTCATTTGTCTCCATCATTTCCTTCGTTTAATCTTCCTCATCCTCCCTTTCATCTTCCTCTTGTATGGACATACATGTGTACAGCACTCAAGATAGCTCAAAATGAACATGATGAGCCACTGGTGGCGATGGTGGTTAGTTCCAGGCAGAACAAACATAATTCTTCCCCCTTTAAATGCCCCGTCCTGACTCACTGATGTGCAGCAGCTTTAATTTCAAGGTCCTTATTTCCATTTCTTGGTCACACATGAATGTTGTGCAGACAGTTCTCTCTCTGTCCTGCATTTTAAGCAACCTCTTTCAAGTTGTTGAATACTTTTCTGGTGTATTCTGCTGAAGGTTTCGGTCTCAGTCATTCCAGCCTCCCCATTCCTGTTCTTTTACGTCTTTTCGTTTAACACAAATGACCCTCAGATATCCTCCTAGACTGTCTGCAAACCCACGCATATCAGTTATGCACAGACTCATCTCGCTGTGTCCTAAACAAACTTCTCACCTGCTCATGTCTCTCGTTTCAGTCTCCCATCACGTCATCTTCATATCTCAGCATACTGTAATGCAATGTCATCCCTCTCCACACCTCCTCCATGTCAGGCTATGTAACTCTTGACTCACCTCTGATTCCCCCCAGCCATCTATTTACTCCCTCCCCTACCTCTGCAGTCTCACTTTGAAAACTTTCCTCTCCTCTATCCTTCACTCCACCCTGCACATTAAACTTTATGAGGTGTGCTTCAGAGGAGTGATGTGCATGCCTTGGACTTGATGCTTCAGGTCTGGCTCAAAATCTATTTTACGGTGCATTTCAGAGACGAGGAGGAGAAGTTCAGTCCTAGTCAAGTTATGCATAGGAGTTTATACATCGTAAGACTCAGTCACTGCCAGGCTGTACAAGTGTAGAAGAGATGTTATAAATGATGTGTAATAATAAATTACAATCCTCGATCACAGCATCTAAACGCAAAGTAAGAAACGCTAATTGTGTCATGCAAAATTTTAAAATACATAATACTAACTTCAAAATACATGTTTATCCATAAAACATACATTTACAAAGGATGGATGATTAACTTTAATATATCACTTGCCTTTGATAAAGCAGTGCTATAACTTACATATTATTTACATCATTAGTAAGACATTCATTACATTATGAAGCTTTACTGGTGCAATCCAGTTTGAATCTGCAGTGCAGAACTGTTGTCAGTGGCAGTGAGCATAATTACACTGTCGAGGTGCACATGTCTCCATGGGCTCCATCATACTCCTGTGCTGCATCCGAAATCAATACATAATCAATATGCATACCATCATTGCCTTCTGTGTGAATAAACAGTAATATGTGTGTTTTCACAGCACACATGACGTCACTTCCTGGTAGCCTCGCTGCCGTTTGGAGATGCATATCTATGGCAGCAATGATCTAATTTAAATTACATATTACACCTATTAAAGGGAAACCATGAAATGTTTTATTGATGTTTTATTGATGTTATATCTGATCTGTGCTGGTCACTGGTCGCCATTGTAATATTGATTGTGTTGATGATGGTATTATTACCCTGAAAATATTATGCATTTACATGCTATTGGTTTCATAATGAGGTTTCAGACATGCTAAAAATCTTGTAATACTGTTTTAGCCTACTAAATAGCATGTTAGTATGAATTTTTAGATGCAGCCCTGGATGCTATAATCTAATCCATCACTATGGTTACTCCCCCCGCCCCCCATCAGCTCTGCCAAACCAGTCTCTACTGATTGACACTTTGTTACTGGTTTGGTGGAGAGTTGCCATAAACTTCATTTTAAAATCGTAAAATACAGAGAGATTAATCTGGTGTCTTATTTAGCACTGTGTGAACTCATTTGGCAAAAGGCTTGAATCTAACAAGCATTTATTTAAATCACAGCGCTGTAAGTTTGAAACCAGCAAGTAGTTTTAGATTTATTTATTTATGAATCGTTGGTTCAGTTCAATTCCACCCGAGATCAGTCTCTAATTCACAAAAAAGAAAAAAGAAAAAGAAGAAAAATCATACCCATTTTCACTTTTTATCACTAAGAAACATGCAGCATAGAAAGACACGGATGATTTAGAGCAAGAGGAATTCTGGTCAGTGGTTACAGGAAGCATTATTAAGAACAGAGATGTCTCATTTGGTTCCTAGAAGTTCCCTAATTAGGACAAATCCATCTCTTGTACAGACACACACACACACACACACACACACACACACACACACACACACACACACACACACACACACACACACACACACACACACACACACACACACTCACACACACACACACACACACACAGAGAGAGAGAGAGAGAGACTTTGAAATCTAGGCAGACACCCACACTCACTCTGCTCTCCGTGATTTGATTTCTGTATCTGCCTGAGTCAGATTGACTTGACTCTAACAATAGGATCTATACAGGCCACATGTGATGTAGACGACAGCGTGTGTCATCTGTGCTAAGTATAGTGATTGTATTTGCAGACCAAAGATCAGGTTTACATCAGAGGAGGCACACATTGATTAGACCCTGAGGGACTAACTGCTGAAGGCTGTCAGTGCACATGTCCATGCATGCTAACATACTGTATGCTGCTTCACATACTAGAACTAGAACTGTGAAGGACTTCCTCTATCTCTACTTGAAGCAGCCGAGTGATTCAGGAAGTGTGTGGAAAAAAGCAAAGGAAGGTTTTAGCCTGTTGCAAACAGAGAGATATTGTTGTGTATTTATTGTTTCAGACATCTTGTGTTATTTCTTTTAAAAATAGCATTTTATTCCTCACCCTTTTATTATATCTTGTTGCCTCGTAATTATGGGCCCAGTGAAACAAAGAGGGACAGAAAGAGTTCAAATATAATTTTAGGTTGTGTTCACATGAATGCTTGGGAGAAGTTGTTTATCAGTCAACACGTGTGTACAAGAGATTAGGTGAAATGTGTGTGGGTGATTTGATGACAGGGGGTTTGGGGAGGTTTCATAATAAACCCGAATAATTAAACATGCATTAAATGATTTTTTTGGCCACTTGAGGGCAGGACAACAAGACAGGCTCAATATGTTCTGCACCTTATAAAGTCGATATGATGAATGATTTAACAAACTGTTGCTAATAGCTTAAGTCCTGCTGCAGGTCTTTTGTTCTCCTCATGAACCTGCTGGTAGCCCTGCCACGCCCAGGTGATGCAGCCACTGTGCCTTGAGCTTTGAGTAAACCCTGCTTCCAGCTGTATCTCCACAAACTCTCAGTGCTCTTCTACCTTTTTGTATCCTTTTCCTTGCTTGTGCAAGGCAGGAATTTCTTCTCTTAACTGGATTTAGCCACATTGCTAATATACAGTAACATGTAATATGAATCTGTTCATTTAGTTAAGGTTAATTTCATTAACCATTAACCAAAGTCTATGAAGGATGGCAAAGTTAATTTGATTGGCCAATGTGTCTCTTATGAGGGTATGAATAATTATCAGCCTGTTATTAAAAGGAGCATTTTGTGTTGAATGTGGAAAAAACACTTGTAGTATCTAATGTAGCTCTATTTGTGTCATGGTCCTGCGTTTTGAGTTTGTTATTTCCTGTTTTATTTTGAAAATGTTGTTTTCCCTGCTGTCTTTTACTTTACAGTTTCTGTCTTTGGTTTTTTCCTCCGTTGAGAGTGTTCCTGATTTTCACCTGTGCCCCTTCCCCACCTGTTCTCCCAATCCTAACACACAATGTGGGTTGAATCATTTTGTTTCACCTGTAAAAGGGTTAATGCAGCTTCAAGTAAATATATATATATATATATATATATATATATATATATATATATATATATATATATATATATATATATATATATGTGTATTTTATTCTTTTATGACCATGGTATGAATTAAATTGCATTTTATTATCGCTATTATAACACTGATTATTTGAATCTGCTTATTTAGGTTCAACACAACCAATGCGTTCTGCTATCAGATATGTGAGATGTTCACTTGTTTGCTAATTATAATTATAATTATAATTATATATAATTATCAGCATTGACTTATCAATCAAACAAGAACAGCTGTTACATTTCAGCATACTCGAGGTGAGGACCCAAATGCAAACAATTTAGTATAAACAAATATATATAATTAGTTTGCCCAAATAAACAGGCAAACTAATTATATATAATTATAATTCTATGTAATTATATATAATTCTCTTACATATAAAAACTCGGGGTGAGATCAGACACTGGAGGGGAGAGGAAGAGGGGAGAGGAAGAGGGGAGAGGACGGAGAGACGGAGGATCTAAAAATACATGTCTTGGTTTTCTCTATATTTTTAAGATCATGCTGAGCCAGCTGCCCCCCCTCCAAACCACTTTACTGATATTAAATTCACAGATGATGACCTCATCCTGGAGCACTTAGCCACTCAGCACTTATTACATCATCAGACTTGGAATGGGGCTTGATGATGTCATCCCCAGGGTGTTTTAAGTGAGGACACACACACTCATCTATGTATTGTAAAATTATAAAGGCTTTTCCCTTGTGTGACATTAAAGAATGCATTCCATTAGCAACAAATAAACTAAAATAATTCATATTGGTAATAATATTATTGGAAATATGAAGACACACAAGTAATTCCATATGGTTATTAAATAAAGACGGCAAACTCAATTGTTTTCTCAGAACTTGCCATATTTTATAGTAAGGTACATACATTTACACTTCAGCTGTCTTTGTGCTCACAGTAAGGGGACAAAACACCGACAGTAAACAGTATGTAGCTCATATCTCTTCAGAGCTGACACATACACACACAAGCACCCATACAAACCAGAGGCTGCATCAGCAAAAGCACTCTCATATGGAAACACACATACACACACACACACACACACACACACACACACACACACACACACACACACACACACACACACACACACACACACACACACACACACACACACACACACACACACACAGCTAACTTTCCCCAGGGCACTCAGTCTTTTCCAGTCTTTTCTCAAACCACCTAATTTAGGCTTCCTTGCTCTTAAGTAATGATATATGAAATACCACTTATACCTACAAAACATGTCCAACGAATCAACTATAAGAGTACAAAACAAAAACATAAATAAAAGCAATCTACATCTTTATGAAGAAAACGTTGTCATTATAAAATAAACTTTAATAATCCACATTTTTACAGCATTGTCGGATGTGTTTCATTCTGCTTTTCACACGATGGTCTCGGTTACTATTTACAAGAGGAAGAGCTGAAGAACGGAGAGGAAGAAGGAGCAGAGAAAGAAGAGAAGAAGAGCAATAGCGACACTTAAGACATTCTGTGCTGCACACAGTTACAGTGATAATTGGCTGTTGCCATAGAGATGATGTTTCATGGTACCAGATGATTTTCGGTGATAGTCTTTGGGAGCGTTTAAAGCTACAGGGTTCCCTCTGTCATGCCCCGCCTTCCCTGCTGAACCCCAATAACTTCAAAGATATGTGATAGAATGATTGATTGATAGATGACATCACTTCAAAATGACCACCCCCACAACGTCATAGTCCCCGCCCCTTTGTTTCCCACCCACCCTCACTGAAAAGTCCAATGGATACTGGCTAGCGAGATGTTAAATCCATTCCATCCTCATCCCATGTCTCTCCAGACCAGATCAGACATAGACCACAGAATCCACCAACAACCTGGCGTCCTAATCCTCCGACAGGCCGTGCCACTTGGCGATCTGGCGACGCGGGTGGTCACAGATCTCCCTCCAGTGCTCACCGGGGGTGCCCGCTGCTGACGTGCCCAGCACCAGGCGGCCGATGATGGGGTTGGGGCAGCGTGAATTGCCTGTGTCTGAGTCCATCAGCAGCAGCTCCACGCTGGTGTCCCCAAGGCCCTCGTCGGACGGCAGGTCAAAGACGAAGAGCTCGTTGAAGACCGGGTTGGGGGAGCACTTCTTCACGTGGGTCTTTTTCTTGCACACGCGTTTCTTCCCGAGGTACATGTTCACCTTGACATATGGATCTAAAGATGCAGAGTGACAAGAGCAGATGAACAAAGTAAGAACAGGAGCAAAAGATATGGTGAATATCCATCCCTGCAGTGGTTGCAGAGTGGCATATTATTCCAAGCAAGATAAATACGGCAATCGATAGAACGGAAATGATGGATGGTAGTAATGAGGACAAAAGAGGCAGTCTGTGTGTATCTATCACATCCCGATCAGTTTTCTTTCGTGCAGCCACTTTGTCATTACGGCAACTATCACAGCATCTAAAGTAGTCTGGGCTGCATGGCAGGAGGTGCAGAAAGATTTTTGGTCTCCTCTGTTTGCAGCTGTGTGAATTAAGTACATGCACATGTGCATTTAGGTGAATAGCATCTTAAAAGTCACCGTTTAAGCTGTACGTACCTGTAGGTCCATTATTTTCGGTCTTGGGCAGGTTGCGAGCTTTGAGGACGACCACAGTCAGAGTGTTGGTGGTGGACTGGTAACACAGGGACAGCAGTAACTCACCTCGGCCTGAGGACTTCTGTGGAGAGACCAGGGAGGGGTGGATGGGTGAGAAATGGAGGGAGACAGAGTAGGGATGAAAAATGTTAATGGAGAGATGATGAAAGGAGACAGAGAAGAAGAGACTTTCAGAGATGTTTATCCACATCCAAATCAGACATGTATGTGTATGGGGGTGTGTGTAAAGAAAACCTTCCACTGGTGCTGACCCTGTTTATTGCCATAGATTGTGTATGCAAAGAAGACAATAGTGTCCTATTGTGGTTAATATATTGTTGATTAAGGGTGAACCCATTGCCTCCTATTGTATTTACATCACGTTTTACTATGTAAAAATAACAAATTCCTTATGAGGCGGCTGTGGCTCAGAGGGAGAGGAGTCGTACGTTTATATGTATGTGGTACAGTATATCCTAATAGGGTGTGGCAATTAACAGGTCTATGTAATAACTAATGGCACACTTTGAAGTGTACACCTCCACCAAAGCTGAATAATCCTACACGTCTGTTAAACTTTCCCCAGCCCTCCACAAAGTCTCCTTTAAATTGGTTCAGGAGTTTTTGTATAAGTAGGGAAAATGTTTGATGACAAACAAATTCATGGATCCACCCCTTTATCTGGATCAGCATCAAAATTCAATGGGTTCTTTCCTATGGAAATCTGTCCAGTAGTTGTTGTTTTTGTTTTTTGTGTGTTTTTTTTGGTATAATAATAATAATCCACCAGCTACAAGAAACAAACAAACAAACAAAACTGTTGCCAAGTGTTTGCTCATGGGGGATTGTTGGGTCTAATTAAAGAGTCAGTCTAGACCTGCTCTTTTTAGAAAGTGCCTTGATTTAACTTTTGTTGTGATTTGCCATTATACAAGTAAAATGGACTTGAATTGAATTGAATAGAATTGAAAAACATGGCCTCTTTGGTGGAGATAAAACTTTATCTACTATGAAAAATGCTGTTGTAAATCATCATTGCAGTGTAATGATGACTTGTAAATGGCTGTCAGCTACATAATCATCACCTGCTTATAAGGTGTCTTCTCATATCTCAGCGAGCACCAAGGTGTGACTGAGACTCTGCGTCAGTGATTTTACTGCGTTACGACTCTGTGGAAAACATCCACATCTGTGTCAACACCCAAGAGAGCTGATGCCTCGGATGCTGCGATCACACCTAGCTCATGGTTGCCATGGGAATTAGAAGTAAGATGCAGACAGCTTGTCCCCCCCTAACCTGATGGTTGTGTGTCTGAATATACGGACATGTTTCTACATCCTCTCTTTCTACTCCGTTCACTTTTGTGTCGTCTTCCAGAGTGAAAACAGGGCGTTGGCTATGCCACTAGTGACAAGACGTGTGAATCCCGTGACCTGCTGTGTGCTCATACATGCACACAGTCACACAAACAAAACCGTGAGGAAGGATCTATGCCATGCAGACGACGAAAGAGCAACCACCCTGTTTGCAAAGGGTTGCTTCTGATTACAAGGAACAATGTACACGTCTCATACAGAGAGGAAAAATGCATTTCTATATCACTATACATCATTTACATATATCCCCACATGGAGATATTAAACACTGGGTGTGATATTCTGTTTAATCCACTGTTCTTTTGCTCTCTGCAAAGTCCTGTAAATCCATCCGAAAGGTTGCTTGCACTGTTTTTGTTTTTACATGAAGTGATTCAGAAGAACCTAAAGAGTGTAAACACTTCTATTAACTATGGCTGATATGCAGCAAAGAAATACAGTAAAAAGAGGCAAAAGCTTTTTTCTCCTTTTTACCAGCAAACATTGCATTCAATAAAAAAAAAGTCCAGAGGAAGAATCCCCAAAGCAATATCACATATTCTAAGACTACATTTACACAGCAGAGGTTTATGAGGAGTGTCTCAGTGTGGAGAATATTAGCAGAGTATTATTCTCTTGATGACAGAAATACAGAGAGAGCTCTGCTAAGAGAAGAAGAAGGGAATGATTCTCGAGTTGCATTCTCCAGCACTCCTCTAGAGTTTATATATATCATATCAAAGATCTTTAAAGATATTATTTACATTCCTCCAGGGAGGAACGTGCACAAACATATCAGCTCAGAGAACAACATAGGCCACAAATCTAGCATTACATTATCATCTCACATTCCATCTGCAAACGTAAAAACGCTCATGCACCAAAGAGCTGCAGTATCCTAAAACACAGAGCTGTGATGAGGATAGAGATATCACCTTACACTCCATCCTTGACAGTAAATGTGATGTAGTGCAAAGGAAAATATACTCATGGGTATTTTCTGCCAGACTACTAATGCATGGTATGTTAGCCTGCATCTCAACATCTGCTGCTGATACTACATGACATTCTACAAAAGGTAAAAATGTCCTAAACGTGCTCCAGCACCTTCATCATCCTCACTAATGCCAGGAACTGACTGGGGCAGAGGTGTATTGACCGCCAGCCCACAGATCCGATAGTGGTGTGGTGTGGATATCCCTCCATCCACTCAATGCACGACAGGAAATGTAACAACATCCATGTGGTTTCCACATTCAAATCTGTGCCTGACTTGCCTCTCGGCCCCTATTTGGATGTTATGATCTTCATTAAATGAAAGACAATCATCCATAATTTGGATCATTCCTTTGTCTCAGCCTTTTGTGGCAGTTATTTTAGAGCAGAAACATGTTATATCTATTCTACATGAACAATGTATTGTGTCTTTTCATGATACATTTAGAGAAGATAATAAGATGAAAGATAACAAATGAAGCAAAAATGATCAAACAAATAAGAGAAGAAACAACCAAGGCTCACAACATCCCATTTAAGAACAGGGTTAGGCTTAGAATCAGCTTTCAGATCCATTAAGGTGCAACAGATCTGATCTCTGTGTCTCCACAGAGTGATACACTTCTATCTGCTCTCTGTCTCAGCCTCATTTAACAAGAGCAGTTTTCTACCAGTAGAGATCGATCCAGTGAAAGTGAACTGCTTCAATACATTTGTAAAATATAGTATTTACATTCAGATTTAAAACTTTTGCTCAAAATGCAGATTAATGCATTAAATTAAGAATTGAATAAATATCAAATATTTTAATTCGATGCATTTCCACTTAGGTGAGCTAGAGAAATCGGCAGGATTTAAATATCATTACATTAAAATAAAGAAATGGATCATTATGTATTAATGTATCTACTGATTAATGGTGTAACATTGGAAGACTGTATCTGTGGTGCTTTTAGGGATGATGCAAGAACATAATATATATAATAATGAGGGAAATGATGATGCTCCAGTCATAATTGGAGTTTTGGAACATATGATGTTAGTTGCAATAAAATAATTTCAAGACACTGTGTGTGTCATAACTCTAATCCCAGTGATTGCACTCAAACACAGCCAATAGCTGACAACAATTTAAAAAAGAAATCATGAATTTATACTGCCCTGCAAAGCCAAAGTGCAGTATCTGCAAAAATTGCAAACTGAGAAAAATGTTTTTTTTCAACAAGTGTAAGCATAAAGAAAACAAATGACTAAAAACCCAAATATCCAGAAAATGCATCAATCGAACAACGACACTCCAACAGATTGAGGAGAAGATACGGCGCTTTCAGTTGGGGCAAAAACAAATTACAGATACTGCACTTTGCCTTTGTAGGGCAGCATAGGTTTCAAACATCTACATTGTCCAGATCTTACCTTGACATTCTTCTTGATGATCTCTCGGCTCATGAGGACACGCCCCTCTGATAAGTCAATCCCAGACAAGGGTACGAGGGTCTCTCCGATGACCTCATCACGGGAGAACCTATCAAAGCTCAGCACCATGAAGTGAAGGGCCAACTCCGACACACGTGCCAGCGGGATTCCATAGAAGCTGAAGGTTTCATCGAAGGCGGGGTCCAGAGTCTTCCTCAGGACTCTGGTCTTCACCCGGTGCTTTTTCTCAGGCAGCAGGGTCAGCTTGATGTAAGGGTCAGAGGTCAGTGACTGCTCATCGGTTGGGGTCAGGCCATGGGCTTCCTGGATTAAAAAGTTGAATCATTAAATTAGTCCAGACTGTGTTAATTTATTCAGGTTTATATCAAACAGCTGACTATAAAAACCCACAAACCAAAGCACCTAAACAAATACAGTACCTTGATGTGGACAATGAAGGCCTTCCTCTCTGCTTGGTACTCCAGGGAGAAGTGGAGGGTCCCTAGCCCACTCTCCCTCTCCTCTACCTGGGACTTGTCCACTGCTGGAGTGGGTGCCTGGCTGGAGAGGGTGCTGGATGGTGAAGGGAGGTCACAACGGTCCATCACCCCAGGTTGGGTGAACCCCGCTTGAGGAGAGGGCACCTCCAGGTCTGGGGAGCTCCGCACCTTCTGGTGGTGGTGATGAAATGGTTTGGTGGTGAAGTTGCCATTCAGATCCCGTTTCTCCAGATCCAGATGCAGAGCCAGTCTGGGCTCATTTGGACTGGACACCAGTTTACCAGTGCCGGTCGGACTCATAAGCAACGTAGTCTGGCAGTTTCCGTTAACGTCAGTTTTACTGGGGTCGGTGGTTGTGGCGGTGGCAGGTGCAGCAAACTTCTTATTGCCGCTGAGGCTTTCTGGGTAGATGTCAACCCCTTTGAGCATGTGCACAAACTTGTAGGGAGGTGTCTTCTGGGATTTGGTGTTTTTACGCTGGCAGCAGATCCATGCAAAGGCTGACACGGTGAAGACGAGTCCAAAGACACTCACCACAGCAACACCAACGGGTACTGCCACTATGGAGGAGGAGGGGAGAAAATGACTAAAAATGTCTGACTACAAACCCCAACAAACACCGTGGAACAAACACATAAACAACCTCAGCAGATTTAACTGTTACACTGAGGCAACTGAATCCATTTTGTGTGTCTGACTGATGCAGGCTGCAGCCTTGACTCAGAAAAAGATGGGAACGAGCCAATCTGGTGAGCCCTGATGAAGCACCATGAGTACATCTTCCAAACATGGCTTCAGGAAACCAACAGAAAAAAGCAGGTCAATGCACTGCTGAAGGAACTACGTAATATTATGGGAGGAGCTGATTGATGGGAGGTTTATAAAAATGGCTGAACAAAGAAAAGTAACAAGACCTGTTTGACACCATAATACCAGTACCATAATAGTCATTGTGATGACAGTGTCAGTATGTAGACATAATGTCAGCAGGTCAGGGAAGACTAGCCTTTAAAAGGAAACATCAGGATCATTCTAGTTGAGGCAGACAACAAACACCAGCTTATGTACATTTGTTATGTGATATGTCTGTGTCATACTCATTTATATTCCTAATATGATTCGCAGCAGTGCTTTCTTTTCAACAGTCGTGGTATTTAGGCTCCAAATCCTTCCAATGGTACCACTAAAAACCTCACTATGGAGATTACAGGGATGTTTCCCACCGAATGCTTCGGCTCTTTGTTTGGCGATGATGACTCGGCATCGCGCCGCCGTCTCATGCAGCCAGAGTTAATAGGTCTATTTCAATGGAGCGAACACAAACCCTTTCCTGCAGTTAAGAGGGCGGCCAAGTGGAAAAGCACTCAGGTTAACACCCATACAAAGAGAAGGAGAGAAAGAGAGAGGCGGAGGTGGCAGCTATCACTTCTGAATCTTTATCTGGTCAAACCTACTGGGCTACATCATCATCTACGTTTCATTGAGTCACAGCCTGGGTTATTCTAATGATGCAACAATAGATGGAAACAATCGGTATTTTATTCATCTTCTTATAATTTACAAAATCAGGACCTTCCACGTAAACAGTTATAATGGTTTCACTCATACAGCTGGTATTTCTTATCGTATTAATCTGGATGCTTTAAAGCCTTTATATTTACTTCCTTCACCAACGAGGTTACGTTTTCAACCATATTTGTTTGTTTGTTGGTTTGTCAGCAGGATTACACAAAAACTGCTGAACAGATTTCCAGTACACTTGGTGAAAGGATTGGTTCTGGGCCAGAATAGACCCCATAAAATTTTGATGCAGATCTGGATAACAGGGCAGATCCAGGATTTTTTTTTTTTTTACCTTTTCTCTTTCTCTACTATTGTCAGATATTTTCTTTAATTTCTCAAGAAATAATGTATGGATCTTGATAGAAAGAAATCAGGCATATTTAGGGGGTTGGTATCTAGGGATGTGTGAAATTTGGTGTGGATCCAAGAAAAAATCTGAATCTGTCAGATTTAAATATGTTGTCATGGGGTCGTCTGTCCTTAAATGACGGTTAAAGGGCTCTGAGTTTGATTTTGATGAGGTTTGATTTAATTAAAGGTGACTGGAGGGCCTTGATGGAGGGATGCACTCTATTGAGTGCCATTCTACATTCTAATGTTTCTACTGTAAGATAGTCTTGCTGTCATAGCTGTAGGAATAGCATCCATCTAAAATATACTGTATATAATAAAGGGACTGTTTCTCTTTCAGACCGCTTGAGCAACAGGATAGTAAGAAAGCTCATTTTCTAGTTTATCTTCTCATAAATATTTCAGCCTCACACACTGGGTGGACTGGTTTTCAAGGCAACAACAGATGGATGTGGCAACGGGAGGGTGAGGAGGGAGCTGCTATTTTTTTTTTTTTTTTTACACCCACACTAAATTAGAATGCTAAATGAAAATAGTTCATATTAATATAGAAAAGAAATAGTCCACCTCCACCCTATTGGTTTGTTCTCCAGATAATTAGTTGCTGCTCTTCTTCTAGCAGCAAAATGGAGGCTGAAGGTCTCCCAACATGTTGTTCTATGGAGGAACACGTTCCTCTTTCACCTGAATATTCCTTCATATAAATACTCTCATTATTTCAAGCCAAAGTTCACATCTTAATTAAAAAGTGAGCAAACACAACCAGAGACTCACATCCACACCTGTTTCTGTCTTTATGTATTAATGAGGACTCACCGAGCTGAGCGCCGTCCTCCACCATTGGAGCCATGGTCGCTGTCCGAGGTGCTGAAATGCTCCGTCTGCTCTCTGGTCTAACTCCCTCTTGATGTCCAATATCTCTGTCTCAGCTGTGATTGTGTTTAATTATACACAGGGCTTCAATTATTGGAAAGGCAGCCTTGTTTTCCCAGAGAGGAGAGGAGGAGGATGGAGGGATGCTCTGTCCTCACCCTGCTGCTGTTACTCTGTGATGCGTGAGCATCTCGGAAGAGGCAACACCCCGTTTCTTCTCCCTCTCTCTCTCTCTCTCTGCCTCCTCCCTGCCGGGAACGCTGAGCTCATCAGCGCTGACGCAGTGGTGACGGAGGCTGGCTGTGATGTCAGGACCTGGGAGTAGCAGCATAACAGGGCTACCAATATCTCTGATTAACTGTCAGGGAATGAACGGTCCTTAGTCTCTATCTATTCTCTGTGTGTGAGGCTTTTCTCTCATATAGATTCATGTTAATAAGTAGAATAACAGATCAATTTAATGTGACTAATCCTTATAATAGTCTACATAATAATAATAATAATAATAATAATAATAATAATGAGATGAGCATCATACAAGGTCACCTAAAACAACATGTTTCCATGGAAACCACACAAAATAAAATGACTATAAAGTTCCAAATGTCAAAAAGGCACAACTACATATATTGCATCACATATGATACTGTATGTGTAAAGTTTGAACCTAAATATAAAAAAAGAGATAATTTAGTTAAAACATACAGCAAAATAAAATAATTCAAATAAATAAATGATGTAAGAGTTGAGACAGCACCTTTGTATAAGCTTAGATTTCAGGAAGTAACTAACAAATGGAAGTGAATGTAGGCCCTAAACTCTGTGAAAACACACTTATGATAAAAACAAATATGCTTTTGTGACCCTGTTGGGTGAACAGTACACTGAAACAAATCATCCGCAGCAAGAAATGACCAAATCCATGAGATTTATTAACAAAGACACCAACAGTCTCAGCTCCAGAAACCTTCACCTTCTGCTGTGGAGCAGGAGCTTTACAGCAGGCCGGGTGCATCAATATGGAAATCACCTGGCAAGAGCAGCGTGACCTAAGATTCACTGAGCAGTCCTTGAACACAACTAAAAAGAGTTACAGGAAAGGGACAGAAAAGAAAAGAGAGAAGAAAAAAGTGGAACACGTTTTGCACATTTTACGTATGGGTAACAGAACGAGGACTTTTTGATTGGTAAATAGTGATAATGATGTTTGTAATTGTATCACCAGTCACTTAGTATGTAAGATAAACTAGACAAGCTAATGTGCAGATGAAATTCCAGCCACAGTCATTTATCCTGACAAATAAATAACACATAAAGAAATAAGGTCAGAATATGTCATCATACATAAATCAGTGTGTCCTGTATTCCCAACAGGTTTAACATGCTGGATAATCAAATACTGCCCCCTGGTGATATAAGTAAAGAATGCACTTCCCCTGTAGAAATAATAATAATAATAATAATAATAATCCAATGCAGGTGACAGATGACAGATGTGTGAGATATAATGATTCCATACAGCTTCTCCACCAAAAGTTAATAAGGATAACTTTGTAAAACCAACAACAGACTTTCTGACATCAGTCCATGTTCCAGATTCGAGTAGCTCCTACATATCTAACAGGAGGACTGGTGATCCATCCCAGATCAGGGATTTAAGAAGATCCTATTTGTACTGAGAGCTTCATTCACTGCAGCAGATGTCTGTCACATACAACACATTTCAGTCAACACAAATGTTTGCAGAAATCAATCAGTGTGTTGATCACACCAAGAATCCTGTTGTTCAGGATGCTAAACTGAATGTTGATTCAGCATTCATACATTTTTATTTAATGCTTTATTTTTCATATTCTACTTCTGTGTCCGTCTCCTGCATACTTTGAGGTACAGAAACCGTTCAGTATCAAAATCTTCATCTAATTTAAGACGTTTATGCTTGTTGTTCTCTTCTTTTTTAACTTTTATACTTATGTATTATTTATCAATGTATTTATTTATTTTTATAATGCAACAAAAACATAACAAGAAAAGCCAAAGTTTTACATATCCAATACATGATGTAATTTCATGAATTAGAACATTTCTGCATGTCTGCACAGGAGTTCAGAAGAGGGGCGATTCTCTTGGGATGCAGGGTTATCAGGAGATGAGCCTCCAGCTCTCTGCATCATAATCACACACAACGAAGGCCTTCATAGTTTCAAAGAACAAAAAGACTTCATGAAATATTTGTTTTTGTATTTGTAGAAATGTGATTTCTGTGCATTTTGTTGGAAAGTGTGTCACTGCTTGCTTCATCACAGATCTTTTTTGTGAAAACTCGCCTGTTGCAAGGTGACACTATTACTCTGCTCAATGCCCCACATTTACAAGATGGCTAACAACAAAAGCCACAGCAGCTGAAGGCTCCATCCATGATCTGGAAGCAAAGATCTGCAACTGTGCTACTGTAGCAGGTTTGCTACTATTTAAAATCATTGCACAAGTTAATTTCCTGTATCCTTAGTTAGATCATTTGATTAAAAGGTTAATTTTCTGTAACATATAAAAACTGTGATAATTACAATTTGAATACATCCAAACACGTTTTCCAGTATCATTAATGAATGAAGTACATTAATCACAATGACTTCCTGTTTTAAAGTAATATTTTTCATTGTTAGATGAAAATGAGACTTTTGTCTTTGATATATTTTAGGGATTTATTTTAACATGAGATCAAATCACATAGGTTAACAAATATTTTTTTTATTGAATAACCAACTTCTAATGCTATGACCACTAAAGTGTTTGGTCCTGAATGTTGAGCAGGAATCTCTTGAAGTTTTACAATACATAGTTGCTTCTTAGTGAAGGTGTAAAACTGTAGGTCACAACAGTCACTACTTTACTCTCTCAACATGTAACTTGGCTGAACTCTTAAACAAAATAGATCAGCTTTCTGAAGTCTCACTTCTGTTGAATCATTAAACACCTACTGCTATGTGATTAAAGTTTAGGGTGACTTCTTGTAATGTTTTTTTTTGCCCAGATTGGCTGAGTGGCATCCTGTGATGTGATTTACTATTGTAAAGGTTAGAAAAGCTGTGCCACTCAAAATAGAACGCACAAACTTTTTTTAATACTTCCAATAATGTAGGCTTATAGGTCCAACAAACCACTTCACACTAAACACTGGCCTTTACTGGGTCCAGTATTTCATCCACCAGGTGTCAAGTAGAACAGCAGCAAGAGAAATCCTGCTTTTTAAGGCAGACCTCCAACTACTGGATATTTGGAACTAAGGGGAAAAAAAGTGGTGTAAATGTAACATTTTAAAACCATGCAGAATGCAATGGACGAAAGCATCAAGACCTTTTCACAGCACACATTTTTGACATTAGTAGGTTAATGGGTGTTAACCACAATGCTTCTCTTTAGGAATAGAGCTTTCATTAATGTGACAAGAAACACCTGAGATGACTTTTTAATTCATGCCAAAATGGCAGTGAAAAAGGTCTATGAAGCCATTGGAAAACAACACTAATACACGTGACACTATATAAAGTACCAGGAGTCCACATTGTATGTTTTCAATACTTTATTCATGCAGGTCAGATTCACATAATGTCAATACAAACCAAAGAACTGTAAATTTCTCATGTCTTTCGGCATTTCTGTAAAATCTCTTACCATAGCAATTTCACTGTATTGAATTGAATTGACAAAATATCTTATACGACATGTAGAATTTACTGACACCTTCAAGTCTAGTCAAAATCTCAACTCTTAACCAGAACCAAGCTGTCCTGAAGGCGGCTCGGAATGTCCAATCTCATAAACGTCCTTTTCCCAGAAGCCGACCGTGGTCTTCAAATCCTTCTTGACTACTTGGGAGTGCCTGGAAAAAGGACTGTCAACTATACAGGTAGTTCAGAATTAATCCCTGCCAAATAATAATGACAGACAGCAGATGATTTCCATCTGGACTGGATAAGTTTTGTGAAAAGGCAATGAGTGAAAAAACACTGAACTTACAGCAGGACCCGTAAATGATCATTACAAACCTCTGTAGTAAATAACAGACATTTGTATGCATATGCTGTATACATTACTTTGTACTTCAGGAGTTCTTAAAACCCCTGACTTACCTGTCGACTCCGAGGGTCTCCAGCAGCCTTTGAAGTCATCTCCCCCAGATTCAGGGTAACCTACACTCAGCTATGAAATCTCACCTGGTTCAGTTTGGCCACCTTCTCTCTAACGTGAACAAATCTCAGTTGGCACTGGGGGGGGGGGGGGACAAGCTATAGGCTGATGAAAGATTCAAACTGTGGCAGTTCAGACAAGACCAGAGAGGAGGGATTTCTTAAATCATCGTGACGACTTCAACAAGTTTGTTATTCGTGATTTCACCATTAATAAACGGAGATCATTGAATATAGGAGTTGATTATTTTCCGAAATATCTTTACAGACTGTTCGTATTAATGCAAGCGGTTACACTGATGAGGTATTTTAGCGCTGAGAATGATTTTAAGCACATCTGTGAATATTACTGAACAAATATGTTTATTTAAAACAAGTTTCAAGGGTACAAGAGAGCGATTTGCGGTAACTGTCCTATCAACAGTTACTTACTACATTTGTCAAACTCCTTACGTGTTTTAACAGTTTGTATTTTCACAGCAACGCCACATGGAGGTTTGGTGTTCGATGGAAGTTAAACTGATGGAACCAACGTGCAGATTAGATTTATCACTAAACAGGATTAATTTCAGTTAAATCTATTGTCACAAATATCGCCTAGAAATTGCTGCTGAAATTATTCAGCTCTCTAATGGTCACACACAATATCAGAACACTAAAGATTCAAACGTAAAAGTACAAATTAATAAAAAAAAAATAAAAAAGACCCGCCTAAGTCAAACGTAAAGCATGAAAAATAGTACAGCACAATTACAAACTAAAACAATCACGGGAAAATATTCGATTGTAAAAACTGTCCCAAAATAATGAAAGCAAAACAGACGTGGACGTCGGCAATTCACGTCCTTCTGTGAGCATCGCAGGGGAACGTAACGCGCTCAGCCAGACAGGAAGAGGATAGCGTCACGTGCATCAGGAGGCGGCGAGCGCCGACGCAGTTGAACGACGATCCTGGAAAAAGAGCAAATGGCACAAATGAACTGTCTGCAACTGTTCATACAAAGCACGTCGTTCCTTCTTTCTCATCTACATGTTTCGAGTTCTGTCCTGAGTCCCGTTGTTTAATCAGAGATCCCAAAGTGAAAAGTCGGTTTTCACAGGACTATCCCACACATTTAACACAAAGTAGGTGAAATTCATGTCAGTGCACAGACGTGAATTACAAACCAAATCTAAAACTTTTTGAGTAGCACTTGTACAGCGTACAGATCACAAGCTGCCTCTGCCTTTAAAGGGACGAATGGCAATTTTTGAAAAGATGTGATATCAGACTACCTCAGACCTATTCTCACCTTGGCTTAATAAGCGTAGCGTGCAGGCGGTGGCGGAGGCAGCCGGTCTGTGTAGGGGTCCCTGGCCCGTGGAACTCCGTAAGGCGGGACTCGGGAAACTGGAGAGAGACGAGAGCGCTCGTAGGAGTAGCCATTACTGGCAGGGGGCATTGGTGCGTTAGGCCCTCTCCTGAGGGGGCTGCGATCTCTTGCATAGTACGAGGCCGGAGGAGGTGGAAGTGGCCGACGCTCATATGGGTCGAGCGACGAGGTCATGAGACGGTCTCGGACGACGGCTGAGGGGGGAGGGGGAGGAGGAGGGGCGCCAGGACGTTGGTCCTCGTAGGAGGGGATGCCATACGGACGGGCTCTATACTTCTCATAGTAATCTACCACACCATATCTGTCCCTCTCACCATCATAAGGGCGGTCAGGATAAAGGGCTCGTCTAGGGGGAGGGGGTGGCAGAGGAGGGGCAGGGTAACCTGGGGGCATGTGGCCGAGGCGGCCTCTCATGTAGCCGGGTGGGGGGGGCTCAGGCCTATCTCCTGGATAGCGAGGTGGCCAATAGCCACCCCTTTCTGGGGGAGGAGGGGGGTAGTCATCACGTTCATCATGTCTGGGGCGGCTCTTCGAAATCTGGACATGGATGCGTTTGCCTGATACAAAAAAAATACATGCATAAAGAAAACACAAATCAAATAATTATGATTAAAATAAGACCTCACAAATTTATCTTTACCAGCTTACAGCCTGCTCTTACCTTGAAATTCGGTGTTGTCCAGTCCCTTGATGGCATCCATTGCCTCGTCAGAATTTGACATGTGCACAAAAGCAAAATTCTTCACAACTGCACACTCTGTGACAGTACCATACTCTTCAAAAAGAGCACGGAGCTCGTCATCGGCCCCCTTTTCTACGTTCGCTACATGCAGTTTGACTGAGCCCTGATTCTTCCCATGGCTGGCTTCAACATTGATTGGAGTGCCATGAAGCTTGTAGAGGTGCAGGTTCTTAATGGCTTTGGTGGCAGCCTTGCGGTCATCCATGTGGACGAAGGCGTAATTCTTGATGATGGCACATTCTGTGACTGTGCCATACTCTGTAAAGAGTGCCTTGATCTCATCCTGGTCTGCCTCTCGGGGAAGGTTTCCCACAAAAATCTTCACCATTGTTAAATATCTGTTGATCAGATTAGAATAAAAACATACGTGGATAACGATGGAAGACGTAGCGTGTAATCTAAATTAATTCCATTAATCCTTGTATTGACAGTCTTAAACAGTAGGTTTTAAGACAAAGGCGGAAGTAAACCATAATGTTTTATAGCATTCTGTAAGTAAATAATGGCTGCGAGATAAAAGGGCCTGTTCATTCATAGTAAGATGGCCGACTTCGGCTACACTTAAGCAGCCAGACAGCTAGCCTCAATTGAGTAATTTTATAAATGAGTACATTTGCTGATTTGATTTCAACGCTATTTACAACAATGTGTTGATATAACGCTGCAGTGTGGACTATTGATAAATGTAAACAAATCAAGGTCTGGGTTCAGTAAATTCCATAGTGCTACCTTTGGTTAGCATGCTAATTATGCCACGCTATTACACAAAGCACGGCCGTCCGTATTAGTAAACAAGCAAGAACAAAACGGGTGTAAAATTCACGTTAGTAGATATTAGATGAAATGAAATGCTGTGATTTGTAAATATCGATAGACCGGCGCATACATTTTAACTTACCTTTATACCGTACGGCCTGTACGAGAAACTGACAGCGAAACGCTTTCCAGAGCTTTCCTTCAGCCGACTTCCGTTTGGTCCGTATTTCATCTTCTTCGTCTGTTTCCGAATGACAACCACCCCGCCACCATCCGCCTCGGAGGATGTTTTTTATCTCTACAAAAGTTATTTTACGTACTTTATTCCATATGCTAACTTTATTGCATCACATTTATAACATCATATCATCGTCTCCTCAGTTCTGAATGAAGTAGAAAGTTCAAATTGGTCGCCCACGACGTAGTTCTATTTAAACAATGGTGTTAAAGTCTGGTGACACACCCCCGTCAGTCAATTGATCGCGTCACTTTTTCCTGTTTGATTCATATAATTAACTGGCACTATGGGGATGAAAGCTAGTGATTACTTCTCGTTTAATTTCACTGCAGGGCTCCCAGCCTCTAAGTTGCAGAACATGATCACGTAACATGAAACCAATAACTTCCTGCAGAATTGCATCATCGAGGACTTTTCGGTGCTGCAGTGCTGTGTTCAGGTACTTGTTTTAAAATTGTTTTCTACACAACTAATCCGTACAAGAAGTATTTCATCAGACAAGTCAAAAATAAACATTGGAACAAAGATACCGATGAGTCGTGACATTTTTATTTCCTTTTATATATTGAGTAGTAATAATAATCCTTATTTTTATTATTAAATTGTTTTGATTATTTGATCAGATAAGCTATTCATACATGACATTAACTTAGCTGATGGTCTTCTGAACTTTTCTTTAACTGAGAGTAATTTTCTTTCTAGACTGTGAAATTGACTAACATTCTCATTTATTAACAGCTGTTGGACAGATTTCCTACCTCATATTTAAAAACGAAAGGAAAAACAAGACTTTTACATTCACCTCTGCTTACCTCATCCATGACAGACAACTGGGTATTTCCCGAATTTGCGCTGAAGGCAGCATTGTTACTGCTTCCTATGAGAGTGACGACACTGAAGAGAGAAAACAGCCTGCAGAGCGCAGCTGGGAGGAGTCTTCGTTGTCACTCCAGCAACAACACGACTTTGACTTCTTCAAATAAGAACCTTTAATCCAGCAACTGAGGACGGAGCAAATGCACCAATCTCCAAATTAAAACCGTCAACACACAGGTAAGGCACGGGTATCTATGGAAAGAATTACTTGTAAACCACATCATCTTAAGGGATTCCTAATAGGATTGTTTGTTTCCAACAGCCTTTCACCGCTAAAGCTCAGCAGGACAATCAGCCCTTTCATTGATCTCATCAGGAGGCATTTGTTTCATCATGAACGTGTCTCAGACAATGGAGACCGAAGAGGATCTCCTCACTTGTCTCCGCATCAAGCTTTACCACCCTCAGCAGAGTATTAAGGGTCCTTATGGGCTGCTTCCTCTGGGGAACAGGGGAAGACACCTTGCAGATGACCCTCTCAGGCTTGGACGAGACCCTCAGGCCTGCACCTTCACTCTGGTCGATGCCAAGGTGTCCCGAAAACAGCTGGCCCTCCACGCCTATCGGACACCCCACAGCCCGGACATGCTGTTCACCATCCAGAACTTGAGCCAGAAGGGTAGACTGTCAGTGAACAGCTCGGCGCTGGGTTACCTGGAGAGGATGGACCTCCCGGATAAAGCCCTGGTCCGGTTCGGAGAGTATGAGATGCTGATCATCCGTGAGTCTGGTGAGGCCAAGGGGAGCTTCGAGGTGGAGTTCGAGGTGCTGGCAGTGTCTCCGTTCAGAGAGACATGCATGTGTGTGCCAAGCATGACACCTGTCGTAGAAACGGGCTCATATGCCAACAGCAGCTGTACAGCTGAATCCAGCAGAGCACAGGGGCCCCTGGAGACTGATGAGACTATCATGTGTCACTCATGAACCGTCATGGGTCTGCGAGATGTTGTGACTCTTTACTTGCTCATAGTCTGACTGATGTTGTAATATTGCAGGTCAATCAGACTGAGAAGATATCCCTCTTTGTAATGTGAAATCATTTTATTATTCTGAACTCTATATCTATTATTCTGTCTACAGATAAAAACTTGTCTCAAGAACATAAACTTTGTGTAAATACTTCTTAAAGCTATTTTTTTTCTAAATTTTCAACTTGCGCTCATTAAAGTGCTTTTCAGTTAACATTCTTGTCTGTTTTTCCTTTTTGTTCTTCTTAAACATGTTAAATCAGCTACAGACTGAATCAGGGAAACTATCTTATGACTTTCACTTGGACAGCACATTTCACAGAACAAGGTGGCTTAGCGTCTAATGTTTCTGCCTGAGCTCAGATTACGGTGATAAAGCGGCGAAAACAAAGGAAACTGACACTTCTGTTTTCATTTTCAAATTCCTTTAAGTCTGGGTAGTTTCACTTAATGGTGGAAGAGCTGGTTTGCTTAAAGTACCAACAATATCAAATTACTTCATTGTAAGTTAAAGTTCCACATTTAAAATGTCCCTTATAAACCAAAGTATTATGAACAAAATATACTTTAAGGGGTGAAAAGGATTACCATGGGCATTAAGGTGTAATTAGTATTTAATTATTCTTACTGACCATGGTTACTAAAGCTGTTAAATAAGTATAAAGTACATTTCCCTCTGATATGTACTGGAATGAAGTATAAAGAAGCAAAATGGAAGCACCTAGAAGTACTACTTATGTACAATACTTGAATAAATGTTATACTTAGCATAATCATGGATTTGGGTAATAAGAACATACTTTATTTATTTTGGGCCCTATAGGTCAAGGACCCCATATCTGATAAATTAGACCACAGACCCACATTTTGTTAGATTGTGTCCCATCTTTAAGCAGTTAGATGTTATTAAAGGAAGTGTCTGAAACCTATAACCAAAACAGACGATCTTAAGGATGGAATTTAAGTAAAAATACATCATTACCCTTTGACTGGGAACCCCCAGGACCTCACTGTGAAAACCACTGCTTTAAGGAACACTGGTTCAGTATTCTGTTTAGGTCGGGTCCAGAAACTGCTCCGATTTCTTAATAGTCTTAAAGCAAAGTCCAGTGCTGTTGGAGATTCATTATCTTAATTTATTGAAGCTACAAGTGGGAAATGAAGCAGAATGAGATCTTTATCTGCTTACAGAAGAGTCGTAAAAGTTTGGGATCATTCCAGTAAGCCATATAAAAACCTCTGGTCAACACAGTAAAGAAACTCTGCCCATTGTTTCACAGAAGTCATTTAGAATGGAGTGCGCCTGAAAGGAAACCTCATTTGAACTGAAAAACCTGAGTCAGCAAACAAAACCCCCAAAAGGGGAATAGAGAAAATGATACTTCACTTTTTTTTAACGATTTCCACCAATTCATGCTGATATAATTTGCTTTGTCTTGTTTTCTTTTGATAGCATATTTTCAACATATAATTCAGATAGTTTCTACAGTCTTAATATCGAATCAATCAATTGAAAGAGTATTTAAGAATCCCATTATCTCAAACTGCCTCTAACAGACTGAAAGAGTATCATTGTGATATTGCATTTCAAAAGGCAGAGGACTGTCTGAATAAGACGCAGATCTGAAGATCTCCAACGCATCAATGCAAACTTTAAGGAAGTTTTATTATGCTTGAGCTTCTCATACTTGAAAAAGACAATTTATAAAACACATTTCATTCAAAATTAAGTGCTACAAATATTTAGATACAACTGCCTAAACAATAACAAAACAGTATATTTGCATAAAATGAGTTTAGTCTCTTCGTAATTCATATACATTCAAAAACAAACCCAATACTTATTTTTGCTCTCTCATTTTAACAAGCTGAAGCAAAGGTTTAAGACTCCACGCACAATTCTTTTTTTCATCCATCCAACTGACAGGTGTGTCATATTAAGATAGTAATTTAAACATGATTTATATGAAGATAATAGCAAAACAAAAGCTCATGTTGCTGTTTCAAGAACACATTTTAGGCCATAGGTTCTTTACCAAAACCCAGCCACAACTGTGACACTACATAGGTCAAGTCCCTCCATTTCATTAGTTAGAGAGGGATGATTAGGTGGGACAGAGGGGGTAAAGCTTATTTAAAGTGTCTTTGTTAAGTTTGCAAAGTAAATAAGAACCAATCTGAAATGTCCACAATGTTTCCTCTATAAAACATTATCCATCATTTTGGGGTCATCAGTTGCAGAAAAAAAAAATGTAATCAACGATGTTTTCTGATGACTGTCACTTAAGTCACTTCAAACAATGGACGATCCCTCACTGAAGGACCACCTCCAGTTCCTGCAAAAACAACAGATACTTCACTATGGAGTCCATAAGAGACTGGTCTATTTTGGGAGCTTTGAGTAAACTCATACGGCTTTACCTTCAAGTACAAGATGGTCTGATCCCATCTTGTCCCGGAGCTTGTAATGTTCAGAGACCGCTAACTTGAGAATTCACTTCCAGTCCATTACAGCTTCAGTGCAGAGACAGAGACAGGGTCAGCATCGCACTCATCACTGATGAAATCAAACCTTTTCATCATTGCACGCAAACACTTCAATAAAACCCAGAAAAAATAAACACCAATGACTCTTAACACTCCAACATGTTAAATTCATTTTAAAGAATCCCATCTTTTAATAAAAAAAAGTTTGAGATCTAAATGTAATATTTTTTGAACAATTAAGGACTTGTTTTTCCAGGTCTTTGTTTTCATTTAAACAATTTGACACGATGCAAAACTGCACAATATCATAAAAATGATCATATTAACATAAATTTCAAAATACAAATTGCATTGCAGTATGAATGTAACGCTACAGGGAGGCAGGAGACAAGCTATGACAGTAAGAGCTGCTTTGCAGTGATGTTTGAACAATACATACCTCATCTCTACAGGATGCTGCACATCGTCCAAGGACAACTTACCCTGAGCTGGCACCTCCTTCATAGTCTAACAACCTACAAAGAGCACAAATACTAAGAATACCAAGACAGCATGCAAATTGTTGGACAAATATAAAATTAAGAATGTTGAGAGTTGATACAATGATGGAAATTGCGGCTAATGTGTAATATGAACTCAATGACAGAAATTAGGATAGCAAATCAAGACTATAGGACAATTGTCGCAAGGACAGAAACATGGGTCATCACAAAGCTCGGGTAATTATTGTTTAACTTCCAAGGGAAACCATTAACTGGCTCGACACAAGGTAGGCAATGGCTGACGGTTATGGAGGTGAGATGCAGCTCCCTATGAGCAGGGGAGAAAACGCAGCAGCCAATGGACGTAGCGTTACATCACGTAGAGCCACAGAAGAATACAGGAAAGCAGCTAAATTTAATTTGTGGTTGTTTTTTAATCACTCCTGGGTTTGTGCTCAGCTACAGATTCCGTTACCTATATTACCCCTGAAGGTCGTCAAGGGGAAGTCAGACAAAATCTACTTATTTCTGTCCCACATTCAAGTTTGCGTACATATTTTACACCTGCAATGATGTGAATGAAGTGGGAATCAATCCAACCCTCATGAAGTCATCAATGGAGTAAAAGCTACTCTGAAATTCTCCTTTGTTTTCCTAACTTGTTGTGTTGATGCATGTTCACAGGTTTCACAGGATTAGAATGGAAAGCAGACGGGGCGTTGCTTCACAAAGCAAAGAACAAGTCTCTGGTATTATTGAGGAAGAGTAATGCATCACCTACCATGTGTCAAGCTTGTGAGTCTGGTGAATGAATGTAAATAAGGGTGAAGAATGAAAATGAAAGTGAGCTAAGAGTTAAACGCCTGGCTGTTACTAAACATGTCTGGTCTAGTGAATGTTGGTCGGCCAGGTCATTAGACTAAAAGGCCTACCAACGAGGAATAATTTCACTGTTAAAACGGCGTTTTTGGTTTGATTTGTTTATTAAAAAGACTTGAAATGAAAAGCAACTTGTTGAGTAAATAAAATCATACATAACGGTGGTATGTATATTCTATTTTCGCAAGAAAAGATAACACAAAGTGTAAAAGAACAAAAACAACACAGGAAATTTAGATTTGACATGCTCACGTGTCGCTACACCCAGTATTATATTAAAGCCCTTTCTACAATTAATTTTTCCCCCCGTTTATTGATGAGCATTGTCATCAACCAATATCCTTAGTGTGAGCACAATAGTTTTGTTTACATTGTACTTTCATTTAAATGACTTCCCTTGGTATTTAATTTAAGTCACAGTTTCCAAGAGGCCATATCCATTTAGAAAGACTTCAGAGCAGAGTGTACTTAGTGAAACTGACTGAGCACCTAAACCAGCAAACTAATCTGCAAAACATTTGAAGTATTTGAACAGCAAACAAGCAGAACAGAAAAGGCATAAACAGCTCAGAAGAATACGTGAACTGTACACATGGTATCGTGTGTTTTTAAGTACGGGGCTGTTCCGCAACACAATATCTTCCAGTAAGTCTCAGCAGAACGCAACAAAATCCGCCATAGACGAGGGGGATGTATATCGCCACGTGCATCAGCAGACGACGATCATGTCATATTCTAAACCTGGAAAGAGAGCACACCACACATGTCAAAGAAGCGTGTTTTACTCAGGATCCGCGCAAGACTGATCTGTTACAGCAGCAATATTTTACGATTCTATCAGCAAATGTTTAATTGTTGATCTCTTGGCTGGACTAGATCTGCAGGAATTAAGAGCTCTAACTGATGGTGATGGTTTAATGGGTGATTCTTCCAGAAATTTTGGCTACATTTCTCAAATTAATTTTGGTACATATTTCTTGATGATCTCTTTTATCATGCCTACTTCTTCGCAATGTGACTTATGATCGCATGAAACACCCATACTGATCTCACCTTGTATTACAGTCTCACGGGCCTAATAGCCTGCATATCGAGGTGGTGGTGGTGGCAGTGGCATTCTCTCCGAGAAGGAGTCCCTGGGGCGGAGGCCTGAATACATCGGAGGCCTAGACAACGGGGACAGCCGGGACCGCTCGTAGGAGTACCCGTTACCAGCTGATGGAGGAGGCGGAAGGGGTACTCGCCTGATGGGGCTTCGGTCCCTGATCATGGAGGGCTGTGGATGATGGGGGAGGGGGCGGCGATCGTATGGGTCAAGGGACCCCATTCCGAGACGTTCTCTAACCAGTGCAGAGGGAGGAGGCGGAGGAGGGGGGATGGCACTGGAACGCCTGTCATCGTAGCCTGCCGTGCTGTAAGGACGGGCTCTGAATCTCTCATAGTAATCAACAACGCCATAGCCATCTCGTTCACCATAACCACGGTCTGGATAAGCTGCTCGTCTCGGGGGAGCAGGCAACGGAGGCAGAGGAGGGTAAGTAGTTATGCGGCCTCTGTGTGGAGGCTCAGGCCCGTCCACTGGGTGGCGAGGAGGATAACCACCTCTAGCGGGCGGAGGTGGATAGTCCTCCTCCTCTGAAGCCCCTCTGGGTCTGCTGTTTGATACCTGAACATGCATGCGCTTTCCTGAGAGAAAACAAACAAACATTGTCCCTCAAATGTAAAAAGGCCGAATACGAACTGTGAGGCAAACTCAACAGCTCCCAAATCCTTTCGTTCATAGAACAAACTATCCAATTTACTCACCTTGAAACTCTGAGTTATCCAGGCCCTGTATGGCATCCATGGCCTCATCAGAGTTGGGCATGTGCACAAAAGCAAAATTCTTGACAATGGCACACTCTGTGACCGTGCCGTACTCTTCAAACAGCTCACGGAGGTCTCTATCGAAACCCCTTTCTACATTGGCTATGTGGATCTTCACGGGGCCCTGGTAAGTTCCCCTGCCTCTGCTAGGCTCCACATTGATGGGCCTGCCATTCAGCTTATAGAGATGGAGCTCCCGAATGGCTTTGGTTGCTGACTTGCGGTCTTCCATATGGACAAAAGCATAGTTTTTGTACTTGGCACATTCTGTCACAGTACCATACTGGGTAAACAGAGCTTCCACCTCATCCTTCCCAGCGTGCTGTGACAGGTTACCAATGAAAATCTTCACCATTGTTACTCCAGTGTATTTCTCTAAAGGCAACAGACAGGAGACAGCACAGCCCACTATGTTATAATAGAAAGCCACGAGTGAGATACCAAATGATGCATGTATAACGTCATTATCAAGAAATAGAAAGCTTGTAATTGACACGTCTGTAGGCCGAGGGACCTCGAAGCGAAATGGTAATAAAATCAGTAAACTGGTCACCAAGTAGCATGTTTACCTTTGCTACTATTAGAGCTAAATGTCATTGTTAATCAAACAAGTTTAGGACGTCAAATACAGCCGATTTAACAATAACATACGTCGGAAAAGTTTCCGGGTTCTCACTTCGCTAGGCTCTATTTATTTGGTCTGTTGCTATCAGCATGCTAACGTTAGCTTCCATGGGTTAGTCATTTTTGTCGCGCGTGACTAAACTAATTAAAGTTTATTTCAACCATTGGTATTGCATTCATTTACGTTTGACGTGTGTAAAATAAACACAATGATAGTAAAAGCGACAAGACCGAGTGAAGAAAATCCTAACACCACCACTCACAGCTGGTGGACAGCGAGACGACACTAGTCTTCTTCGTCCTCTGTCGCTCCTGCTTCTTTTTCTTCTTCTTCTTCTTCTTCTTCTTTGTTTTGTTTATTTACAGTTTGTATTTTGGGTTGCTGGTTGGCGTACAGCTTATTGGCGCATTATCGCCACCTTCTGCTCCGGAGTGTGACCCCAAACTATAGACTCAGCATTTAAATCCCTGCAGATGAAACTCAAAAATAAAATGCTGTTCATTAGCTGTACACAAACTCGATTGGTAGATAAATGCACATAGATGTTTGACAGGTTTATGACCTCGTAAATTTGATTATATATATAGCTGTCTGAGGGGCAGGGGCAAAAAAGATGACCAGGCACCGCCTGTATGTGGTGGGGCACCAGTACATCGAAAATTGTTGCATTTATGTTGAAACAGATGCAAACCCTTGTTAAAACGTGATTCAGATGTTGTAACTAATACACCTCTATAATAAAATTTATTTACTTCCCAGTTAAAAAAACATTACAATGCTCTTTAAAGTATAAGTTACCCTTTGTCACAGCACTTGAGTGATTTGGCATCGTTGTTTCATGTTGCTGCACGACTGCATTACTTCCCAGAAGTAATAAAGTCTGGTACTTTATTGCAGAGTGGGTACAGCTCCTCTAAATGTCATTTTAATATTTTGAGTATTGCTATATTTGTGTATAGCAATCAGATAAAACCAGCAGACTTACAAGTTATGGGAGTGATTTATTCCATGATGCAGGTTGAGTGCACAACGCTCCCTGATGAGAACACACATTTTTTAACAGCAAAATCATCGCCTATCAAACAAATGAGCAAAAAAAACAAAACATGTGGTCAAAATTACATGATCGGTGCCATCAGCTGTGAAACTCCTTCACTATTATATTGGAATACCACGATTCTCACGTTACCCTTTAAAGGGGACATTATTACAATGATGACACATCACTAGAAAACTAAGTCCAACATGAGCAGAATATGTACAAAAGATGAATTAAGGTGTAAATCAAGAAAAAGTGAATGTGGGGCTGTTTGTATCAAATACAAGACAAACCAATGCAGGATCTGGGTGGTGATGGTAGCACTGGTCGTCTGTAAAGGCCAAGACCTTTTCGATTTCCAGTCTGTTCATTTATGTGGCGACAGCACTGCTTACATCATCAGTGCATCAAACAAACAGAAAGGCCACAGAAACAATAAGCTGTGTTCACACGAACTGAAAAACATGACAGGTGTATCAAAAATATCCGTATAGTGTCGTCACTGTGTTCTTGTAAGTATCTTTATAAGACAATTAAATTATTATCGGTTAACAATGAAGACCATAAAACCATCTGATTCTTGCGATTACACTGAAACTATTGACAATGGATACATGTGAAGCAGGCCATGGCAAACTGGAAACTCATTAGAGGTCACTCAAAAGAAACAAAAAAAAAAAAACCACCAAAAAAAAAGCAGTGTATTTTGGTAGTAGTGTAAAACACTCATACACAGGTCAAAGGGATTATGTACAAAGTGGAGATTGTTCATATTTACACATTTACATACAACAAACCAAACCTTTAAGGAGACATGATTTCACCGCAGGCTATGCCTAATATAGGCTGATACAGTAAAATATATCAACTACACCCTCCCTTCGTGACGGCGACCTTCGTCTCCATGCAGGGGAATGAGTTCACTTTAACCTCTGACCCAAAAAGTGTAGGGGGGGAGGAGGAGGAGGAGGAGGAAGGGGCATACTGTTAGAAATAAATAAACCGGACACTGTTTCACTGAGCAGATGAACATCTGCTCTTTTAGGCACCATGGGACAGACGATAAGCTCCTACAAAGGTGGTGCTTGGTTTTAAACACCACTCAACAAACTTCTGGAACTGTGTGACTGATAAACAAGGATGTGAAGGTGGTTGGAAAACTTATAAAGGTGTGTGGACATACAGTACAGTCCAAAGAAGCTGAGCTCTCCAGTTAACTGAGTGGGAATTTAAGAAAGTGCAACACCGCCCTCTTGTGTTTGCATGCATACTCTTGTGATATGCGGTTTCACAAGAGGTCAACATATCCTACATTACATTGAAACATGTTATTGCCTGTGAAGAGAGGGTGTCCAGCAATTTTTCATGTATTTTTATTTTTCTGTGTTTAACTGGATTACCTTAATACACTCAACTTTTGCTGCTTGGAAATTATTTTACCATACCATCGTACCTTCAGAGGCTCAAGCAATAGATGCTTCAACCCTCTCTCAGTGTGAATATTACAGGAAACCAGTGAGGTGAGTCATTCTTGCTGATTTTGAGCGTCTACCAGTGATGCATACACACAGTTTGTTTTCTTTATCACAGACGAGTGTCCAGGGTATCAAGACCTCCATCCTCACCGGGTGCCAGTGCAGTTCTCCAGGGCTGGAGTGAGAAATGAGGAGGGGCAAGAAGCTTGCAATGCAAAGTGTCTCTTATCCCCTAAGACGGAGAGGATGAGTTGGGGTAAAAAGGATGGAGGTGAGGAAGAGGTCTGTCTGCCTAGCCCCACCCAAGAGAAAAAACTACACAAAACCTGCAGCTGAAGGAGTGAGGAGGCCATGGAGTGGAGGTGAAGTGTCCGAGGAAGAGGAGAGGGACAAACGGGGGAGAGAGTGGAGGGAAGGCAGAGTGGAGTCCCTGTGCTCGTTAGCCAGCTAAGCTAGGCAATACTAGCTTGTTAGCATTGCTGTGGCAGCTATCAGCTGGTCAGATAACTGTGTAGTTCTCTGGAGTTGATACTCAGGACCACGCCCGAATGGTTGCCTGGCAACAAGAGGGAAAAGAAGCAGGAGAAGCAAATAAGCAAGGCTGAAAGGATAAAGTTGAGGCGATGTCAGAGGGACCCGGTGGAGTTTCTCATGTGTTCACTGTGCATCTGTGAGGATGAACAAAATCTCACAGCACTAATCCTGGAGGCTTGATTCACATCAGTGATGTAGTACATTTACTCAAGTATTTGTACTTTACACAGTACAGAATTTCTATTTGTGGTGCTTTTTACTTCTATTTTATTTTCATAGTAAAATATTTCTACTTTACATTTTTTATATGACAGCTGCAGCTAGAAGCTATTTCCAGATTAAATGACAAAAAGAGAAACAAAACCTGAATATTTTGTTGTTTAAGATGAAACTAGTGGTCTCAAACCATTCAGACTTAAAAAGCAGCAAGGATTTGGCTGTTTTACCAGTATGGTCAATCTATTAAATGTGCTGCTGATTTATTGCTTTGTTATTATTATTTATATACACCTTTGTTCAAAAACTCCACAGGATACCTTTGACGTTTTTATCAGCCTGACATCCACACAGAATAAACAATACTTTTATTTATGTAAGCCTTTTAGATCTTGGTCACGTTCAGTGATGTAGTGGTTGATATAAGAGCAACTTTCAAATAAATAATAATTCGTTTGTTAATAACAAATACCAGCTCATTCTCACACACAAGGTTTGTGTATTCCTAAATGAGAATAAATTCCTCTGACTCCAGGGTGATATTCACTATGGTTATTAATAACACCATGAATACCTCTATTATTCACACACTACATCACAGAACACAAAGCCCTCCATCACTATGATATATCACCATATCATATTAAATCATAGCACATCAAATAATATAATATAATATAATATAATATAATATAATATAATCATATATAATATAATAAAATAAAATAAAATATAAACACATATAATATAATATAAACATATATATGATATTGAATCATATAATATGAAATCATTTTTCAGACTTATAGGAAGTAATAACTCATTTTAACTCTACTTAAAGACATGTCTGTTCACAACACTGTAGCACAACACCCAGATATAGCTTTAACTTGATTTGAATGTACCACACTTGCATGTGATGACAATAAATTGTTGCAAGAACAACCTTTGAGGTAAATTAAGGATTGTGAATATTTTGAATAATTGATTTTGTTAAATTAATGAATTAAAAACCAAAACTCTGCAACTAATGCTAGTGATACATATGAAAAAAGGGAAATCCTCCAGTACCTTGGTGTGTGTTAGCTGCTGGTGTTAGTGGCTTGGGTTTTAGTAGCAGTGGTTAGTGGTAGTCCTTATAAGGGAACGGAAGGCGGGGCTACCTCCTGCGTTACCTAGAGTCTGCGAGTCCAGGTCGTCGTCGATGAACTCCTCACCCTGAATGATGTGCTGGGTGTCCTCGCTGTGATTTACAGGGCTGGTCATCTCTTGCTCCTTCTCATTGTGCATCTGGGCGTAGATGTTACGGGTGCCTGGAAGCTTCCTGAAAAACAGTGGGGGGGACAGGCATCCTCAGATTTGTTGTTCTGTAAGATAAGGCTCTAAGTTTTGCACTGCATGATTTGATTCAAGGTTCCTTTTGGTGGATGTTTGTGTTTCGGGACACAAGGAGGTGCTGCTTGTGTGTTATTGATGTGAAAAGACAGCACGGAGTTACACAAGGCATCACAAAGAGTAAAAAACCATCACCTCTGTTAACATGCAAGCTACCAGGGTTGGGTCATCCAATGCTGTATAGTACCAGATGATAGAAAACCTCCATGAGGTAGCTATACGCCTTTAATATCCGGTTGTATTAGGACACTGACATAGATTTGACTTCATGGACGGTCTCTGAATATAAATCTGAATGTCTGTCTCCATACCAACCAGTGTGGAGCAACGCATTCATAAGATGCAACCAGCTCCAACAAGGCCTCCATAATTTGATTATGGACGAGGCTTGACTGAATTTAAGTGGACTTTTGTTGGTGTGGTGTTTGTTCTAGTGCCATTCTAGTTACTTTTATTTTATTATTGTTGAAAATCAGTCAACAAGACTGTAATATATATATATATATATATATATATATATATATATATATATCCATTTGTGAAATAAGCAAAAGAAAGAAAAAAAATCATTTTGTGGTTTTATAGAAGATACATTTTATAATTCATATGAACTGCATATTAATTATACTCTATATCTTTTATGCAATACTGTATAAATACTTACCAGGAAGTATTCATTTATATACTTTGTGTAAAGAAATGTCATATTTCTGGTATACAGTGTGTCTCCATTATGATTGAGACTGACTTGATTTGTTACAGCATTTTTTTCATTATTCTTGGCAGGAAAGTGATCCATTTAAATGTTTTATTTAAATATCTAAGTATGTATTTGATGCATTTGTTACAAGTATTTAATTAGCTATAATTGTTCAAATCACCAGACTGGCTGTGGAGGGGTGAGGCACCAGGAAAAGATCTGATTCTAAGGCATCTATTGTAATCACAACGGCTCAGACCAAATGTCCACCTAAATAACACTTTGTTTGCATCGCCTCGTTTGAATGAACCTCCTGCCTGTTTGCTCTTCTCCTCCCTCCTTTTTGCACAATCTGCACTGAGCAGCAAATATCACACAGAATATTCATCCCAAACTGTCACAGCACTACTTGTGCTTGTGATGACACCACCAGGAAACTGAGGCACTAAACTGAATGTCCGGAAATTTCTAATCATCTTAAATACAAATAAAATTCCAGATTTTAGCCATTTCATCCACTCCAACAAGATACATATTTATTGTCATCCACTGGATGAATATTTTAACAGTTTCCTCTCAGCTCACTGGTGATGCTTTGAAACTCATTGTTGATTGTCAAAACATATGTATATTTTTTTTACATAATCAGTTTTAAGCTACAAATTCCATACTCATGAGAATATAACACAAAACAACATAACAACATAGCAACTGTGTAACTGCAGGGGTCATTAGACTTTATCTAATAGGTGAGGAAAAACAAGAAACAACCACGATCATGTAAGTGATGGAAAATACAACAGATTAAATCTTTGTTTGGACAAGCCTACTAATAATACCAGAATACGAGCAGGTTGATCTCAGCTGTATTTCTCTGATATGTCACAGCTCTTTATAATGACACTCCTCACCTTTTGAACTTGTAGAGGATGAAGGAGCCGGTGGCGATGATGCTGATTAGGAAAATGACTGCTAGAGCCCAAACACCTGGACCTCCGGCAGCTCCATGGTAACCTGGGGTGATGATATAAATAAATAGAATGATAAAAAAAAGCATCATGTTTGCACATTCAGAACGTAATTTTGATTCAAATGTTTTTGTTATAGAGGGAAATCCAAAGAGCACAGTGAGAAAGAGTGAGGTCATGAGTCAGAAACTGCAGGGTGAAGGGAAAGAACCGGGAGAGAGAATTTTAAAACATCCAAAGAATATAAAGATCCTCTGGGAGAAGACACTCCTCGTAGAAAACAGTACATTTTAAACTCAGCAAAGGATAATCAGGTGGATGAAAAGAACCCGACAAAGATTTAAACTGGATAAGATTTGGTTAGTTGTTAGAAAACCAGGGAATGAACAACGCAGGAATCAAATAGCTCTGAGATGAAATGCATCCATACAGAAAGCTGCAGGTTTATGGTTCATGAACGCACCAGTCTCTGCTGCTGTAGCTGTTGAGTCATTAGCAATTAGACCTAGCCCTTGGAAATAAATCAATGACATGCAAGCATCATTACAAAAACATACAAAAATCATAACTTCAAAAAGCAGGACAGTGATGCAAACAGAATTGAAACATACAGTACCTGTGTTTGGGTCTGCTAGCATCACTAGCACTTGTAGACCTCCTCGCACTATGAAGCTGACGTTGTTGTCATTGAAGGCCTGCAAGATGGCTGGGATACGCTGAGGAAAAGAACATACGAAGGAAAATACTTGTGAAAATCACGACTGCAAAAAAAGTCAGGTTTGGGCAAAAGTCGGAGGTTTGAAAAAGAAAATATAGCATCCTCATTAACTGTGCATGTACAAAGAGATTTTTCTACTTTTCAACAATAACATGATAATTGCCGGTTGCATTGCTTGCACACTTGTATTTTGCTGTTGTGTGAGGGTTTATGTGTCTTGACTATGCAGTTTATATGGTTGTGTGGACGTACAGACATCCAACATCACTGAACCAGTGGATTCATTTGCCTTCTATCATTGGTTGCCAACCCCACTATAGTTTACTTTACTTTTTAATCCTTTATCTGACTGAGGTTCGAGTAAATTGTTCAAATTCTGAAACAGCCTATCAGGAGTTAAATATCAGCAGGTCACTGACTTGTGCAGCTATAATGCATGTAATTGGCAGTTTGTGGGCTGAGCTGGGGTTGGGAGGTTGATCAACATATCTTTGCAGGTTGGTGTGTTAATTAAAAAACCCTGACATGTACATCACTAATAGCCGGCCTTCATTCAGACGTGGCTTCTCATTCAAATAGTCCCCAAATACTTGCAAATTTAAAGAACTTCTGATTTGCTTTTGCAACTTTTGATGGTGCACTTTGCATTAAACGATTTTATTCAAATTTCATGATTGATATGAGCCTGCATGACATACTATGCCTTAACGATATGATCGATTATGTATTTTCAGAATAATAAAGATGCTTTGAGAACAACTAAATCTTACTTTTCAGATTTCTTAAGCTGTATTTTAGATTAAAGCCTTGGGTCGGTCTTATTAAATGCTCAGTCTGACTTCCTGTCAGCATGAGGCAGTGAACAGTGCTGTCAAGGATAGGACAGCCTCCCTCCCCCTTTCCCAATATCTACTTTGTACAGCAGCCTCTCCTAGTTGTACTTACTGTAAGGCTTGGTTCCAGGTTGCTAGAACTTGAAATGTTACCGTGAGCTTCAGTAAAACAACAAATGGGCTGTTTTGTCACTGTAACCCACCTTGACTAACTTGGTCAGTTATGACAAGAACATTTCTTGTTTCACGACTGTCAGGTTCTAATGACATGCATACCAATTCTAACGGATAGGTGGTCTTTATGTTTCGCATAGGTGCTGTTTTCTGTGGGATGGCTTTTCTTCTGAAGCACCTTTCACATGTTTGACACTTTTCTTCAATGGCTTTTGCCATTTTAGGCCAATAAAATCTGGCGTGAGCGAGGCTAAGGGCACGTTCAGCCCCTATATGGCCTATATCTTCATGTAGGCCTCTTCAGGCACGGTCTTTGAATTGCTGGGGAAGAACAAATAGATTTAGAACTGATAGATTTCATTGTCATGGTCAAGACATTTCCTATACAGCACTCCAAGAAGTAACCTGACTTCAGATGACTCACAGCTAAGTTGTTCAAAGTGTGGCTTATGTGCTGCTTCAAGGAAGGAAATAACCTTCTTGAGGGATGGATCTTCCCTTTGGAATCTGTACCAGTCTGCTTTTTGCATTCCAGGTATGTTGTCTTGGCCAGAATGGGCAAAGAGTCAGGTATAGCTGAAGCATCCAGGGCCAGACACTTAGCAAGTACAGATGGTTCTGTTTCATCATCATTCATGCCCAAGAAGCATTTCATCAAGGTCAAAAGTGAGCTTCTCACTGTTCTTGTCATTTTGAATTTCAGAAGGAGATGGGGAAGACTGCTGACGGTTCAAAGGAATGACAGACTCTGCTGCAGAAATCTCAACAATGACATGCTTTGGCTGTAAGGTAACATTATGGTCTGTCATGTTCTGTATGACGACAGGAATCTTACCGACAGCCTTACAAGAAATGTTCAGAAGTGCACATTCAAGCATTAAACCACGATTCGGGTGGCTCAAAGACAAAGGAGGTGTAGGGGTTTGTCTTGTCTACTCTTGACACCTCCTACAACCTGACCTCTCTGCTTGGGAGGAATGGAAATGGGACTCTTCCCATGCAGTTTAACAGGACAAATTTGGCTCTCACTCTTACTGCAGCGGGCCACATGCTGGAGGAGTAGTGCAAAGTTGTCTGACCTTTTCGAGAACTTGAATTTGTCATACTCTAAAGCACTAAAGAGTGCTAATGGACCATAATAAAAGAAGGGAGTAATTATACTAATGCAGTCATACCTGGCTGGTGACTGTATTCGTCATAGTTGTTCAGACTGCCTGGCTACATCTCTAAAAGTCTGAATTTGTACGACAAAAGTACGAGTGAGTGTGTACCTTATCGACAAACATGCTCCTCTTAGCTGGTTTGCTGTCCAGTGGGAGGATGTACAGGTCAGCAGTGGTGGGGAGGCCCGGCTTCACCACTGTAACCAGTGACTCCTGAGGGACGCCTGTGATCTGAGGGAATATGGTTAAAATCTTAAAGCTGATCTTGTTGTAGAAGTTTTATACAACATACGAAGCTGATATTAATGTAATACACTTTATATTGGTTCTGTATACTAGAAGTAAACTCTATATTGGTTCTATATAACATTCATATACTGCATATAATCTTTGACATTGAGAATGAAAACTATATCAATTTAAAGTCTCATAGAAACTATGAGTGAAGAAAAAAGAAAAGATGAAGCAGTAGTCTTATGTAAGCCATTAAGAGGAGAAGGGAGGAGATGAGTATGTGTAGAGTCATGTGTGTACATACATGTGAGCGACCATATATACGGATGCTGCAAATGAATGTTTGAACCCTACACAAGTTTGTCATTCAATTTAGGAGAAAAAGCTGAAAAAAAAAGAGAAGAAAACGTTGATGCCGTCACAGCTCCGCGGCTGCCGCTTCTCGTTGCTGGAGCGTTTCAGCTGAGTGATGGGACTTTCCAGCGAAGGGAAGGTCTGAACGAGCAGGAAGCTGAGATAAATAGCACTCCTGTGGCTACTGCTTCTCACCAGCACCCAGCTGAATCTCTCCAGCGAAGGGAGGGACAGAAACGCTGATGCGTCAAAACTCATCTCCAGTGATCTTTGGACATTTTTTGAGACTCCAATAAATACATCAAGAGTAATTTTTGTTAAAATGTTGGTGGAGTTCAGAGTCAAAGTCTGGCCCCGTCTCTGAATTTTATCCCCATCATTTTTTGGATCAGATGAATAGATCAGAAAAGTTTCATCGGTTGTGATCAATCCCACATAGAATTATCTCCCAACTCTTTCTTACTTTTTAGTTTCTTTTAGCTCATTGTTTCCTCTGTGTGGGTCAAAGAGCGGTCTCATCAGCCCCGTCTTCACTGAAATGGCTCAGATAAACCCATTGTGCACTACCTGCACTTAGCAAATAGCCTTGAACATAGTGGAACATTTACCATCTAAAGAGATATTTTGCTGGGGTGTTTGTAGGGAGCGTGAAAGGAAGAGAGAATTTATGCAAAAATAATTTATATTCATAAATAACACAAAAAATAAATGTGATGCTAATGTTGCTCTGTGTCTTCTCAATGTAAATACACAAGGAAAGTATTTGCTCAAACCTTTGCCATCTTTGTTATGTTTTTGGTGATTGCTTCATTTTTCCTTATTTGTCTAATGCTTTGGATTATGATCAAATACTTGCAAAGCTAATAGCTAATAGCAATCTAAGCTTAGTGCTAATTAGAACATGTTTGTTATATTATGCTAACACACAAAACTAAGCATGTGAAAACGGTACATGTAAACATTTTTCTTCATAAAACATTGGCATTGTAGGTTTAAAAAAACACAATAAAAACACTGTCATTGTATTGCATTGTTAATATGTATTTATATATTTTATATATTTATTCTCTACTAGGTCCATTACTTTTAGAGGGCAGGTTGTGGTGAAATCATCATCCATATTTATGGTGTTTGTAGGCACTTCGTTTTAAAATCCTACCTTAGCGAGTATTTTGCAGACCACCTGGCCGATGTCCTCCCTCCACTCTGGGATATTTGGGTTGAATTGGTCCAGGTTTGTGCTAAAGCTCAGTGGGATGACCTGGAAGTTATCTGGGATCAGACGGAAAGGATGAATCATTAAAAATCATCACAGTCATGATCCAAAACTCAAAATGAATCATTGCAGCAGCTTCAATAAGCCACATTTCCTGTTTTTGAGAGCTGAAGAGTTAACAGAAAACCACAACAACAACAGATGTACACAGATACAGGGTGAATGGACAGATGTGCATTGGTGGCTACCATCTTGGAAAGACCATATGGAGAATTGCATTGTTAGCAGGAACAGATGGAAGTAGCTTGTTAGTGTCTTGAAGTATGTGCTGGAATAATAGAGCTTTAAAAAATACAGATGTGTGCAGAGAAAACAATTCATTTCAACTATTACTGACCATTCAGCTCAAACCAACTTCAAATCAAACAGTCTGATAATGCAAAAACTACATTTATTCATAGTGTCAGTCGCTCTCTGCTGCTGGACTGATCTGTCACAGAAACATTGAGGTTCTTCTAAGTTCATTCTGTTACCGTAGACTCGGACTGTCCTGGTGTCCTGCACCATGGATCGGCCATTAGAAGCCTGGACGGCGACTGAAACCTCTCCCGTCTCTGGGAAACGAGTCAGAAGGCTGTTCTGCAGAGTCAGCGTAGGCTGCAGGAGAAATTCAACAACAGGTTGAAGATGTGATGATGGAACTGGACTCATACAGTCATCTTAACTTAAAGCAGACCTAGTCGATATTATGCATTAACACATTATCCAATGCCAATGTGAAACTTTGAAGACCATCATAAGCTGGATGTGCAGCTCCCCTGTGGTTTACTGAGCTTCAGAGTGAGTTTCAGCTCAACGTTTAGCTGTCGGCTCTTTGAATCGACTGTTTTGGTTCAATAACATTGCTCTCAACCCACTAAAGGCAACCTGCTCAGCACCTAACAGCAGGCAGACTAACTTGTGAACATAGTGGAGCATTTAGCTGCTAAAGAGCCAGATATTTACGGATACATACAGAGCTAAAAGAGAATGAAAATTGGGCTTAGGTTCACCATTTGGGTGTGAAAATAACTTCAAATGAATGATGTTCTACCATAACCACTGGATGTATAAATATACTGCATCTGCTAATAACTTGGCTATAAAAACCTAAACGATTGATTATATATCAGTGCTGAGTTCAGCCCCCAGTGGCTATTGCTATTGCAGGTTTAATGCCTTGTTTATCAATATTTTTCATAGCTAAACTTGATGTGACAATGTGTAATGTATAGAGTCATGTGTGGTCATTAATGCGAAGAATTCTCACTCAACTCTGCAACCACTCTCAGCTCTGCAGAGCTTTTGACTATGTTTTAGCTCATTATTTTGGTTTTCCTGCCCAGACCTCAGCAGTAACATGCAGCATTTATGTTGTGAAAGCAAGCAGCAGATAAAGTTAGCATCTGTTCGACATAGTGGAGCATTTAGCAGTAAAAGGGATTTTTTCTAACAAATGTAGCTTCAAGGAAAATCTGATTGTTTTCTTTAAAAAGTGTAATAATTGAATATATTTTAAAGTTAGTAAATGATGTAAGATGAAGTTTTTTAATGTGTCCTTTACCTGCAGGTTGTCTCCTATCCACCAATAGAAGACAGTCAGGGTGGCCTCAGTGGGAAGAACTATGGCGGTAAGATTGACCTCATGGTTTCTTCCAGCTATGGGAACCATTTCCAGGTGCAGTTCCTGCAGAGGGGCTATAAGACGAAAATGATTCACAAAAAATATAAAACAATCAGTTTTATTAAAACATGAAACAGGAAGTGAGAGATTTACAATTTCGATGTGAAATAAGTTGCACATCAAAGTGGATTTTAGTAGATTTTTCATATCGACAAAGTAAAGGCCTGACAGCTCAGTGAGTCTCACTAGAGTCATCTGCTTAAACCTGCATAAAGAAACAAGCTCTTTGTGTTTGTGTATCTTTTCTCTCATATCAGAAATAAGAACCAAGAGCAAGAGACTTGATTTGTGCCCTATACATAATTAAAATGCAATATTATGTGTAGTTTTGTCTTTTGGAGCTTTGCAGGATCTGTGTAACCTAATGCACATTCATTTGTAGCTACTTTTAATTAAATAGTCATAAATGACTAGTTTAATAGTTTCTCCTCATCTCCAGCATTTATCTCCCTTTATTTATCTTTATGTTCTAGCTCCTGCTTTTAGTTATATTAAATTAGCTGTTACGTGTTTCAGATCATTGTTAATATGGTTTCATTTGTCTATTGTTCCAATTATTAAAAAAGAAATTATGCCACCTGGCCTGTTTTAAAGAAGAGGAAAGGAGACAGAGCCTATTGTGAAAGAAACTTCTAATAATAATAATATCGACCATCTACTTTCTATGAGGACCACATCTACTGTATGGTACATTATGGAAGTATACATAGTGAAATATACTGAGCAACAGTAGAAACGTATGATTTTAAAAACCTAATATTTTCCTTTCACTAGCCCTAATATACTGAAACAAACAAACATGTGACACATAGACATGACTTTTTTAAGTACCCACAACCAAAACATGTTAAATCATGAATAACCATCATTTAGTCATAACACAGAAATAACAGTCATTGGTGCATTTCAGAGTAAACCATGATGTTGGTGATATTTTTTTCTCCATGATTGAAAACACCTGGTCAAGGCAATAAAATCCTGGGTCTAATTAATGTCACACTGAAACAACTGATGATGTCATGACTTCCACAAAACTTACGTGACCAGGCAGTTGGGATGCTGATGATGCTGATGGTCTGAACTCTGCAGACACGTGTAGCACAGATGTTACAGATGTTATGGCTCATTGCACAGTGGAGGCAGATCACATTTAGTGATAAGTCCAGATTTAACTTGCACAGAGCTGATGGTCGTAGGCGTGTGTATCGTCGTCATGGGGAACGCTATCCTGCAGCATTCATCCAGGAAGTGGACCGTTTTAGTGGTGGTGTCATGATGTGGGGAGACATTGCTAATGGATGGCGGTCAGACCTTGTCCACATCCACGGTAAACTAACAGCTATCTGTTACTGAGATACGGTCCTGGGTCCACATGTCATTCCCAGGATACAGCAATCAGGCATCACCTTCATGCATGACAATGTCAGACCACATGTGGCTCATGTCTGTCAGGAGGAGCCTACCTGGACCAGAACAATGTTGCTGTCCTTCCTTGACCAGCATATTCACCAGATCTCAACCCAATAGAGCATCTGTGGGATGTTCAGGATCACTGGGTGAGACGGAGAGATCCTGATCCAGCAACACATGAACAACTTGTCACAGCTCTACAGGAAGAGTCCAGTCCAGAAGTCCAGATTAACCTTCTTATCAATTCCATGCATAGGAGATGTGACGCTGTGATAAATGCTGGAGGTGATCACACGCGTTACTGACTTCTTGTTGTTCTCTGTCTCACCATCCACACTTTCTGACTTGTAAACACTAAGACAAAAACCACTAATTTGCACAAAAATGATTTTTCTGTATGGCTAAAGGGTGAATAAAGATGTGAACCATAATTTGCCTTTGAGATTCAATATGAACAGGATGGCATGACATTAAAAAAAAGTGTTTCTACTGTTGCCCAGTATATGTAGCATTACTAATGCTTTAGGACAGCACTCATACACACATATAATGCTTTCTGATGCACTATAACAACAGTTATAACACTTCATATAGATGTGACTTATAATGAATTATACTGTATGGCTGCTTTCACCGTTTATAAAGTAGAGGCTGACTGATGGGTCTTATAATACATTACACCTATCATTACCCCCCTTTAGACACAACTCAACAACCAGTTGTAGTAAGGGCTCATAATATACTGTCATGGTCCATTTGTTGCCAAATGTTTACACATAAATGCTCAATAATAAATTATTACTTATTATTTTTGCAAGATACTCTGCAAGATTGCATTATTGCTGCTAAATATATGAAATATTATTCATATTCATATATTCAGGATCGGCACTGATCCTGAATATAATTTAAAGATATGTGTTTGGATCAAACCCTGGAGCAGTGAAGTATATTAACACTACAGACAGAAACCCATCATGGAGCTTTTTGAACAGCAGATTACTTTTGTGATTTTTTTTCATGTGCTACTGGAATTTTCACATTAAGCACTGATAGACTGAAAAACTTGACTCAAAAACTTTAGACATTGACTCGAACTTCATTCAAAAGATTTAGATTTTCAGCCGAGAACAAATCACTGCCTCTCAAAAGGAAAAGAATTTGCACAGTGATCTGGTAACCATATAGAAACATTCAGAGACTGTCTGCGAGGCCGACCTGTGACCTGGATGTACATGGTGGCCTCGTCATGCCCTGCCATGTTCTCTGCCTTCACCGTGACCTTGTAAACGCCTGGATTTCCATAGCGATGCTGGATGGGCTCATCCGTCACAGTCAAGTTCTGGTAGATGGCCCGAACCCCATCCCCGAGGTCCACCTGGTATTTGGTGCTACTGGTGTCGCCCTGTTAGGAAGGAACAGCGACTGTCAGCAGATTCAAATCAAAAGGAAGAAAGGAAAAGAAGAACTGACATGAACAAGCCTTCATCATACCTGCTCCTGGTGGACAATAAATGTGATGTCATCACCAGGCGCCACGGCCAACATCTGCCCTTTGATGCCGACCTGCAGTCCTTGAGGAGGCAGCAGGGGGCAGTTGTGCTGTTTGGCGCTCTGCTGCTTGTTTATTCCCCCTTCACACATGTTAGACACCACCTTCCTGTAGCTGAAAGACAGCAAAGGACAAGACGGGTGTAAGAGTAGGGAGGTGGATGACAAGTCTTTAAAGGAATAGTTCAAAACATCCAGAAATAAAGCTTTTTTTCCCCCAGAGAGATACGAACAATATCAATAGAAATGTTTGGGAAGAGTTCTGTATTTGTTGGACAAGGCTGGCTTGTTGCCTTTATACTAAGCTAAACTACCCACATCCAGACATTACATTTAAAAACAGCAGTCTGATCTTGGCTGTGATGAGAGAAAGAGCAGAACGAGCTGCAAAACGGTGGATACTTTTTTTTTTTTTTTGCTGTGATGGAAAATAGTGGCGGGCCAGGCAGGCTTTGGCTGCACACCGGATGTAGTAAGGCACGGCACACCGCAACTCAGTTTGGTCGAACTGGTAACGAAAATGCAAATCAACATGGCGTGTTTTGACTCAGTGTGGCCAAACATACCAATGGAAAAAGCCTCATCAGACACTGACTGACAGATTGATATAGGAGGAAATTGATATGCATATGTACCAAAACAATCTATGTGTGTGTTTTTGTGTGTTTGTGGACATTCACAGACCCAGTGCTGGACTCGTAGGTCTGCCCTAGATGGCAGTCTTCCGGTGGTGAGTCTGGATCATGCCAGAAGTCAGCGAAGCAGCGTTTTCCTTCGATGTGGGACCGTTCAAAACCGTAGTCACTACACACACACACACACACGCACACACGCACACGCACACAGACACACACACACAGACACACACACACGCACACGCACACACACAGACACACACACACACACACACACACACACACACACACACACACACACACACACACAGACACACACACAGACACACACACAGACACGCACACACACACACACACAATGACAACCACACAGAGTAAAAGTACTGATGTGAAAATTTAACACTACAGCAGTCTATGTATGATAACTTTAACGTGATGTGTTTAAGGACGCTGGTTTTAATAGACACATGCAGATCAAATACTTTTTACTTTATTTTTAATGGTATATATTTAAATCATAAAAATGTTTGCCCAATTTTTAAATACCTACATGTTCCAGAAATTATATTGATATTGCATCTACTGTGATTACATACTGAATGTTTGTTTATGTTGCTTGTTTGTGTGTCCTATGTTCTTAGTACATGTGGTGTTTTCTATGAGTGTGTGTTCACCAGTTGAAGTCTTTCTCTGTGCATGGACAGGGTTTGGTGGTGAGAGTTGAGGTGAAGCTTTTCCCTTTGATACAGAATGCTGTGTCCTTCCTTTTCCTAAAACTTCGCTCCTGGCCCATAATGCACTTCTTTCCCTGTGGAACAGTGAGGTTTCAGTTTTTAAAGCATAAACACACATGAACTCAAGGTGTATGCGTGTGTTCATTACCTGCAGGTCTGTGAGCTGCCAGGCGTCATAGTCAGACTCAGTGCACTGACGAGGGAAAGACTGTCTGAAGTCCACTTTGACCAGCTCCCAGTCTGACCTGTAGCTGATGTGGCCAAACACACTGAACACACACCACAGACACACAGTTTATATATAATTCATAATTCTCCACATGTGGATATACAGCTGTATAGCACTTGGCAAATAATCAGATTAATCAGCAAAAAACAGCATAACTGTGACCCATAAAGACATTAAAATTACATTTATTCGCATTCTAAATCTTGAACAATGACACAATCCACATTATAACATGCTATCATGTCTAATAAGATGAAGTCATGTAGTCATTGCAGGCTCAGACATCTTTACCCAACTGTCTGACTGCAGCCAAACAGCAAAGCCTTGAAGCCTTGCCTCTTTTTTCTACACTCAGAGCAACAGTTGCCCCTCCTCGCCACTAGATGATGATGTTTTACAGTGCAATACAGATAATGTCAACCATCACCATTATTGAACTCAGCTGTCTTTGCCTTGTGCCGGTCAGTAGACTGATGTGACAGACAGTAACTTGTCGGTGTGCTGGTGGCGGTCAACATTTACCTCGCTGGCAAGCATTGCTAATCTCATCTCCATTGTCGTCGCTAAGGGGAAGTGATGGATGTCTCAGAGGTGGACTCATCTGTCATCCTCATCCCTTTAATGCTGCTCTTACTTCTAGCTCTACACCTTCAGTTTCTTCGTCAAAACTCTACATATTTCACGTGTTGTCCTGCCGTGCCACTAGCCTTCAGTATGCATGCAGACAGCTTTGGTTTTGTCTGCCAAGAGTTTTACTGCCAAAAATAAAGCTAAGTTACATTTAGTTTGTAGAGCACTGCGTCATCAGAAATCAAATGCAACGATGTGCAGGTTTCTTCCACAGGACTCACCATGAACAGTTTTATTTTGGACCTACTGCCTACCTATGAAATAGTCTCTTTAAGACAGGATGACTGATATTATCCAACAGAAGTGAGACACTGGCTCTTCGAAATGGTGACACTTCACCATTTCGTCATGGCTTGCTGATTTACCGAGAAGTTGGACAACATTTGACAAAATATTGACATATTTTGGAACAGCAAATTCTCTCTGGTAGCTCAACATCACCTAAAATGTAACTTCAGCAAGACTTTTTTCAGTGTCCGACTTACACCAAACCATTCTGTCTTCATTTCTTGCACAGTATAAACTTGAAACTGGCAGCAATTGACAGCTGTTATAAGTTCAGGTCCCCTAATATGCTAAATTTGTATGCTGTTAACAGCTGATTTTTCAAACTTTTTAACATTTCATACATTTTTCTGATGGAAACTTGGCCACAAAGCTTAAGAGATAGCATTTTATAGCAGTTTTGTGGAAGTCGGGTCATCAGGCTGAAACGAGCATTTTACCCAAAATGTATACAGTTTAAAGAGTTTGGTGAATCCGACATTCGTTTAGGACACAGGCCCATATATTCTGGGCAGACATATTCAGTTCAACTTTGTCGTATTGTAGCAGCAGAGATTTCAGAGGTACTTATTTCACAACTTAAGCATATAAAACAAAATGAATCTATGTGGCAGGGTACTGGTAGGGCTAAGTGAGAAAATGGACCTTTAAAACCCTCCACGTCTCAGTCCATAGGCTTCCATACAGTATTATAGTTACTCAATGTTTGCACACAGTGAAATGAAAGTCTTTTCTTTTGTTTCCCACCACCAGCAGAATCCACTGAGCCTTTTTCTACTTTTGAATAGCCACTTCGGAGCCATAAAATCAAGTGGACAAGCAACACAAACTAACACATTCATCCAGAGTTTGATTTGTTCCTCTCATTAAAATGCAGAGTTGAGAGGAAGAAAACAACGGGAATGTGTTTAGATGTAAATTTTATGAGAGGTTTGAATTAGAAGCATGGCTTCCATTGAGGGAAAATCGTTTTTTATAGGTGTGTTTGTTACAGTACAGAAGTGAAAATGGATTGTCAGTCGCACAATTAACTTGCATTATGTTCTCAAAGAGCAGCATATGCAGTATTCGCTCGTCAAGAGGCTGTCCGGTTGTCATTAGCATGAGTGGTGGACGATTTCTGCTCCTCCACCTGTCCTTGGTGCTAAGTCACTGCTCAAAGACTTCATTATGGGATGGCGGGCTGCGTTGTCAAAAATCGAAACTCAGCTCACCCTGGCTAATCTGTCAGACACGAGCTGCCGTCAACACCCCTCCTCAGCTGCTGACCCTATCTTACCACAGCCAGATGGGCGACGTATATATGTGTGTGTGGGTGAGTATATGTGTGTGTGTGTCAGACACATGGCAGATGATGGGTGAGTTATTCTGAGTAATCAAGTGTCTCTTAATGTGGAACTGCCTGTCGGTGAGTGTGTGGCCATCTCTTTGCCCTTCTCAACAGATTACAGCTTGGAGCCAGCCTTATCTCTGGGCCAGAGATGATGTGACTCACTCCAGTCTGATGGTGAGATTGAGCGAAAAAAAAAGAAAAAAGAAGAAAAGCAGACCGATATGAAGTCTTGAAGCCTGTATGAACAGGTTGTGTCAGTAGCTGCTGATAGCTGACACTGTCTGCCAATATTCAATATTATTCATTCGAACCATTATGGTGCCAAAGAATTGTCCGGGTGGATGTTTGTGCTTCACCAGAAGTTGAGTAAGGTTTAGAAAATCTCAACAACTATAAAAAAAACCCAACCAAACAGCGATGCTACTGTGAGGCTCACACACCAAAAATCTAATCAAGCTTTGCTGTCCTTAGATGTGAACCACTATTGAGCTCATCCTGTCCTTGTTATCATCTATAATCCATCCATGTGTCTTACACACAGTGGCAGTTTTAACATATCTGAGACTCTTCATCAGACGTCATCAGCCTCAGCTCTACTCAGCCACATTCTGAGCAGGGCGTAGCGTAGAATAGTAACCTAACAGTGTCGGGGATACGCTCCTCATATAACACTCAATGAGTATTCTGAAAGAACCGTTCGTCCTCCATACTGGCCCTGAAAGAAGAGGCTTCGGCAGTCTTTGGCAGAAAAGAATACAAGAAATAAACACTGAATTTGTCAGAAAACTTTAAGGTTCAGGTTTTGGCACAAAACCTCTCTCTCTCTCTCTCCTGTGGCAGATGGCAATGCTTTCTGGGAGACACATGCATACATGTCAAACGCATCTGATGCTCAACTGCAAGACTTGCATTGAAAAAAATCTCAAAAAAGTTTGAATTAAACCCCAGAAGAAGCAAATCTTCATTAAACTAATAAATAAAAAAACACAACTGCAAGACTTGAATCTGGGTCACCTGCATGGGAGTCGGCCATCATAACTACTAGACCATCTTGCATGACATCATCATGGTCACGGTCCTGACGTGGTCATAAGACTTTTTACTCTCTTGACAACGTCTCCTGCGTTTTCTCATAACAACTCTTGAATTTCCGTTAGGACTTTGAAATGCAGAAAATCCGTATCACTTACAGGCTTTCCTTCAGAAGACAACATCTCTGCAATAAACCTACATGTGGGACAGAGATAAACACTTAATCTGGTTTACTGCAGACAGTGCGTACTAGCTTTAAAGACTGTGGTTGTGCTATGAAGGCACTGCTTCAGGAGCAGGAGACTTGAACAAAAAACCTAGCTAACCTTAGATGGATGTTAACATAGTGATGTTTAAAAGTATTGTTTAAAAAAAGTGTTGGTATGTTACCATGTTAGCATGATAAACATGCAGTATGCATCACCTTCTATGGCTTCTTTAGAATTTGACCGACTCAAACCATTTAATATGTTAGCTCACCAGCATCGTAGCATAAATCTAAAAGTGCAGTTAAGACTGATTGGAATCCAGCATTTGTTTCTCTATTAATCATCCAATGAAGTCTTGAATAAGCGGTAAAATTGAATCATTGGTTCTTCTAGCTGAGAAGTCAGAGCATAACTAGTACTTGAGATTCGTATGATTATTATGACATTTCACTCTGGATGTGAAGGATTTTTTTTGACTGACAGATCAATCTGTGCTGAGCTGCTGTTTAGTTTGAATACATTTAAGGCTGAGACTTTGTATCCTAGAAATAACTTTATGTATACTGAGCAACAGTAACATGTTTATTCATGATTTAACATGTTTTGGTTGTGGGTTCTTAAAAAAGTCATTTCTATGTATCACATGATTGTTTGTTTCAATAGATTAGGTTTAGTGAAAGGAAAATATTGGGTTCTTAAAATTATGCGTTTCTACTGTTGCTCAGTATATTTATGTGTATTCCTACTATTGAACATTTATATAATAAGTATAATCAATCCAACAACCTGCATCGTATCAAACGTGCATGAAATTGACTGCTTGATTTTTGAGTATCAATAAAATAACCTGTAACACACTGCTGTACTGAACCAGCAGTATTAAACCAGGTGGAGCCTCACGAAGAGAAAAAGAGAGACACAAGCCAGAATCAGAGAAACAAATCTTGTGTTGAAAAGCGAGATGCGGGGGGGCGCACAGGGCACGTACCGGCCTGCTCTCCCATTAAACTCCACTCTGACAATACTCAGAGCCTCTGGAGGTGAGAACGACGTTTGCAGGAAATCAGGAGAGACCAGCTGCTGTTAGCGCCACGAAATTGGACGCCTGCTCTAACAGTTCGGGAGGGAATTGTTGTGATGGGAGAGAACGACCAGGAAGATCTGCCCTGTTTGACCCTGTTAGACAACTCATTAGAACCCAGCCGAGAGCGGGAGGTGTTCAGGAAGGACTGACAGGTTAAGCTGGAGGAGATGCAGGAGATCTCGTGGAAACACGGAGCTTTCTCGGTTCAGCATATTAACACTTATACTTGAATGGAAGGTCTGATTTTAAAGAGGTAATACACACTCCTACGTGTTTACGTAAATATAAAATCTGCATTTTGTGGGTTAAAATGGCTCAACATACTCTTAAAACCAATCTGAACTTTGCAAGGTTAATGCTGGAGTCTAAGTGGGAATTATTTATGACATGTAATTTATATCATTTTAACCCCTTCTAATCAAAAGTGGTCGTCCATCTCCCCCTGACTCATTATTTACAGGACTTTATGCTATCCGTCTACTTTCTACTCAGTATTGAGCCCCATTTCCACTGCATAGCTCGACTCGACTCTACTTTTTTGGTTTTCCATTAGGTAAAAAGTACCTGGCTCTACTTTTTTAGTACCTCCTCTGTTGTGGTTCCAAGCGAGCCGAGCAGGTACTAAAAGGTCACGTGAAACGTTACAGACCACTGATTGGTCAATGCCCGGCACACAGGGAGTATCCTGCGCAGTACAAATCAATGGCCGCCACACTCAAACAGTGAAGCTACTTTAGCGACCGTAACTTTTTTTTGTTTTTACTGTAGCTGCTATATTGAGGAGGTGCAGACGTTCCTGTCTTAAACAGCTGATGAGAGGATCACAAGAGGTGGATGTGAGGTGGGTGTCGTGTTGAGTTTCGCGTGGCACCATTTTACCATCAGCAATGGAAAAGGACCAGCAGAAAACCAAGCCGAGTCAAGTTGACTCGAGTACAGCCGGTGCTACGCAGTGGAAATGCAGCTTTAGTCAATTTTTCACAATAGTTCGAATTTGTAGTTTTGAGCGGACTACATTCTTTCCCATGATGATGATTCCATGATAGACAGTACAGACACACACTGGAGGCAGCCACTAGCTCACCTGCAGCACATGTACCTTAGAGAAAGGGGGCCATGAATGTACTGACTGCCAGAGCTCCAGCAGACTCTGTGTTTCAGCGCCCAAACAAAGAGTATGACAGCAGCTGCTCACGGCTGATTAGCTCCGACTACCTGCTGGCTGTTCCTGCTACGCTGAGCGGAGGTCAGTCTGTCAAACCGTCCATGTGTGGTTGTCTCCTTACTTCCTGCGTCACACACTACATGACTGCGAGGCCCCTAAAGTGGCAGTCCTGAAATTGAACATTTCTCCTGTGGACATTGACTCACGTCATGACCAGGGTCTCATCTCCAGGCTCGCTCAGGAGTCCATCCACGAACACCGATGTGCTGGTGAAGTTGTGAACGGTCCATGTCCGTCCTTCATCAATACTAAATCTGTGGAGAAAAAGGCAGTAATCACGATCACCAATATTCAGAGATACTGACGAAAGTCTCTTCAGATAATACTAGTAATATTAAAAATAACACACTCTAACCATTTGCTAAACCATCTTTTTGTCTATTTGGCAATTAAAGAGTCTGTATTCTTTATATCTCTTTCCCAAAACTAAAATGAGTGCAATGGATTAAACAAGATGATCAACTATAGCTGAATACATACAGTCTTATTTCTATGCCCTAAAAGAACATTAACTTCTATAACATTTTGTTGGGTTACAGGTTAGGTTAAAAAAAAAAAGAAGCTCTTTTCATGACAAGTGGATCAGCTCTCACTCGTGTGTTATCATCATCCAGCACTGGCAAAACAAAAACAAACAATGACCAGAGAAGAGAGATGACACCATTAATTGAGTTCATCAGCTGTTGCAGATACACTGCAAAAAAGAGGAGCTAAAATACAAGAATTACACATCTTAACATAAGTAGTTCAGTCTAGAAACAAGAACGTTTGTTGGAAAAACTAATAAATAACTTTTAAAACATGATAATTAATCTCATGTTTGCAGATCTAAGATTTTAAAGCTTGTGCAAAAACGTATCAGGTCACTGTAACCAAATCTGAATTAGGCACAAAAATCAGAATTGACAATGAGGTAACTTTGTAAAGTAAATGTAGCCTAAGGCAGGTGGGGCTTAGCAAAAGCTAAACAGAGGGAATGGTATTTCAATTGTACCCTCAAGAACAAAACACATGAAAATGAAATAAAAGATGAGAGGAAAAGGGACCATTTGACAAAAACACACTTTGGCAAACTAAACCTGGATTTTCATGCTCAGAAATCTGCATGTTATCTGGAGTGCTTTGATGAAAATGTGCTAATCCATCAGGTGTAACAGTGTTCGGTGTTTGAACTTCTTCAATCCAAAGTCCAAATGAAGAGTCTGAGACAAACAGAACCATCTGCTCCCCTTCAGCCACTGTGCTGACGACTCCTGTGGTCAACAATGGCAGCAGTCCTGAGTCAATGTGACTGTGTGGTGGAGAGGGATCAGAGATTGATCGGGCAGTGTGTTGCTTGCACTGCAGGCTGTGTTTAGTAATGATGTGCTACAAAGGACTACAACGTGATAAACAAGTAAACATGCACAGTTTCGGAAACAAACTAGGACCAGGAGGGGGCTGGTTCTAAAAACTCTGTAACCTTTCAAAAAGAATTCAACAATTGGCCATGAGGTGTGAAAGTAGACAGTCTCATTATTCATCTTTCACACAACTTCCACACACTTTTCATGTGTACACCAAGAAGGGACTGTCCATTCGTTTCCCCATTTGTACAAACCGTCCCGACACTCCAAACACACACAGAATTCCATATATGACGGCAGGCTGGTGTCCGTTTGTTAAATGCGGTCATGCAAAAACAGCTATAAACACTTGCCTTTATAGCAGCCGTGATTACAACACATAACATGACCATTATGAAGCATAGTGAGGCTATTCCGTCAAAAATACCCTTTATATGAGTGAAGAGTGACCCTTGAATATACCTGAGGAATTATTGGCCCTGTAATCAAACAGACAGGCCCAACTTATAACAAAGATCCACGCCACATACTACTCTGTTACTCTAAAACTTATCCTACATGGAGTTGATCATAAATCATACATGTACATGACACAATCCTGTCCAGCCGGCGTTTGTCAGCCTGCCGGCTCTTCATAATGAACCGATATGAATGCATCGTGTGAGTTGCCCGTTGAATGTGAGCGAGCCTTCGAGAGGAGCCGGGGAATTATGTGAAATGGCTCAATTGTGTGTGCACACATGCACAGTTGTCACTTTTAAAAGTCTAGATGCACTGCTCTTCAAGTGGCAGTGAGATAGTAGATATCCAACCCTAAGCAGGAGCATCGGGTAATTCTTTCAGAGAGTCAAAGGCACTGCAGAGTCAGGGAATCAGTCTCCTTTAGAGGATGTGGATGGACTTTTTTTTTGGAGTAGCGTGACTGTCTAAATGCAGACGACTTAGTGATGAGGCAAGCACTGACTCTCGTATTGTCTCCTCTCTCGCTTCCTTAACACAAAACACCTGGAATAATTAGCTCTCTCTCCCTAGGCTAAACACACCCAGGCTGCCACACAAACTAACAATCAAACAAACAAAAGCGGTGATGAAAAGATGACCTCATTTCTGCGGTACGTGCTACATTTACGTACACCTACCACCTCAACGTCTACACCAGTACCTCTCACCGCATGCCCTACAGGCGTGGAGGTGGAACATGCTGAACTACAACATCCTCACTTTGAGTCCCACCAGGAGACGTATTGCATGTTGTTCAACACCAGCTGTTGTACAGTATGTGTGTATGCACCACCTTCTGTCCCCCTATCGTATCCAGGGTGTGCAAGCATTGATATGCAATTTGAATACTGCTTGGGAAATGCTCCTCCGGTATTAATGGGGACTATAAAATAGAAAGAGAGCAGAATGCAAACACACTGAAGAGTCAGTGCCCAAAAGTGATGGAGCATCATTGTACCAACATCGGCTGCTGGGCCCATGGTAACCGCTTGTTCCTCTGCCTCGAAGCTCAACCTTTGCTATGAGGAAGTTTGAACACAAATGAATTTAAGAAGACAAACAAACTACATGTGAAGACAGGATTGATCCTCACAATAGAGTCACAACCTCGTCTTATAAAGCACGACCCCCCCCCCCCTTAAGAACCCTATATGTCAGCTGATATGCTTGCGTGTTTTTCTACACTAAGCTACAACATTAAAATGAATAATGAACGTAAAGTTTTAAGGGTCCCTTGAGGTTTCTTTTTTGCCAGCCATAAATATGGAAAATGGGGCCTGACAAAGTAAAAGGATTAAAACTTGAATAATGGTGTGAAAGTTTATTTTGCCTGTCCATGGTTTTTGGATTTACACTTTCTGTCTTTGTCTGTTTTCCCTGGATCTATTGCACTACTTTTCTTTGAAGTGTAGTTTTTCTCCAGACAGTTTTGTAGTTTACTTTTTTGGACTTTGCCTATGTTTTTGTATTTACCTCTGTTTGGACTGTTTGGACATTAAATCCCTGAACTGCACTCCTTGCTCCCTGTGTTTGGGTCCTGTATTTGAACTGAGGATGTAATAAAAAAATAAAAACGTTGCTGTTCCATCTTTCGTATTTTGGCTTGAGAACAATGTTTTTCGGTCTTCGCAGCTCAAATATATGGAATTTACATCGTGTTAATTCAGAAAAACAGGCCAGAATTGTATTTTTTCATGAAAACATTTCTCAGAATTAATGAGACAATTTTCTCATTAATTCAGAAAAACAGGGAGGAAACGTTTTTTCCCTCAAATGACTGTATGACGCTTCCACAGAAATATGTTGCTCTTACACATGAAACCGTTCTGGAGCAGTCGAGGAAGAGAGAATCATCGGGGGCCATGAAAATCCAATAAGACGGGAGGTTCTGGCTCCAGTAGCGGCGCAGGAGGCCAGAAATCTCAGCGTCTGATGAGGTGATAACTTCACAGTCATTCTGTGTAATGAAGTGGTAAAAGCTGTGCTCATTTCACTGTTGAGAAGTTGTCTTTGTATTCCTGAGAACGCAGGCTTCTGCAGCTCTCCAGGGCTCTTTATGAGATGCTTTCCACCACACACTTTGGAGTTATTGATTTAGCCCAGGCGTGAAAAAGGGACGGATGTGAAGGACAGTGGTCTGCTGAGAGACAGATATACGCTCACCAAAAAGGTCATTTGATTCAGGTCTGTGATAAATGTATTTCTGAGTTCCCCCATATTGAATCTCTCTCATGATTTCATCCTTATTTATTAAGGTCAATGAGATAAGATCTTGCTGAGCTTGAAATTATCTGCGAGAGCTGAGGGGAGGGAGTGGGATGGTTTTAAATGATTTTGAAGGGGACGGAGCTGAAGAGCTACCTGGTTTTTCTCTCTGCTGTAAAATAGAATGGCTGAGCTGATGAAGCATGAACCAACACATCAGGCTCTGACATATCAGGCCAGTGCGTCATGACATTTCATGTTCTATTCTTGAAATGCATTACTTAACATACTGCATTGATTTTTTAAGATTTTATTGCTTGTTTATTTAGGATTTTAAATGAGCTGGCTCTTAATTTATCAGATCTCTTACTCTTTCATCCTCCAGTTAGAGCACTGAGGTCCACCAACCAGCTGCTGCTTATCCATCTATCCTCGATTTTATTCTGATTCTATGAGTTGCATTTCTTAATTATTTTTGCATTTATTGTATTTTTATTGTTATGTTTATATAATTCTATCTTGTATATTTGGCATCTGTTATTTGTTATTTTAATCATGTTGGTTGTTTTTAAATGTGCTACATAAATATTTTCACTTGACTCTAATTATGACGTTGATGCGATCATGGAGAACTTTATATTTATCACACTGATTGTAATCGTTGTCATAGCTCACTTTGCTTTTATTTATAAGACCTACTCTCTGTATATCCCATCCATTCATTTTACACTTTGTGCTGCTGCCCATATGTGAAAATAGCAGGTGAACTTGGACCTAAACAGTCAATGCATGTCAGACTTTTTCCAGAGTAAAATAGGGCCTAAAAAATCAATAACAACAAACATACATCACTTTAATATAAGCTAGCTGTCAGCCCAGCCTTTGCTTGTTTCATGTCTATCTTATGATGCAGAAATGTTTTTCTCTTTCATTTTATCCTTTAACTTTTACATCATCTATGTTTCGTATGTATTATCTTCATTTTTAGATTTTTAATTCACATTTTAATAAAAAAAAAAAGTCAATAATACAGTGCTCTCACCCTGTGAAATGACATTTTACAATAGTGTCACTCTTACTTGAGTATCTTGAGGGGAATGGAGGTGTCTTTGATGGCAACAATAACTCCACCGTGGTCCAGGTACAGGATGTGATGCTCCTCCTCGAAAACCTGGACAGAGCAAGGTTGAAAAAGTACCATTCAAAATAGTCAAAGTTATACTTTAGAGCACAGCTTGAAGTAAAAGAAAACCAGAGAGGTATATTTTATATCTCTTTAGACTGTGGAAAGAGTGGGGAGGGTTAGAGGGGGAGCAGAGAGGAGGGACAGGAGTGTAGAGAGGGGGGGGAAAGGAAGAAAGAGAGGACATGATCTACCTGTCTCCACGTCTTCCCACAGTCTGAAGTGATGTACATCTCCTCCTTATACTCTACGAGCTTGGAGCCAAGGTTACCTGAAGGAAAGATAAGGAATTGAAAATTTAATCAGGCAGGGAGGCTCATGTGAGGCATGCAACAACAACAGATTCAAAGAGAGGCAACAACACGGCAAGAACAGACGTGAGGAGACTAGAGAGAGAATAACCAAACAGAGAGGAAGTCCCACAGGCTGAGGATGCCTCTGTAGAACATTATAGTGCCTTACTTTTCTTTTGAATATTTAACCTAACGGGAGAGACTTAGATACAATACAATTTATATTGTTAGAAACAAACATATCCATGACTTTCCAGACAGGAAGAACACAAATGATGAAGGTGAATGAATGACAAGTCATATTCAGTCACAATATTATCTTTATAAGTTCAAAGAAACAGATGAGACAAGAAAGAATCTGACGCAAAGTGTTGCACAGCAAAGCCCTCGTGTCATTGTTAGTTTTTCTGAACGATGCAGTTGTCATTTTCATGCCCAACACCCGTGTTGTGTAAACAGCAAATACTCTTGCACCCATCTGTGTTCTCTGGCATGAGGCAGCTAAAGGCATCTGCACCATGCAACAACAAAAACCTGGTCTAGTCAGTGATGCAGTATCTTTTTCGGCTTATTAAGCTGATATACCGATGTAGGCGGGACCACGTGATGCATATTCTCTGCTTGTTTCCATGTGCACAGTGATGTCACTGCACCATTTAAGCAGCAGATGAAACTCAAGAGGAAACAGATTGAAATGTTTTTAGACTTTTAGACAGCTTTAAATAGAGCTCAGGAAAAAGGATGGCTTCATTTCACTGAAACTGGACAATGTGACTTATTGGATGTGTAGAAGATCATTAGATCCTGAACAATCCTAATGGAGAGACGCACTTATGATTTCTGCTGCTGAGGAATTGATGTAGGTCATGCAATTAAATACACAACTTCTACCCGATTAACACCTGCTATTAATAACAATGTTCATTTTTAGGAGCAGATTTGAGCACTGAGATCCTCACATCACTATCACACACAGGGATGTGCAGCTACCCTCCTCCTCCTCCTCCTCCTCCTCCTCTTCCTCCTCGGTTGAATATCACTTCATTTTTTGCTCAGATGCTTTCAGGTGGACTTTGGGACGGTGTTGGGAGACAGTGGAGGCAGAGAGTCCACTGGACAAGTAGTATGGATGGTGAAGATAAGTGCTGCTGTTTAAATACAGACCATACCTGACTTCTACAGGGAATAAGAGATGATATTCTGATGGGTCTAATTCATGTTATGCCTAAAACACACCTAAAAGACTAAATACACCTGTTTGTGCATGATCTAGACATTTAATAAAGAAACACTGAGGTGTTCAATGAGTCAAACTGCTTCAGGTTCAGTGGAACCCTCTGCATGATGCAAGCATGAAGCAGTTTGGTTCTCAGCACTGACAGAAAGCTCCTCTCCGGCTAAATGGAGGAGTGCTACTTTATAATGGAGCCACGAGGACAGTTTGCATATAAAGGGAGAGTTATTGTGAAGGCTGCAGACACACACACAGACACACAATACACAAACTCTGCCACAGCCTCGCATATCGACGTAGTCCCACTTGGCCAATGCCTGTTTGAGCACTTTTCATGATCATTTTCAGCAACGCTGGCAGAACACCAGATCCAGTGTTTTTAAAAAGACCCTTGGCAGAGGCGTCGTTTACAGGCCTTTAGTGGGTTCCTATCAGAATGATTAAGTACACATCTATGAAAGAGACAGCAGTATACAAAGTTAACATCCTACATCACAGTTATGTTTAAAGAAAATAAACCTCTGATATGAAATATCTGTTTAGTCATCACTGCCTATTGATTGTCACTAAATAACAACTAAATAAAATCATTTTATTATATGCTTACATTACAATCAACTTCTAACACCTAACATAAAATATATACCCAGTGTTTCCCCAGAAAAACGTTCAATATTTGGCTGAGATGCAGGTTCCAACTCAGTTTCTCTACCAATACAGACCACAGTTAAAACCAGTCCAGACCACAGTCAGTTTTTAGTTTTTGATCGAGTTTCTGTCGCCATGATTGTCTTTTCTCTGAGCAGAAATGGGGGCTATCAAGCTGTGACAGAGGCGGGTGCTCTGTTCTCTCCGTCTTTACTAAAAATAAAACATGGTCGCTGCTTTTGCAGATGTAGACGTCTCACTTGAAGATCCAGTGGGTAGGATTTAAAGGTAGCTATCTGTGTTAGCAGATCACAACCTTCCCCTCACCCTCCTCCTGCAAACCTGTGACCACTAAAAACTTCAAACAACACTTTCTAGACCCAGTCCTTGGTTTGTCTCCTCTGGGATACTATAGAAACATGGACATGGAAAAAATACACACAACATGCAGCATTAAAGGCTCCAAGGTAATGAAAACGATATTTTTTAGGTGATTGCACACGACTGAAAACGTCATTGTGCATATGCAAATTCATAAATATCAGGTACAGCAAAGGTGAAGCCATCAATAAATAGATAAATAAGTAAAAAGAACAGTCAAAATGTTTTGTCTGGAGACTCACCAGCACCCATGATGAGACCTGGAGCAGAGTCTTTGGTATGGACCGTCCCAGACACGTAAGGGTTGTCTGCCCAGCGCAGGTGGAGGTGGAGGTGACAGTCCGGCTGCAGAACAGGTAAAAGCACCGTTCTCCCTCAGTATTTACTGTATATACAATATATACACACAGCTGATCTATCACTTTTTACTTTGCTGACCTGGTAAATTGAAGACACATACACTCATGTTTACCACACAGAAACCTGATCATCTAAACACACCTCAGTGTGGGGAATCAGAGCTGTTTAAATCCAAAATCATCTTGTATGGAACTTAATTCATTTCAAATACAAGAAGGAGACACTGCAAACGTTTTTTTTTTAGAGCTGCTCAGGATGTCGTTGCTTTAAACTTCAAAATGCAGAACGGAAGACAGTCTGCAAATTATACTTCAACATCAACATCGCGCTGTACTGTACTGCATGCCTCTGGACGAGATCAACCAGGATATCTCTGCATACCTCAGTATTTACCTGACGTTGCACACAGCAGAGACAGCTCTGCAGCAACAACAGCGACTGTCAGATATCAAGTTACATTTTCCTTTTTTTTTTTTTGTAAGAGTACTGAAGTATCTGGAGTATCTGATTCATCCCATCTGGCAGTGTGTAAACATGCATTTGAGCTTTTTTCACCACCTCAGATTTCAACACTTTTAGCTTAAAGGCTACAGTGAAGATTTCAAATCAACTCAAATTTTCAAATAATTTCAACTTTTCAATTTTGGGTGAACTGTTCCTTTTTTCTTGCTGTTGTGCAGATTGTTTGGATCAAACGTGGAACTGGATTTTCCAGCAGAAGTAGTTTGTCAAGTTACTTTAAATGTTGTTTTTTTGGTTTGTTTTTAATTTTTCTGTGTCACCATTGGAATAGTTTGTTTGTAATTTGTGTTAATGTGTCATATTTCCTGTGTTTTTTATGTATTCATATCCGTGGTGATCTCATTTCAACGCTAAATACGCTAAATACCTCGTCTTTTCTGATTTATACAGTACACGGTGCTTCTTTCAACACTGTATTCAATGCAGACTGTAGCCATTAATCATTCAGACATTATGATAAACTGCTTTTCTGCATACAAGAGGTCATTACTCTCAGCCAGTCTCTGTCAGGTTGTTACGCCGACAGCGTCTGCCTGATACAGTGACACTCTAGATAATACATCTAGTATCTGGGTTTGTGTAGCTCAGTGACTTGTGCTGTCATGAAGGTGATGAAAAACAGCTTTCCCTCTGACCGATAGATGTAAAGATGGGAATCCAGCAGAGCTGATTTTCTTTGCAAGGTCGTTATCTTGAAGTATGGATGAGGCCAAAGAGAGAATGAAGTCAATATTGGAGCCAACAGCCATGTGTGTGCGTGAGTGTGTGCATGAGTGTGTGTGTGTGTGCATGAGTGTGTGTGTGTGTGTGTGTGTGTCAGCGAAGGTAAACAAGTCTAGGGCTGATATCTGAGCCTCTCTTCAAATCTGCCAGCCGACTAGAGCGATGGTTCAAATAAAGGATCAAACTCAGGTGCTATATATGGATATCAGTCTGTGAGCGACTCATTGCTCTTTTGCCTTCAAGCTCTGCAGACACAACTTTGAGAAGATTGATGACACAAATCTCACAAACACAAAGTACGAACGTCATCTGTCTTTAACTTTGTTTTTGCATTCTGAACAACCTGCTCCCGTTTTAGAAGTTTGAACCTCTTGTGTAATAATAGCAGCATCTAGTATTGGCAGTTGTATGTCGTGGAATGAATATATATATATATATATATATATATATATATATATATATATATATACTATATGTGGAATGAATGAAAAGTTGTGTCAAAAAAAAGAAACTGGAAGTAAGCAAAGTGCTGCGATCTGATGGTGACACACTTTGAAGAGGTTCAGCCAGTTCCTGACTCTTTTCCCAGTTTGTGATGGCTCTGCCTTACTGGAAAGCTGACTGCTGTTACTGGTGTGTGGACACATGGCACAAACACATTCACTTATCAGCTACCAACTCAATATTCAACAAAGGTAGGAGGGTATGTCAAAGTGGGGTCAGCCTACCGCTTTGCAGCTGATCGGCTTGCCATTCATGTCGGTGGTAGGTGGGGCCAGTGGTTCCCAGTCCCGTCCTTTGTTATAGGTGATCAGAGTCGTCACTTTGCCATCAATCTTCTGATTGGCCAGGAAGACTCCTTTGACTCCGCGGACCTGGGGAAACAAGATGGATCTTGACTGCTGATTTACATGTTTGCTGAACAGTGGCCACAAATTACAGAATACTGTAGATACTAAAACATTATGGTAGCAGAGAAAGGCAGCAGTACGAATGACTTTTTATGGTTTTATCCCATGAGTTCAATATTGTGTGATAACAGTTTATTCTATTTTTTTTTTAGTGTGTTAGCTTGACAAAATGAGTTTCGTTATTTCGAGATGACGACATCATAAATCTGTCAGGAGAAATGGAAAGGTTGCTCTCTCTTTTTATTCATAAGGTTTTTCAGATATCAGCAATGCGATGCATGAATAGATGGCATCCTGTCAACTGTAGCAACTGATACTAATGTCAGATGAAGGAGAGCCCAACATCATACCGTACTTCGATCTTATACATACTTTATTATACCAGTCAAACATCCACCAGTGTTGGTAATTCTTCTACTGGACAGTAACATGTGCTTAAAGATGGCCACTAATGCAAGCTTATTGTTTCAACACTACACTACACAGAATGGATGGTTAAAACATTTACATCTTATTAAATTGTCCTTTACAGCTTTACATACATGACATAATGAACACTTTAGCTAATCCTAGAGTATCACACTCTATAAAGAACTGTGTAATACTATGTTTACTGTAGGCATGAGGACTTGAGTAATCATGTACAGTATTTGTCCATCATATAGAGAAATCAATTTTTTATATAATAAATATAAAAGTAAATTGACATTGTTCTATATTAAGATTTAACATTTCTTGGACTGGTAGCAGTGATAGTGCATGAACATCTCAGTCTAAAGTTAAAGCTGAACAGCAAGTATAAAAGTGATTTTTGCTAGTAATTTGATAAATGAAATGAAATGAAATGAATGACCATTAAGAGGTCTAGTTACTTTCTATTTAACCTCTTAGGATCATAGAACAGCTGCTTCAGTGATGAACCATTTGCACATTAGCATGCAGCATTGTGATGCCACCAGGGCAGAGAAGGTCAGTCATCTTATTACAAAGATGGTGCCTGGAGATGTGCTCCCTCTAAGCTTGGTGGAGGTCAGTGTGAGCTGATGGTGGCTGTGGTAAGAGTGATGTTAGGAAATTGAGGGTTCATCTGCAGAAAGCTGATAAGGTAGCTATTACTACTACAATGGTGGTGAAGATGTGTTGCTATTGCTAATCCTAACCCCAACCCACATTTTTGCATGGACGTTGTTCATTTCATTTTAAAAATTCATAACTTATTTTGCTTAATTAAAGGTGCATTCCTAATTTTTTACATATATTCGTGACAGTAATTAGCCATAATGTAAATATATCACATCACTGCAAAATTCTTACAAGAAATGGCAAAAGTTCATGAAAAGTTTATGAGGTTTTCTTTGAAACTCCCACACAAGCTGTTTATTTGTAATAAATTAGCTGATTATCTTCAGAGATCGGCTTTTTTTCTTATTCTTAAGACTTATTAACCCGTTATCACAAGTAAAAAAACTTGGTGATCTCCAGATAACGACAACAAAAACAAAAACAACTTGAAACAGGGATGTTCTCAGCTTCTGTAAAAACATAACAGTAAAACAAAAGGAAAGACAAATCATCAGCTCTGTCAGTGGCACAAAAATATCGATCTAAAGTTTGCTGACATTAACTCACATTAGCCACCAAGCTACTGATATGATAGCATGTAAGGCTGTAGCAGTAAAACTCCTAGGTTTAACTTTTCTTTTGTGAGAGGAAAAATGTGTTTCCCCGCCCCCAAAAAAAGTTCCAGTCACTTTAATTCAGTAACTGGATCTTCAGGAAAAATGTGGTGAAGCTATGTCTGCATAGATTCCCTATAAAGAGTCCAAATATAAAAGTGCTGGAGCTCTACCTTGAACTACACAGCAACACTAAGAATATTACCCAACATAAGAGAAAGTGTCTGTTGACTGTCAGCAGCGGTTGAATCAAATGCATGTGTCTTAAAATGCTGAGAGGAAACCACTGACACAGAAATTACAGGGCTGTGAAAGTTTAATACGCTGAAATCAATACACACTGCATGGTTTTGGCGGCTGTGGGGTTGATAGCTCCCGGCTCTGTAGCTGAAACATTAAACAGCCAGACGATGGTAAAGACTGAGCAGACAGACATTTACACCGAGCCAGGCAGCATGTCAGACATGCCTCCATCGGCTCCACCAGCTGCCTCGCTGTCTGTTATGTAAGCACAGATGTTTTAGAGTGAAACAAGGTAATTGTATAAATCGGAGTACATAAGCTTTCTTGTATTCTCTCTGGACTGGAGTTTCTGCTCCTTCTGTCTCCAGTCTTTATTCACCATGTGTATGTTTTGTTCTCTATCTACAGCCTGTGATGAGAGCCCAGCTCGGAGCGAGGGATGAGAGAAGTGCTCCACGGTCCACCGCCTGCCCTTTTTCCTAATACACTCCTTCTTCTGTGTTTCTTCTTCTCTGTGACATTTATCCTCAGATCTTGCCCAAGACACGAGAGATGAACAACAGCTAAACCACACAGGACGGAATGAAGGAAAGGTCAGCAGGACTCAGGTTTCAAGATCAGGCTCGGCCCCCACAACACATCTGAAACTTTACTCAGATGTCTTCATAAATAATGCAAATATTTTCTGCACTTGTTTTTAAGCCTTTCGAAAAAAGAGGATGAGAAAAGACTTTAAATGACATCTATTTAGAAGTGCCTCATTATGCCGATTGGCTACTGGGAGGTGAATAGTTCTCAGGAGGCGAAGCTTATATGTAGACCCGACTTTCCTTTGGACTTAGACTGAAGTACTCTATGGGGTCGTTGTTTTCCATGGCCATCAACTATGTCCCCACTCCTCCACCACATCTCACCTCAAGTATGTCGATGAGGACGTTCTCCTCCGGCTGCTTGGTGCTGCGAACATTTTCAAGGACAATGGAGTAGAAGACACCCTGGGGGTCTGACTGGTACAGGTTATATGTGTCTGACTGGTACCACTCCTGGAGGGCGAGGAAGACCTGGTTCTCATCCGTACTTACAATCTGAACATCCTGGGGGAGAGAGATGAGGGGAGAGAGAAGGCAAAGTGGGGAGTCAGAAGGAAGAGTATTTTCTGAGAGAAGAGAAGCGAAGACGACTGAAGCTGAAGGAGAAAGAAAATTATTAACATTTTAAAAACAGATTGTAGAACAGAGAAAGGTCGGAGGGTTTAGAAAGATCTTTATAGAAGAAAACATGAAGAGGAAAGCATAAATACAGTATAGAGACGCAGTGGAGTGGTGACAAGTCAGAGGAAAAACAGAACAAATGAAGCAGTAAAGGCAGCAAAGTCGGATTCACAGACAAGTTTGACAGTAACTCAGTGGGAGCCAGAGAACATCATCCAATAGATACAGAGCAGAAACAATCTGAGGGAGATAAGGAACACTTTATCCATTGAAAATGGTTTTTGGCAGCTTAGAAAACTTGTTAGGTGTTCTTGTCAAAGCGCGTGAGCCTCCGATGCAAGCGGCCTCATCATTCATGAAAGATGTCACAAAGAGCGACTCAGCACTTTCTCTGTTAGTGATTACATTAACATAACATTTAGAAGTAAAGATAAAGCCATCAGAGCTTGGGGGGAAAGTGCCTGAGATTGTGTGTCTCTAATCACTGAGACTCTTCCATCTTACTCAGAAAAAACACTAGAGCTCCATTACCCTTGGATTTATGGTCGTGGCTCTGACTAGTAAGAACTGAAGGCTGTGCACTATTCATAGACGAACTGTTTCTGAGTCACACAGACAGCTGTATGCATTGTGACTGGAAGACTAATAAGGCAAAGGTAAAAAAACAGAATAGATACAATGAAGACATGCACTGGAGAGACTAGTTTATTTCTCGAAAACCCATAAAGGGTAAAGGCTATAGAGTTAGGGTTACATATTTATTGGACAATTTTAGACCTCATGTTTTTGTGAATTGGTGTGTAACATGTTCGACTCTCATGTGAGACCTGGTGTGAACTGATTAGACTTGTTGCAGTTCTAGTTCCAGGGTTGTATTTTGTGTATGTTTCGCGTTGCAGGTTGTGCCTGTTGTGGAGGATGACCTGCAGCTGAGGTCACTTGGGTGATAAACAGATGAGCAAGAAGGTCCTGGGTTCGAATCCACCAAAGGACTTCTCTGTGTGGAGTTTGCATGTTCTCCCCAATGTCTGCATGGGTTCCTTCCGGGTTCTCCGGCTTCCTCCCACAGCCCCGAAAACATGCAGTAGAGGTGAATTGGTGACCATATTTGACCGTAAGCGTGAATGTGAGTGTGAATGGTTGTTTGTCTTTCTATGTGGTGGTGACTTGTCCAGGGTGAACCCCATCTCTTGCCCAACATCAGCTGGGATAGACTCCAGCCAACCTGATCGTGCACAGGATAAGCGTGTACAGAAAATGGATGGATGAAAATAAACCATTCATTAACACAATCTTCTTCCAAGCCCTGGCTTCTTAACCCTAATGGCTCCAACACATCAAGCAGACTGTTGGCTGTTGGTGAGCGTCTTTGGCCCTGAATTCGCAGTGTGTCCCACACCTTTGGCAATATCTTCACCTTTTTCATTGACTTTTTGATAAATTGAACAATCTCTTCAGTGAGAGAAATAGCTCTGATGGCAAAAATCTACTATCCAATTCTAAATTTGTATGGAACAGGAAGCAAAGAAGGTTAACCCTTTGATGCACAAGCTGTCCAAGCCCCTTTAATACACAACATGGGTCAAAAATGACCCATGTATGCAAGTGTGAGTTAGGAAAAAAAGTTAAGACATACTATAATAATACTTATATTAAAAGAATTATTTTAGCAGTAATTTGGACCAAACAACAATGCATTTAATATTTGAAATATGTTCATTTGTCACCTTGTCACACATGACATACACATATCACTGTACAAATGTAGAAGAATTCCAAAAGCAAGGAAAGACTTCATGATACCTGTTTTCTCTGGTCCATTACTGGAGTCAGTGGTATTTGAGCTGGACGTCTACATTTCACCACAGCTAAAGGAGTCAAATGTAGCACGATAAGGTCACGAGGAAGACAAATGGCCATGAGAAATACGGTATGCCAAGTTGTATGTTTTGAAAATGCCACCTGTTTGCCTTCAGGTATATTGTTCTTTATCCCGTTGCTGAAACATGGAACAGCAGGATATCCCTACCAGTTTATTGGTGCTGCATCAGTGAGTGCCCTCTGAAACAAATACCCTCCCATCTATCTCTGTCAGGGCCAGCAGGGCCAGACAAAGGCTACTGCTGGGAATGAAATTTCAGAGATCCTTGGTCCTAGAAGATACACAAAACACAGGAAGGAATAACACCCCACACTCAACTATGTCAGACGTCTTTTGACTCGAACTCTGCAAAAGCCAAAAGAAATAATGAGATGGTTAAGGCTAAAGCTAAATTTACACTTGAATGGAAAACTGGTTGCAGAGACACTTCATGCACATCCTTAAAAGGTGAGTAAATCATGTACGGCAAAAACAAACCACAACAAAGAGTTTCCTGTAAATACAGGAGCAAAAACGCACAAGTAATAGAAACAAGAAGGAGGAACTGCAACAGCAGAGTGAAGGGTGAGGGCGAACCACCGGAAGTGTGACACAGATGGTGCAGCACTCTACCTTGATGTCCATTAATATCTTTATTGTGTTAATGCTATATGCTTTGGCTGATTTAAACTACAGTGTAACTTGTTTATAGTGTCTGTGGTGATGCGGACGCTGTACCGGTCTGTAGTGGTGAAAAGGGAGCTAAGCTACAAGGTGAAGCTCTTGATCTACCGGTCAGTCTACATTCCTACCCTCACCTATGAAGTCATGAGATCTGGGTAATGACCGATGGAACAAGATCGTGGATACAAGCGGCCGAAATGAGCTTCCTCCGCAGGGTGTCTGGGCTCACCCTTAGAGATAGGGTGAGGAGCTCAGTCATTCGGGAGTTGCTCAGAGTGGAGCCGCTGCTCGTGGAGGTCTGTGGTCTGTGGTCTGTGGTCTCTGTGGTTTCCTTCTCTACGTTTTTGGTCCCATCATGAAACTATTTAGTTTTCTTATTGACATCCAAAGCATGTTGACAACATACAGAACATAACATTGTCTTCATTCGTGGGACTTTCCACAGTTGTTTTTTCTTCTCATTATAAAACAAAACAAAAAGGATCATGACTGTCACCTCTTCAGCCTTTGTCTCCTCCTAGGAGTCTGTCCCTGCACACCACTTAACCCTGGAAATGTAACAGCACATTGCTTCTCTGTGTGTCCTGGTCAAAGCATCCAAGTGAGACTAACAGACCTGACATTAACTCTACGTCGTTAGAATGTCACACATTGTTACTCTACTTGAAAGAAGAAAAGAGAACTCACTACAAACCACACTACACAAAATGACCTGCATCTCCCTGGCACACACATACTGGGCTCAGTAGACAGGATACACATGATTAATGGACGACCAGCTCGGCCTCCTGAGCCACAGCTGCCACGGTCCAGGTCAGTGAATTTCATTGTCTATGGAAGAACGTATTAAAGGCTTGACCCATTAAGTCTTTCTTGAAGCAGTGAGATTACTAAGGTGTTAATGTTAGCACGATTATTGTAACTTAATTAAGTTAGCTTGGTTTAAGAAATGCTGGTCTGGGAAAACACAGCTTTAATCTACATTGAAGTTTTGACTGATTATAATCTGGGATTTACCTGAATCGTTGAATATCAATAATATCTTCCTAATTTGATTTTCCTACCTTAATCTAGTTGCTGCTTTTTCGTAGGTAGGACAATGGCTCAACAGATGGCAGTGTTAGTCTTTCAGTCCATTTCATCAAAATCAAATCTAATAAAAAAAACGAGAAAAAGGCTGAAGGACAGCTCGTCTTGAGTTTGACCACCTTCCAAAGAAATTGTCTTGCAAACACTGCATGAAGTAGGTAATAGTCTGAGTGACATCTAACAAGCTATCTAGTCTACATCTATCTTGTAAATTTCCCCACTGTGGGACTAATAAAGGGATATCTTATCTTATCTTATCTTACCTGTTCATATGCTTTAGCTTCATCATGTCTCACATTCTTATTGTGCAGTTTGATTTTTTTTCAATATACTTTGATAATTCATTTTTAGCCTCGTAGTGCAAGAGACTAGGTACGGACAGGAAATGTCATGTTAATAATACATATATGAAGCTAGGATAGGCTCCAGCCCCCCTGTGACCCGACACAGGTTATGGGTTATACAGAAAATGAATGACTGAAATGGCTTGATAGAACTATTTCGATCCAAACTAGCTGAAATGTTTAAAAAAAAAGAGCAAAATTCTATTATTAAAAGGGGGGAATGTCCAAAAGTGGGGCTGCAGCAGCTCCACTTGCTCCATTGCTGATGGACCTTTGCCTCTGTGTATAACCGTGTAACACATTTCAAATAGAGTTCTGATACACTGCGAAATTCAAATGAGAAAGAAGCACCTTAAATGTAAATGTGTCTATACTGAAAAACATATTCATGTGAGATTAAGATTAACTTCTTCTTGCCAACCAGTACCAAGTGTTCATGGACACGAATCCCCCATCACCCATCCTGAGTACAGCTCAAGGCCCCATTGATTTACTGGCAGACATATAAAACAGTGCACCTAACTCACTCCAGCCTTTCTAGATCAGAAACCTGCGTACCCTGGGTAGCCCGGGACTACACTTCATTTATCTCAACAGGATTTATTCAACTACCTTGAATCCAAAAGACCTGTATGTAATGGTTCTGTACTCGTACATACTGCTACTTGGACAGAGCACAGCCTTGCAGTCTGAGTCTAAGGTTCAGAGAAACACAAGAAAAGACTTTGTCATTGCTTATCCAATACTACTACTGTATTAAGCTGTAGGCTCCAGTGAATTCAATCTGTATATATAGAATACTTGACACTTCCTGTACATGCTGAACTTCTATGAGTATGGCAAAGAAAAAGAAACCACTTATGTACACTCAGTCCTGCACTAGAAAGGCAGTGTACTCTGTGTAGCCTCTGGATACCATTTATGGCAGCCGAGGGAGTTTGACCAGAGTCACGGCTGCAATCTGGTCGATAATAACACTAAACTCTGATGCCAAAATTTGGGACGCTCTGTAAAACATTAAGAAAACAGAATGTGATCATTTCCTAATCCTTGTTGACATTCAATTCAACCGAAAACATGTTGTAAATTAGTCAAATATAAACAGAATTTCTAGGAGACAGGGCTGGAACTCAAGGTCTACTCAGAATCTTTCACCTGCATACTGTACCACAATCCTCATCGATCAGTCACTTATTCACTGCTGAAGACTATTAGATGTGGTTCAAAGCTCCAAAAAAGCTCTTCAGTGTCAAATCAAGTCAAATCAAGCCAATTTTATTATGAACTCAAAATCAAAACTTTGTCTCAAAGGGCTTTAAAGCCAATAAAATATGATGCCTGCTGACTGTAAACACTCTATTAGCATAAAGAACAAAAAGTGTAGAACCCCGAGGAAGAGCATCAGAGGAAGGATCCCCCTCCAGAGTCGACAGAAATAAAATAATCGTGAAATACAACATGGTGAAAATGAATAAGTGCATTAGGTAAGCAAAGTGACATCCTGATGGAGCTGCATGCTGTTCTCAAAGTCAAGGTCAAGTCCAGAACACAGCAGCTAGATCATGTAGCAATACTGCTAGATCATGGTACGTATTTGTAGATTGTAGCATTTTCAAAAATGAAAAAATAAATGCTAAAACCCAGAAGCCTTGAAACCCTCATCTGAGACAAATACTCTCACAGAATGAGCCAAAATCCAGCCTGACAGATCTAGACTCAACACAAAAACAAAAATAAAAAAAATGCATGTTTGTCACTGACACTGAAATATTCATGGTATTCATGGATTGTATTTATGGGATACAACTATTACAGTCCTGCACAAACTTCCTTAGCAAGATGGGAAGAGGCAGGATGGAAGCAGAGCAAAAAGGGAGAATTATTACCAGTGATTTCACAGCCCAGCAGCCTGTATGCATGTGTCCATGCATGTGTGTGTGTGTGTGTGTGTGTGTGTGTGTGTGTGTAGGTATGTGTATGTGTGCATGTAGTTAATCCATAACCTGGGTCAGGTCTCGCAGGACGGAGCCAAACTGCTCTCTCTGATGGCCTTTGCATTTTTCATCCTCCAACCTTTCAATTATTCACAGCGGACACACACACACACACACACACACACACACACACACATACGCACACACAGATTTTCTCTTCTCTTACTCCATATCTTTCCTTTACTTGTCCATTCGTGTCCCCTGTCCCTCCCTGTATTGCTCGACCTAAAAGCTTCTCAACATGTGACCTATCTGCTCAGCCAAGTAAGAGGACACATGTAGAGGAGGAGAGAGAGGAACTAGGGCAGACTTTGACTTTGACACACACACACACACACACACACACACACACACACACACACACACACACACACACACACACACACACACACACAGACACACACACACACACACACACACACACACACACACACACAAAAGCACTCAGAAACAGAAACTGATTTATCCATCACCAATCCTAACCCAATTGATCCTTATCATCTCTAAACAGAGAGTGTGTGTGTGTGTGTGTGTGTGATTCAATCCTCTTCATCCTCCTTGAGGATCACTGAGTACTGGAGCTGCAGCAGTCAAGCAATTGAGACTCAAGATCTCTTAAAGTGGTGGGCTTGAGTTGTAATTCTATACATTTCCTGGAGAGAAAAAGAGTCTCTCTCCAGGAAACTTTGTGTGTGTGTGTGTGTGTGTGTGTGTGTGTGTGTGTGTGTGTGTGTGTGTCTGTGTGTGTGTGTGTGTGTGTGTGTGTGTGTGTGTGTGTGTGTGTAACACACTCCACGGGGGCCTTTCTGACACAGAGTCAATGGCAGTGATTGCCTTATAGGTTTTCTTTTCTTCATTTAAGGCTGAAAAATACATGAGACGTGTCGCCGGGCTCTGGTCTCAATCAGTGCGGTTCAATAGCACTCAGGCTGGTGTCACGCTAAAACGGCCCCTTGAGCTACCGACGCTGACAGCAAGGGTTCTCTGTTTTACACCGGAGTGGAGCTCATTTATTGTCTTTGCCTATGTCAGAGACACATGATGCGACTGGATCGATGCTTTGTGGTGAATATTTAATGGGAACTATCTTGTATCAGGTCAGTACTAACACTGATTTAGGTACAGCTACTGACCAACATCTGACACCCACGAAGAAGTAGAACATATAGGGGTAAGAGGGTTTTAATGATATGCGTTTGAAACTCAAAGAGTAAAGGGGGAAAAAGTCACTTTCAATTGTGACAAAAAGCAGTTCCCTGCTCTCTTTGGGCTTCACCAGCTCATTTTCATCAAATCACAACATGTCAGCAGTCATTTGTATAAATATGCTCTCTCTGCTGTCATTTCCGTAAAGGAAATATTCGCAACACACCTCCACCCCTTCACCACCTCCAATCAAATCCTCCAATCAGAAGTGTTCCTTTCATGTGATCCACATATTGAGCTCATTGAACTCCTCATCATCACCACCAATGTCAAGGTTCAGGGGGTCTCCTTAATTCTTCATGGATATCCACAAACCAACCAACCAATCAAGAAATCAACCAACCAACAACCAAGAATTCAACCAACCAACCAATCAAGAAATCAATCAACTAACCAACCAACCAACCAATCAAGAAATCAATCAACCAACCAACAAACCAATCACCAACCAACCTACCAACCAACAACCAAGAAATCAACAAACCAACAACCAAGAAATCAACCAACCAACCAATCAAGAAATCAACCAACCAACCATCCAACCAAACAAGCAATTAACCAGTTAACCAACCAACCAAGTGAGAATTGAATTGTTAATGTTCTGAAGCCTCTGAAACAGACCACAGTGAAACCCTGAAACTCTTGTCTGCTCCACAGGTTCAGGATGTTAATTTAACACCAAACATGGATCTGAACTGTATGAACCCACATGTCTCTGAAAAGAACTGGACTTGCAGAGTCGATTGCATCAGTGTCAAAAGAGTGCGTTGGCAAATCCCCAAAGTTTCGTCTGAAGTGACATCAGAAGTGAAAGGAGTATGATTTTGTTGTGCTTTACCTTCGGCAAGGAGTACTTGGGAAACCTCATCTGGACAAACTCATTGCGCTGATAGGACACATAGTGCTTGGTGCGATTTCCAGTAGTGACCTGGGAAACAGACAGAAAACGAAATAAATCACAGTCAACTCTCAAACACATACGACCAAGAGACAGCAGAGATAAAAAAAAACAACATACATACATTGAGAAGAAACTGAGGAACATAACTGAATGTGTGCCAGCTCTATTAATCATTTTTATTCAGACTTTTTAGGACCTGGTCTACGTCAGTGTAAATGAAACACAAGAGCAGTTTGCAAAGTGAAGGTCAGATGATAAAACCCCGATTACACCTTTTTCAAAAATTAGATCTGCACATCATCGCACACACACTTATTTCTTACTGTATATATTTAACTTCCCACCTATATTTCTTTTTTATGGAATAATGCATCTTTTTGCACTTCATGGTACAGAATAGATGCACTATGAATAATTACAGACGTGTCTCTTTCAGCCTTCTTGCTTGTTTGCTCTCTTGATTCCAACAACAATTCATTCAATAAATTGATGTTTCAATAAATTGATGTTTGATAATAAAAAACAACCTGTATCAGTGTTACCTGAGTTGTGTAGAGGTGCCAGCACTTTGTGCGGATTGCTTTTACACCTACCTACCATCTGAACATGATGGGATCCAAACTACCTCCAGATGTTGTCAGTCACGGCTGAATGCTTTTGTTTTGCAAAATGCAATTTAGAGTAGGACATTAAAATATTTTTTTTGAAAACGATAGAAAGAAAAAAGAAGAACAGAAGGTATTCAGCATTCACAATGGTGCAGTAGTTTAGTTAAAATGCAAAGTTCACCATCTGCTGTTTGGTGACTCACACAGTGCTGAAAAGTCACTTCAAACCAACTTCCTCTGCAGGACGCAGACCTTATAACTCACCTCACAAACCAGGACCTGTGGGGAAAGGTTGCATCAGGTCGAACCCCCTGCTGAGAGCTGAAACCTCACTGGGCAATGAGCTAGAATAATCAAATAGCTGAGCTTACGTTTAGCTGGGAGAGCTTGGTGAAAGAGACCAAGCTGGTGACAATGACTTTAAGAGGACTTGTTTTTAACCATTGAGTTTGTTGGTGTTTGCCATGTGTCTTTGAGTGACAATATGAGTATTATTCAATAGATTGGGATAATGATTAATGCTGATGTTTAAGTTAATATGTTGAGTAATATTATGTTAAAAGGAATATTTAGCCAGTCACTATTTGGAATATTTATGCTACTTTAATGTACATATGTTTAATATGATTTAAAGGCTACGTTTTCTTTGTTTAGTAACCATGGCATCGTGGCAATCATCAATACAAACAGCATAAATACACTGGACAAAGATTACAACTCTTGTTTCCTGCTGGTTTGTGGCTCCAGTTAGAACCTTAAATCCATAACAGGACTCAAATCCCAATTGATGCATGGGATCAGGCCCCCAAAGAGCCCCTTTGGAAACACCGTCCCTATCAATGTTTCGCTTTTGTAAAGGGAGCGGAGTTTAGAATTTCAGTGCTGCTTTCAAAATCTGATTACATTTGTCTCTGAGCTTCTGTCTTCGTGTTTTAACTGTGTGTCACTTCCTATTTTATTATGTTTTTATTTTTATTTTCTTGCCTTCATGCTTTTCAATCTGTTTTTACTTCCTGCCATTGTTCAGTGTCCCACCAGTTTTCTGTTATCCAATCAGACCTAGTATTTATACTCCTTGTTGTTCACTTCCTGTTTGTGTCAAATCAAATACTGCAGGGTTTACTTACCGGAAATGACAGCCGCAACATTTGACCATTTTACTTTCAAAGGTATCTGTCGGCTTTTTCATTTGACTAAAATGAACAGTTTCATCCAAAATGGTACTTTGTTCGTACTTTTATTTGTTGTTGTTGTTCTCCGCCATAACTGTTGCTTCATTGGCTGTAATTTTCACAAGCTTGATAAGTCTCATAAGCCCCTCCCCTTCCGCTATGCAGCAAAGATGGCGATCATTGAGAGTGAAGAAGTGTTCATCTTTCCACGCTCAACTCATGGGTAATTTTGAGATGGTATACTACATTTTGGCAAACCTAGTAGTGTGAATACATTTATACAATCAAACAAATCCCTTTGATTGATGCTTGACTTCTATTTAGGATCCTGTTTTCTTTTGATGGTGTTTGCTCTGCTGTGTGCTAACTTTGTTGTTAATTACATTCAACCTTCAAAGAAACGTTAGACCTTTTTTTTGGACTTAATTCTGTGATTTGAGTAATCCTTGCAATTGAGTCAATTTTTGGATTTTGGCCATCAGAGAACGGCACTCAGGAGACCCTGTACCTCCGCCAAGGCCAAACAATCCGACATGTCTTGCCTGGCCCATGACCCGCCCCTACACAAAGTTATACGGAAATCGGTTCAGTCGTTTTTACAGAATTAGGGGGAAAAAACCCATTTCTCACAATCTAGAAAGTGTAAAATTCCTGGAGCCAAACCAGAATTTAATGAGTTCTTTCCTGGCCCATGTATTATTCTTCCACCAACTGTTGTGGAAATCTGTCCAGTAGTTTTTGCATCATCCGGCTAACAAACAAACCAACTAACCAGACATGGATGAAACTAGTTGGTGGAGGTAAAAAATATTTTGCCCCAGTAATCCCCAGTGGAAATAATGCCCCTGTTCCTACAACTGTTTTCAGTGGGTTACTAATACTGGGAGTACTGGAAAGATAATTACCTGGAGGATAATGGACCAGTGTACCGTTGCCTAATGAGGAGTTAATTCTCCTGACATGCATTCAGACACACACATGCATGCATACACACATTTATATACATGGTTAAATGTAGACACAGATCCACAAGAGAGTTCAGTTCTGTACCAGCAGACGAAATGCTCTGCAATAGCAGCTCATATTCTGTTGTTATCACATGCAAATGGGATTCAGCACTCGGCCTCCTCAGACCATACAGTGCTGTACAGCACTGCAAGTCAATTATAGACAAGGCAAGATTAATTCTGCATGATGTTCAGAATAACAATTCTTTTTCCATTTCAAGCCGACAGTACAGTATGTTATCTGAGCAGCAGAGTTTATCCGGGAGTAAGACTGCATCCTCGGTTGTGCAAATACAAACACAGCTGAACAGATACACAAACACAACTGAACAGACACATTGACAGATACAATATAGTGACGGAAATGCTGAATGATAATAAATGACAGGAGAGAATCAGGTTTCAGAGAGACGAACTAGAAAATCTTATAGTTTAAAAAAAATGAACATTTCCAGACATTGGTGAAATTAGAAAATGCTTCACTCACGTGAAATTTCAATCAATATTCCCTTTGTGCAATTGTGTAAATATGTTCCTCCTGTTTAAATTGCTCATTTTATTTTTTCCTCTTGTTTATATTGCTTGTTTACTTGTTATTACTTCTTGTTTTTATTGATTGGTTCTTTCTATTTTTTTAATATCCACTTGCTGCTGTAACACTGCAAAATTCCCTGCTGTGATAGTGATAAAGGATTATCTTATCTTAAATGAAGCATTGTTGAGAAGACTGGGGGTCACTGTTGTCTATTGGATGATTAACCAACACTGAAGAGTGAGATCACACATGGGGATAAAATACTGAATACAATGCACATATTATATCTGCCAAAGAGGTTATGTTTTCACCCGTGTCTGTTTGTTTGTTGATAAGTTGGTTTGTTTGTTGTAGGATTATGCAAAATCTATTGGACACTTGAACTTAGTGGATGAAGAAAGAGCCCATTAGATTTTAGTGTGGATCCAGATAAAAGGGTCGGCCGAGAATTTTTTTTCTCTTTCTTTAACATTGTGAGACATAATGTTTTTAGTTTTTTACTTTTCCAGTTACACAAATAAATACTGAACAAAGTTTCATAAAACTTTAGCAGAGGTATCCCTTCTACAGAGCATCAGTCTACTTTGCTATTCTTTTCTTGACCTGCTTCTATACCCCGACAGCTGCGGCATGAAAATAGACCTCTTTACATTCCAGAAAAGAAACCTGTTATTGAACTGGAGTATCAGAAATAAACATAATACAAGTAAAAATTATCTGTCTATGCAAAGAGATCATTTAACTTGTCAAGAAATCTTAACATAAGTTAATTCAGTCTAAAATAAGTAGATTAGAAAAAAGAAAAACAACAAGAAAATTACCTCATGTTTCTAGATCTAATGTTTTAAATCTTGGCAAGAACAAAACAATTAACTTTGTAGAAAAAAAAATGGGTCAATGTGAAACTTTCTAGATAAATCTTTACATCTTTTTGACATGAAACCAGGATTTTCTTTCAATATCACTAAAAGAACTCAAGAGAACACCCTTTCACCTCCCTCATTGTGTTGTTTACCTTGACAAATATGTAGTCGTCCTGCACCAGAAGAGAGTTGTGGTCGATCTTGCCGAGGAACTGAGCCGTCACCATCTTGTCCGAACAATTCTGAATGAGACAGGTAACATACAGGTAACCTGCAGAGACAAACGGGAACAGAGAATAAGGGTTAGTGAAAATGTTAGAATAGTCTACAAACCTTATTCTGGGCTGTAAATGACCTTATATGGGCATGTGACACCATGCAAAGTGGGAACATAGAGTAGGAGATTTACTTTTCAGTCACGTTAGATATACATTGTACATTTGTAACCATAAAACCAGTTTATGGACCAACAGACAGAGACAAAAAGGAGTAGGGGGGGAAATATAAGAGAATACTGGGCGAATAGAAAAATGGAGGCGTCTTTCCCAAACTCTATAAGATATGACAGATTCTCTGTAGAATATAGCTGTCCTAGCATCAGATAGCCAGGAGGAATTATCCTCATAGAGACACACAGAGAGGTTAGCGCCTACCCAGTATTGAATTTCAACCAGATGCTGCATCAGCAACATCGCCGGCTGAAATTCAGCCATTATTCTCCCAGAGGTTACAAGTTGGCCATAGGGAAAATGCTCACTCACACGATCCTGCACATGTGAGGTCGTTTGTTCAGAAGAGAGCTGCTGCAGCAGACGTGTCCTGCACAAACACAGGGTTCTGTATGACAGCCCTCATTTCCGGTGACTGAACACGAACCGTAAAATTGCTCCTCCTCATTTAAACTCTCACCACACACAGTATATTAGCAGACACAGACACGACCAATCAATTTAGAGGAGAAGAAATAAAATAAAGAAGTTAATGTAACGACATGCATATGCGGCTGGTTTTGTGAAGTTGACACTTCAGCCAACGGTTAATGGTGCATGAAAAAAGAAAATGGTTTATCCCACATTCACATGTGAAACTCTGGCCTGGTGATGGACTTCACACCTTATTCACGCTAAAGATCTGAAAGGCAAAGGGAAGAGCATGGGGAATAACACCATAAAATATAAGAGGGTAGAATTAGAAATATACAGTGTTTAAGTGTGAAAACATAGCTACTAACTCTCACAAAGTGAGCATTAAAAAATAAAGGTTGGTTGCTATAAAGGGTAAAAAAAACAAAAAAACATTGAGGGATTTGGAAATACTTGAATTACAACATGTTCAGCGTAAATTCAGCGTCCAGCAATTTAGCAACTGCATCAGTAATTTCATCTGCTGCTCTGACAGTGTTGCTGACAAGTGTTTTCAAACGCTCAACTTTGCCATTTTATTTTTCAAACATTGTTAGGCTACCATTCAGCAAAGCTAGGAGACAAGTGTCTTTGTCTGGCCTCAATGCTAACATCACAAGCTAACATACTCATAATACAAACAGAGAAGAGTCCAGCTGTAGCCTTACAGACCATATAAAACATGGCCAGTACGATGGCTGTCGAAGATAATTTAAATAAATTTAAATGGCAATAAAAGGCAGCGATGTTAACAATTATAAGGCAAAGAAATACTTATAACCTGTTGTAAAGTTTGAGACATCATCATATGAGTGATGTGGTCTAATAAATGCATTAACTGACAGGTGGCTTAAGAAAACAAAATAATTTGAAAAATAAAATCAATATAGGTATTTTAGCAACTATTATACTATATAGCCTAACTGTTAAAAAGGATATATTCTGGTATCATCTCATATTTATACATAAATGTTCATATTTTAGGCTTTTTTATTGACCCGAAACAGTGGAGGTGAATTTAAATTCTGCCCTGATTAGTAAATAGATAGATACTTAATTGATCCTTGCAGGAAATTAGCTCAGACAACCACCACCATACAAAATGTCAGACACTCTACCATCAAACACGTCTATCTACATCAATACAAGGCACTAAAGGTAAGCAACTAAAATAATACTAATTAAAAGAACTATAAAAATATACATAAATGATAATACAGGATACACAGTGTACCTGTATGTCTCGGGCTTTTATTGTGAAATAGAAATGGAGGGAGTTTGTGTGTTTGCTCTGCAGATGACATGTGACTGGAATAAAAGTTTGTTGAAAGGTTGGTTCTGACTACGGAGCCTCTTGTTATTATTTTATTATATATGCTGCAGCTACAACAGGATATACTCACTGATATACATTCTAATATTTAGCAGGTAGCATACATAACAAATGGCTGGTCTACAGTCAAACCGCTGGTATCTTTATACAGTATATTAAACTAACATGAGTCGGAGGATATAATGAAGTCCACTTTATATCATTGAGTCTATGCTTTTCCTTGGCTCTGTAGTTGTTTCATCATTGTTCAAGAGGTGCCTGATCAAACAAATAGACTGACAAGCTTGGACGTTTAATCAAAGCAGCATATGCTGGAGAATGAATGAAGAAAGCCATTAGGCTGGGTTAAACATTCAATTGCAGCTTGTGGCACATTCACCTCTTCTTGCTGGCTGCTTTCATCACACACCTGCGAAGAAAATGTAAAGCTACACAATGACATACAGATAAAGAATATGGAGAAATTCTTCAATGAATTATTACATCATACTGACTGCAGGGTAGCCTATAATTTAAATTTGTTTATACGTGAATAAAGAAACACACTGTACACACTTAACTTAAGGTGTGTGAATGGTTGTGTATACCCGTGCATGAGCGAGGTGCACTCACTTTCCTGCACATTACCTGCCCCTCAATGACACACACACACACAAAAACACCCTCCTTGCCAGCGTCCCTGTACACACAGCTCATCTATCAATGCACCTCCAGTTCCTCTGGAGTCGTGTCCCTCTTGTCAACCAGCAATCCTGGGCAGAACTCTCCCCCCGGCAGGGACTGGGCATGGTTCTTTGCCTCTGCAAAAGACTCCCGAGACCGTGTGTCCTTCTTTGTAGCATGCCACCGTTTAACCTTGGCGATGCCAAGTGTGACGGGGGGGAGCAGAAGACGAGCAGACTGGTTTGGAATGCCTGATCGCTCCAGCCAGCCTTCGCTATTTATCTATATGGAGACGAGAAGGAAGGGGAGTAAAGAGGAGGAGGAGGAGGGGCACCATGTGGCGCTGTCTAGCCCCAAGAAGAGCTCTCATCCCTGGGCAGCTGGCCCAGACAGACAGCCTCTCCTGATCGCCTTCCACAAACACAGACGGTATTGTCTCAGGCTGCCAGCTTTCACACTGCAGCCAGCATCTTCCTGTGTGTGGGTCAAAAGACTGCAGAGTGGGGAGCATAAAGGGTGGCACTGCAACCACAAAAAAAAAACAGACCCTTCATGTCACGACTTCCTGACGGTGCCTGCTCAGGTTTATTTAGAGTGGGGGATTATGGGCTGGGATACCAACGAAATCAACTCTATTAATAGGCAGCAACCCACATAATCTTAAACACACACTACATCCATTACCCTCTTAGCCCAGAGTTAAGCACTAACCTGTCTGTCACTCAGCTGATACAGTATTATAATCCAGACTTCCTGTTTTTGCCCCGAAGGTCCCACAACACCTCTCCTTTAATTAATCCATTAATTCTTATGGTGGAATGGGATTACCAAAGCTACTTCGGAATGATTTCCTTTCAGAGTTTTTTGTTGCGGGGGAATGCGCTCTACCCTGGCCTCTGACTCTTTAAGCCTTCCCCCCACTGGGGCCACGTCTGTCCCATTTTTCGGTGGGAAAAGACCGACGAGACGTGTTCCGCCATGTCGGGGTGAAGTGAGCTTTTTGGAGCGGTGCACCAAGTGACTGTCCAAGCTATATCTCTCCAGACCCATGACAACTCCCCCCCAGCCCTCGGTGGTCTGTTGGAAAGCCAGAGCATGACAGCTTGGTGTCCAGGACCTAAAATTGGATCGCCCCTGCTGGCGTTCAGGTAGGTGGCCCCCCCCTGGGGAGGCCCTGGGGAGGGCATGCACTGTCTGCTCCTCTTTTTTGTGGACGCAAATAAAGAGAGATTTTGGTAAAGTTTAAATTTTTTAAACTACATTTCAGTCTCATCTTTATTCATCAACAAAATTGCACGTGGATTTGGTTACGCAAGTGTTGTCTCATCATCGACTCAGTCATGGAAAAAAGGTTATTTGGTTTTTCTAAACCGCTTAAACCTCTTAGTTTCGGCGTACAACCTCTTACCAAAATGCAGATTTAGCCTTAAATGCCAGACCTTATGCTATAACACAACATGTTGTCTTCCTTAAAACAATCTTTTTTCTGTACAAAATATAACAGCAATGCCTGTAAAAATATGTCTGTTCATTAAAAACTGTATAATTACTCCAAGAATATCAAAATCATGAGAAATACACCATCAAATGGCCTTAAACAGCTTTGATTTCACGTAGCTCTGACGTCCTGTTGTTGTTCATCGGTCTGCCGCCCCATCTTGTTTGCGTGCCACATGTTGTTGTGAGGTTTCATAGATCTTATATAGAGGATCACCTGACTTAGAATGAGATTCCCCATGACCTTTCTACCATTGCACTAAGCAGAAGAAAGCCAAGGACTGCCTGGGTAGAAGAAGAATTCTGCTGCCACAAAGATGATAAAGATGGTTCTAAAAGCAGATCAGGACCAATGAAGGATCGATCGAAGCAAGAATACAAGAAGAAACAATAACGTCCCCCCACAGGGATTCTCAGAAGGCTCCATTTTCATCTCAAACTTCCGAAAGCTCTGCAGCGCAGTCTCATAGAAATACTCCTGATATTAATAATAGTAATAATTATAGGGAATTCTTGGGTTATTACCAAAAATGTGTTTTGTGAGGTCAAAGTGACTTTTTACCGTCTTTTTATTCTATCATATATTATATATAATAGAATAAAATGATATTAGTCTATTTATGAGACGTGCAGAAGGATGTACTGTATGTATGGACTGATGGACAACCTGTGACACCAGAAAAAGCAAAGCAAAATTCATTGTTTTCATCTCAAACAGTTAGTGCTTCATGTTTGGGGACAGATTGACCACTGCTGCTCGCTTTGCCGCATCGATTTCTCATTTTGTCTGTAATTAGTCAATGTTGGGAGAAAGTTCTTAAAGTTTAACTCTGTGAGAAAGTTTCCACATATTTACTTCTCCTCTGTGAGTGAATCCAACGTAATGACAGTCTTATGAATAAACATAAATATAACATTAACAGATGGGGCATCACTGTACCTCCACTCGTATCTTGCATCTCCATGTGAACCAGATCGGGGTCCGCATCCACAGCAGATTCTGACCTGGGACACACAGAAGAGAAGGACATTCATGAACGACATCAGAAATAAGACAAAAACAAAACACCAAGGTACGTTTGCACAGCCAAAAAACACAAAATTTTAAATGTTGAATGTCATTGGTCTCATTTTTCAGTTCAGGATTCCAAGGAATTTTATTCACAATGGATGATTCTGCTCCTCAGGATTTACATCCCATAGCAATGTTCAGTGTCCAAACAGGAAGTAGTGTGGCTTTATGGTGGGAAGCAGAATTAGAGGTTGAGGTGGTGGATGGACATTCACATGAGAGACCAGAGCTCTTATCCAATCACAGACCAGTATTTAATAATAACCAAGGATCAACCATGTTCTTTAGCTACCTAACCGTACCATACTACACTACTGCTGCACTCACATGCTTATAACCTGATTACTTCTACAACCCCATTCTTTCTGTGAAGCACACTGTAGACAGCTGTTCCCTCGTCCTGTGTGCCCGTCAGTGAGCAGTAAACTGAGCAGTTCATCTGATTAGGACTGCGTAGTGCAGTCTGTAAAAGTTCCCCAGCCTCGTAAAGATAGAGTGGAGATTTAAAACCCTGTTAGTTTGCCTATAAAGGGACTTTATGAGCAATTAGGGGGCCGTGGAAGGAGGAAGAAAGGAGCGAAGATGGATACAGTGTTACAGGATCTGCTGCTCAAGGGTGATGGTTCAGGTTTTCTTCAAGGTACCTGTAGTAAAATCAAGGGGCTCAAGCGTTACATCAGCCCAGCTCACCTCAGTTCTCCATCAACCCAGCAGGAAGTCAAACTAGCCTTTAGGGCCTTCAACAGATATAAACAGATGGATATAAATCTAGTTCCACTAACATGAGTACAATAAAAAGTTCAACAAAAGTACCAACAAACGTAAAGATATGAAGTACGGCAACTGTCGTTGCACACGATAATCTACATGCGCTACACAGCAGCTAAATCTGACCAGTGGTGTTGAAACCATGTTCAATGTACTGGAGCATCACATGAAGAGGGTTCAAGTTAGGGCTGTACGATATGACCTCAAATTAATATCACGATTATTCAAAACTTTTACGTCAATTATAATTAATGAACGTTTATTTATTTCATGTGCTGTTTTTGGACCATCGACGGACATTTTAATTTGGAGGAGGGAAAGGACATACAACTTTAAATGGTTGTATTTTGTAATTATTATTATTTTTTTAATTTGCAAAATACATGACTTACTGCTGTACGGTGACCGGACTCACTAAACTGAGATTCTTAAATGTCCTGGATGTGTATCATCACAGAAAACCTCCTGCGTCTCTTTCGACTTCCTGTCCACAGTGAACACAGCAGCTGTGGGTTGTGTACTTCGAAAGCTCTGGGTTCGTCACGAAGGTTCATTCTTTCTTTTGAGACTTTAGAGACTAGCCCTGCATACTTGTGGTCCTCAGAGCTGGTAGTTTACATTACATAGACAGACTAAATGTGGAGTCAGACGGAGGGGGGATACGGAATACCACTGGCTCTGTGTTTGCGCTGACACGTCTCTAAAAAAAAATATTCACAAGAATTTAAGCCAGCTGCTATCGATAAGGGCAACTAAAACTGTGTTTGGGTAATGCAACGGTGTCTCGTCAAAAACTGGTTAACAGAGGAAATAGGAGGAGAAAGAAAAAGCCTGGAACTGTTTTGAACAGGTCTGAGGCGTCCTGCTTAAGTGTCCTTGAACAAGACTTTGGACCTCTGCCTTTTCACTCAATGTAGACTAATTTGGATAAAAGTGTCAGCTACATGCTTGAAATGCAAATGCCTAAGATTGAAGGTAAAAGCGCACTCTGCTCTGGTGATGCATAATTTATTCTTCCCACTAACACTTCTGTACAGTTAGACCTTCCTCACTGTATAAGTGTGTGGGATTTCTTTCTCACTTGATCAGGGAAGCTAAAGAAGACGGACTGAGAGGGGGAGAGGAAGCAGGGGACATTAAATGAATGATAGAACGATTGGGAGGTTGATTCCTTTCCTCGCCTCCTCTCCTTGCTCTTCGTCCCTCTCACTTGAGAAGTGAGTGGAGGAGGCATTTAATTAATTGAGGCAGCCTTCGTTTGGAGGTGTCATTTAAAAGCAACATCACTTAAATATCACATGTGTGGCACAATCGATGCATTTGTCCATTGTCATAAAATACAGCGGCATGCTCTGCTTAGCATTAACAGTATGCATGACAACTTACAGATGTTACTGCATTCATTTGCACGCACTGCTGCAGCGGTAACAGAGTGGTGGGGGGAGAGAGGGGGAACTGTTTTTCCAGCAGTCGCTGCAGTGTGAACCAATAACCACCAGGTGGCACATGTGAGTAGTATAGACTACAGCCTTTCTGTTGCTCTCTGTCCCTCTGAGCATGTGTGTCAGAGAGAGAGAGAGAGAGAGAGAGAGAGAGAGAGAGAGAGAGAGAGAGAGAGAGAGAGAGAGAGAGAGAGAGAGAGAGAGAGAGAGACTGGCCTATTGTCCATTATAATTACATTTCTGGGATCAAAAGCAAAAGTAAGTATCTGACGTGTAAACAGCTGGATTTCCAGATTTCCTTCTGCAGAAATACACATTTGACCAATGAAATCCTTTGACCCAAGTGATGTCACACCTCCAGATTATAGCCAGTGTCGCTGCCAAAAACGTCTTATCTTTGCTTATAATTCTGGTTTCTCAATACCTAACATTGTATGGGTGTTTATTCTAATTTCCTTTTCATATTTCATATTTAAGCTGTAAGTAACTAATTATAATGGAGGACCAGTGTGTATATCTTAGAAGCTTATGGGCTATACTCAGCAGGAACAATCACGGTAGGCTATATGTAGCCTACTCCTTATAAACGTCGCACACTACATGCATTTCAGTGAATCACATTAGAGCACCATCAGTAGGTATTTGAAGTGGGATGAGGGGAGAGTAGTCACGGAGAGGGTGCAAAGTAATGAGCGATTAGCGAGGCCATTATTATTACTAGGCCTTGTGCAATGTGACAGTGTGTGTTTTCGTTTTGATAATTTGCACTATATGATATGCACAAAATAAGTACAGCATGTTAGTGCCACTGACTGCTGAAAAAAAAGAGTGTGTTTGCTTTGATTCTGGCGACTCCCGACTGGAATCAATGAGTCCCTGTAGGCTATATTTAAATTGCTATTTTGTTATCGTCATTTTAGTTTGATCTTACGTTCTGTTTTTTTTTCATTTTGATAATAATTTGCACTACATGATATGCATGATATTTACATTCTTCTTTTTCAAAATCAAAACATGGTATTTTGTGACAAGAATATATGAATGTATTAGGCTTAACAAATCAGAAAGTTTGTGCATTTGATCATTTTAAGTACCAAAACAACTTGCAAATATGAAAGGTACCACCATGGTTTGTATTTTGCAGCTGTGTATCATCCCTGTTTTATACGTCATGGGTGCCATAAAGACTCCCACAGAGGACACACCTGAGCATCCTTGCTTACAGCTGCTACAACAAGCCTCCTCTCTCTTTGAGAAAATGTCTCACTTTTTTTAAGAAGTGAGACATTCTTAAAGATGCATGTGTAAGGTCCATTTCTGGGATCACAGGCAGGAGGACAGAGGAGAGAGGAGACAACGACGCACAACAAATAAGAGCCGTCTGTAGCTGGGTCTCACTTCAGTGGCGGCTTTTTCCAAGGACGCGGTCCAAGCCTGCACTGAGTGCTGTTAAATGAAGGATCCAAGGTGCACATCCCCGAAAAAAGAAGGCCATATTTTTGGGCTGCATTTGCAGGAGCCTTCGAAATGGAACTGACTTGTTGCAACACTTGAATTGCAGCCTTTGTAGGATGCAGACACAGACACTTTTCCCCTGTCTTTCCTGGCTCCTACCTTCCATGAAGCTCATCACATGCCAGTATTTCATCCACCCATCTCCAGATTGTTGTTTCAGCAGTAGATGTTTCAGGCCTCTCAAATTACTTTTTTATTTCATTGTGTTATTTTTTTTGCTCGTATTTTTTTGTCTCTTTCTTTTCCCCCTGTGCTTCAGGATCATACTTATCTTCCTACCTGCCTGCTGCTCGCTCGCTCGCTCAATCAACAACTACTTGCATCTCCCAACCAGCAAACACCATACTCTACTCTTTGCCTCAGTCACTTCATCTCCCTTCCTCCCGTCTTCATTCCCTGCTGCCCTTCTAATAAATCCTCTTTATCCTTTTACTCCTGTCTGCATTTGTGTCCACCTAGCAAAGCATAACAATCACTACACTAAAAAAGAGAATTAAATTTAGAGGAAAAGAAGCAGTAAGTGCAAAAACATCCTCCCTGGGAAGGAATTCATTTTTCACCAAGCTCGGGTTTCACTGCCATTCAATTATCCCTCTGCTTTTCACAGCATGTCATGATTATCGCTTATCCCCAAACGTTTGCTCCTGTTGTCAGCTGACATCCTGTGAGAAGCTAGTTCAATTTCAAAAACTGCTGTTTCTTTTCATTCAGGAGGACAAGCTTTATTGCCCCAGATCACAAAAACAAGGTCCAATGGAACACATTTGGCCAGACCACCCCAACAGCAGATTGGCTTTAATGTGCTGTTTTCAATGTGATTTATGTGAGCTGGCTTCCAGAGCCCTGTTCTCTTGCTGCTTTTATGACTGTTGGACCACAGGCACAGCTAAGGCCAAAGCCAGCATCTAGCTAGCTCTGCCTCCTCCGACGACACATGCATGCACACAGTCCGCATACAGGCACTTCTTTAAGGAGGATGCTGCAACCTGAAAACATGAGCGTAAGCTGCAGGCAGGTTTACCTGAGTGGTTCAGTTTCAGAGGAGCAATAAGTAAAGTATATGTGTATGTTATGATGGGAATAGTAAAGCGTTGGTGAAAGGAATATCATTTTGGAAATGATGCTTAATTGTTTTCTTTGCAAAACTAAGAGGAGAAAATTCATATTGAACTCATGTATGTGCGTTAAAGTTGAATTACATTATTGTGTTATTTTGTAGGTGTTGTGTTTCAATCCCCAAGATGAATCTAAGTCAAACAATTCTTCCTTGTTTGACTTTTAGTCTCAAAAATCCAACTGAGAACGCTACAGGCTCTCCGAAATGCTCGACTATATTGAACAGCTATAGTTTCTAACTCTGTTGTTTGGTGCTGGGCAGGCTGTGTTCTGTAGTTTAACAGAGTTTTTTTTTTAAATTAAAAAAAAGATGATAAAACAGTGCTGATGGATAGTTTAAAAAGGACAAAAATCATTATTCACACATTTTTGTTCCTTGCTCTTACATTACCCACAATGCAACTCGCCCACTGACACTTGGTTCAGGTATTTAAATGTTCTTCTAGCCTCAGGCAGAGATGTGATCCATAGACCACAATTGAATGTCAAATGAGGGAATTGATCACGTTTCCCTTAGCTCCTCCTGTGGCCACAAAAACGTTATTTTTCACACTTCATGCATAAATTCCCTGATGTCTCCTTGTCACACTAAGATTAAGCAGGGCTACAGCTTGTCTGACTGATTGTGGGGTAGATGCTCCAACATGTAACTCCCCTTACAATTACAAACTGTTGCTTTGATATTTAATTTCATGTACAGGCCAAACACACAGAATTAGTGAGCTTTAGAGGTGTAGCTGGGTATATTTTTTTTGTTTTAAACTTTGGACAGATCCAGGACATCTGTTTCCACCTATTTACAGTCTGTACGCTAAGCTTTGCTAACTATCTTTAGCTGTGACAAACATGTATCCCCGCCCATCATATAAAGCTCCCAGTCGACTGTTAGTTTGTAGGTACACAGAAAAGCAATGAATGTTTAGAAACTCGAGTTCAACTCAAACAAACAAGGACTCACACCTGCAGGCAGGTTAGAGTTACCAATTCACCGATGTTGTATGTTTTTGACTGCGTGAGGAGGCCGAAGCACCAGGAGGTAACCCACACCGAGAACATGGAAACTGAAGAAGGCTACAACGCAGCGTCAGGACTTATACATGTCCAGAAGCAGGAAAAGGGCAGGACACATCCCTGCAGACTTCTCTCCTCCAGTAGACACTACAGAGCACTGCAGGCCAAAACAGCCATTGTATGCAATGCAGATATATATATATATACACATTACAACACATATATATGGTTTAAGTGTATATATAGTAGTCCTGCGTGGTTTTTAACCGAGTGCAATGCAAAACCTGGAGTCATATTCCTTGTATGTGTACATATACATGCCCATAAAGCCGATTCTGACTCTGGTTGTGACAGAACCCATGTCCCCAGGTGGATTCAAACCCAGAACCTTCTCGCTCTGAGGTAAGAGTGCTAACCACTACACCACCATTCTGCCCTAAAAAATTATTATGGTGTCTTATTAATATCATGTATTTTACATTTTTGAAATTATATAATGTCAGTTTACATTAAATTAGTTAATAAAATAAACTGGAATTATTTCTCCAATACTGAAAAGCTCCAGAAGTTGAGTTAAAATGTCCAAACAATGTGGTTTGAGTGTAATTCCTGCTGCTCCTAACACGGGTGAGGGTGGAGGGGAACAATGCTATATCTCCATATCATGTTGTAGTTCATGGGCTATCCCTTTATTTGTTATTCATCACATCTGGACAGTTTCATTTAAAGATTATCATGACATATTCTGTTTCAGTCAGAAATAGATTTCACATTTCACACCTTTCACTTTGACTTTAAAGCACCATTTAAGTCAGATAAGGCCACCTCTCTTCATGACAGTCGTGTCTAGGTGCAGGTCCAAGTATGATCCTGAGTATGTAACGTAAGTCTGAAGTAAGAACCTCTTGGACTGTTTCTCACCCTCTCTCTAGCCCTCCTTCTATCTCTCCCCCAGGTCTCATTTTGTACAGCGCCGAGCGGGGATGATTTGTTGCGTTAGAGTTCGTGGGATAAATCAGAGGTGTCCGAGCGTGCAAACCAGCGTATTTGTGCATCGGCGTTGAAAGGAAAGTAACAGGAGCTTGCAATGCCTTCCTGACCTTGAATGCATCATCTTACAGTAAAACAGACGGGACAGGGAGGAGCAAGAGGAGACAAAGTTTAGAAAAGAGGAAGAGGTAAACATGCTAAGGAGGAATCAGTGGATGGATGAGAGGAAATAAAGAGGGAGAGAGACATGATGAATAGAGGCGATAATGAGGAGGCAAAAGAAACTGTTAATTATTACATGTGCAGGGAGCAGCTTTACCTCCACAGGCCAGGTTTAAAAACGTTCTGCTGCATAAACTCAAAACTCACTCAATTCAAATTTCTAATTTATCCAAAACTGGAGCACAAATTTGATGAATTCTGGTAAACATAAAACTTTATTGGTATCTGGGATTTAACCAGCGCAGATATAATTGTATTGATTGAGTGATATCGACAAAATGACATCAGCATGTCATCAAAAATTAAACCTACAAGTAATAACTCTGTGGATCACAGTCATGTTTAACAAAGCTTCATCTAAATATAATTCCTAGATTGTGTTTTTGATCTAAATGAATATATAAAATAAAGTATTACCATATTTAGCATATACAGTATATATTGACAATTGTGAGTATAATTCAGTAAATATGTGAATATATGTATTTAATGCAAGAGAAACAAAATCTCTTCACAAATATTGTTTTACTCTATATTACTCTGGTTAGATTATTCTCTAAGGTTAAAACAAATTACATTAAAAGTTGTTTGTACCTAAAAGTATTTTAATATTCTAGGAAATATGGTGGCCAAGCCTTCAATGCTGATAACCTGACGTTGTATAATTTACACAGTGTGTCTCGTTTGTTTTACGACTCGACTCGACTTTTCTGCATTTCCATTAGGTAAAAAGTACCTGGTTCTATTTTTTTAGTACCTCCTCTGTTGCGGTTCCAAGAGAGCAAAGCAGGTACTAAAGGATCTTGTGAAATATTACGGACCACTGGTTGGTCAATGCCAGGTACGCACAGAATATCCTGCACAGCACAAATCAATGGCCGCCAAACTTAAACAGCAGAGCTACTTAAACGGCCGTAACGTTTTTTATTGCAGCCGCAATATTGAGGAGGTGCAGACGTTCCTGTCTTAAACAGCTGATTAGAGGATCATGAGAGGTTTGAAGAAAAGTATCAGATACCAAGGCAAGTCCATTCGAGCCGGTACTGTACGCAGTCGAAATGCAGCTTATGTGGCTTAAGGGGTTCCCAATGTGGGGGGCGAGAGACTCCAATGGGTCGGGAGAGGATTTCCAGAATACAAATAAAATAAAAACAATTCTTAGAAATAGTCCATTTTAGCAACAATTGTTACAAAAGGTAAATATGCAAAATAAAAATGCAAATAAAAATATGTGCTGTGTGTTTGGATAATGTTAGTGCATGGATAACGGGGGTCACGAGTCTCTGGCACTGTTATTATGGAGGTTGGGGGGTGAAAATTTTGAGAAATCCTGGTTTAATTCACAATAACGCCATATAACCTCATTCTTACTGTTTTATCTTTTTCATATCTTATTCTTACAAAACTGTGATTTATGTTTTTCTATAAGATCATGCATAAGTCTGTGTGTTTAACCCTCCAGTAGTAGGAGACGTTTACTGCTACAGGATTAAATCCTGCATCAGTCATGAAGTCACTCTGAACACTGAGCTGAGCCTTGAAGCTGTTATTCCTCCAATCACCAGGAAATAAAGTTTCACTGACCAGAAGACTCTGTCCTTGGTCACCCGCTCCTGGAGCCAAGTCCACTTGAGTCCGAGGTCGATGGAAGCAAAGAGCTGGAGACAAAAGTCAGAGAGAAGACCACAGTTAGCCAGAAACATGTACAACCAAAGCTTTAAGCCTGGTTCAAACCCATTACCAGCAGCATCACGATACAGCCTACAGTACAACAGGAGATGAATCAAGTCTACTTGGGGAAAGAAAAAACACCCAACTAAGCTACTGAATTCATGGTTCACCAATTTAAGACGGAGCCCCATTAATTGTACCTCATACTTTATGAGCAGTGTGCTGAGCCTAAGCCATTGATCGCACTCATAATGAAAGTCTATTGATTCCTACCACCAAATTATCCTTGATGCAGTACCTGAAAAGCAGATTGGAAAGCAGAGGAAAGGATTTTGATCACACAAACTTCTTCTACTGAACAAAAACACAGTTTGATGAAACCGTTTCGTTGTACAGACGTTTAGTTGTACGTACTGTACTGTCCTCCTGTCATCCCAACCATCATCAAACTCATCCTGACCTTGTAAGAAGTCTGTCTACGCTTCCTCCCATCATCCTCTATCCAAATGATTCTTTGGTTCTATCTGACGGACTCCTCGCTTCCATCTGCAGCCTGCCCGTATGGAACGGATTAAAATCGAATTGAATTTCTTGTTAAATGACGTGTAAATTATTACAGTTGGAGAGGAGGTGACCTGACTCAAACTTATGAACTATTGGACCCACTGTTTCAACTCCATGTCTCCGGCTCCATTTTCACTTTATCGCATCCTTTTCAATTAGGACGTGTGTGAGAGCGTGGACATGTTTTAAGAGAGGAGACATGTCCTCATACTGAGAGGAATGAAATACACACAGATCAAGGAATCATTTGATTTAATTTGATAAATACTGAATATGAATATGCTGTTTTCACCTCTATTTGAAGGTCCATCTAGTGACAGGACACAGATAACACACCACAAAGGTCTCCTGTGGGATTTTAAATGGATGCTTTATAATAATATTGTATTTATCATAGACTGTATTAGAAGAAGGTTTCCTCATTCTATTGGTTTTCAGTTCAGTTTTTAAAACTACACACAGAATAAGTGAGAAAGAACAAAAAACTCCTACAAAAATTAAAAGCAAATAATTGTAAACGAGCAAACAAACAGATCAACATTTTTAGATATTTAAAATGAAAGAAACACATCACTCAAAAATGACAATTAGTCCTTATCTATTCAGTCAGGTGAAGCTTTGTGATCTTTAGCTTAGTTTAGAGGCTAGAATAAACATTTCATCTTAAAAACAGTGTAAATAATGTAAATAAAATAATCATTTTTGGTTGCTTTTTGATGTTTTAAATGAAGTCCCCATCTTCTTCAGTTGTTTAGGAGAAAGCTGCAACGCTGTCCAGAAATACTTTGGGGACCAACAAACTTCACCTTTCGATCATAATGAATTTAAATGTTTTTAAAGTTTGTTGTTGTAACAAACAAGATTCTTTTATAGCAGCAGTTTATCCATTATTATAAAAATGACTGGATCTCAGTGATAAAAGGAAGCTGAATGTTAGACAAATGAGCAAAAAGACACAATATATACGTACAACTGTTACAATAATCTGTCCCTTATTAATTAAGCAATTCCAGTTCATCATCTTTTCTCCAGAAACGAATTAAAACAAATATGTTCCTCATCTGTTGCTTCTTGCCTAGCAAATGCAACACATGCTTGTTAGAATGAGATCATTTGGTTATTATTATGGTTTAAGCATATTGTTTTTCCACATGTAACGAGTCTGTAAGAGGCAGCGTTTGCAGAATGTAGTAATAATAATAATAAACTCTATTTATGCAGCACTTTTCAAAACAGAGGTTTGCTACACAAGGTCAAAATGATGCATTGAAATAGTTCTTGACTGAAATCAAGCAACTGAAATTAAAATACAGAAATAGCACAGAGATCCCCAAACAGCGACGCCACTATAAAAAAAATGTACAAATGGAAAGACATGGGAATGAACAAATACACATTTCATACATGTAAATAAATAAATAAATTAATAAGAAGATAATAATAATAAATAAATGCAACATGTAGTCCCATATGAAAACACTGTCATGGGTAAATAGACCTTAAACATCAGTGTATTTGTGTGATTATCATAAACAAAAGAAAAGAGCTGGACATGGTTACTTCTGCTTCACGCCGGCTGTCCTAAAATGAAGCTGACATTTCATATAAGCTGTGCTCCTCACGCTGCCTCCTGGGTGTATTTACCTTTCCTGAAGCTGTGAAAATGATGCACCATTTTCCAGCGGCAGACATTGTGAAATGTGTCTGCTTATAGCAGAGGCTTTGGCTTGTGGCTTGAAAAATACTTCACATGAAAACAGAAACAATAATAATGTTGAATCGTCCTAATATTTAACTGGGGAACCCCTCAGTTGGGCCTTACTGCAGGTCTCAGTGAATAAGGCTGAAGTAATGCACACAGTATGACAGTATGATATGATGTCTCATTGCATGTAGCCTGCTCTGAGAGTTCTGCCTGACAGTATAAGTGTTAGTGTTAATCAGTCTGTTTCAACACTGACATTAACACTGACACATTTTCTGAGAAGAAGATGTCAAAAAACTACGTATTTCCTTTTCTTGTCTGTTACCTACAGAAAAACGGGCTGTGATACAATCATTTACTATATTTTAGCAACAACATAACGTGTGTTTCTTTATAATTGGGCTTTCGTTTCAAAGCAGTACATTTCTTTAGCATGTGTCACTTTAAGCATTAACTACAGTTTAAAGGTGACTTCATCTGTGAAGGCTCCATTAATGCTGAAGGTACAGCATATGCTGCCATCCAGACGACGTGTTTTTCATGGACATCACTGTTTACTCAGGCGAGACAATGTAACCCCATTCCGCTGCCTTCTGAGAGCATGGCTTCAGAGATAAAGAGTCCAGACACTAGACTGGCCTGTCTGCAGTCCAGACCTGTCCCCCTTTGAAAATCTGTGACCCATTTTGAAGTACAAATACGACAAAGGAGACCGAAGACTGGGAACTCAACAATGGGACAGAGAGAAAAGAAAGACTGGACAATAACCAGGAGCAGACAGTTTTTAACCATCTTAATCTTCTTTATTATGTTACTCTTATTAAACCCTATTGATCTGTGTCCCATTGTGTTGCCTCCTGTCTCTTATATCTTGTCTTAATGCATCTCCATGCCCTTTGTGCAACCTTCTTATTTATAGGTGTTAAACACATGAAATGACTCTTCCTCTGCACCAAACGGACAAATCGCATTTGATACAGCAGATTTTAAACATTACACCGTCCCATAATGAAGGAGACGTCAAAATCACAGCTTTTGGCCAAATCAAAACAAAATTAATAATGATAGCTAATGACTGATGAATACAGAGTAATCAATTAACAGATCTGTCTAGTATTAGCAGGGATATCAGCAGGGTGAAACAGACCTCTGAATGAGGGCCAACATTAAAAACATCACACAAAGTGGTGTTTAGTAGCCTAAAGTGTTCATATTACCTGAAACCAGGGGGAAATAATTTTCTGCATCTTCAATAATAAGATGCACATATTGTGCTGCTGTAATTGTGCAGCATCGTTCAGCGACATCATTAACATGCAGCTCAGCAGGTTTGTAAACAACAACAACATATCGCCTCAGCTGGAAGTTCAAATCACTCACAGACAATATCGTCAGGAAAAGAATTCATTAAAAAAAAAAAAAAAAAACTATACTAGTTTATAACCATGGTGATTTAGCCAAGTTCACCCCTCAGGAAGAAACATTTCAACAATAAAATGTTTAAGATCAATAAATAAAAGTCAATAAAACAAGAATGGCTCTTAGAGACTGATTAAAGTCTGGTTGGCTTTCTTGGCCGATGTTCCACCTTCCACAAAGTTTGGGAAATGGGTTCAGCAGTTTTTAAGTAATAAGGGAAACTATTGAAAAAAATCTCTCAATGTTAAAGAAAGTTATCCAAAAAAAAAAAAATCCCTGATCTTACATCTGGATCAGCACCCAAATGTAATGGGTTCTTTTCTAGCCCATGTCTTACTCTTCCAGCAGGTTTCGTGGAAATCTGTCCAGTTGTTTTAACATAATCCTGCTGACAAACAAACAAACAAACAAACTAACTAACCAACAGAAACAGGTGAAACTAGAGTCCATACCTCTGTCAAGGCCCAACAATCCCCTTATCCAAAATAGAACTGACTGCCATGTAATAGTGGATTTGTAACATCCAATTATTTAAATCTGGTGGATCCAGATTTTTATTTGGTTCGCCACCAAATTCCACTCACTCATAGATACCAATCCCTTAAATATGCCTGACCTTTTCCATCAAGATCCATCAAGATCCATCAAGATCCATCAAGATCCATGCATTATTCCCTCAGAAATTAAATAAAGAAAATGTTAATGTGAGAAAAAAAAATCCTGGATCAACTCCTTTATCCGGATCCACACCTAAATTTAATGGGGTTTATTCTGGGCCCAGAATATCCTCCACTACATGGAAATCCATTTATAACTTTTAGCACAATCCTGCTGACAACTCAAGAAACCAACTAACCAACCAAAATGCCTGATGTTACATCCAATGTTAAAGAAAGTGGAAAAAAAATCCTAGAGTTTCCCCTTTATCGGTGAAAACAACATAAAAAACATAACTATTTAATTTGTTTTATATAATATCCACAGAACTGTCAGTGACTTCCACAATTTGGGGCGGCTGTGGCTCAGTGGTAGAGCGATCGTCGACTTATCAGAAGGTCAGTGGTTCGATCCCCAGCCCCTGCAGTCTACATGTTGAAGTGTCCTTGGGCAAGATGCTGAACCCCAAATTGCTCCCAGTGGCTGTTCCACTGGTGTGAATGGTTGAATGGTCCTAATGAGCAGGTGGAGCCTTGCATGGTCTGAATGCACTGTGTGAATGTTGGTGTGAATGGATGAATGCTGGCTGGTGTTGTAAAGTGCTTTGAGTGGTCAGTCAGACTAGAAAGGTTCTATATAAGTACAGTCCATTTATTTATTTAGAAAAAGAAGGAGCTCTAATCATTACTTTTTGAGGAGGACCTCAATGATCTGTGACTGAAACATAAAATGATAGAAAACATTGGCTGCAGGGAGAAGGCAAGGCTATCTAAAGCACCAGAATTTACAGACCTGCCTAGTCTTTAAAAAGTGTCCTGTGTACAGATGGCCTTGAAATGTTTATTTGTTTGCATCTTAATCCAATCTTGTTTGTGTTTCCAGTAAAAATATTTCAAAGAGCTTCCTACAAGAGCCAAGTGAGATTTCACCATGTTTTTGATATGAACTGCTCTTTCAAACAGAGAGTGTGTACTTGGATGTGGCCACTTTTTTTTTGCCCTAGAGCTGCATTGTTGAATGATAAATCACACATCAAGTTGTTCTCTGAGGTTTGTGTTCCACTGCTTTGTGTGAAAATTGAAATTTTACGCATTGCTGCACTGCAGCAGAGACTAAAATCACAGCTGTCTCCTCCTTCGTTCTTTCATCTGAAGGCTGAAGGATTCGTTTTTGTGTTTCTGCGGCGCTGTGAAACTCACCCTGCCATCTTTGCAGTAGGCCAGGAGCTTGTCTTCCTCCTTGGGGTGGAAGATGAGCGTGTCCGGGTTGAAGGAGATGGACTGTCGCTGAAAGGAGGAACCTTCGTCGGTGCTAATGAACAGCATCTGATCCATTTCATTTACGGATGAGGCCACCAGCACCACCTGTAGGAGAGACGGACAAAGAGGATGAGGAGTGGGAGGAAACGGTCAGCATGCTGTTCATCGCTCAGTCAGCGGTGTGTGGAAGACAGAATGTCTTTCCTCCTCATATCAATACTTGTGCATATTAATGTGCTGTTCATACTGTTAAACCCATGCAAGGCAAAGAGCACACATTTATTTAAGGCCATTCTCTGGGCCGTAAGAACTATCCATGCTGCTTAGAGCAAGGCGACATGGTATTGATTATCTTTTCAGAGTTTTATAGCTCATAAAGTGAAGGCATTAAATACAGGCCACACCAGAACCGGCCCAATGATGTCCCGCACAATAAACAATGATTTCCTGGACACCCAGACGCAAGGCTATAAATAAGGGTGATATAACAGGAAGTACTGATCCAGTGGCATGGTGGGAAACTGTTCCTTCAAGCAGATAATGAGAATCACTCACTGACAGATGTGATCCTTCTGAAAATCTGAAATCCTAATCTACACAGGATTCTCCACAGAACAATGAATAAGCTTGTTGTGCTTTTGGCCTGGTTGGATATTGTTTATCAGGAGTTAAATAACAGTATGATAGAAGACAAGCTTTAGTGTTGCTTGCTTTCAAGTACGCCTGAAGCCTCGCTGAACCTAAAGGTCCTAAATAAACATTTTATCAGTCTCACAATGAATAACGGTGAACACAAAATGTTCAGCAACACCTCAGATTTAGGAATATATTTGTGTATATAAGATGTATTATTGTTGTGGTCTGTGCCCCTCTCATTGGTCTCAAGTAGGGGCACAGCTGTGATGTCACACAGCTGAATGAAAATGGGCCAATGATTATGAAGCTCTAGTGAAGGTTCAGAGTCATGAAGACTATTCCTTTGCACACTTAGGCCTGTGGTTTATTTCTCATAGCAGTCACACAACTCGATTTCCTGCTGTCAAATGAGATATCAGCTGTTCTCATCAGCCGGTCACATCTATCCAATCACACAGCTTCACACCTTCATTCGTTAGCCAATCATCTAGCTGCTGTTTATTTACTATAAATATGATTCTCTCTGTACCTCTAGTTCATTCATGCTGCTGTGTTATGCACCCTTCCCAGATTCACCATCCGCCTCATCAGTCTCAGCACTCATCAGCCACCACCACCACCACCAGTGCTAATATCCACAGGGGGATATACTGTATATCTTGCTGCTGTCCAGAACAGATGGCCTTTGATTATAATTTCCCATAGAGTCTAAGCTTCAAAGACTCTCTGACAGAGTAATTATCACATATCATCTGCTGCAGTAAACAATTATCTCTCTTCAGTCACTTGTCTCTCCTGATGGAGGGTTGTTCACATGTGTTGGGTCACTGATCGTCAAATCTTAAATCTCATCTCCTGATAAATAATACTTACTTATTCAGTCATGAATATCTAATATTAGGGATAGGGGTATCAAATTTTAAGGGTTTTAAATATCGTATACATATTTCTTTATTTGTTTTGTACAACATTTATAGCTGCTTATTTAAAAACAGGGAAACTTAAACAACGGGACATTAAAATCTGTTTTTAATTTGTTTTAAAACCTGAGAGTCCCAGATCTCCAGTCCAGTCCCTCTGTGTCAGTTGATTTTTGATCATTTGATTGTGTTTTGCACCCCTGAGATATATAAACCCTAACATGTTGTGGTCCCTGCTTCGAAATCTAAATCTAAATACTGTTTAATGAGATGATCAAACCTAGATCCAGGTTTATAGTTGACACAAAGGGGATGAAAGAAACTGGTAGGTTTTTATTTAGGCCATATCTAAGACTCAGATTTCAGTTGTTGCTGTTTCAGTGATGTCACCACTGTGATCCAGTGCACGTGTCGTATATCATTAGGCCATAGAGTGCTTTATATTTCCACAGTGACATTTACACATATAGCTTTATAGACCTGAGGCCTGCACTATGAAACTGGATTCGCAGTTCATGAGATAACTTCAGCGTTAAGCTGAGGGTTTCAGTCTTTAGGCGTTGGTTCACTTCTTTATTGGGTTGCATCGCCATGGTAACTTGTGCTGCAGATCATGTTCAAGGTAAAAGATAAAACATTAAAAAGCAGGACAGATCAATCAATTCTGTGGAAATGTTATTATTCCTAGAAGATCACTCAAGAGGTCAATGTGCAGATCCTGGGTCTTTTAATTCACACAGTCAGTCACTTTTTTTTTTTTTAAAGCTGTCCCTCCTGCATTTGGAGCTGAAACTGTGTCTTTTAGGCTGGATTATGTGTTAAAATTCTTTGTTTGTAATATTTGTCTAATATTACAGTTTTCTCTGTAAAATATGCCGCTCTGCTGTAGTATCGTCAGGTTTCCAGTTGGTCATATCGTGCAAACACCACCTCTTTTATGTGAACGCGCTCATGGCTAGATTGGGAACACGAAGGTTGACTAATTGAGATGATAACAACCTTTTGTCCTAGATTCGTTTGTTAGGTTTAGTGAAGCCAGATAACAAAAATATATCCCGGTTATGCTGCCCTTTCTTTGCAGCAGAGGCCTCTGGAGTTACATCCTGGTAACAGCTTTACAGCTTTTCTGTGTGTTAATGCTCATTTGTTCCTACAGAGTGATGATCTCGTCAGACTGCAGCAGGGGTCCAGCTTAACAATGTCATCCTGGGCATTGAACAGCATATAGTGGTCCTCACTGGATTCTGTTTGTTTGATTTGTTTATTTTGGTTTATTTTCTATCGTTTTCTATCGTCATTTGGTTGTGATTCTAAATAACATTAATTTTTTTTGCACTGAGACACACATGCTAGTGAAAAGCAGGCTCACACAGAGCCTTTGTCGGTATTCTCATCATGACTGCAGTTAGGCAGCCGGCGTAGTGCCTCACATCTCGTTGGCTGCGCTGGCCAGAGCTGTGGGTTTGTGTGTAACTCTTGCTTGTGGTGAACACACTTCCCTGAGCAACATGGTCAATTAAAACCCAGGCGTTTGTTTGGAGAAGAAGAAGGCCCACAAGGACGAGCGGAGCAGTTATAAAGTCAGAAGAGCAGGAGAGAAGACTGTACTATCTCTTTTAAGTTTTTCATTTTATTTCTTTTGTGAGTGTTGACAGCCATGTCTGTATCTGCACCTGGGAGATTCCCACAGTCTTATACTGTCGACAGCCAAGAAGAGATTTGTTCCCCCAGGAGGGCTTTAAATCCAGGGGATTTAACATAAACTCATTTAGTCACAATTTTGTATTTGTGACCTCCACACTGACAATAGTGATAACTGAACTGTCTGCTGCTAGACAATGCTGCTTTCAATAACACGTCAAAATAGCTAAATGTTTGGCTTCTACTGCATGAACCATTGAGAGGTTCCTTATTTTAATGCTCGTGTCTAACTGTGGTTGGTCTTCATGTCCCTGTGGGGCAGGACCATCAATCAGCCTGCCTCTGTCTGGATTCCTCTATTTAGAGGGCATCACTCTGTTTAACCTAAGCTCTGACAGCTGGACATCCTCAGAACACACACACACACACACACACACACACACACACACACACACACACACACACACACACACACACACACACACACACACACACACACACACACACACACACACACACACACACACAGTTAGAGAAGTATAACTATGTATGTCTTGGAACATATTGTAATAGGCTGAGGTTTCTTGCTGTGAGACATTGGCAGAGAGACAGACTCTCCACCATAACACACCTCTTATTTTATAATGCATACATTACGCACATCACCAGGCAGGATGTCACTGATCATGTCACCGACTTAAGTAACCATTTTCTATAGATATATTTGTAAAGATTACAAATATTACAGGAAACACTGGTGATTATTCAGAACACATTTAAACACAGTTTACTTGGGCGTATGGCCTCAAGCATATTGTCTCAAGGCATGCTGGGACACGCTACAGTATATTTTAAGACCTACGGACCCAATGAAATAGCAATAAGCACTTATTTTTCTGATTTAGGCAATGATGCCAAAACCCATTATACTGCAAAAAAGACAAAAGAAGAAGAAGAAAACAACAACAACAACAACAACAACAAAAATGAAACAACCAATTGGTCACACATCTCAGTCAGTGGACAGGAGACATTTGCAGATAGCTCCTACTATAGAAAAGCTCAGGGACGCCGTCGTTGGCTTGTTGGTCTTGATCGAAGAGGGAAGTTGACTATGCAAAAAAAAAAGAAAGAAAAGTCTTTGCTGTTGTAAAGTCTGGAGAACACAAAGCCTGATGTGCTCACAGCACTTTCAGACAGAACACCTGGGTTCTCGTCCCATGTGGAACCAAACATCACAAATCTCTGCCTAAACATAAACACAGAGTTTTTGTGCTTCATTTAACCAAAGTGCAGTTTGATATTAATCATTTGTGGCAGGAAGGCGTCATGCAGGTGCTGAGGGTTACTCTGTGTGTCTGGCTGAGGGGAGGTATTTTAAGACTAGGCCAACAAAATGATTGCAGAAATAATAACCAAGCCTGTCTGCCGTTTAATAGTAGGCTTGCACAGCTTGACTTACATGTTGTAAAACATTACAGTTAGCTGAATACATTTAATCTGTGATTCCCAGTTGAAACCATGTAACTCGATATTTGTATTTATTCGCTCTTTAATGGGTTCACATGCTCATGTCTGGGCTGAAAAACTCCTTAAAAACACTTTTTTTACTGTTCTCTCTGCACCAATGAAATGTTTGCATTGGTGTTGCTGCTGCAGTGCCTGTTCAGAAACGTGCCTGTTTGGAATGGGCTGCTGGTATTGCTTCTGGTTCTTTCTGGACAGCCGTTCATCCAAACTACGTGCAGCACTGACTGCACACGGTTTAAAATTACATTGAAACTCAAATTACCTAATGCCTCATTATTTATAAGCAGCACTGCTGAGAGAGAGGGTTAAGCCCTAAAAGTCAACCAACGCCTACATGTGAAGCCCCATCACAAGTTGTGTTGTAGAGCTTTGAGTCAGCGAAGGATGTTCTCTTTTCAGATTGTCACATTTTAACAGCCCGAGGATGAAAAATTCTCCAGTATCTCACAGAGATTAGAAAAGAACCCTTACCCAGATCTACATGGTGACTGATTCTACTGGGTCCTGACCCCACAGACGGCACAGGTCAAATTTAACGAGGATATTGGTTTATCTTTTACTGAATGGGCCAAAGTTAGCGACAGTTTGATGAACGGTGGAAAAGTACGTGGTTGAACCTGAGAAATGATTAAAAACACTGAACAACGGTGTGGAAAGGTTTTCAATACGTTACAGAAATACTCTTGACTACAGCCTCCTGATGCAGTAACGGGCTTTGCCAACAAGTGGCACTCTTGTCAAACTGTACGCATGTGAGCCTTCTCTCAAAGCCTGAAACTGATCTTGACTCACCACCTTACAGATGAACTTCTTAGTGAAGCTGCTGTACAGGTGGAGGGCAGACATACTCTACAATTTATCTCCTGTTGCAACAAGTTATGATCCTGCCCAGTCTAAAGACTCTGACTCATTCTTCCTCCATAACAATTCCCTCTGAGTAAGAACACAGTGCTGCTATTGTGTGCATTAGCTCAATAACTCGAAACTTCCTGTGTCTGTCCTGGAGACCGCGGGGCTGTGACACATTAAGGGGCCTGATGGAAACAAGACTAAACTCATTCTAATCTCTTTCGGGCTTGTAGAAACTCATAATGTAATAATTTACATGTAATAAAAAAAAAAATCATAATGTAATAATCAGCATATAAAGTAAGAAAAGCATAATGTAATAACAGCTTTGTGCATAATGTAATAAGTTATTACATTATGAGAAAATGATTACATTATAAACTAAGCTTGGCTGAGGTGAGGCCTCCTGGGGCCCCCTCAGGACCCCTGGGGATGCCTGGACCCCAGGTTGAGAACCACTGCTCTATAGACCAAAGAGCAGTTGTTATAAATAAAGGACTCCGATTGTGTCATGTCAAATATTAGACTTCTCATTTTTAAAATTATTACATTATACACTTAATTTATTACACTGTCCAAATATTTTTATTCTATTTTATTTTAAAAAAAAATGTTGCTTTTATTTTCATAATGTAATATTACATTATGAGCTTTTATTCCATTTAAATGATTGCATCATTCACATTTAGTACATTGTGTGCAGCTCTTACACTGTGAGTTGCTGCAGGGCTTTAACACCGGTGTGGATTTGCAGAGCACACAGCAAACCTGTGTGACGTTTGATCATCTTTCGATTTGAGTTAATCTGACAGAGGGAGCCGATCGCTAAGGACACACAAGTCCTGCTGTGTTGACACACATCAGAGGGTATCAGCCCGATAATCTTTGTAAAACAACACAATGTACTCAGAGGTTTAGAACAGCTTATGGAGGAGAGGCAGCATGTGGTTGCAGCATGAGGTCTACGGGCCCGGGGAGGATGAGATTGTTTGTGTACATAATCTTTGCCTACATGTCACGACTTTGAGAAGTTTGAGGCTTTAAATGCGTTGAGCTTAAGTAGATCATGAGAGATCTTCTGGTCTTGAGAATGGAGGAAGCTTGTACATGACGCACACACTTACACAAAAGAAGCAGCGTGTCAAAGAGTATAGAATATGAACATGATGTCCACACAAAGATGGTAGAAGGTGTGATTCATAAACTGATGGTGTCTCATCATACATATGGTTTTTGAAGGTCTTTAAAGGTAATAATGCTCTTACAACTTGGGCCATCCCTTACATTTAATTACTTACATTAAGTTATGCTGTAAATATAGAAGAAAACCCAGCTGCATAGTCATTTTGAGTTGACTCAACTTTTGGGTCAGTTAGTTGTGTCAACTAGTGATGCGAGTTGGATCTATTGCCTTCTTTTATTACCTCTGCCAAGAAACGTATCTTTTCATCCGTGTCTGTTGTTTGTTTTTCGTTGGTTTGTGCAGATCTGGATTCAGAGGCAGTTCAAGCAATGTTCTAAAACTTTCCTTAACATTGCTAGTAAATTTCCCCTACCTTCTGAGTAAATAACCCCTAAATCAGGAGGTAAAAAGTCATTTGTTGTTTTGTTTTTATCATAGGTCACAACATCACAAAGGACAACTTCCTCACCAGTGTCCCTCTGGCTGAGAAGCTCCTTGAGAAGAACCTATAGCCTTTGTGGGGACTCTTCTCCAGAATAAAGCAGACATACCGCCTGTCATGAAGACATCCAAATGGAGGAAGATGTACAGCTCAGAATTTGGATTCAATGGCAACATGACCAGGATGAGCTATGAGCCGAAGAGGAGAAAGGCTGTTGTCCTCCTAAGCACCATGCACGACGACAAAGCAGTGGATGACGACAGTGTGAAGAAGAGATGCATGGAGGACACGCCCCGCCTCCAAAAGCATATTACTGAGGCAATGGGAAGATGTGGGGTCGAAACACAAAAGGCAGCCACCACCCAGCCACAGGAGGACATCAGACAGGAGGGCCAAGGGAAGAGGAAGAGGAGCAAGATCTGCCCTGCTGCCAAAGACAGGAAAGTCAGAAGCTGCTGGTCCCAGTGCAGCAGGCCTGTGTGCAACCAGCACAAACATGTCGCTGTCATTTGTAAGGAAGGCAAGCAGTGAGATGGTCATTTGATCTGAACCCAGATGGTTTTATTCCATCAATTTTATTTTATTTTATTCGGTCACATTACCCACAGATCACCATGTTCATAACACTTCACTACAGTTCAATATCAGTGTAATCAGTGATATGCGTGTCATGTGTGACAAGGTGAAAAACATATTTGAAATATTAAATGGATTGTTTGGTCTAAATTGCTGCTAAAATAATCATTTTAATAAAAGTATTATTATAGTAATTCTTTATTTTTTCCCTAACTCACACTTGGGTCATTTTTGACTCATGTTGTGTATTAGAAGAGGCTTGGATAGCTTGTGCTTAAGGGTTAATGATATTCATTGTGCTTTTCCTGCTTCGAGAAGTCAAAATTTCCTCAGGGAAAAATAAAACAGTTTGAGTACAAAGTTACGCAGCTTTGGTTAGTGACCGAAAGAATGAGTTCATGGCTGGAAGAGGCCGGAGAGAGCGTCCTTTGTACGATGGCTGGGCTCAGCCTTAGAGATGGGGGGAGAAGTTTGGACATCCGGAGGGAACTGGGAGTACAAGGCAGGTTTGGCATCTAATTAGGACTCCTCCTGCGCGCCTCCCTTTGGAGGATTTCTGGCCATGTCCCACTGGGAGGAGACCCCAGGGTAGACCCAGAACTCGCTGGAGGGATCACGTTTCTTATGTGGCCTGGGAACACCGCAGGATCCCCTAGGAAGAGCTGGAAAGTGTTGCTGGGGAGAGGAACGTCCATAGATGGATGGACAGACGGAATATTATGTTTTATTATTTCCGAGGTTACGTAAGGCCAAAAGAACCCGTCACAATAAATAATAACTGCATTTATTTTCCCATTGACATCTGGGCTTACACACAGAAACACACATATACACTAGCACGCCTTGCTGTTTGCAGCACTGTTCGCTCTCAGCACAATCGCTTTCCACTCAATTACATATGTAAATTGCTTTGGGTTCTGGTTTCTACTGGGAGAGAGGGCCCCGTGTGACGGTGGCTCACTGAGCCGTGGTCTGTTGGGAATTAAGAGCGAGGAGAGCAGAGCCACATGGGAGCGCCGATGACGCCACCAGACAGCATAGCAAGCTGTTTGAGGATGTGATGCTTAGTTGTCCTGCCTATCATTGGGCTGTGTGTCGAACCTCAGCGCTTTTTGACGTCAGCTGGTTTGTCTGTAGTTTAGACTAAACCTATCAAGAATCTAAACCTAGAGAAAAACGCCTGGTAAGTTTTGTAAACCTAATTTAAGTCACAATTTGCTGTAATATTTTGCGTACTACTTCTTTCTATTCGATCACAATAGAATGGATAACAGAGATGTGGGTACCTTGGACAAAGATACTCTGAAGCCTCTTTTAAAGTCGGGCCTGTTTTAACTGGATTCTGTCTCAGAGGCCTTTGTTGGTAACATTATTGGGAACATTGCATTTTATCTGCTGCTTTAAAAGACTTGTTATGGTTTCTACATTAATTTGTACTCGCCCTGGAATACAACAGGACCTTGAGTCTAGAGTGTTTTGTAAAAAAAAAGAAGCTCTTAAAGGTGAAGAATGAACTTTTACTCTCTACTTCTGATCAGACTGAATATGCTTCAATGACGGAATGTTTTATTGATGGAGAAGAAGGGGAAGGGCTGTTTTTTGGTTGTTTTTTTTTTAATGGTATTTAGTCTCATATTTATGTCCTTATTTAAAAAAAAAAAAACATTGGTCGTGGGAAGATAATTCCTCATTTCCAGTTTAGTCTCCTTTTCATCAATATCCTCATTGAAATCAGAAATTATTATTAATTACATTTATTTATTTTTATTATTTATTTTATAAATTTCTTTATCTATTAAATTATCTCCAGAGGTAAAGGGTTGCCCCGGCCCACCATCAGCTCACACCTCTCTGAAGGCAAGGTGAGAAGTGATGCGTTTGGTTGAAAAGGAGAATCAGGGCAGCGAACATGGGCGACACCTTGTCTTGCAAGGTGTGGGATACAGGGACATGAGTGGCTGGAGAGCGTTTTCACACACCTTGGCTACAGCTCATGTGCATTAGCAGGAGGCGTTATACACCTCGTGCATTATACATAGAAGCTTCCTCTCCCTGACTGCTGCATTGCATTGCACTGACGGTGACTGGCAAACATGGCTCCGACAAATCCCCCATCTTGGCTCAGTTTCAGAGGAATACAGTGATGTGAACACTGTATCAAAGGTTTCTGAATCAAATGTTTCAGAACATTATATATACAGTACAGTATTACAAAGATAAAGAGTGCAGAAACAATGATTCTTAGGCAGGTTGTTCTATTTAATTGTCTCAGGCCTAACATTGAACCTAGAATATGCAGATGCTGCTCTCTTGTTGTCTTGTTTATGATTTTACTAAATGAGTTATGAGGATGTTTTAGTGTTTGATTTATCTATGGCTGATGCTAGTCTTGGTGACATCACTGTTAAGCTCAACATAGAGCTGCTAGCTATAGCTAAAGCTACATAGCTGACTGTCTGCAACAGAGAGCTGAAGTCATGACATCACATTTAGGCCAGATGCTGGCTTCGATGACTCGATGCAATAATTCATTCAGCACATAGGCCTATTCTAAGACAAGGCTCCATTACATCCTATTAGAAACCCAAACCTTTTCTATCAAAACCTACACAACCCATGAATATTTACAGCACAGCAGATTTGATTTCGACCACATTAATAGAATTCACCAACACACTATTCTAAAGTGATTTATAAAAGACATGTCTGAAATACCTGCAAACCCTCAACTGGCCCAAGAACATGTTATGTCTGCCAATCTGTGATGTTTTACCTGCTTATGTGAGCTTATGGGAAATGGTGTTAACAGCAGCAGAAAAGCAGAAATGTTGAATTAACAAGAATACAGACATAAATCACTGTGTTGTCGGGCAGACGAGTCATTTCTGGGTTGATTTGTTTTGTGGAGATGAGTGAAATCAGCAAAATCTTTTTATTTCTGTCATTTTACTAGCATCTTCAAGCAAATCTATCCAACAGTGACACCACAGTCAGATCAACAGCTAAACTCATTTTCTTTAGTCTGTGGCCCGACAGGACAGTGAGACAAATATGTGTCTTAGATGGATGAGATGTAAACACATTTAAATAAGATCTGAAAAAATAATTGTAAGTAGAAAGCTGCATGATGCAGGGGAAATTATTATCAACAAACATTGTGATTGATTCTGTATCTTTTATATTAATGACCTATTACACATAAAGCACATGATAAACTACGTCATAAGATTATATTCAAAGGCTGGACTTTTAATTATTAGCAGCATCACACACGTCAATTAAATTTGATTGATTAGGAATAAATAAAGCTATTTGTTACAACTTGTGGACACTTTGTGAACAGTGGTGGTTTATATGGTTTTTCATTGCAAACTGAGATACAGGAACTTTTCACATTAGGAAACACAGAACGCCCTATAATCACTTTCTTTCCTCCTTCATCTGTTTCTCCACGTCCTTACGTATTATCTGCAGGCTTGATGTTCTGGTTGTGTTTACCTCAGCTGTCTCATGCTTTGTTGCCCCCCCCCCCCACTGAAGGATCTCTCTATTTTCAGAATATCTCCTCCCGCTCCCCCCCGAGCCTCTCTGTATCCCCCTCCCTGGCTGTCGATTGTATAGACGGCGGGTCTAAAATGAGAGGATGGAGACAATGATCAAACCTCGGGAAAGTTCTCCCTCCATTTTTAATTACGTTCCTCTGTCAAGTCAAGGAGACGAGAGGAGGAGGAGGAGAGGGAGGAGAGGAAACGGAGAAATTATTCAAACCTTAATTACATCGAGTTAAAAAGAAGCTGTGTGTGAATGTATGTGTGTGTGAGACTCGGTTACTGATGGCTGCCATTCAACTGTCACCCGCCCACACACACACACACACACACACACACACAGACACACACACACACACACACACACCATGGCCGTACTCTCTCCGGCACTGGAAGTATCCATCTCCATGACAACTCCATTCTGGCATGGGCGAACAATAATTCAATGTCAGAGTCATAAACAAGTGATAGAACCTGAAACTGAGAATCTGAATCGATCTATAACTGACTGGGGATGTATGTCTGACCTGGCTGTATATAACTAGCTATTGAATCAAAACGACCTCTAACCAACTCAGATCGATGATTCGGCATTTCTTTAACACTGTGAGATCTGGCTTTTTTCACCATTTCCATCCATTAGGAATAAACGACTTGACGGATCACCATGAAGCTGGGTGGAACGGTGGGTCTCCTGCATCGGTTTGTGATGTTTGACTTATATTTCAGCTACAAACCTATGTGACAATGGTCAGCCAGTCATAATATGGATTACTTTACCTACGTTTTTAAGTGGATTTTGGATTATGGATTATGTAGAGTTGTTAAAGCTATGTTCTTTAACCACTGACTGAGCAGATCTTAGTGAGGTGCTGCCCCTGAAGAGCAGTAAGTCTTCAGCAGCCTGTACCACTGTAGCCTTATTTTTAGGTGTTTTGTGTACTTTTGTATGACTGACTGCCTTCACATTAAAGTTAGTATAAGTCCTGAGGGAGAATCCCCACTGAAAATAGCCTCACAATGACAAAAACACAGACGCACAACTGGCTGACCGGCTTACTTTACATTACATGCATATTCAACAGGTTGAAACACTTGAATGTGCATTTTTTTCCCCTCAGGATGGAGTGACAGTGGCTTCCTCCCAAGACGTCCTTGAGGGCTCATCACAAGAACTCCTGTTCTCAAAAACAGACAGGAACAACTGCTCCAATGTTCTTTACGCTTATACGGGGAAGCGATGTCAATAAGACCCTTGAAACCTCTAAACCATGCGTGCACTCTGATGCTTTGCTGAATGTTCTCCAGCTCAGCCAGACACTGAAGTCTTAGCAGCCCTGATGCGATCTATAATCCATCTAGAGTACTAGGGTTCTGCCTCAGGAGCTCCTCTTTCATGGACGTGCCCATAAGGCATCCTGATCAGATGTCTAAATCACCTCAAATATGTCTGTTTTGCACAATGGAGCTGAGATTTAGAGCTGACCCCCCTCTGCATATATCTCAGCTGCTCATGCTGCAGGGCCAGACACCGTGTCCACAAAACGTTTTGGCTGGTTTTACCTGCATTCATTCTCAATTTCAGTACACTTGTAACGGCTGCCGTATGCACGGATGATTAAGTAAATGTAAGAAATGTACAGTATTAATACAGCATCAAGCCTCTGACCTTGTCACTCCCCTCAAGGATACACCAAGCACAGCAGGGATTTGGGGGGTGATGACGAAACCTTCCGTTGCATCACGTTTCTCCTGCACATGCTTTAGTCCAAAGCAATTTCTTTACTCCAAGTTAATACACTCCAAAACAAATGGCAATGGATGACCACACCTGCTCACTGGAAGCTAATGTTCACTTTAACATGTGGACAGCTCAAATCACACATCCTGAGTTGCAGCTACCACCCTCTTGGTAAATTAGAGTCAGAGCGTACAATGAGGGTTTTGGGTGGAGGTGGGGTTTATAAAATGCTGTATGAATGGTGGCTGAACAGCAACTGATGCAGCAGGTGTAGAGCAGCTGGCAGGGGAGCCTAAAATACACTGCCATATAATAAAGGTTGCATCTGATATCAGAAGATGTCTGCCTGTTCTGCCCAGTCTGCCATCAGATCTTAGGTAATAACAGCGCTGAAACAGACGTCTGTATGAACCTAAAGTTTTTGTCAAGAAATTCTGATAAAATCTTTTCGAGCCCTGTAGGAGCTAACATTAGCATTCCAACAAACTGAATTCAGATATTCTCTCTCCTCATGAGAAAAATATGCAGCTCTTTAGCTATTAAATGCTCATCTGTGTTGATCAGCCAGATCAGCTATGAAGCCACTGCTTTGGGGCGACAGATTAATGCTGGTAAAATAAGAAAAGGATGCAGACAAAGAGAGAGGAATGAAGGAACAAAGGCTCAGAGGCACCAGAGAAACAAAGAGTGAGATGGCAGCTCACATTTAACGGGCCTCCATGCTGCCGCTGCCTGACACAATTAAAAGCATTATGCTGCCTCTCATGCAGCACACATTGGTCTGCCAGCCCTGCCCTGTCAGCTTCGCCTTGCAAAATTCAATTACCACTTATCACCAGTGACAGGGAGCATTGCTCTGACTGGCATACACACCCCTGCTGCTGTGCACACACACACACACACACACACACACACACACACACACACACACACACACACACACACACACAAAGCAGGATCAGACACACATACAGGAACCACCCACGTGACCACTGACAAAATGGCCCTTCTCTGATTGGCCACCTCCAGTCTTGGGGGCTGTTAACACGACAACCGTTTCACCCAAAAACTTTTGTGGCGTTTTGACCTGAAAACGTGAACTTTTGAAAACTCCAGAGCGTAATATGAAAATACCACAATAGCGTCGCCGTGTCAACGGGCAAAACAAATCTCTGAAAATGATGAGTCATTTTCATGGATTCGTGTGAACAGGGATCGTTTCGAAAACGTTTTCAAAACACAAACAAATTTATTTTCAGCAAAAACATTGTGTAAACAGGGCCTTAGGGTGCGTTCTCACTTGGCAAGTTTGGTTCGGTTAAAACGCACCAAACCCATCTGCCCACATGGTCTCGGCCCGCTTCCAAACGGTTTGACTGATATATGAACGCAGCAGGAACCAAAGACCAAAATCAGGATGTGAACCGCCGTCTTCTTGCAGCACACCTTCGTTTGTGTTTGCAAAGGAGGAATTCCTGCTACTCTTTTAACTCCTTTATAGTCGCATAAGCTCTTCCTGAGCTCTCAGCTGGTAAAAAATACAACCATAGCAACACAAAATCAGGTGGTGCCTTTTGTTTTGTATCTTTTGGTTCGATGTTAGAAATGCCAGTGTGAACGTAAAGTAAACCAGGACTTAAATTGTTTTTCTGCTTTGGTCTGGACCATGAGAAACCAAACTCCGAGGCTGAACGTACCCTTAAAGTGTGCTTTAAGACACCGAACCTGCTGAAGGCCATTCTAATGGAATACATGTAACGGCATTACATCATTAGGATACAAAATAAAGGTAACTGCATTCCGTTATGCTTGTTCCATAAAACATGTTAAGACAAGTAGGGATTGACGTGAATGAACCTCACAAATTACTCAGAGCTAAACGGTTCCATAAAAGTGAATTCAAGCTCATGCAACCAGACTGTTATGGATACAGGGAGTCAATATAAGTGCATGTGCACGTTGTTCTCCAGAGAGGTTCGGCATGGATCGGGCCTGTCCACCGCAGCAAGCAGCTCAGTAATGGAAAGAGAACAGCTAAATTAAGCCGCTGAGCATTACATTAGAATTCTGTGAACAATTCAAACATGTTGTAGTAACTTAGAGAGGTTTCTGCCGCCACAAACACAATCAGCCTGATGAAAAGTAGCGGATCGATTGAATACGCAAGCAGCAACTAAATCAACATGTACTGAAGTGTTTGGTGTGTCTATAGCTCAACAGTGTATGTGTGACTCCAATATGTGCCTTTTGTTTAGTGTCGTCGGATCTATTTGTCCGTCTGTTTGACACACATCATACATATGTTTGTGGTCAGTATAATTTTTTGTTGTACTGTTAACTATAAAAATAGCTATTGTCATTCTGTCAGGGAAGAATTGAGCGAGGCTTATTTTATGTCTTACAGGTTTGATGTCACATACTAATATAAATAAACACATATGTAGCTCCATGTGTTTTCATCTATCATCGTACAATTTAGTTAATGTATTTGTCACTTCCGTTTATTTTCTCTAAACTTTTTTATTTTTTATTTTAACTGACTGTGGATAATAAAGTCAAATAAGTTGACAGCACACCAGCGAGTCAGTGGGAAAATCATCTCTTTTTCCTTTGGATCGGTGTTACAGGATCTCCTAAACAACAACCATTGTAACTGAGCTTAAACTGTGTTGAACTTGCTGTATGGAACTTGAATCAAGTGAAAGACTTGGACTGGCTTTAATTTGATAATAGGCATTTAGATTAATAACAAAAAAAGGATGAGCTGGACAAACAAATTATAAACCTAACAGTTAGAAATACTTACATTGTGATTTGCAGCTCATCAAAAGGAAACAACTACTCTGGTTTGCAGTAGAGGTTAGAACGTTGCTTGCTTTTTAATTTGCACTTTTGTGTTTCTCAGAGGAAGCATCCAAATTGCTCACTTTTGACCAAAGAAGACAAGAGTCGGTCCAAGATGAGCGAACATCCCAATGAATGTGAACAGGGGAGAGGAAGGACAAGAGTTCTCTCATCCTCCCATCAAACAAGCAAAGGTTGAACGTGGATACAGCAGCACATCCCAGAGTACAGTCAGGAGATTCATCCCTGAATTTGTGATTGATGGTGTTCAGTCTTTCTCCTTGGTAGAGCAGCCTTCATTCAGAAAGCGTGTTGACGGAATCAGGGGTGGCAAAACAGTCGTGCAGAAAGACACGAGTCCAGCGTATTGAGAGGGAATTGGCGGCCATGAAAGAAACGTTAACTGCGACACTTCAGAAGGTGACAAATGTGTGCACAACAGCAGACTTATGGGCTGCACATAACAGAAGCTTCTTTGGTGTGACGTGCCACTGGATTGAGGAGGGAACGATGCGGAGGAAGTCTGCTGCATTGGACTGTGCAAGAGTGAAGGGATGCCATAGTTTTGATGTCATTGCTGCAAAAATCTGTGAGATACACGCAAAGTAGGGGCCACAGTGACGGATAAAGGAGACAACACCAGATGAGTTGGATGACGGAATAAAATGATTGGATGTGGATGCAGTTCTGGAGATGGAGGGAGATGAGGACCTTCATTTTTTCCTGCCCCCTCATCCAAAGGTGTGCAGCACACACACTCAACCTGATTGCCACCAACGAGGTGGATAAAGCAGCACCAAAATGACCATCTCGGAAAGTGTATACCGAAAATGTGCTTCCATCTGGAACAAGGCACACCGGTCATCAGCAGCTGCAGAGGCAGTGCATGATATTGGAAACATGAGGGTTTCTGTTCCATGTGTCACAAGATGGAGCTCTGAATATATGGCCATTGCTAAGCTGATTGAACTTACAGAAGACCAGCTGGGCGACATCTGTGCCCAGGCTTCACCCTCATAAGATGACTTTTCTGAGGGAATATGCAGCTGAGTTATAACCACTTGCTCAACCCATTGATCTTCTACAGGTCTAAGCTCTCTAACAAATTGCCACATGTGATCTACGCAACAAACATCATTGCTGCAGTCATTGATGCACTTGACAATCGCTTCACCGCCATACTTAGCAGCCATGATGCACAAATGGCTACAACCACCATGCCAAAATGTTGCTTATGCTGGAGAAGAAAGAGGAAATGTGCAACACAGTGATTCAGGAGGCAACCTCTTTGTTGAAATGAACATTAGCTGTGAGACTGAGGGATCAGATGAGGATTTTTTTTTTTTTGTGTGTGTTTGGAAAGACAAAGAGGGCTGATAAAGGCTGAGGGGAGGAAGCGGTTCGGCGGTTCCTGGATAATACTATGAAGAACACAGATTCCCTGCACGATTCTTGTACCAAAATGCAATGTATGGTTTTGTTTTTATTTATTTTTGAAAATCTGGTAGGTGGACCCCTCATTTGTGAAAAATGAAAGTGGTTCTTCTTCCTCTGTCCTGAGGTTTTGTTGTAGGTTTATCAGGCTACTGCCTGAATTTGCTGCATGAAAACCATGTTTTCTTGATAAAATGCAGAGCAGAGAACATATTTTTGATACTTAAAATCATTCCTCTTCCAATGTTGCATTGCTCTGTTGGAATATGCTCAAATAAAAGCCATGTTACTGACATATCTTTTCTCATGTACAGTATTTATTTGCATATTTTGGTACTGAGGTAATCCAAAAATAACGGAAAATAATCAAATTACATTACTTTAATAATGTGATGATTGGATTAAGTTAGTGAATACATTTATTTAGAGGTAATTTGTACATGTATCTGGATACATTTTAAAGTAATCCTTCATAGTTTTGTTTTTTAGTTTTTTTCACCACTGGTTTCAACTGTGACAAAGAAACAGAAGGGAAAAATACAGTCAACAGTGATATTACCTGCTGAGGAGTTTGGTAGAATGGTCTATATTTGCATTGTATTTCCATTTTCAGTAATCATTCACTGCATCATTGCTCTTACACATGTTTGGATAGAGCAGCTTTCTGTCAGTGATGTAAGGCAGCTACAGGCTCCATCAGGCTGGTTATCTGAAGCATGTTTTTTCCCCCTATTGCCCCATGATTCTGCACCAAGAAAGCTGCCAGTCAGCAAGTTATTTGACAGTAATCTCAACAACATCTAAACTTGAGGTAATAATTGCTGTTTTGTACCATAATAAAGTCAGTTATCGGTGCCACAGAGAGCTCTCAGGATGAAATGATCACAACTCTAAAGTGGCTGAAGTGCGCTGTGGTCACATGATGCATTTTTCACAAGTTGAAAATTCACTTGAATCTGTGAGTTAGCAGAATGGACCTGAAATGGGCTTCAACAAAAACAAGAGGTTGGATAATGATCTTAATTGCTGCGGAGTTGTTTGATCGCGTCTGCGTGGGACTAAAACCCATTAGCTCAATCATTTCCCAACAGTGTTGAGGGCACTGACACGGTGGAGATAATTGATTTGAACAGATATGGAGTATTTAATTGGCTGGCTGACAGAGGTTTGGGAAATTTGACAAAGCTGGGTTTTTCAATAAGGTAATCATTATCATTATTTCTCTCTTTCCCATCCTTGTATTTACTGAACTCTTTTTCCGGGTTTTTCATTTTGTCAGGTTTTTTCTCTGCTTCTCTGTCTTTCTTTTCCAGTTCTACTTTTACCTTAATCAAAACTTATAAAAATGTCATTTAAAATCTCTGGTATTCTCTTTAATAATAAACACCTGTGATTTTTCTTCTTCTTTTTTTTCACCTAAGCGATGAGGGAACACTTTCTGCCCTACAAGGAACAGTTTTGCTTACTTTACAAGAGAGATAGCTGCATTTCCTCATTTCTCTTGTGCTTTTCTCAGTGGCTTTAAGTGGGTGTAATGTCATGTACTTAAGTGCACCAATCATAGTAATCACATCTAATGACGTGATTGTTTGGACACTCTATCAAATCTGATTAAATCACACCCACACAGTCATGAAGAAACATGTTTGTTTTTGATTTTTTTTTACTGTAAATCTGCTGTCCTGATAGTTTATCTGCATCTATTTGCTGTGAGGCAACAGTGCTTTTTAGAGATGCTTCTATTTTCCCTGTAAACTAAAGTAAAGTCATTCTTTTTGGGACAAAGCCTATGAAATTATTAAAACATGACACGTAGAGAAAGCATTACCTCGTTTTGGTAGGACAATCAAGTTCGGTTTGACCATGAGCATCATAAGCAATCGATCCAATGACTTTTGACATTGTTGATGTGTAGGAACTAGCGAAAGAAGCAAAGACAAGCTGCAAATGAAGAATCACTACATGGTTTTTGTTTGTTTCTGGGCTTTAAACCAAATCTCAAGGTCTTCATCTGCAGAGGAAGTTTGTGAACTGATAAAGTTCTCTCTATGAAAAATGAGTGGATCTTCCAACATCAAACATGAATAGATACAGAAACGCCCCATGTGAAAAATCTGTTGCTTTCACTGTGGTGTGTTGTGTTGAACTCTGTTGTTTATAATAGTAAAAAGAGGTTTTTTTAGGGCCTTTATTGTACTGATTTTTTTTCTCTCCAGAAAACTAACTGAACACACCAATCAAAGCAAAGACTGCGTGGTTGAAGGCCTGCATTAATCAATAGCGTAAGAAGATGAACCTAATACTTTTCCCTCTATGAATGTTGAATAGCTGGACGTCCAGCGGCAGCCTATCAGCCTGCATGCAAAAGCTTTTCTATTTCTCTCACAATGATTTTCAATAAAGGCGACTCTACAACACATCGCTTCAAAGAGCTCTCTGGTTTTTTTTTCCTCAACAGGCAGACATTTTAGTGGAATTAAAAAGCAGATGGAGGAACCTGATACTCGCTTCACTTTGGTCCAACTTGTCCAAAATGATCTACATATTCTCCACCTCGCATCATACTAAATATTCTGCTGTGGGATTTGTGGATGAGCAGGAGGATAAATGTGAGACTGAGAGGTTGACAGACCATGAAGTGGATTTAACAGGCAGAGAAGAAACAGACGTTCAATATATATATATATATATATATATATATTCTCACATTGTATTTGCTCTCCTGTACAAGTATAGAGATTGTAATTATTATTGTGTAGTGATGTGTGGTGGAGTGAAATCTCTGGACATCCCAGCTCACTTTCTTTTCAAACTATTTTCATTTGAACTCTAAATAGTTCTTTTTGTAAAAATGTAATTTTTTTTATTGCGACCGCTACATTGCTATATTTCCCGTAAGAAACATATTGAATTTCTGTAAAACTTATTGGTGTTTGTTAGCATGTATGCACCATCCCTCCAAAACATCTGGTGGAAATCAGTCCAGTAGTTTTTGTGTACATAGAGAAAATGTAGTAATGGTAAGATGGCAAAACATAGCCTATGGCTTCTTTTCTGCTCCATCCTTCCACCAAGTTCCTTTGAAATCTGTTCAGTAGTTTTTGCAGACATCTCCTTGGGTGCCAAATTTTCTTTTGCCCAATTTATGAAAATTCATTAAAAATGAGCGACGTTGTCTCTACACCAAAACATTAAATGACTCTATTAAAGGTATTTTTCACTCATTTCCTGCCAAAGACATTGCTAATAACGTAGACAGGGAATAAATTTGCACCTGACTGGTATGAGTAGCATTGTGACCGGGACCTACAGTAACACACTTATGAGTACACAATACACTTTAAAGACTGCTGCAGACTGATTACAGGAAGAGTGGGCACTGAGAGGGAAGAGCAGATATTTCATTTCAGGCCACAGAAGGCTCACGTTGACGGGTGTATGAGTCAGGAGAGGAAGGGTCAGTAGGGATGAAGACCAAGAGACAGAAGCTAAAGCATGAAAGAATGATGAGGGCTGGAGATTTCAGACAACAGAGACAGAAGGTCCTCCACAGGGATTTAGAAAACCATCATTTTAACAGAAAAACTATTTATCGTCTCCTACAGTAGTAAAACGTTGGCACCTGTGAGGCCATAGTATGTGACCTGCAAGTGTAAAGACATGAGGATATTCCAAGCTTCTTATTACTGCACAGCACAAAAGCAGGACGAATAATACAAGTATTATTTCTGCTGCCCCCTTTCTCTTGTTGACTTGATTACAGCTGTTACATTTCAAGCAGTTTAAAGAAGAGCCGGGACGGCTGTGGCCCAGGAGGTAGAGCGGTCCCTCACAGAATGACAGGTCGGTGGTTCGATCTCCGGCGTCTACAAGTCGAAGTATCCTTGAGCAAAGATACTGAACCCCATTTGTTCTGTAAAGTAATGGCAGCCCACTGCTCCTCAGGGATGGGTGAAATGCAGAGAAAGAATTTCCCCCCTGTGGGATTAATACACTTAAAACAGGTGCAGACACGTGGTAGAAACTGAAGAAATGGAGTTCAATTATTTAATGAAAAGCCAAATTATGAGGGGAAACTGTGTCCATGGCCCGCAATGAAAGCACTGTCTGAACGGGACGAATAGTGGAGGGAAGACACCAGAAATCTACAACAATAAAGTAAAACTGACGGTGAATGCATGGAAACAGAGGGAGAGAGGATGAACAGAGCTGAAAACACAACTAACACAGAGACAGGGGAACCAGAGGGACAAAACAGAAGACAAGAAAACACAGGAGGTGACAAGCACAAAACGCACAACATCCAAAATAAAACAGTTTTCTGGGAATTCTCATCTCATTGTTCTCCAAAGACAAATAGCAGCAGAAAACTTTCTCTGTTGAGGCGGGTTGACGGCGTCTCACTTCAGACCTGATAGTGTGAACACTGAAATAAAAGTCTGACCGAGCTGCAGCTGGAACTACAAACTGCTGCTGCAGCTGGAACTACAAACTGCTGCTGCAGCTGGCAGGCATGATGAGCTGCTATTCATCCCTCTTGGAACAGAGTTTCAGATCTCTGACATGTAGCATGTTGAACTGAGAAACTATCAAATCCAGGCAAGCGCTGCACTCCAAGGCAATAACTCAGAGAACTTACTGCGAGTGAAGAGGCATGAGGAACACTGACGCTCTCTATGCTCTGCTCTCTTCTTAGAAAAACATACCCGTTAATACGGTTCATGGCTATTTAGGGGTGTATACGACAATCACAGGTAAACACATTGTGACATTGTGACACAGGCAGATATGATGATGATCAAACAAAGCAGGGTTGTCAGAGCTTCATGCCTGTCTAAACAAATCAGAACCACTTGTACCGCAGTAGAAAAAGAAAGGCTTTTATGGTTCCATCGGTCTGATTTGCAGGCAAACGTCGGCTATCGTTTGGAAGTTGTATTGATGTGTCTGCTTTGTCTACATGGCTTGCAGAAGGTGAGTGTGTTTTTGAGTGGGTAGGAATGGGGTGGGGGGTGGGGGGGGGGGAGAAAGGAGAGAGAAGACGGCGACGGGGAGGTAAAACCGACCTCTTTGCTCTTTGAAAAGGAATCTTGCGTCGAGCATCAGAGCAGGCTTTTTTCTACACCGTCTGTTTTGCTTGACCCTTCATCCTTGAGTTTGATAACAGCGTCCCACCTCTCCTCAATCCCCCTCTTCTATTTCTCTATTCCTGCTCCTCTGTGACAGATGGAATAATGAGGTAGAGGCAGCAGCGTTCTGCTCCGTGCAGCAGCAGAGGCATTACGGCGGACTGGCGAGACCCCACTGTGAGCGAAAAGGTGGAAAAACTCTTTGTTGTACTTATTTTATTCCCTCACAAGCTGCCCAGTGGGAGGAAGGACGTTTGTGTGACTCATTCTTCAGCTCCTCCATTAATAATGTGTTCATGTGTCAGGTTCACCATCACATCAAAGCACAGAGCCAGGTAATGGCCGAGCACGGACTCATTTAAGTTTCCACCGCAAAGTCCAGCATGTAATTTCATTTAAATGGACGAAGCAGTTGATGCTCTGTAAACAACAGCGTTGTCCTCAGAGGGCAGCGCCAGAGAGAGTCTGGCAACGATAAGTGGGCTCAAATCAAAAGGATCGGCTCACTGCAGCTGCACACATGAAGTCAAATAAATTAAGATTACACTGCAAAAAATGTTCTTTTCAAGATCTTTATTCTGTCTTTCATGCTATTATATACCTATATTTTCCAACTTTATAGCCAAATGTATGCTAGAGAAAACCCTGTCTACATAATTGAGGTCAGGGGTTGGTTCCTTAATTTCAAATAAATGCTGGCATGCAATGATATCTTAATTTTCTTCTAACTTTGAGGCAGTTTCTGTTTGCCCCCTCTCTGTTTCAACATGCTCCCTGCACAATCCCAGGTCCACAAAAAGTACAAGTTTCTTCTTTTCTATCAGAATACTTTCATTAAACTGTACAAGCTGCATGTGTCGTGTAAAGTTCCTGCTAATTCAAAAACTAGCCTCTTCCTGCTTCTCCTGGTTTGACATTAAAAGCTTTGCACGGCACATTTACTGTAACTTGATTTTAGCGATGTCAGTGTGCATCATTGCTGTTGTCCTATAAACTACTGTGTACACAAACATCTTCTTTAGTGAAATGTACGAGCAGCTCACAAGCCGTCACGGTGAGAACCAGAACACCTCTGACAGGTCATCAAGGTGGATCATGCATTTTAACAATATTATGGGATGTGAAAAACAGCCAAACGTCACAAAAAACTAATGGTGTTTTTCCTGGCATAGCTCTAACAGCATAAGCAGGTATAGATACCTGATGTGTTCTTGACCTGGTATGTTTTACAGTGTAATTTAAATGCTTTAAACAAGCTGCAGATCAAAGATGTTTGTTGACGTCATTCTATTTATTACTGGCTGTAGTCTGGGTCTGGATTGAATTGTGTAAGGATTGCTTGCAGACCTCTGATCTCAGTTCATAGAGATATTTTGCTCCACAGCAGCTCTCTCCTATGGTCAAGTGGGAATCATGACAGATTCAAAGACATGGCTGAATGCATGCAGGACACCAAACTCACACCAAATGATCTCTCCTGGAGCATAAGTGTTTTTTTTTCTGTAGTTTTTTCTCTTTCTTACCTTCAGAACAATTAGAACGATTTCCAACCTTCAAACAACATTCTGGATCTCCAGATCTGGAATTAGGATCCAGATCAGACTCTGATGTGTGCTAAGTAGGCATTATCCATGAAGTTAAAAACAGAAATGTTGTGATTGTCCCTATCTCACAATGGTTTAAAGAGTAATTAACGAACAATTCTGGATCCAGATAATGATCCATCAAATTCTAATGGTTGTTCCTTGGGCTAACACTGCCTCTTCCCAAAGACTTCAGATCCTTTCATAACTTTCTGAGTAATCCTGCTAACAAACAAACAGACAAACCAACGCTGGCAGAAACCTCCTTAGCAGAGGTAAAAAAAAGAAAAATTTATATGCAAATGTAGGACAACAAAACTGAGTTTCCAGTAAATCATCCAAATAAAATGAAAATGAAAATGTGTTTGTAACCAGTGCTGTTATGTGAATATTAGAACTCCGACATAAACAGAAACATGAAGTCACTGTGGAAGGACACGGATGTATGACCAGACAGGGAAAACGGAACAATAGAAAACCATGTGGAAAACCAAATGGACATTTGTGATCTTTTTTAAATTTTTTTTTCGACATTTCTGTTCGGGTATCTTTTATTGGCTAATTGTGTTGCACAAAAAAAAAAGATGGAGACACATTAGCATGTGTAACAATATTGTGGTTTTGATTTGTCAACTCAAAGCACCTGATTAAAGTTTGACAAAGATCACATCGTTGTTTAATACCGACAGAAGTTAAAAAAAAACTAAAATGTCAAAATTTTATCAACCAAATAGTGTAAAACTAAAAACAGTCCCATGAGCCTCAGCTGTTCTTTCTGTTTAATGCTAATATATGCTAACAGGCTAAACTAAGATGGTGACATAGTAACTATTACATGTTAATGGTAATCATTCATTTTCTGTAACCGCTTATCCTGTGTAGGGTCACGGGGGGACTGGAGCCTATCCCAGCTGACTTTGGGCGAGCCGACGCCTACGGGCAATTTAGAGTCAGCTATTCTGTTACATTGTAAACGTTTGGTCCGGTTAGTTTTGGTTTCAATTTTCCAAGCGCACTAAAGAACTTTAATGACATACCTTCATCCTGTCATCATCATCTAAGTGGGCGTCTCCCTATAGTTGATGATCGATTGACCAGAATGCTGTCCAAGTCATCCTAAAAAGGAAAATTGTCCTTCTCATTTGTAAATGCACCACTTTTATTGATGGCATTGCTCACCTTTACATTCTGCTGATGCAGTTTCTTGACATTCAGGTGTTATTGCTCCCTCGTCCTCTCGTATCCTCTCTCTCTCTCTCTCTTATCCTCACAGAAAATAAATTCAAAGATTCAGCGTTTTATGTGTTTTTATTCAGTTGACTTTTACTGACTATATCGCCGTTAAATACCATCTCTTCCTCTCCCTGACTTTTAACTTACATTTGTTTTTCTTCTTCTTTGTTTATTGCCGACGGTAGCTGCTGTAACTTCCTGTAATTGGTGAGCCTGACACATCCAAAAAAGTGCTTCTCACACTGTCTCTGATCCAGATCTTGATCAGAGGAGGTTTCACACCTGCAGGTTTGGTCCGGGTCAAACTGAAGTCTTGAAGTCCAGACCAAAGGAGGTACTGGAGGTGTGAGAGCACCCTCACACAGTCAGTGGTGACCTGAAGCATGAGACTGGCTGTGGTTACTTAGTTAGTTCATTCAGAATGTGAAGCTGCTTTTCAGAGTCAGAGCTCTGCGTTCCCATTGTTGACTCTGTCTACTTGGACAATGAGCACAAAACTCTAGTTTGTTGAATGGAATAAACAAACAACAAAATGCTGTTTAAAAAAAGCAGAAAGTTCTTGGATGATGCAACCTGGAAATGTTTGGTGACTTGTGGTGAACTCTGATTGGACCTTTTCACTGACCTACTTCCTGAGTCTTATCTCTTAGACTTATCATGCAGTGCATCTATGAATCATGTCCTATTATCTCCATAATGCTACCTCTGGACCATCTGCTGAACATAATGACCTTTGAATGAACTTTCTCCTAACTTTCAGTCATTATTCTTTCCCACTGCCTGCATTCTGAAATGTCACTCCTGATGTTTCTATCATTAATGAGCTATTTAGTAGATCCATTACATAAGGCTCAAGCAGCCAAACGGTGCTACCTATAAGAACAAGTAGCTATATTGTGACATAGAATCACATACATTCAAGCACAAAGCCAAAAAAAAAGAAGTTTTAATAGCAACAAGAAGCCTGTGAACCTCACAATATAGAACATAATGGACTGTGTACAACATTTCTGGCTCACTTCCTGTGTTAGAGTGAAGATAGATGGTGCTCAGTGTTGTGCAGCACATCAGGCGTGGGCTGACTTTAGTGTGTACCGCCTTCAGTGCTCCGCTACAGTAAACAGTTGTTAGTGAATTACTGGGAATCAATGGCAATGAGTGGGCACAAAACCCTGGCTGGTGTATGGGAAGGAAACCTGCAGCGGCGCATCAATCTGCCCGTGTTAACTCTACGAGAGGAGTTAGACAACACAGCACACACAGTGAAAGGTACTCTGACTTTTAACGAACAGATCATATGCTGTCTGGCTGGGGAAGACCAAAAACCAGTAAATCTACTCTTCTCACTGTGTGATTAGCAAACACTCATCTGTCTTGTTTGGTTCAAAGGTAAAAAATAAAGAATCCGAACTGGACTGAAGTTACGTCAAACTCTCTGTCAGGTGCTTACAGGGCATCGTTGATGGGAACATGAGGGGATCTGCTAAGGCCTTGAAGATTTTGAGATTTGGTAAATAGGGATAGGTATAGGGGATCTCCTTTTATCACTGCTGGTGCCATGTAGTGAAACAATTTGACTCCTGTAATAAAGAAGGTGCAGAGCCCAGAAGCCTTTAAGAGAGGCTCCTAAATAGCATCAATAATAAGGTTAAGGACTTCATCTGCAGTGGTTTAATAGCATCTGACTGGAGAATTATCACCACCAACTTTTCAGCCCAATCCCAATTCCCCCCCCCCCCCTTGGCCCTATGATTTAGCTCTGCCCCTCCCTTTTTGCACACTCCCGTGTAGGGTAGTGTGTCCCATTTCTTTTGGGGATCGGGGGGGGGGTATTGGTCATCTAGCCCTTCAGATGGCCCTCCAAACGAAGCGTTTTCAGACGTAGACTCTAAATGGAATAGTAGAAGAACAATCCCAGAATGCACAGAGTAAATGAAAGATGGCTACCGCTCCAGTAAAATGCATTTTAAAGTGCATTAATGTAAGTATATCTTTACAAACAACCACGCAAAAAGGTAAAAAAAAACCATAGGAATGTCTGTTTAATGTAGATGCAAATGAATATGTAATTGGATCGTTGTGACACACACTTCAGAAAAATCACTATTCACTTGCTATTCATCCATACTGATTTCATGCAGTTTAGGGCAAAAACCATGCAGTATGTGTTATTTTGGCCTATTGTTTTATTCTGTCTTCCAAATTTGGTCACATTTAACACTAGCTGATAATTGCTTGTGCACTCTGGCGCAGGTGATTGCCGGTTCAATATTGTTTTGTTTTTTTATTAAAAAGTTACGTTAATTCGACCTTTGACATTTACTGTACAGTGCAGATGCAAGATGGTTTCTTTTATTTAGTGGTACTGATCTTCCAATCTGTTATGGGGGTGATTAAGCTGTATATACTTGGATATACTGCTCCAGGCCACACTGATAAAGTCGATATAACATCCAAAAATAGGAATAAGAAATGGGATTGGGGCTTCATTTCAATGCACCCATGTCCCAATATTTGCATAAGAGAAGTACACTGCAAATTGTTTTATACATGGCAAGGTTTAGATCTGGAAACATGAGATTTATTATCTTGTTTTACATTTAATATCTTTGTTTTAAAAGTCAATGTGCATTTTTTTGTATTTTAGCAACTATTTCTTGCATCGTTAATGCAAAGACAGAGACTTTAACTTTTTCTTTTGCACATTTACTGAAAATCCTGTAAAATTTTGCATTGGATTTGGGTGGAAACGACTTAACTTGAAGCTGCTCAGGAGGCTTATGGTGCAGCATCCCGTTCTGAGACACTGTTGTCGTATTTTACGTCTCTACGTGCTCTTTGTGTTTTGCAAAAGCTTTGCTTTAGACTTTCTTGAAAAGCAGCCGTGTTAAGGAATATTACATTCTCCAACAAATAAAGGGAGTTCATTTAAATGTTTACTCGGCTAATAGCCACTTTATTGTAATGTTAAAAAATGTAGGAAATCTATTGTGAAAGGGTTTGTCTTCTCTGTTTGAGTTCATGATGCATGAGGCTGTACTGGATTATTATATTCTGTACAAACTCAGCTATTGTTATGAGTGGATGCTTTCCCAGGCAGGCCTTATAGATGTGTGTGTATGCTGGGCAAGTAAAGTATTACTGCAGCAGCTTCTAGGAGTGAATGCCTGCAACAGGCTGCCAGCTCTCGACCTTGTGGGGAGCTCATCTTTTTTGTTTCCTACCTGCACCTGTTCACTTGGATTTGTGTTTGTGTCTTGGAGGGCTTGTTGTGTTGGTACTGCTCCAGTTACCAGAAGTCACAAAAAAGCACTCCCATTTTCTTGAATTTACTTCAAAGTCGACGTGAACCTCGTGGCAGGCCGACGTTTCATTTCCTCGCTTGATGTGTTTTTTGTGCATTTCATGTTGAGTCCAATAAAGTTGATGCCGTTCGCTCAACGGTAGAAGCTTTCCTACAAACAATCCTGGAGACTCTGTTTCCCTTCCCAGACTTGTCATAAAGCAGAGCAGAGCAGGGTAAACCAGGTGAGGGATAAGGGGGAACAGTTGTGGAGCGTCACTTATTTCATCAGTCTAATTGTTATAATCATTTCTCCTCTCGTTCCCTCCTTCAGCTCCCTCTCCTCTCCTTCTTGTCTCTGCTGTTTTTACTCCGTTGTAACTTTTGTTGTATTCTTCGTTCTTCTCTCCTCTTTTCTCTCCTCTTTTCCAATTTCCTGCCCTGTTCTCTTGACCTTTCCATTTTTCACCTCCCTTCTTTTATTACCTTCATCAACGGGAGTTGGAGGAGGTTATGTGATCGATGTCAACTTTGTTTGTTTGTTTGTTCCTCCTTCTCCTATCATTTTCTCCTGTCATTCTTTCATCCCTCCCCCTTACTTTCCTTCTTTATCTCCTCCCCTATCTTCTTCACTTTAATGCCTCCTTTCCTCTCCAAACCTCCCCCCTTTCTTCTCTGTCTTCCTCTCCCTTCCTTGCTTCTCTGTCTCGTGTGATCCTTCGTGTTTCCTTGTCTGCTTTCCCTCCATCTCTTCTCCTCTCCTTCCCCACTCTTATCTCCTCTCCTCTTTCATCTCCTCTCCTGTCCGCTCTTCTCTTATTCCTCCTCCTCTTCCCAGCACTTCCCATGGAAACCTGTCTTATTACCTCAATGGGATCCCTAAAATTACAGGGGCTGTGCGAACTGGCTAATGATAATTAAATAGACTCATCGTGAAACAGTCATTATGGCAGATTGGCCTCCGTGCCCTCACTGAAAATGGCAGCTGACGGCCTGACAACGACCGTCTGCTGCTGAATGAAAAGCAGGACAAAGAGGAGAGCTCACTCATCTCCTGCCATGAACCTCTCTGTATTGGGCGTGTGATGAAGTCATGAATTTTAGAGCAGACTTTTGAACAATTATTAAGAAAATTCGTAACAATTTTCAAATGTTATGAATAACAAAATAAAATAGAAGCCAATTAATTTATTTGGTAACTTTTTATCTAAATAGTGTGAGAAATCATAATAATAAGGGGCAAATGAATTAAGACCACTAACAAAGGTACTGGTGAATTACCTGGATTACAATAACTCACCTGTTAGTCCATAGTCCAAGTTCAAGGACTTTTATGGGTTTTTTTTAACCCTCCTGTTGTGTTCCGGTCAAATCTGAACGATTTCAAAGTTTTCTCTCTAAAAAAAATGCAATTAATTTTATGTGATTCTCATAAAGTTCCGTGATTTTTGTTCACAGCAATTGTCAATTGTCAAAAACAACCGCAACATTGCTTCAATGATATCTACAACTTCATCACAGTGGAAGTTCAAAACATGTTCACAAGAACTAGATGATAATATATGAATTATTATGGATTTATAATCAGCTGGAATGGACCAACACCGAACTACAGTAAACAAACACAACAGGAGGGTTAATCACATAAGCTACTGTCATCCAAACTAATCACCTCCAGTAAATTATTAAACATTAAATCAAACTGGTCATGAAGATTTTTTTTTGTTGCTTTAACGTATCATTATAGAGTGAATAGTAACTGTGTGATGTAATTGCTATAGAATAATGACATCTATCTGGTTTAGACTGGTTTCCTATGAACCTCACATTCACTATGTCATTCTGTCTGCTGTCTTCGTTTTCTTCATATGAAAATGAAGGTTTACTGGTGATCCAGTCTGACAGCCTGATACGATTTCAGTCTCCCTTCTTGTCTCCATTACAGATCAACTGAATGGATGAACTCAGTTTTTTTTTTTTCTCACTGTGTTGCTGGTAGTTGCTGAGAAAAACAGAAAGCCTTTCAGCCTCAGTTATCTTTGTGACAGCAGTAGCACTAATTACATAATCATAATTTAATCATGTAGTGTTTTGCCACATTTTCTGTATACAGTAAGTTGTCCAAGTTATCGATGAGAAGGAAGTAACGGAGTCAGAACTGAGCTCAGGAAAAACAGCCTTTAGATTCGCTGCTCCTCCTTCCTGGAATCATTTACAGAAGGAACTGAAACGGTCAGAACTTGTTACTCTGAGGGAATTTAAATCTATCTTGAAGGATTGTGAAAATATTGTGCTTGGTCAATGTAAAAACACACGTCAGCACATATATATTTCATAATGTATATATTTCATAATGTATAGGCCAACAAAGGCTCCTTAATGTCAGGATATTCTTGAGATATTTAGCATTGACTATTTATGGATGATTGTGGGAGGACACTGGGAGGAGGCCATACTCACACAGTTCACTGCAGGTTTATATTTATGAAGAGAAGACTGTGTACAGGTGTGCGCCGCACGGTTTTATAGATCTGAATATTTTCTTGCTTAAGTACATTCTGAGGTCCGTGAGTATGAAATGTTTTAGGATGGAATGTCTTTTATAAATGAGGCCCCTGGTCACTCTTGGAAAAGAGATTTTTTTACCTCAATGAGGATTTTACCTGGTAAAAATAAAGGATATAATAAAACATTTCTAAAGTTTCTAGCATTACTTCTTAACAGCCTTAGTGATTCTTTGATTCCTTTCTTTTTACTTTTGTTGTTCAACAAAAATAAAACTATTCCACCTGCACTAAACGAAACTGTGCAATTAAATGAATTTAATTAGCTAAGAGAATAAACTCATTTGATTGCTTGGGAGGCTAAATTGATGCTCCTATTTTTTTAAAATTAAATTGTGGGCAAAGCGGTGACAATTAATTTGTTAAAATCAATTATGAAATTGTGCACTCAAACGAATGCATGATGGAAATAATGGTAATAAGAGAAGAATATTTATTTGTGTAGCTGAATGAATGAAAGCGAATGCACAACTCTAACTGCCTACAATAGCATCCTGTGACATCGGTGCAGGTAATTCTGTCTTTAATATATACTGTATGGAATTGTTTTTCTCTTTTTTGCTCCTCTTAATCTTTCTTCTCAATCCTTCTCATTCTGTTTCATCGATCAATACCAGCTGCCCCTCTCCTAGCCCATACTTTCTCCATTGTCTGTCTCTCCACCCCCCACTCGTCCCCCTGCTCTCTCTCGGTGTGATTTGGGCCGCAGATTAATAGACACCCATGTTTTAATAAAGTCAAGTGCGACCTCCTGCAGACCCTGCCCGCCAAACCTGGAGGCTTATTGGAGCAGCGATGGTGGGAAGAAAGAAGGTGAAATGAGGTTTGAGAGGAAAAGGGTGGGGTGGGGGGGGATGTCGACGACAACCTGGAGAAATCTGACGGCTGCATAATCCTCGCTGCTGCATTGAAGAGAGAGTGGGAAGACGAGGAGGAGAAGGAGGGAGGTGAAGAGGGGAGTATGAGGCTATGACAGCGTATCTGTGTCAGGATCGGCTCTCGTTTCAGAGCCAGCCACGGGATGCCAAGCTCAAACTGTTTGTGTGCCAGGGCGTCAGGGGAATCACTAGCAGACAGCCACAACAATGAAATCAGATGAGAGTCACAGCAGTTGGTGCTGGGAATCATGAGCAGGACGTACAGTTCATTATGGGATATGGAGACAGCCTAGTGAGCGCACACAAACCTCACATGAACCCACAATATCAAAGCTATAACAGGCTGCAACTAGCAAACAAATGGTTTCCAAAGGCAAGTGCAAATTTTGAATTAAAGTCCATGACGGCAGTAATTTTCAAGCTCAATCTACTGCGGTATATTAAAGTACTCCACAAAATATAATTAGCCTCATCATTATGGTTGTGTGAGGAATCACACACACAAACAGAAGGATGGCGGAGAATAATAAAAAGTCAGTCGTAGAGACACAACAGACAACATGTTGTGTTCCACTCTAAACAACAACATAAACAGTTTGCCAACAAAACGACACATACAAGCATTTTATGACGTGGTGTCTAACAGAGGCAGATCAATCAATCACAAACTATCCTTATTGGTGGAACGTCCCTCCATGGTGGGTTTAAACTGAGCTTCATAGAAAATAATAGCTAATAAATAACCTAGAATTCTTGTATGATTATTTTCTAATTCCTTTGAATTGAATGTTTAGTTCTATAGATCTATATGTATTTATTTTAAATCAGATGATGAGTTCAACAATTATCCATTTTCCTAATAAAGTCAAACCAACCATCAATTCTGACCTCTGTCCGAGCTGCAGATGATGTTTTACAGTGTCACATTACGTTTGCCTTCGTGCCCGTGAGAAGACGGTCAGTATCTGTGTTGTGGTTACTTGAAGACGTGAAGACACTGCATCATACTGAACGGTTACCAGCCAAAAAGACCTAGGATCACTGCTGTAGCAGATTAGACCTGCTAAATGCATTGCATCACATGTTAGTGAGGGATTACACTGATGCCATAAATCTGCTCTCACTGAAGACATGACAAACTTAACAGGATTACTGAGATCATCCCTCCAATGTCAGGACCTTGTAAAAATGTCCAACAATACATTGATATCCTGTAAAATATGTATGTAATACATCAACTCATTAGAACTTTATTCATACTTGTGCTAAATGCTTTTATTGTCCTTTTGATGCAATACGTGCTTGTTTGTCTGCTCTAACCCGGGACTTATTGACTGTTGACAGAGTGTAGATCCAATCAGTAAATGCTTTACAGATTTACATCTGGTCTGTTCAGGACTTCCCATCTGATTGTGTCGAGTGAATCAGCTGTTAATATTCCAACAGCAATTATGTCAACAAGCCATACATGAAGTCCCCTGGACATTTTAAATGCCTGTTTTAAATCATTTTGGCAACACTATGACATCTACAGGTATAATGTCTTAAGAGGCCAAGCATAGTAAATTAATAATGAGTCATAACTACATTCATACATACACATAATACTTTTTGATGCATGTCAACAGTCGGTTGTCTGATGAGTCCATGCATGTACATAGCAATCACTTATAATGCAGCATTGTGTCTTTTAAATGCACAAAAATCTATTAGACTTTACTGACTACTGGTGTCAATCAATTAAAAAATGAATCATGTTGATCACATTAATAAGCTGTGATTAATCAGGATTAATCTCAAGTTTGAAATAGTAGTGTTTATTTGTACTTTTGGGGGGAGTTAAAACAGATGCATGACAAACTCGTTACAGGGATCAGAGTTTTTGTTTTTCTTTGCAACATCTTAGCTCAGTTTCGTTTTGTCTTTTCCTCACATCCATAATGACCTGCACACTTAATCAGCAGACAACCACACAGAGCAGCTACAAAGTAACATCTGCTACAAACGGATTCAATGCAAACTGTTTGCAAAATAAAATGTCGCAGAAAAGTTCATGCTAAAAAGTCCTGCTCTGCTTTCTTTGCCTTTTCACTGCCATAAAATTCATGAATTACGAAGACGACAGTTCCCTCAAGGGTTGCAGGTTTAATGGGTCACCTGAGCCAATCTAGATAATGCCCAGAAGTCCTAGGTGTTAATGGGCCTCCAGTCAGTGGCGATCCATTTGGTGATTGCATTGGTTAGCTTAGTTGTCAGTCTGTTCAAAGACTTGCCCCGGCTGCTCTCTGCCAGTGTAGTCTGATGTGCACAGCTTTGTCCTATCTCAGTGTTAGTATCTGTGCTGACATCAACAAAGATGTGAAGATGAGAAGATGAAACAAGAGGTAGCAGCGTGAGGTGTACTAAATATAAAAATACAATAAAAAATCAAAGGAAAAGATAAATATGAAAAACTAGATGTACAGAGTTTACACAGCTATCTAAACAGATTGTGAATGACTATAAATCCTTATATTTGTTCATGTTGTAGCTGCGTTCACTACAAGTTTCCATAATACATCCAGATGAAAATCCACACTGGAATGTGGGAGGAAATTGGGGTCAAACTTGGTGATTTAATTAATTTGTGTTAAAAAAAATTAATTAATTTTGTCATGGTTCAGTATTTAGGTTACAATTTCCTGCTTTATTTTGAAAGTCCTGTGTGTTTTTGCTTTGCATTTCCTGTGTTTTATTGTGATCTTTAAACCTTTAGGTTCTCCTGCCTCTGTTTTATTCTTCTATGCTTTTAGTTCCAGTTCGTTCCCTTTCTCTGTGTCTCTGTTTGCTCTGTCTGATGTTAGTTTATTATTGTATCCTCCATGTTTTCCACTTTAAGGTTTTCCCTTCTCTTCTTTTTCCCTCCTCTGTAATTGTCTGATCATGTCCACCTGTCTCTGGTTGTCTCCTCCTCCCTGTGTCACCTGTTCCCCATCTCCTCCCGTTACCTGTGTATTCAGTCTGTGTGTTCCTTACCCTCTTTGTCAGTTCGTCTGTTTTGCTCCATGTGTTCTGCTCCAGTCCCTTATTGTGTTCTCGCCGTGTCCTCCTATTGATCTTCACCGAGGGTTTGCTTCTTGTAGATTTTTTTATTTTGTTAACTCATTTATTGACCTTGCCTGTGTTTTTGGATTTTCCTTATGCATCATTTCTTGTTGGATTACATTTTATTGGATTGTATTATTTTCATGGACTTTAAGTAAGTTTATTAAAGATATGAACTGATTTATGACCCAAGGAACAATCCATTAGATTTTGGTGGTGATGATTCGCTGCCTCCTCAAGGTGAAATGGGAGACAAGTGTAGAAGAGTTACACCTGTACTTCTCCTACCAGGAGAGGGCACCAGGTGAGCTCCATTACAGGTTTGTTTAGAAAAGGAAGGTGTGCCACAGGGAGATTGGAGAGACTGAGCTGCCATGGTGAAGGTCTGCCTGCTGCATTATGAGTCACATCTCTATTTTCTGACTGGTGATGCAGTGCATCAGAAAGCATTATGAGTGTTTATGAGTGTGGTCATAAAGCATTATGAAGGCAATAGAATTAACTATCAATGCCCCTATAAAGCATTATTAATGTGATGTTTTTATGAAATCGTCATGCAATTTATAGCCTCTTTCAAATTATTCTGATGATATATGTTATTATTCAGTGAAAGATATGAGCAGTGATTGCTGTCCTCCATCACATCTATTTGATATAACCACTGGAAGTGTTTCAGATTTAGAAAGATTCCATTCCAACACATAAAGGCACTTCCTCATTGGCCTGTTGGTCGGCACAGGATTGATATGAAGAGCTTTGTGAACACCAGGTTCTTCACATCTCAGTGGTTTGTTTCAACTTGTTTTGTTTCTTCCTGATGTCATACCTGAAATAACCTCCTGGCCTCTGCAGAGTCATCTTTATTTTTCTGCACCGCCTCCGCCTGCTCTCCTTCACTCTCCTTCAACCCCAAGATTACAGTCTGTAAATAGAAATTTCAATACACATCTGCGCTGATGCCTCAGTCAAGGCTATGCAGGCTTATTATTTAGTCAGACCCATCACTGACTCGATCATCCCCCCCCCCCAAACACCCACTCTGGGCTCCCAACCTGCTGTTACTGATGCTGCCTGGTTATAAATAAACAGCAACAGCAGGGGGTGGGGTAGTAAGGTGTGTCCACGTGGGCTCAAACAGACATTTCTGGAAGATGAAACGCAATAAACACCTTGAGAGTTGCTTCAAAACTCAGGGGACAAAAGTACATTTGCATAAACATGCATGCATGTTGACTAACCACTGCCAGCCAGCACAGAGTGAAACAACACATGGATGCTCAGAGTGCACATAAATGATAGTGATCAAAGCAGGCGTCCCACGGAGACTTTCCAAAAATGTGCATCAAGATGGCAGAGAGCTCCTCCTCCCTTTGATTGCTATGAGCTCCTTATAATGACACCCCCCCCCCCCCAAGTCCCATTAAACATTTGTTGGGAAAAATGATCGTGAAGCTATTATTAAAAATTTAACCAGAGCTCAAAACAGCCATGGCCATCATGTGAGGGTGCTGTTGAGGGGTTTTAGGGGGCATCAGGGGCATCTGTAAGGCTGATTTCATTTGGAGGCTGCCGCTTTGAATAATGCACACGGTATGGGTGAGACTGGGAGGAGCACATCTTCAGCTGATGAAGAACCCAAAGGCATGCAGACAGTGGGGGAGACACGTGGACACGTGAGAGTGAGAGGAAGGCAAAAACAAGTATGGAGTTGAGATGGGGGAGATGAAGGGACTGTATGATGAGAGACTGTATGAATAAAGGAATATATTATGAGTAGGCAGAGAAGTCAGGCCTCAAATAATCCTGAGAACTATGAGGACCAGACAGTCAATATGACCATGGAATCATTTATAGAAGTGAATCTTTATTTTCATTTAGAGACTGAAGCAACCCAGCATTAGCAAGTCACAACTGTGGAATGGTGTCCTGTGATTGGTGCAATTATGTGTGTATGAGAGTGGCTAGACATTGGAGTTCTAACATAGAAGTGAATTTCCACCATAAGAATTAGGCCTGTGTATTTCCAGTCTCAGAGTTCTTTCACAAAGTGTCCAAAAACAGGTTAAATGCTGCTGTAATCTTTTAACACACCAAGCACACAAATGGTAAACAACAGTTTTAATTGGATGAAATGATTTAATTTGATATCACTGCCATAAATCATGTGGATACGCCAAAAAATTTGAAACCAAAAATTAGGGATGAGGATGGGATGGAGGAAAAAGAAAGAAGTCTGCTTTGTTTGAAAAACAGTTCAGAATTCAAATGTAAATCTGTTAAAGGATATTGTAGGAGACACATTCAAACATTCCTCAAGGCATCTGAACCCTTAAATTTGTTTGCACATATACCTTTTTTACTATACTGACACCACAGCTGGACTGGTTATCTGGCATGCCAGGCATATCCCCAATAAGACGAACCTCGGAGCTGAAATAAATCAGGGACAGCACGTTCATTTTCTGTACCGACACTGGGCTGGCCCTATAACGTCTCTCATAGGCTCCACCCCTCCTGTGCTGGTTGAGAACTTATGGGTGAAAAAGATTAAAAAACCTACAGGTGGATGCTGCCAAATGTGCCAAAAATAAACACATGTCAGCTGCAGAGGCTGCTACAGCTTCAACATCATCAGCAGTACCCGACATTGTGGAGCAAGAGGCACTTAAAAGGGAGGAGAAGTGGCTGGCCCAGGGAGAGGAGCAGGCATGTGACAGGGAAGAAGAGGCCGAGGAGGGACAGAGCGAGGAGGAGACAGGGAGAGAGGAAGGGGAGGGGTAGCTTATCAAGGGCTCTCAGGGAGGGATAGAAGCGACCCATGTTTAAGTGGCAAAGGGTGGTGTACTGGTGGATGGTGTCCTACCCGTCCCAGCCCAGCCCTAACTGACACCAAACATGACGTTCCCCTTCCAGACACACCCAGACACACATAAAAGTCTTTTCACAGCAATGACGTTTTTGAAACCAGAGGTGAGATCAAGATTGGTATTTACTCTGCTGCCACTTCCAGGCTGTCTCTCTCGTAGTTAAGAGCAGCGAGTGCTGCAGGAGTTTGACGGCTCTGTCACAGTTGACACTTTAGCACGCAGCACAGAATTTCTGAGTAAAGATGAAGCCAGAGGCAGAGAAGCTAAGACAGAGGAGAAATTGCTCATAGTTCCAGAAGAGAAGTTGTGATGACAAGATGAACTATGGTTAGCTGTTAGCTTCTATTTAACCCAAAATACTACATTGTTTAAAAGGGGCACCTTGTTCCAACTGATTTTCACTAAAGTTTTAGGCCCTCAATCATCCAAAAGTTCTCCTATAGCAGAAATTCACAGTTCACTGTAGTTTACAGTATTAACATTATGAAGGCCAAACTGAGCTGATAGCTAGTAATATCGCTTTCCAGCATTTCCTCCACTCCCACAACAAATAGTGTGTGTGGTTTTTAATGCATGACGAATACGATTGTGTTCCTCACAGCAGGCAGGCTGAGCGTCATTTTAATTAGCATATCTTCACACAGACCATGCAACATGTTACACATCTGCCTCTAAAATATTTGAACCCACTCATCTTACTCTCCACTGATGTCTGCCCTAATCCCTGAAAATCCCTTTAAATGAAGCGGTGCATTAAAAGAAATAGTTTTTACTTCTGCAGCCAGGAACTCACCAAGTGTAAAATCAAATACCTTACTGTGATGTCATACAGGTCTGCTCTTAAAGTCTCTGTCGACCATAGGTTTATGAAGAGCTAATCCAGGCTCCTGCTGCCGCCATCTTGGCAGTACCTGACCCTACACCAAATATGGGCAAAGAGGTGGAGCGTGGGTGGAGCCAAGGCAAGGCCCAATGCAGCCTGGTTACTGAGAGCTACTGTAGCTAGACAGATGCAACTAGCTATCACTCAAAGCAGCCAAGGCCTTCAGTATGCATAATATATAATATATAATATTTAATATAATTTAATCCATTGTTTTCATAAATTGAGGAATTGGTAAAGATATTATTCCTGCTGTATAGTTTGGAACTGTAACATGAGGATCTTTGGGGATGCTTTTCTATGTATGTCCTCAATGGCTTCATGTTGCCATCAGTTTACATCTGCTCTTATGCTATAACTTTATTGTAGAACAGAACAGAATACAAATATTGCAAAAGAAGAAAAAAAGAGAAAGCAATGCTAGACATACTGCAATCTGTCTCTGACACCACTGTGAAATATAAGGGTTGTATTGATAACAAGCCCACTGTATTGAATTATATGTAAACAACTTCTACTTATGGATTACAACATTGATTATTGATAGAAGTAAAATGCTGTAAATTCCTGATTAATATAAAATTAGCTGAAGCTACACAGCTTTATTTTCAAAAAAGCTCATAAAATGAAAGATGGGATTTTAAAAACAAACTTTTTGGTTTTTATTATAGGAATTGTAAATAAACTGATGTCAACAGTGACTCATCTGTTCTCTTATTTGTTGCAGACCAACACTTTTTTTCTCACGTTCTGCTGCTCTCTGTTCTTTACTTTCTCCTCCACTGTAATTGCCTCAATTCACTGGTGCATCTTCAGCGCTTGTGCAAAATGTGTTGGCTATTGATCACCGTGGTAACAGGTCACAGCCATGGGGAGCGTTTGGGATTGCATTTAAAAAACAAACATCGATCATGGGCTAAACAGCAGTTCTGTCAGAGGAGAGGGTTTAACAGAGTGCAAACAGGGCAGGGAGATATTAGATGTTTTATATGCGTGAATCACTGGCTCATCTATAAAACTAGAAACATTTAGATCACGGAAGGGAAAACAAAAAAAACCTGAGGGGGAGTATTTATGACTTTTTAATTGTATGACTTGTACCCCTAACAATATTGTTCTTTTATGTAGGCGGTGAAGCAGCATTAACAAGACCTCATACCTTATTGTTTCAGTCAGTCAGATACCTACAGGACGTTTCATCAACATTTCATAGTTCTCAGTCCATTCCAGGCTCTAGCCAGAGGTTGTTACCTCCACCAACACAACTACCCCCAAACGGATCTCCATGGTTTGACAGAAGAACACCATCCTTCCTCCACCTAGTCCTTGCCTGATCAATCACTAGAGGTTGTTTGTTTGGGGGAAAACAAATGGATAATTTTAAGTGTTTCAATACAGTCTCAGCAGTGAAGGTTGACCAGTCCTCATGAAACATACAGTTCATAATACCATCAAGCTGTGCTTCATGGTTCAGATCTCCAGTCATGTCAGGCCTGTTAGCCTCCTGCTAATTGGCTCTTCTCAAATGGCTGTACCTTGGTGGCTTCACTCAGAGAGCAAGCGAGGATATGATAGGACGATGCCAACACACTTTGAACAAGCTTTCTGAGGCTGTTTGAAAAAAACAAAAAAACTTTACATTTTTAGGATGTGAGAAGGCAAACATTGTGTAGTAGAGCTAAGGGAAGGATGGAGTTACTCTCTTTGTGTGGGAAAACTGTGGTAAAGCTCCACTTTTGAGACATATTGGCCACTCGGGGAGCGAGGGAATAGCAGCAACCGCCTGCCTCGACAAAGAGTTGATACAAACAGTCCTCCTTTTCTCTTCTCCTGCGGGTGTTGAGGGACGATGACGGTGATTCACCTTTGTTGTTCTGCTCTGGTTGTGACGTGATGAGGACAGAGATGTTGGATAAAGGACAGAGCGAGAAGAAGGAGACGGTGTTGGTGGTGGTGGCGGCTTTCTCCTTGACTGACCAGGTAGGTCTGTTCGTGATAAAGCAAAAAACACAGGCTGGGAATCAAATGGGCCTCCTGGAAACTGGACAGAAACACAGATACATCTGTGTGCGTACGTGTATGAGAAAAGATAAATGAAAGGACAAGATGCTTAATTTGGTATTATTTGGGAGAGTGAATAGAGATCTCAAAAACAGAGAGGTGACACTGTTTTATATTCTGTTTGGAGCAACAGCTGAAATAAAATACATGAAATCAATGCACTATTACTCATTCTCATGCCTCAGTGTTTATGTTAAGGAGGCTGTCACATTAGTGAAAATGAATTGAAAGCATAGGCTATAAATGCTGAAATCAACATTTATCAGAGTGTTTTATTCCAACATAAGAAGTTTTTGCCATTATTTCTATCAGATATGGTTTTACTGACATCTGGGAACACGACCACATCGCTGGAACGACTGGGGAGAGCATGTCTGTTGATCAAGTTTGTTTCACTTCATATATTCCAGTAAGTAAAACCAGCTGTTAGCAGATGCTAGCAGAAGTTAGCAGAACTCCCTAAGCAGGGAGTTAGCTGAGCAGGAAGATGACTTCCATTACTTCATATCACTTTAGATGTTCTTACTGTAAATCCATCTACAAAGATCTACACCTTCATTTTTTTTAAATCACTGGACATGTTCCTGTTTGCCTTCCTTTGGTGGAGTTATTTAAATTTGGTCTGATTGGCTGCCTGCTCCTCCAAGGAGGTTATGTTTTCACCTGTTGGTTTGTTTGTTGGTTTGTCAGCAGGATTACACAAAAACTACTGAACGGATTTTCACGGAAATTGGTGGGAGGATGGGTCTTGGGCCAGAATAGACCCCAATAAATTTGGGTGTGGATCCAGATAAGGGTCTAGATCAGAGATTAAAAAAAAAATGTTTTCTTTAATTTCTCAGGAAATTATCGCAATTTATCGCAAAAAAAAAAGAGAAAAAGAAACGCATATTTAGGGGGTTGGTATCTCTGAGTGTGTGCAATTTGTTGCTGATCCACCAGATTTAAATATATTTTTAGAATGGGTAAATGCTGGTTACAGGGCTGTAAGTTTGATTTGTGATAAGGCTTGATTGTATTAAAGAGGACTGTTGGGCCTTGGCGGAGGTATGAGCTCTACTGAGTGCCTTTCTAGTTAAGGATCGTTGTTTCATTATAATTTAATGTATACGGTTGATGGTAAAATCTACTGATATATGAGTGAGTTTAAGCTGTAATGATCCTTTTATAAACATTAAAATGAGTGAACTTAAGCTGCAATCATTTTGGCAAAATACACTAAAAAGAAGCTGGAGTCTGAGGTGCAACCCTGGAACATGTGTTTTACATGCTGTCACTGAGCATTTGATCTGTACATGGACCAAATGTAACATGAATCTGACTCAGGGGGTGTAAACCTCTCCCTGCTTCGGGGGTCTTGATAGCAGGGAGCAAAATTAAAAAGGGAAGGACAGCAGTGTAGGGTAAAAGAACCGTGGGATTGATGGAAGGAATGAAAGATGGAAGGAGGGCAGGATTACCAGCTTAGCCTTCAGTCACTTGCTGGGTATGTAATTGGTGAGGAGGGAAAAGCACAGCCTTTTTGCCTTCCTCCTCTCTCATCACCCTGTTCTCTGGGGGTTCATAGGTTTTCTCAGTAGGTGCCAAACACACGGGCATCAAACTGCACATGTATGTCAATGTGGTGTTAAGACTGCAAAGATGTTGCCATGTTTGATTTAGCCTGCAAAGTATATTGGTATGAATGATGGACATTCTGAAAAACTGCACTGTAAAAAGGTCAGCATAGTGTTCAAAGTTGAATTCTATCTCCAAACCTGTCCCATGGTCCTTAATAATAGTCGACATTAAAACTAACACCAATACCAGGAGCCGAAGAAGCTGCTGCATCTATGCCTGCCACCATTTGGACTGCTAGGTTGAATCAAATCTTTTTGAGGCTGTCTTGACTGCCTCGATTTTTAATATTTTTGGAGTAACTTTGACATTTTTAATGAACAGACATGTTGTTTATGTGCTTTATGTGCCTTACAAAAAGCCTACAGCCCTACAAGGTCTACCTTTATGTTTGAGGGAGAATCCGGAGGGATTTCTAAAGACATGCCTGGTAAGATCAATTCTGCTGAAAAGCTAATCATATCCATGATTTCATATTTCACTGTTACTTTGTCACTGCATCGGAATAAGTGTAGCTCAATAGTTTTTAATATTTCCATGCTTAAGATACAACACACACCTTACAATACACCTTTAAATACTCGTCAAACATTCGGTGCAAACTAATGACACTTTTCCACGGCTTGGTTTCCTGCTGGTTGTTTTCCTTTGCCGATGGTTCCTCCTCAGGGTAGATTGGGGCCACGCGAAACTGCCGCGGCGTAGTCTTTAACGTGACACACACCTATGTAGCTTAATTTTTAAGGTGCAACTTCATTTTTGAGGACATAAAGAATAAAGTATGGAAACGTTTTATGACGATTTGTTTGTTCTCACTCTGCCGTGTTGTGATCGGAAGGACTAATTATTATCTTTTAAATCCATTAAATGCACTCAATCTAAGTCATTTTGGGTAAAAGCTTCGACTAAATGAATGTAAAATGAACACAAACGTAAGACACTAAGACACTGAAATCTTGGTAATGAAAGTAGATTTAAGAAATGGTCAATTAATGCTGTTCTGACCTCAGTGCCTCACCTGGGAAACATGAAGGAAGGACTTTCCCATTTCTATTGAATGAACTGGTATTATGAAGACTTTAGAGAAACTGTTCCCATTCAAAATGCAGAGCTAATATTACCGAGTAACATTCCTTCAGACAATTAAATAATTATGCACACACACCTAAACACACACATTTATAGCAGTTAACCACAGCATTGATTGATTTCCTGCTGTGAGCATTAGTATTCTCTCAAACACACACGGAGCAGGACGCATCATCTGACAAATCCCTCAGCACGCATTCGTCCCAGGGGTGGGGGGCGGCTGTTGTCTAAGTAAACATCACAGTAGTCTCCATGGGGATTAGCCTAATGTGCAGCGGTGTAGCACCAGTAATGTGTCGCTTTAATTGTCCCCTAAATTAAACACGGAACGGTTTATCGCCAAATCTAATAAATCTTATAATCCTTCCTCACTCTCTGCTGCCTTTTATCAATCTGTGACAAAAGCCCCCCCCCCCCATCCTCCATAAATGAATCACCCGTCTTATGAATTTTCAAAATTCACTGCTCCCCTCCTTCCACCTACTGTATCCACCCATCACTCCAGCTGCTTCGTAAGACAAAGGGTGTCTGATCTCAAGTTTGCACACACATGCCATTTTTCATCAGTGGAGGTAATTTATTAGCCAATTAGGGATGATGAAAGCCCTCAGTTCTGGAGTCAGTGATTATTTCCTCTGTGCAAGGATGGAATTTATCATTCTTACTGTGAGGCTGAGAGGATGCGTTTCCTCGCATAAGCACTAGAGAAAATGCTGGAGGCTGGTTGAGGGGAATCGAAACGATAACCATAGCCATTAATTCCTCACATTATTTCCTTATATCTTCTAGATGTTATAAATATTCAGTCTATTCACCACAAAGGCTTTTCCCTGCCGATGTGACGAGACACAGGACTCGTGAAAATAAATGACTGAATTCATCTGTGGCAGAAAGTTTAAAGGCAGTAGAAATAAATTTCAAAGTTCAGGGAAAAGCTTTTACTCTTTGGGTTCACTGGAACGTAGCAGATCCTCCAGAGGTGAGTCCTTAAACAGACCTCAAGGTGAGAGAGAACTGATTTCTCTTCTGCAGATAAGACCAAAGTCACACATCTCTAAAGGACGACAGAAAACCTGACAGACGAAAGTCCCGAATTATTAAGGCCCACTGTACAAAGTTCATAGTACAAACTGTAAACATCTATCCATGCATTCATCTACCCATAATGCACTGTAATCAATGACATATCAGAGCTACAACAGTGGACTGACCTATGCTATTGTTCTGCTGCAGGGGCATGTTGTATGTACTGATGACCACCTGAACACAAACATACAGTGGTGGACAGAGACAAACGGGCTGAGACTAGGAAGAAATCCTAAAATAACACATATCAGAGAAGAATAGCTCCTCAACCACAGTACTTTAATACTTTAATGCAGATGTCTGGTCTCATTTGAAAGATGAGAAGCTAAAGGATATGAATCCATTGTAAAATGATATTTTTCTATTAACATTCCAGTGTAAATGGAGACGCAAGAACATTTTGGACATTTCAAAGGAGATGTCACCTTTATAACGATAATTGTATGAATAATGTTTCAATGTTTTTCTGTGACTTCACTGTTTTTTTTTTGCATGAAGTCATGTTCAATCTTCCAAGACATTAAAATAGTAATATGCTCATAAAAAGCGCAGATAGCGCAGTGATTAGAGCTCGCGCCCCATGTACCGAGGCTATAGTTCTCTAGCGGTCGGCACGGGCTCGATTCTGACCCGTGGCCATTTGCCACATGTCTCTGCTCTTTTGCCTGGAAATGGTTCCCTGTTCCTCTTAATGGTGCATTTATGCTCACGGAAAGCTCAGAATTTCTAGCTTCCAGTAATACAAGGTCTGTTTGGCATGAAGAGAAGTTTATCCAGGATCGTTTGAACACAAGCTGCTCATACATTTATGAAGTCTGTATGATGGAATTGTTCAAATGCTTTGGAATACGATGTCATTTGGACAGCATACAATTGATTTAAGAATTCTGCAAGATTAAGATCAGATGTTTTAAAACTGTGTAGCATTCAGATGTTCCATAAACAGACCATCTTTCCGAGCTATACCATGTGGTGGACCTGTCCTCGGGTATTTCAGGCTAAAGAGGCTAAGAAAAAACAAACAAATAGACAACATATAAGCAACAACAGAACCAAAAATAAAAACATGCTGCAATAGTGCCTTTTATGCTCAACCACAAATGGACAAGTGTTTCCTGAGGACTCTAGTGCTGAACTGTAGCAACTAAGATCGGGTACAATCTGCATTCAGCACTAGTGGTGCATCTGCAAGTTCTGCATTTATAAACATCCGTTATTGTTAGAAAGGCCTTGATGTCAAAATAAATAAAAGGCATTAAATGTCAAAATCTTGGACTGTGTCTCCAAGAAATCATTGTAGGGTGCTAGTCGAAGCTCTGGTCCATACCTTTACGGGATGCTAATGTCGCAGTCATCATGAAAGCTGTTTAAAATGCTTCTTTGTTATATTACAGTACACAGCATCATTTTCTGCATCAGAGGCTGTGAACATATTCCTCCTGAGCTCTTACCTGAGGAGTGTTGGAGGAGGTCAGGGTCAGGGCAGACATGGAAAAAGCAAAGAGAGAGAGAGAAGAGAAAATCATTAGTGGAAAGTCAAACATGAGATAGAAGGATGCGTATGTCAGCCTCCCATAAGTTTAACACGGCACCTGTTACCCCCTGTATGAATGGACAGTATTTATTGGACGGAAACACAGATGCTGAGAGGCTTCACTGGAGAGCAATGAGCCTTGTATCTGGAGTCGAACTGCCTCGGTCATTAGTCAGTACCGCCATTTAAGAAAGGTCGATGAGGCAGTAATCACAGTCCATCACGCTTGCTGTACCACATGTCCTTCACAGGCACCCATACATGTCAGCGCCCATAATTTCACAGTGTGTTTAAGCTAATAGCTTAACTGATGCGAGTGCAGAGACCCGAGATGTGGATGTTGGTATGTGTTGGTGTTTGACAGTCACACGGCGGACAGCTTGAAGGAGTCGCTGCTATTCATCACTGCAGACGCTGAGCAGTCATGAGATGAGATGAAATGCAAAGTGAATGCATGACTAAGACGTATGCGTCCCTGTGAATCACTCTCTCTCACCGCAGCCGAGCTTTTTCACTTTGGATTTGGGTGTTTGTTTTTGTGACAGCCACAGGGACGATATGACAAGACAGGATTAAGGGGATAAATCACTAAAGAGGTGTGCGTCAAACAAAGGCAGGGAGGAGACGAAGATTTGCCGACAGGGAATATTTTTCAATAATAAACATAAAGGAAGGAGGTGGATTTTCTGGCATCTCTTTTTCTGGGCACAATAAGAATTATTACAGAGATCTCAGAAAGGTATAAAACACCAATAATGCTTCATCCACATGCCAAATGAACTGGAAATGCTCTGAGTCGCTCCCAGTAAAACTGTTCGCTGATACTTTGCAGGGAAAAACTGCAGACTTTTACATTTTGACTTTTGTGGAAACTATAAAGGGGATATAAATTTAAGTCTTGATCGAATGAACTTTGGAATTTGGATCTTGTGATTTACAATGCATCAAGCATAAACTCCTTGAAGTAACACAAACGATCGGTGTCAGGAGAAAGAAAAATGTACAATATAAAAGATAAAAGAAGTCATCATCATGTTTTCCATCTTTGAGCCAAACACACAGCAAGACTCATGTAATGTATTTTTCAATGTAGGTTTCATCACCACATACATGACACCTGGGCTGTTTTATAGGCTCATAGCAGGGGTCACTATACAGTCTGTTTTAGCTTGTGATGTCATCAGCCTTATTTCCACTATAACATAGGCTACTTAGAAATTCCAGCTTTTGGCATGTGAGTGATACAATATGTGATTTAAGAGATTCTTTCTTTTAATAACGTTGCTTAGAAATGACACTTTCAACACTATATCCAAATGTTTCCCCACACACAACATCAATCTGTTTATGCAGGGGTAGGAACCAAATGCATGTAACTTTTCAACATACCATTACATTCTTCCAGCTTCAAAATGTGAAAAAAATGTGAACATGCATCTGTGTCATTGGACACAGATAGGGTAATCCTATATGTCCCCTTTGGCAGGGGGCATAATGATAAGAATATAACAGCTATGCTAATGACTTAGTTCTATCTAAAGTTTACCAATAATGTAAAATGAGTTTCTGATTCAATTGTTTTTCTTTCCAATTTTTACCATTTGGGATGAAGAAGTTTGGTGTTTTGTGATTTTTTTTTACACTTCCCATCATGCAACATTAAAGGTAGTATATTATACCAAATTATTATTATAATACAAAACAGGAAGTATATGTAATAATAAATATAGGTAACAAGGCAATTGGATACTACAGAGTAAAAAACAACAACACATTTGATGAATATGAGAAAAGATCTGCAGCATTCCTTTTAAAGCAGATTCACGGATGTTTGCACTCAAACATTCCAGTTTGAGCTATGACACTTAGAAGAGATGATTTTGATGCAAAGTGCATCAGTCAGGTGCTAAAAGGTCAAATGCATTAATGTAAATGAAAACCCCACAAATTTGGTTTTCAAGAAAGCATTGCCTTTTAGAATTTGCTGTGGCCTTTGTGGCCTATTTAGTCAATCCTACATGGTATTGTAGTTGTAGGTGTGAACCAGTTTGGCCCAGTGTGATTCACCCAGACAAAGTTCAGCTAAAGTTCACCATCCTTCCTCCATCTCCATCCTCATGCATGCATTTCTCCTCATCACATCACCTCTCTCTCAAGCAGCCCTGTCCCTCCTACAATATTCAGCAGAACACAGACACCACTTGCCCTCAAAAGCCAAAAAGATAAAAGTTGAGCACTTGAGCTTTCTTGATGGCACACAGCAAAGTGTTTTCAAAAGTGGAGAAAGAAAATATTTCTTTATATTTTTATGAGCCTATGGATTATCTAGCGGCTCAAAATGCCATCTGAAAAAAAACCCTCACTGTTTTCTCACATTATAAAAAGAAAATGTCACAAATTGCTCATCTTCTATTTCTGGGCTGTCGCTCAGAAACCTTCGGTTTATCTTTTACTCTTCTCACGAAAGCAGCTTTTAGGTTCTACATAACACAGCTGAGACTCTCCAGATCTTTTGAGTGTTATTGCTAAAAGGTGTCAAAGACCTGACCCATGTTGGGCCGCATGGCTCAGGCCCCACAGAGAAAGGCCTGCAGGCTTCACAGAGCCTGACTGAGGCCTGCATGTATCTAGGAAAGCCTGTGAAGAACAGGAGGAACCAATCTGTAATCTGAGAGCACAAAACACTCCATCTGCCATGTTATTATTCATTTTAATAATAATATTAAATTTAATAATTAATGATCATCTTTAATAATCAAGACGTAGAGGAAAATTGAAAAGGTACAAATAACATTACACCTAATCACACCAGAGACGCTTTGTGTTTTCGTACTATGTCAGCAAACCCAATAACGCTGCAAGGAAACATGCAGTCTTGGAGCAGCTCATTAATCTCTGGCCTTCCAGGCGTGAGGGCGAATAAATTGCCCCCATATGAGGTATTCTCAAGCATTGCGAGGTCTTTTTGCCTCACACGTGAAACGTTCCACGTGTGAGGTGTTTGTCAAATGTACATGAAGGTATACGTGGAGCTTCTGTGCTTCCAAGTCTGTTGTGGCTGAAGGTGTTGATAGGAGGAAGGAGAAGAGAGGAAGCTTCTCATTCAGGGTCTACCTGTGGTTCAGATGGAGAACACCCAGCAGAAATCAGGGCGGCGTTCAGGCATAAGATGCATCAAAATTAGTCATGGTTCTGTATTTGATTTGTCATTTCCTGTTTTATTCTGAAAGCTCGGTTCTCCATGTCATGACCTTTACTTGTCACCACAGCCCTTCTACATGCAACCTGTTTACTCTCTATTAATTCCATTGTACTGAAATTGCCTGCAATCCACCTAGAGGGCACTAATGGGGCCCTAAATGAATGTACACAATACATAACCATCAAAAGGAGAGATTATATTGTGTTAAGTTAAAGGTATTTTGTCATCAGATTTGGTTTTATTACCTCGCTCCTGCAGATTAATTTGTAGGCTACATGCGCGCTGTGTGCAATATGAGCTAAACAGAATGAAATACTGGATAAAATGAGGCCAGGGCACCATAAGTTAAAGTTTGATAAAGAGAATATCACCTGTTACTGATGCAGACGAGTCAAAGGCACACCTGCAGACCATCCCAGTCAAACAAGCATGTGACTACCCAGGTTAGTTCCACGTCCTATCCTGAGTAAGACTTAAACTAGGTTGAGACTTATGATAGTTTGCACATGAGAGGATGAGGGACTAGGCTGTGTGTCGTTGTTGACACAGACCAGAAGCCAAGTGATTTTTAACAGAATTATCCTGAAGTTGTTTGACAGTGAAAAGATGAATCCCCTCAGAGGAGCCATAGGATTCAAATCGACCCCGATGGAAACTGACCAGTTAGACACTGGACAGATGCTGTTCATACTTCCAGTTCTTAATAGCAAAAAAAACCACCACCCATCTCTCCCAATGACATCCAACCTGCATCTTTCTAAAGGCATCCAAATGTTCAAATATAGCTGCAGATTGTAAAATCAGGTATTTAAAGGCAAAAAGTGAGGACAGGTGTTTCTTCTCTCTGGGTCTCTTGATAGCATGATGACAACTTAGCAGCTTCTCAGCTCAAGAAATGATGGAAATAATTGAAAGCATTGACACCTAAACAATAACTGTGGTTTGACTGGTGACTCTTTAATTTCATCTTTGCACTAATAAGGATGGAAAGTCATCTCCAATGACGACTGGTTTTTTTTGTTGGTATTTTTTTGATTTACCAGCCCCAACTTAGCACTTTGAATGTCTCAGAGCAACATTAACAGACAATACAGACAATGACCCATTTTAAAACCAGGACAATTGCTGGAAATTGAAAACACCACTGCTCTAATTCTTCCACTGGGCCTTTGAAACCCCATCTAATGAAGACATGTTGATTTAACGAGCCATGCCCCTGTCTCGCTCAGAGCTGAGCAGACTTTGCCAAATTAATGGACACCTCGGCTAACGCTAATGGCTAATAATTCAGCCCACTTCAGCCGCTTTCCCTCATTTTTATCTATTCATTATAGTTGCCACATCCAGTCTTGCTTAATTTCAGGCATCCAACACAGCAGATCTTGTGATTGTGCAGAACATTTGGGCTTTCAGTTCAGCAATTAGACTGCAAGTTATTGAATGGAGTATTTTATCATGAAAGCATAAATAACATCCTTTGTTTACCCCAGTCCCCAGTCTCACAGTCTGTTCAAGGCTGGATTACAAAGCAGCCAATGCTACATGTCCAAGGATGGTTGTTTTCATCATCTATTTGTTTGTTTGTTGTTATGGTAGAATATTTTTTTTTAAACTTGACCATCTAATTTGATTAATTGGAAAACTTTTGCATAATTTTCCTTAACTAAGATGGGTCAAGGGGCAAACTGAAAGAGGCTTTTCTCTAGTAGTTTTCTATTATCAGGGGTGCACATAAGTGGTGCACATGCGTGGTCAAAACAAACGATACACGGCATGTATTAGAAGAAGAAGCACTTTTGCATTCCAACACTGTGTCCACTGTGTCTTTGTGTCTAACAAGAGAGAGATGAATTGATTAATTAAGGTGTGAATCAAACGGCACAGGATATAATATGGGGGCCATATGGGTCCCACAATGAATATTTGCCCCGGGCCCTCAGAACAAGGTGATTTTTCCATGCTTCTCTAAGCTGTCTAACAAAGACATATCAGGCTGCAGGTGTAGTTCAGCCTGCAAATGGAGCTCAGCCATCACTGCTCTAAATAGATAGAGCTGTTTTCTCAATAAGAGTAACATAAGTCTGGCCTGTGTTTGCACAGGTTGCTTCCAGGATATATATATATATATATATATATATATATGGGTTTATTGTTGCTGTTGTTTGTCACTGTGTTGGAGCAAATATATATATATATATATATATATATATATATATATATATATATATATATATATATATATATATATATATATACTCCAACACAGTGACAAACAACAGCAACAATAAACCCAGAAGAAGAGAAATGGGAAATTTATCAAGCAAACACTATTATCGCCTGCCGAAGCTCTGCTATTAATTTTTCTCTCTAGCTCTACTGTGTGGCGTTCACAGTCAAACAAGGCACTTTAAAACCAACTAGACCTAACGCAGCTCCAGTAACTATCAGAGGCAGAGCTTTCTATCAAATAAAGGCTGATGTGTCCCCCTGTGGTGACATGACAATGAGATAAACTGACACAGTGTCTGCAAGCTTTGCTCAAAAATAGAGCTGCACGAACAATCAAATTGTGCTCAGCGTAGGGATGAGTGCATCGTTTACTGTGTCTGTATCAACTGAAAGGATCTGTATCCAAATGGGCGGGGCATTAGCTGAAAGTAAAGTGGAATTATGTAGGACTAACCTTATATTGTAATTAAACCTGAAATTGATATGGGCTGATCAGAGGTTTATGTTTATTATTTATTAGAAAAGTATTTACCGACTTTTTCTAGAACTTTTAAAATACATTTTAAAGAATAAGCTTCTGCTACCCAGTGAGGATTTTCCTTTATCATAAGTAGAGATATTGACACATTACTCGGCTCATAAAAACATGTTTCGAACAAAACACATGCTGATGATCTAATAAATGGGTAAAAGGAGAGGTAGGATCAAATTCTAGTATATGCCATGACCTTACGTCGCTAAGGAATCCTATTTCATGAAATTCACAAATATGCACTTCAAAAGCTATATACCCGTTTTTGTGCCTGTGCATTAGGATCCTAGCTGGATTCAAACAACTTGCATAAAGGGCCTCGTAAATGGATATGTTAATGAAAAAAAAAGAGTAAAAGCTCGTTCACCTTGCAAAGAGTTTGGGGAGAAAGTTGCTAAATAAATGAGATACAAGGTAATATGGTGAAAGCTTCAGCAGTCTGTGATGGGATCATATTTCTTGGCCGCTAACAAAACACCTTGAAAATAGTGTTTCATTGCATGAGTCAGAACGTGCAAATGAGGCAGAGGGTGTTGTGATGACTGCAATCAGCATTACAGAGCAATAAAGACTGACGCATCAGCTACCAAGACATCCATGTACAGTCACTTAATGCGGCATCAACCAAGGAAAGAGCAGTAAAAATCTATTTGTGCGTGTTTATGGCTCGGTGTTACTTTATCTGGTTTTCGTTTGAAGGACATCAAGACTTTTTCTATGATCTGAGTGATCATTAAGACGCTGATGCTGAAGAGCATCTCCTGCTCCGTTACTGATCTGTCAATGACAATAAATACATGCAGGAATTAGGAGAGTAGCAGCAGATAAAACCAGCTAAATACAAGCTTTTTACCTCCGCCAAGGAGGGAACGTTTGTCCGTTTATGTTTGAAACAAACATTCTCGTTCACAGAAAGAGGGAGAACATGCAAACTCTACACAGGAAGGCCCCACATCTAGATTCAAAACCAGAACTTTCTTGATGACAGCGAACAGCTCTAACGTATCTCATTCCTAATTTCTACCTCCACCAAGGAGTTTACTCTAAGTGATTAGTGAGTGGTTGCAGGATTACACAACAACTGACAAATGGATGAACCCATTACATTTTGGAGAGGATAGGACAGACAGCTGAAGATATTGTGACAGGAAATGGGGAGAAAGAGTGAGGGGGCGGGGCCCACGGCCACCGCGGAAGGGCTGCAGCCTCTGCACATGGGGCACACGCTTCAGCCACTGCGCTATCAGCAGCCATTTAACTCAAAAACCTACAGACAGATTTACATGAAACTTTTGTCATAGATAGGTATCGAGGAGGGGAACAGGTGATTATATTTTGGGTAGAATCTGCCAGGCGGAACCAGAAATACTGACTCTTCTGGAACAGCTGTTTTCCCAACAATTAAACTTATGGATGGATCCAAGTTGTAGGTTAATGTTCATGGTGAAAGAATCTAAATGCAGGTGTTGCTTATGAATAGGAGAGTAAATGCTCAGCCTTGGTGGAAGGTTGCGATCCGAACAAGCACATTTTTATAAGAGCCTGTCATGAATAGTAAAACCTCTGCCAATCATCACTGAGCATTACCTCCAATCATTATTAGTTCCATCTGAGTGTCCACCTGTCAATCACCCCAAGTGATAGAAGCTGGGGGTCTACTTGCTAATTTACACAAACTATTAATCAATAAATCAGGCTGTCACTTTAGGAATCATACAAGAGCAGCATAAGTCATTGACATTGATGGAAGATGACCAAACCTTGATAAAATACCTTAAAAGATTACTGAGGAAAATTTGAATAGAAATAAAGCTAATAAAAAGCTGTTATAAAAAGAAAGGATGGTTAATATTAGTTGTCACGGCCTCTTAAGGTAATAGACAAAACACCATGGCTCGATGCCAGACAAGAAATTAAACATTTTACCCACAAGCTTTATTGAACCCAAAGAAACAAGAATAAACAAATGCAACAAACCAAACCAAAAGGGACTTGAGACCCCGGCCTAAAGGAACAAAAGACGGGGAAGCACTGGACCAGCCATACAATGTGCCGTCGTATCCAGGGCTACCCCCTAACCTAAGAAAGAGAAAACCTAAAGCCAACAAAAGGACAAATAACTAAACAGCCCAAACTAAAATAACAAACTACAACAAAGTCCCAGCAATCTAAGCATGCTGAGACAACAGAAAGCTGCTTGGGGGAAAACAAGAGGATATGGGAAGGAAAAAGGATCAAAAGAACCTCACCCATAGATCACCTGCCCTGGTGCCCATGTGCTGTGTGTGTCCCCCTCTCCCATCCTCCCCTCGGGTCCTCTACATCTCCTCCTCCACCTGAGAGACTAATTGCACTTGGGTGCTGCAGCAGCGAGGCAGGGGGAGGGAGGGAGCACAGAGGGAGAGAATGGGAGAGAAAGCCCACGGCCACATGTAACAGAGTCTGCAAACGTTCTGCACCTAACAGATCCATGTATCTGTCAGACTGTGGTTTGCTTGCAGATGTTGAGCTCTACGATAATCCCAGTAAATATGTGTTGCAGCCTGATCCCTGGACAGACACCTGACCACGGCCTGCAGACGTCAGCACTGCTGGGAAATACTTCCAAAGTATCATCCTTCTCTCAGGCACACAGGTCAAACAAACCATCCTCCCGTCCCCGAACTGTGGGAGTGCATGTAGGCTATATCACACTCCTCAGAAGCCATGGCATGTCTGGATACACACCTCACCTGTCTGATTTACATCTGCAGAGGGAGAGGCGTGTGTCTGGGTCATATTTCTCCCACACAAACACACACACACACACACACACACACACACACACACACACACACACACACACACACACACTGAGGCGCACTGCTCGCCTCCAAAGTAGCTTCGCCTCTTTGCCTGCATGCTAAACACAAGCTGCCGCTCTGCTGGTGTCATCTGACAGAGGCAGCGATCTGCATGTAGGGAAGAGCCAGGATGGGAGCAGCACGAAGGAGTCTCTGGGTTAAACTAGTGATCGATCAATATAAGATCAAACATGTGAGGAGTGAAGACATTAATAATGAAAATATACAGTATATATAATATAATAACTGTATGAAATGCACTGTTTCATGTTCTCTGTGGTCTTGTGATTGAAACACTGCTGATTGTGAGGTGATCCAGACACACAAGTCATCATTAGCTGTGACTGATCACAGAGTAAGAAACGAGTGAGGTAACTAGGGAGGTATAACTTCGTTTGATGACAACAGTTCAGGTTTAAACCACATTGTTGTTTTTGACACGGTCTGCAGACACATGATCGGCCGGTTTTACACAGACCTTAAATGTTCTTCAAACAAGCTCAGTACAGTAAGAAAGATGAGTAAGAATATTATTCTGTCCATTATTTGCACATTTTACAAATTTGTTGCTTTTTTTCCCTCTAAAATCAAGGTTTCATTACAAAACATTTTTAGGAAAAGCTACAGATACAAATTTGCTTGCGACACGTTGAAAGAGGAAAAAAAAAAATGCTAATCCAAAACGTTATAAAGGATTCTTCTTAATGAAAGCACAAAAAGGAGACTTTGGAGGACGCTAACATAAATAGTCGGAGGTCCTTTTAAATCAGTCCAGACAGTAGGAGACTGATATGAAGAATAGCACAAAGGAAAAGGTTGCTTTGTGGATGGTTGAGGGATATCTGACCTCTACTTAACCCGCTGTTACAAAGAGCTGCATAGAAGCAAGAAGCGAAAGAAGCGGTGTCTCTGACTCACGCTCTCTTCCATAGAGGTTAATGTTTCACTGCTGCTCTCACGAGCACAGCTGTTACTAGAGCACAACGGTTCAAACTCTCTGCTCACTGTTATTCCTGGGCTTCTATCCTCTTCGCTTTAAACCGTCACAAAACATGTGGGCTCTGCTTTAGGCACGCTGATGTTTTTACCTACGTGGTGTGCTTCAGTAGCCTTGGACGTCTTCCTCAAAGCAGAACACAAAAGCAGAGGAAGAGGCTCCTGAATGGTGCGTCTGTTTCTACACCTGACACCATGTCACCCTTCATGTTTGGGGATGGTAGCAGCAGAACAGCTGAATTAAGGGGTCAGTCGAAAGGATGATTTTTTTTGGGCTTCCTAAGTTTTGATTTCTTTCTAAGGTGCAGAAATTTAATCAGCATGTTTTTTTCAAAGTATTTGTGTGGCTGTGGGGTTATGGTGAACACAGAATAGAGAAGGGGGGGGGGGAGAGGGGTGGATTTGGGGAATGTTGTCAGGGAGAGAGGGCTAATTACTCCAGGTGTTATAGGTTAAGAACGGATTGCTCTCCCTCCCTCATATTGCAGCGTGATGGACCTGGTCCAGTCTGCCTGCTGGAGTCTGGATGTGATCCCAGTTTGACCTAGATGTCTTCTTTCACTCCCCTCTCAAACCATCTGTCCTCTCTGTCCAAAATGTGTACATTGTGTCTTCAAATGAGTGTCCCTGGTGCTTCAGATGAAGGTGGACTGCTGAGTCCTGGTCTGAACAGCTGGCTCTCCCGTGTTGTGTCATGCGTTTGTATGGAGTGGTTGCTTGGTTTCCCCAACATACAGGTCCGTGCACTCCTTGCTGCATAAACGACATTGCTACGTTTTGGGTGTTTTGTCCTGCGGGTGAAACAGATTTTGTCTAAGGGTGTTTCAGTGTTTAAAGTGTTTGGAGAAAATCCTTCTTAATTTTTCCAATACTTCAGCCACTTATGGGATGATGGTGTTTTTTGCACCATCCGTGCTGGAATATCTTGACCAGGAATCTAAAACGAGTTAAAAAAAGAAAGAAAAAAAGCTCCACGACTGATATTCAAATATTTGAATGCAGTTGCTAAACTTGTAAAAGACTAACTTTATATTGTTGTGTTGGTTCTTTTAGTTCAGTGAAGGATCTGAAGACTAATACTTTCATTTAGTTTTTTCATTAAGAACTGACACAAATTCCCAAGAACAAAGAAGAACAGCAGCGCTGACACAGTTCCCTACTGTTCCAAGTGAGAGGGTATACTTTGGTTTGGTAGCCGCCACATGCCTCGAGGCGGGCGGCTGTGTGTCTGGAGATTGGGTTTAATTGGGAAGCAGTGACCTTTTCCACCAGAGAAAACACACACACTGGCTGTAAAAAGCACATCGAGAGTGAGAGCAGGCTTCTATCGAGCCGGGACAGACACTGACTCACAGCGCTGTGATTCAACAAAGAAATTAATTAAGAGGACGGGTACGGCTCTGCGGGTCATTTGTGATTCATGTTAATATGCATAAAGGGCAAATCCCCTGTGTATATCTCTATAAGTGAAAACATTTCTTCATATTTTATATCTCTATATCGAGCCCTGCTTTCTCTTTGTGGCACCTTGCATTAAGAATTGTCTCGTTCTCCATTACTTTACATGGTATGCAGCTACGTTACAAAAACTTCTGAAGGCATATTATATTATAGAATGAAAAAATAACTGTCTATGTCTCAGTGTCTTGAAGACGCTTTTTAAAGTCGCTCTCAACGGACACGACTTGTGACATCATAAATAGTATGGAGGTGGAAACGTGTCCAATGTTCAACTTCCAAAGCTGTAAAGTGGAAAAAGGCACATGCACCAGCTGTTCAACAGGAACAGTTAAGAAATGAAAAACAATCATATATTCACTGATGTTGTCATTTTTAATGATGGACAAGGAGTAGATGCCTTTTTTTAAAGGTTTTAATGAGGAAATTATTCTGATTTATGAAAAAAACTAACATATTAGACACACAATATTGTTCAAAGCAGACTATTTGAAAGTTAGATATGTTTTAATCCATGTCTGGAGGGGATCTTTAAAAATAGTTCTCATTAAAAATGAGACCTTGGCTTGACTGGACCCTTCACTGTACTTTACATTGAGTGCAGATGTGTTGAATTGCACAGGCTGCTGTGTGCGGTAAAGCATGATGGATCGCTTCAGTGATGATAGCTAATAATGATCGGCTCCAGTGCAAGATTTTTCACAGGGCACCAGTTTGTAATGCTTAATGCTGCGAGTTAAAACTATGAATTATTTTATATTATTAATGAAAAAAAAGGTTCCTTACGAATTCCAAACAAAAACACTTCTGTATTGTTTTAACTCACAGTTTTATATACATAGATAGATGTCATGTGAACAGCATTATATTGTATTTGAATATTCTGAATTAGGCCTTTTTCTCAATGGGACATTTTCTAATTAAGACATGAAATATGCCATTCAGGCTTTAGGTGGATTCTTTAGACATGTATGCAGCTCAGTCAGAATATACGTGTCTGTTGTGGTTTTTATGGTATGTTTCAACACACAGCCCCTTGTTCATGGTTAGCTGTGTTCGAGACAAAGATCATCTCTGGGATGAATGTGGAAAGAAACACACACTTTTCTGGTCCGAAGGAGAGACACACTTACTTTACTTACTTGGATATTAGCAGGCTGTTGATTAAAATCATACTTCAAACTTGTCATTTTAAACATTTTTGTCAAAGTCAAAATCTGTGGCAACAATTTCCTGCCAAGACCCCCACATTTCTTTGTTTCTTCTATTTTACAACTGATTAAAAAACCCAAGATCAGTGAACGCACACAGATCTGACTAAAGCAACACAATTATTTCCTGCAAGTTTAACTTTTGAAAACTCAAACATTTGAGTTCAAAATCCAAAAGTTGTCAGAAAACTTTGAGTAAAATAGGAAACGTAGGTGGAAATGACTAAATGGGGTAATTGGGGCTGTCATGTTTTACAATGTTGAGCCATGAATTAATTTCAGGCAGGATTTGTTTCTTGACTATTTTCTAAATTTTCATCTTTTTTGTCACAAATGGTTCAAAACAGTAAAAACTATTTTGGCAAAAACAAACATCAAATCAAGTGAAATGTTTTATGATTTCTACATATGACAAATATAGAACAGTCTTATATTTTTATTTCCTCCTTAACTTTGGGAAATTATTATCAAAGGCCAATACTTTATGTGAAAATATGAGGATTAAATCTCTGAGATGTGTTTGATAATTTAAACGGTAGTGTCTCTCCACATTAGAGTGATGTAAACCATGTAATTTGTAAACTATGGCAAAAACATTCCCAAACACAGGATGCAGGATGACAAGGTAAAGACAAGTCGAAAACCCCTCCAGAAAAAGTTATTTCTACAGAGAAACAAAGGCAGCAGAGAACGACACCCGTCTGGATGATGTTTGTGTGTTTGTTTCTGGTAAGTGTACAAGTTTATCTTCATTAACTTGACAGCTACACAATACGCTACATAAACTATAGCACCATTACGGCGAAAGTAGTCTCTCCCATTTGTCTTCCAGTTTTAGTCTCAGTCATTACAAACAGTAAGTCGGAGAAACTCATTTATACTCACACACACACAGGCACATTCATAACATTTACATATTTATAATAGGAAAACTAAGCTTTGTAATCATGCTGTTGTTTTCCAGTGATGTTCACAACAGTGCAGGCAGTCAGACCACATAACGGTCTAAATACTTCGAATTAAATTAAGCCAACGTGGTCGTGGTCACTCCAAGAAATGGATTCTCAAATGAACGGCAGAGCCGGCAACAGAAATTCATTCCTATTCAGGAGGTGGAATATAAACTTCTGTTCATTCTCACTCAAACCTGCTGATTCATGCAGGTCTCTGGGGAAACATTTAGAGAGAAGTGCTAAAATGTGCATGGATGATTTTTTTGTAAGACAGCGATGAACAGAAGCAGGGAGACATAATCAGCATCAGTTTCAAATGGCTCTTGTAATAAAGCATCTTGGACAATGTTTAAACTTTTAATTAGAAGTGGACTCAAATTGTTTTCATTTTTGAGTCTTTTGTTAAACTTTTAGACTAGTCAAAGTCTAAACTTCCCATTTAAACCTCAGGTAAATTGGTCTTTATGAACATCCCTACACATTAGCGAAGGTCGAGGTAGTCCAAGGAGCTACGTGGTACCGGCTCCACTCGACTTGTCTCACCTTTGGTATACAGCACTTTTCTGGGGCTCGTTTTCCATTAGACGCCAGTACCGCCTCACCACCAGCATGCAAAACTACCATGTCATCTTCAATGCGACACACACACACACCTCACATCCACCTCTCCTGATCCTCTCATCAGCTGTTTAAAAGGCAGGAACGTCTGCACCTCCTCAATATAGCGGCTGCAACAAATAAAAGTTACGGTCGCTAAAGTAGCTTGGCTGTTTGAGTGTGGCGGCCATTGATTTGTGCTGTGCAGGATACTCCGTCCGTGTCGGGCATTGACCGATCAGTGGTCTGTTAACGTTTCACGTGACCTTTTAGTACCTGCTCAGCTTCTTTGAAACCTCAACGGAGGTGATACCGAAAATGTAGATAGCAGGTACTTTTACCTAATGGAGGACCAAAGAGCTGGGCTGAGCTGAGCGGCCATATTAAACCCGAAACAGTTGTAGCAGCAAAGCCCTTTGAATATTGACTTCAAACTTAGTCTCGGTTTAATATTTAGTGTGTATTACCATATGTCATTAGCTGGTGTTTTGATATTTAATGCTGTCTTGTCAAAAAATTAGTAGCACAAAAAGTTAAAAAAAAAGAAAAAAAGGGTGGATAGTTTTTAATATACTTTAAATGATGCACTTTAAATGGGTTCTACTTATAATACTCTAGGAGTTTTAAAAGGTGTCTTAAAAAGATTACTGCTCAAGGTGAATGAATATTTTATAGATTGTATTTAGTTTTGCATGTGCTACTTCTCTGCTCCTTATCCTTGATATTCCTGTGCCTTGGCAGCTCATTCAAAAACCATTCAGCTGTGCTGATTGGCCTGCTAGCTTGGAAAAGAGACCACAATTCAATTTGAGGCCAGGATCTTCACTTACATTTGATTAGGAGTTTGCCTCGCCTGGGAGGAAAGTGGCTCACTGCCATTGTGATGCAAACTCAAACCTAACTCTTCTTCACCTCATACACCCCCCCCCCATCTCACCACCTCTGCTGCCCTCTTTCAACTTCCTTCCTTCCTTTTTTGCTGCCGTTTTCTTTTACCTCAACTCCGTTCACTTTTCCCAAGTTTTGACAGTGACTTGGTGAAATTAAATCGGTCTGGCTGGTGCCTGTCACACCGGCAGAAGACAGTTTGTCTGTGTGTCAAAAAGGAGTAAAGGTGAATGTGAAAGTCAGAGGACAGAAGGTCTGCTCTGCCAGGATTCCCACGAGTCTCCCGGCTGGCAAAGAGAGGCATCACGACAGCCGCAGCCAGAGGTTAAAGCACCAATTAGCTACACTTAATGAAGCCTCATTAGCCTCAGCTAAGTCCCCCCCTCTTCCTCTCTCCTCCCTCACACTTATCTTCCAGTACTACTTGGATATAAACCCTGGGTGAGCTCAAGTGAGGTAAGACAGACACATAAAGATGATTGACTGGGAGTGACAATGAGCAGTAAAATGTTATACATTACCAAGATGCACCATGTATTAAAGAAATCAGACAGGGTCCAGGCTACCCAGGGCAGACAGGCTGCATTCATTTTGTTAAACTGGGAGACAGAGACAGAACACTGGCCAACACTGGGAGAGATGCTTTATTGCCTCATGCCACAAACAATTAAGCTGCATGAAGCATCTGCTGGATGATTAACATCGTCGCACCCCAAAAAAATCTCATACAGCCAGGCTTTTCAGAGTGACGAAGAGCGATGCATTTGTTCATATTTTGGAAAATTGACACCATTAAAAGTAGGCCAGCCACTAGCAGCACCTGTGGGGAAAGTAGTGTAAGCACTGGGTTTCTTTGATACGGAGGAAAACTTAAACACAGTTCACCAAAAAAATGAAAATTCTGTCATTATCCACTCACCTCCATGCTTACATCTCTTAAAGAATTGAAGAAAAATAAATATGTTTTTTCTTTTTTAAGTTAAAATGTATGTAATGTATATGAGCTGCTAGATGAGATCAACTTCAGCAGAGCTCTCTCTTCTGTGTGTGATGGAAGCTTATGGGTAACAGGTCAACACTGGTGCCATATTCAATAGTTTTATTCTTTTTGCAGGTTGTGCTGCCTTTGGCCAAATAGTCATTATTCCCACACTAACTTATTCAGGCAACAGGGACTGTTAACTTAAAACAAAAACAGCACATTATAAGGAATCACTGGGCTTTATTCTGTGTATCTCGTGATATCAAACTGCATCACCTCAGGGCAGAGGATTTTAGGTTACAGCAAATATCTGAGTTCACAGCTCTAAAACCCCACTTCCAAAAAAAAAAAAAGTTGGGCCGCTGTGTAAAATGTAAATAAAAACAGGATGCAATGATTTGCAAATCAGTGAAATCCCATATGTCACTGAAAATAACACAAAGACAACACTTCAAATGTTGAATCAGAAAAATGTAATTGTTTTTGAAAATGGTATCCTCATTTGGAATTCAATGCCAGCAACACATTTAAATAAAGTTGGACAAGGTCGTTTTTACCACTGTGTTGCATCACCTCTTCTTTTAACAACACTCTGTGAGTGTTTGGGAACTGAGGAGACCAGCTGATGTCATTTTAAAGTGGATTGTTTACCTATTCTTGGAAGCTTTTGATATTAAATGTACAATAATTAATTAAATACGCTGACAAAAACATTTCCATAATTCACATTAAACCCAAAACATAACGAACACATTACAAAACTGCATTTTGAGAGGTTAAATATTGGTTAAAATGGGCATCGAACCACAGCCTTAACCTGTGGAACATAATAACATGATGACTCACCAGACGTCACTCAGCTGCTCAAAAGAGTTGAAAACAAAACGGTGAAATCCATCATCTTATTATAATGTTTTTTAGGAATATTTAAGCAACCAATTAGGAAAATTTAAAGCACTAGTATGTCGATCATGCATGTGTGTTTATTATGTTGATAATTATTTCACACTTGTTGCAAATATGATCAGAAATTCCTCAGGAAAAAACCGAGCTGTTAACACATCCAATTAAGCGATATCCTTATTAAGAGCTGAATTTAAAGAATAAAAGAATTCTGTTTTTACTTTATTCACAAGATTGTCCTACTAGGTGGAGCACAAAGCAGGGGAGGATGGAGCGCGTTCTTGAGCAAGCACCAGTCATAAGGAGGGTGTTGACAACAGTTGATTCCTACATGGCAGGATATGGAGGTCCTGGATCTGCGGGTGGTGCCACATGTACCTCTGCAGCTGAAGATGGAGGAGCAGGTGCCACGTCAAAGAGTACAATTCCGGTTCCCAAGAGGATCCGTGCAGACTTTGAACTCGTGAGGTCTCTGCAGGAGGAAAGCCATCGACTTCCACTCTGATCCGCTTGCCTGGTGGCGCGACAATCAGGCTCCATTCCCTCTTGTATTTAAAGTCCCGGCAATAATTGACAGCAATACCATATTATATGTTGACTCATCACTGCAGTAAGAGAAAATGAATACCACCACCGCCCTAATCCTAATATAATCTGAACTGAAGTCAGCCAGATCAAAAGGATCCACTTGTGTGTTCAGTGACGTTTAGAGTAACTTACAATAGAGGTTTCAGGCTCTTAGAAAAGTCACTTTGAAAAAGTTGATCTCTTGAGCAGCAAGTGAAAAAATGAAAATCTCCAGGATAAAAACAATAAAAAAAACAGCACAGTGTAAGGCTACAAATGAACAACAATAGTCAATTTATTTGAGGTAATTGTTCCAATTCATCAGTGTTATCTTACCAATAATGCATTAATGTAAGAATGATGAGGCCTTTAAGGAATGTAGGCACCACTCAGAGAAATTTAACATACTTGATATCTACAGTGATTACTTCCTATTTGATTCTATTGTCCTGCAGACTCTGCAATTCAATTGGGTGTTTTTATTTTCCTTTAACAATCAAATTATAGTGTGAAGCTATTCAAGCTCAGACTGACTGGAAGTGAAACTGCAGCAAAGAGAGAAAGAATGCAAAAAGACTGGACTCCAGAGTATTATGAGATGCCTTCAGGGTCTTAATCATAGGTTAAGCTCACTGGAAAGTCGGGAACATTTTTGTAAAGTGAGCTCATTAATGGCAAACCTGAATTAAACTGCAGGTCATAGAATCAGTCCAACAAACCTGTGCGGGGACTCTGCAGGGACACACAGGGCAAGCTGAGCCTCGGGGGCAAAAAGATATTAGAAGAATCTGGCAAGGATTATACCTCTGCAATGCACTAATACTGTACACCCACACACACACACACATAAATCAGCATCATTAAATCGTCCCCCTGCAAGGTTTCCTGAAGCAGGAACATGGAGGTAGGGATGTAAGATGAACTGATAGATCAATGTATCACATCAAAAGGCAGAGGATTCAGGACCTGCCGTGTGTTTGATGCACAGCTTTCCTGCTAGAAAGCATGTTCTATGCATGTTTGGTGCATCACAGAATAATCTAATGAGTGATTTGAATGGTTTGAATTTGGCTGGACATCAGTCCTGGTTATGAACCATTACGTCACATGTGTGCAATAAAAAAATGAAGAAGGTTGCTGGAAGAATGTGAAATGAAAGTGAAAGAAAAATGAAAATACAAAGGGTGTCACCTGATAGCTAGAAAGATTGCGGGGCGCATTGTGGGTTCGATTCCCGCTCACAGCCCTTTACTGTCTATCCCCTCGCTCTCTCTCTCCTCATTTCCTATCATACCTTCACCTGTCCTATCTAAATAAAGGCAAAATGCCAAAAAAAGAAAGCTTGTCATTTAGTAACTTAGGGCTCCTAAAGACTGTGCCACAAAATGGTATTTAAAGAAGATGCTCATGAAATGTCACCTCTGACATTATTTTGTGGCATGTTGATGTCGTATTGTTATTGTCTTTGGATGCGTCTTGTAGCAGCAAACACGGAATTTTCTGCTAAATGTTTTGCACATTCAAAATTGTGCAACAGTCTGTTTAGTGTCCAAATGTCCATATCATCCGTCTATGGACCGCTGTTAACGACTGTCAACCATATGTTTCACCATGTTTCTCACAAGATCGTCAACTTTCCTCTCAGACTGTGCAGTTTTTCACAATGTAGGGTGTTGATGTTAAACAAGAGTCATCTGGAGATATACAAATTGTACAAAAAAGTCAAATTATGAAAAGGCACAACTACATAACAGAGTTACTATATGTGTGTAAAGTTTGGTGAAGGTAGAATTTACATTTTTGCAAGATATGCAAAATGACCAACCTTCAGAATCTCCTTAAAAAACGCATTTCCATGGAAACAAAAGACAAATTTGTAGAAAGTTCAAAATGTCAAAAGGCACTAGAACTTATTATATTAAATTTTATATATAAAATTTTATTTTATTCGAAAATTTTGGTCAAGTTAGTATTTATCATTTGAGATATTCTAAGTACAAAAGATGATTACAGATGGACTGATGACTAAATCCCACCGTCATTATGTTGAAGGGATTAAAAAAAAGAGAATGTGTCAGTGGTGTTGACTCAACTCTTATACTCTAATCATTTACTATCAATTTCCTTATTCATTCTATTTGACAGTCTAATAAAGCTTTTATTTTCCTCAATAAAGCCGTTTATCCCAGCCACAAAACAGCTGCCAACTCTTGACACACTTTTTCTTTTGTCTTTTTCACATATTTTCTAATGATTTACTTATATTTCTATATTACTTGTATCTTGGGCTGTGGCTCTGATAAATATGTCGGAGTGAACCGAGTCATTTCCTGGATCTGCTCCTTTATCTGCATCCAGACCAGATTTGACTGGGTTCTCTCCTGGCCCATGCTCCATCCTTCCTTCAAGTTTGTGAAAATCTCTTTTTGCACGATACTGCTAACAAACAAACAAACAAACAAACAAAAAGGCCGAGCTGAAATCATAACCTCTCTGGCTCTCGTAAATATAAACTGGGTGTGCAGATTTATTGTACTGCTCATTTATTGTGATTTACAGCAAAACCACTTCTCTCTAAATCACAACTGAACCATCGATCAGACAGGAAAAAAACTGGCACTGACACCTTTACATGTGGACATTTGATCAGTGTTCACCTGTGTCTTTATTGAAAAGAGGGCATCTGGGATCTGTTGTGGTTGTTCACGTTCTGTTAAACTCTGATTACATGTTGCACTGTTGGGTTTTCCCACTTTACTGCCTTAGTGATAAGACAACAAAAGCAGTAATTACGTGACTGCAGACATGAATTTTTACAAAAGCTTACCAACCATGAAATGAGGCCTAGAGAAACCATCAGCGCTTCCAGCCTAAAACACACCCCAGGCGACATCGGTGTCGCTGATAAAATGCTGATTGATTTGATGGGTGTGGAGAATTAGCCTTTTGGGTGTCTAGACAGAAGGAGAATGTTGTGTCACGTGTGTGAATCCTCTGCCAGGTGCTTTAGTGAGACATATGTGGTTCCTTCACAGGGAAATAAAGCAAAGCAAAGAAGTTCATAGCACACCAGTGGGTCCCTCCCAAAGAAAACTTGTTTTTCAGCCAAGAAAACAAGTTTCTGGAGGGATATCAAAGGGGAACTTTACACTGCAGAGCTGTGTGCTGGTGGAACTGTTGCAGTGCTACATAGGGCATCAGACTGAGTCCCATTGGAGACTGAAGTCTGGATAAATACAGCAGCACTTATGAACAGCAGCAGTACCCAGCTTCCTCTTCTCTCTACTTGATATTTCCTACTCTCTAAAATCTCGCCTCAACTACAGTCACCTCATCCCTCTAAAAATCTATAAGACCATGGAAACCCAACAGTCAGAGAGAGACTCCATCAAGGTGGCACAGTCCACTGAAGGTGCTGCTTTAATAACATGATCAGGGCTGCTCAGTTGCATCGTGGGTAGCACTGTCGCCTCACAGCAAGGAGGTTCTGGGTTCAAATCCACCTGAGGACTTTTCTGTGTGGGGTTTGCATGATCACTGCATTTTCACGCCGTCTTCCTCCCACATATAGGGTTGGGTATCGTTTGGATTTTGAGGGTTTTGATTCCAGTTCCGATTCTGCTTTTCGGTTCTGGTTCTTGGTGATTCTCGATTCCAGTTCTCAGAGGTGCACATTGTACACCATGTAGGCAAAGGTGTTTAGACATGTTAGTGCATCCTCCCTTACACGAAATAAGTTTCCATGGCGGTGTACAGAGGTGGAACCTACGAAGCTGCATGCCACCACCAAGGAAACTGAAACTTAACTTGAGCATGAGTGAAATTTACTTAAGAACTAGTAAGCAGAACTGAAATTAAAATGTCTTAATGGTTCCAATGGAATCGGAGATTTGGCCCAACCCTACTCCCACAGTCCAAAAACATGCAAGAGAGAAATTGCCCATAGGTGTGAACGGTAGTTTATCTCTCTACTGTAAGTGTTGACCCTGTGATGAACTGGAGATCTGTACATGTTGTACCGCGCCTCACTCCCAGTGCCACCTGGGAATAGGTTCCAAACCCCTGAGTCTCTGCACAGGATAAGCAGCTACAGAAAATGGATGGATGTTTGGATCAGGCTACGAATGCAACATCACAACAATTTCACACAAATACTTTACACAATATGTGCAGCAAAGTAAAGCTAAGCTTTAAAAGACAACGTAATTTCAAAGCAGTGTATTATGAAACCTAATCCAATCTAATCGAATCTTGACTAAACAAATTTACATCCTTTCTGCCACAAGTAGGTTATTGTTGAAATCTGTTCAATCAGCTTTTTTAGTCCATTTAAAATCCAGAGTGTGAGGTGTGAGTGTGTGCAATTAAGAGGAATGGGAAATCTGTGAAAGCTGACGGCCCTGAATTATTGATTTGTATGGCTATCAAAGAGCAGCTCGTGTTTGAGCTGCAAGGTGGAGAGGATCAGAGGGCTGTCTCCCTTTTTCTCTGTTGTTAGCACTGCCAGTCACCCTCAGAGCCCACATTCATCTCCATTCAATATGCGATCACTGTTCTATCCTTGTTCACACAGCATATCCCTCAGCTCATTACCCTGCCAGCATCCATACACACAAACACACATGTGATCCACCAGCTCTGGTGCACCGAGGCGTAAAAAAAAAAAGCTCACTTTTCCCTTCATTATTAATTTGCTTATTTATTCATAGCAATAAAACATTGTGATCGGTCTGGAGACTGACGGAGCGCAACCGAATCAAATGAGGATCAACAACTAGGTTTGAAAAAGATCACATCTCGCACAAATTGCCACTTGTTTTGTTCACGCCACCTGAGTAAGCACAGCGGGAGATGACGACCGGCAAAGTGCATGAAGGGATATCTTTCATATGGTGATTTGACTCATTGGCAGCTGAGTATCATGCTGAATGCTACAGGCATGGATAGTGATTATTAAGCATTTCACAGTAAAAGCAGGGCTAATGACATTCATGGGGATAGTTGGACTGAATTCCACTTCATTTACTCATAAAAATAACTCAAAGAGAAATCTATGAGCCGATGATCTTATTATCTTATTATTCGTAACCCTTTCCCGAGACTAAAGGGACCGACCAAGAGGGTTCTCACTCCTGTGAGAACCTTTGATGTAACCAGTCAAATGTCAATTGAATAAAATAGACATGTACGTTATCTGGAGCTTTATTATCTTGAGAATACATTCATGTTTTGTAGCAGTAGATACTCCATATCTGGTATGCAAAATGTGATTCATTTGACAAATGTCTCCATTGGTAAGATGTTCATGTCTAAGAGACAATCCTTCGTCTTTGCCTGAAGGCTGACTGGATACAACACGAAGTCAGCAGTTCTTCATGTCTGATGTTTATTCCTGATTTGCGCTGTGTAACATTTCAACTGCTTAATATTACAAATGTGATCTACACTCATGAGTGTTTCCCAACAGGAATATCACGTGGACCGAAAATAGACATGTTATCTATATGGAAGTTATATGCAGGGACATACAAGGGTAAGTTGTTTTTGGTCACACAAAATAAAAGCAGTTTGAAGTGTCAGACCGTTATTTAGTGGAATCTATCTAATCTAAGTAAGAGAGTATGTATACTGTAAATGAAGAAATATCTTGTATATCTATATCTATCTATTAATATCTATGCATTCAATCCACTTTTGATGAATCCATTGTCCATGTGAGCTCTGCACTACATGGGCTAGTATGGCAAGTATGATAGCTAATGTTACCATTGGACATATCAGCACAAATATTTCAATGGTTTTGTCATTAAAATTAAACATGATGTAAACAAAATCATCACACTTAAGCTGAACCACAATCCTTCTCTAACCTTAATCATGTGGTCGTCATTATTACCACAAACAAAAGCTGCACTCTCTCATGTTGTGTGTCCCCACTCTTAAATTCTTTACCTGCAACTGGTCACACAACATGGTCACCAAGCAGAGATAGTGGCAATGGCCTCCAGACATACATCTGGCCTGAGCTCCACTAAAGCTGCATTCTGTCCAAATCGACGTTGCTGTGAAAACACCAGTCCTCCTATTCATTTTGAAAGTTAGTGGTGCATTTAGGCTGCAGCAGTGAGAGTAACAGGAGACCTGCTGCAAAAAGTTGAAACAGATTAAACTTTTGGAAGAATGCAAATTTTCCCTGAGTTCATTAGTGAATTTGATGGGAACATTTTCTGGGTTTGTGACCTTATTGAACACTTTGTTCTAATGGAGCGACTGAATGACAATGGTGTTATTCCAGTTGGTGCAGCCACTACCGTTAATGCTGCTAGAATATAGAGCAGATCATTGAAGATGAGGAAATCATGGTTGCAGGGGGGCAGTATAAACCATGTTCCATGTAAACGGTGGAACAGAATATCTACTGGTAGAGTTCTGTCTGCACTGCTCAGAGTCGGGACGTATTTACAAGATGATGGACTTAAAGCAGAAATAGACAACAGCAGAGAGTTTCTTTTCTTGTGCTGCCGTCTCTCTTTCGTTGCTTCCAGTATGAGTAAGTCTATGTTATTATCATGCTGCAGCTTTATTAACAGCACCACAATAACAGCAAAAACACTGATCACATGATCCACATCCATCTTCTGGTAAAACACGTGAAACATACGTCACTTCTATCACTTCTGCACGTCGTATTAGATCACAACTCATGTAAACATCAGATCATATTAGATCACAACTCATGTAAACATCAGATCATATTAGATCACAACTCATGTAAACATCAGATCATATTAGATCACAACTCATGTAAACACCAGATCATATTAGATCACAACTCATGTAAACACCAGATCATATTAGATCACAACTCATGTAAACACCAGATCATATTAGATCACAACTCATGTAAACACCAGATCATATTAGATCACAACTCATGTAAACACCAGATCATATTAGATCACAACTCATGTAAACATCAGATCATATTAGATCACAACTCATGTAAACACCAGGTCGTATTAGATCACAACTCATGTAAACAGTTGAGACGAAACCTTCAATTGGAATAAATTCACTCAGAATGAAGAAAAGTGTCCATGTAAAGCCAGCTAATGCCTGATTTGGTCTAAACGCCTGAGTCATACACACACACAGAGTATCATCTTTATCTCTCTCTGCCAACAACCCACACTCACACACTCACACTTGCAAATGAACAGTCGTCTGGTGTTTATCATCTAATTCAATTAAAGCAGTGGAGGCGCAGGGATCAGAGCCCGTGGGACAGCATTTAAAACGGCCACAAAACAAATGAGCTGAGGTTCAGCCGCTGACATTTAATGAGAGTAATGAGGCTGCTTGTCATCGCCGTTCCTCTCCCAGTGACAGAACACCAGCCATTTTCCTCTCTGCTTTCCATCTCTTGCTCAACTTTGTCTCTGAAACTTTATTTTTCTGACATCTTCTCATCGCTCTTTCTTCAGAGAAATCTCATGGTTGCATTTGTTACATTTGTACTGGCAAAATGCTCCATCTGCCTCACCTTCCCTCCCCTGCCACGATGTTTATTCTTCTTTCATCGCGTCGTTCATCATCTCTCAATCCTGGCAGACGAAATGCAATGTGCTCCGTCTGGTTCACAGATCTCAGGCGAAGCCTCCGGAGCCGAGAGTCTAGCATGACTCCCCAGACATGAATCACTGGCACTTATTTATTCTGCTGTTGCAGGATGCAGATTGCACTGACAGGTCCTTTTGAAATATAATGCTGATGGGACTAATAAAGTCGATGGTCTTTAAATCCAAGCATGCATTTTTGTCATCTTAGATTATAAACTGAGCAACAATCACACACAAACATTACAACTCCAAAGACTATGAGAGTTAAAGCACACTTTTCAAGGTGTTAAACTGTAAATATACCCTTTGAAAGGAGACATATAGCTTCAGCTGACTTTGGAAGTCTCTCCATCCACGCACATTTGGGTAACTGAACCATTTAAATCCTGACCACCACAAATCACATCCCCTTGACAATAATGTATCTAAGTTAAGAGTGACTTTCGCTAATGGTCAATGTAAAGATTTAATTCCTTTCAGCTCACCAAGAAGGCCAGGAAAGGTCGAACATATGTTTTTTTCAGCAGCCAATCATTTCTCACCTTCAGCCCATATTTTGCGAGAACTGGCTGGCAGAGCATCATGGGACCTCATTAGCAGCGTTCAGTGGTCGTGATGGTCGCTTGTGGCACGCATACTTAGCATACTGTAACATTCACCATCAAAATAAGACGGGGAAACCAGTCGCTAAGAAAATGTACATTCAGAAGCTCAGAGACGAAAGTGTGTTGCTTAACATATAGACTCACACATGGGGGGGGGGCATCGATGAAGAGGAGTTGGAGGAATGCAGGAGACCATCCGACTCTAATTGGCTCTGGTTTACAACTGCATACATGTAAATATGAGGGACAGTTTATGTTGGGTTGGACTATGCATTTATAACATTAATTTATTCAAATCTGTCCATTCGTTCATATACTTATAGAATTTAGCTCACATTCTACTTTATTTTTTTTGGTTTTGCTTTGTTTAATCTTATACAAGCAAATGGACTATTAGGACCATTCAATGTATTTGAATCTAAAGGTATTTTTTACACTGTCGAACTACCAGAGTAGATGGAAGGCAGAGAGAAACCATAATTCTACAGTACACTGTGTCATGTGTTGTGTTATTATTGCGACAGGTCCAATTTACCAATACGTGAAAGGTTGACATACCAAGCAATGTCTGCTGAGACTAACTTACAAGGGTAAACTAGTTGTGTAGTTTGGAAAATTTGATTAATTATTCTGCAAAATTGGCATCTAATCTAAATGTTTACCCACCAATAACTTCAACTCAGAGGTCTGACAACTCAGCAAACTGGTTTTGTACCCACTTGTAATTCCCAGTGCCTCAAACATAATCCATGAGCGTTATATATGTCTTATGTTTATGAGGAATAGACAAGACAGAATTACAGCAGCAATTACAGCAGCATGCACAAATTATTTGAATGTCTTCAAGAGAATCTAAGTCTAGAATTGGGCAGCAGATTGTGCGATCTTTTCTTCATTCTTTCTAAATTATGATAAGAATTTCCTTAAGACACTTATCATAAGTTTGTGTTGATCATTCAGGAATTATCAGCTTTTTAGATGCATCATCTAAGCGCCTCATCTACCATTGATGGATGCCTTTCTTGTCTCGAAACAGATCGGAGGTTAGGTTAACACAATAAATGGGCAGCCTAAATAAAAAATCCCAAATACAGTAAGTACACAAAGTTTGTCAGAAACATGAGTAAGAGGAGAGGCAGTTAAAAAAGACACACCTCATACCTGCAGCAACAGGAGGCCAGGAAATGCTACAGAGACCCGATATTTAATTTAAATCTGGTCTGACTGGAGTCCTGGTTTGGTCTCGTTTACAAGAAGCCTGAATTTTAGCAGCCTTCAGGAAGCAGTGAGAATGAGTTGCTTTCAATGAAAGAAAAGGCTCAGCAGCCATATTGTGACAAGTTAACTGTGATTCATGTAATGCTTTCTCGTCTATACAGAGAGTGGAGTTGTTGGTGTATAATTGTTTAAATTAATGCTTTATTTGACTGTTTTTTTTTTTTACAATGAAGGACACACACGATCAGGTCAGCGTGAAGGCGACAAAGGAAATGAAATGGCGACAAAAGCACCGTGCTGAAATCAGATAATCAGCCCATCCTGTTCAGCCTGAACCCTGTGGAACGAGCAGGAAGGAGATGGAGAGAGAGGTGCATGGTGAGAGAGAGTTGTAAGGACGGAGCGGAGGGGAGGCAGCAGCTGTGAGAGCCGTGTTGTTGCGGCTGCAGAGCCATCGCCTCGGCTTGTCCCATTGATTTCAGCTCAACAACAAATTGGACCATTTTTTGCACCGTGCGACTGTGGCCCCACTTCCCTTTTTTATTCATTCCACCATTCTGCAGAGCTGCCTGCACCACATGCATTCAGTCTGGCAAACCACTGACACACACTGTCTAGTAAATATCAATGTATCAAACATGGCACAAATACATTTGATTCACTGTTTAGAGGGTGTTCGCTATAAATCTATCCTCGGTGCTCATTTGAGAGGATCTCTGTAGCCATGTGAGGACTATACGGCTCTTTGAGTGGTTTAGCAACATGGTAACATTTAATTTGGGGCTTTTTTTTCTTTTCTTTTTTTTAAAGTTATTTTTGGGGGGGCATTTTATGCCTTTATTGGATAGGACAGCTGAAGAGGTGACAGGAAACGTGGGGGCGAGAGTGGGGGGAAGACATGAGGCAAATGGCCATGGGTCAGAATGCAGTTATAATTTCATTGTAAATTGTCACTTTAACGTACTCAAATTTTTTACTGACAGAGTTTATCTTTATCTGCCCTTACTTTGTACTTTGCTGCTCGTGTACTGAAAAGCTTGCGGTTGCATTTAAGTTTGGTGTGATTTTGTGCGTAAATAGAAACTGATACCTGCGAGCATCATCGGAGTGATCACTGAGGAGAACCCACACATGAGTGGAAGCATGAGACTTTGCTGCTGCACATTCCAAGAGCTTCAGTGTAAGAGAAGTGCTTTTGATTTGAGCTCTTCTCAAGAGTAGAAATTAAAATAATTTCCAACTCTCTGACAAGTCAATCAAGTCTACAGCACTTCAAGTTACTGTATGGTGAATGAATGGTGGCTAACTTCCTAGCTCGCTTCTTAGCGTGTTGGTATATCCACCCTAAGCTAGCTGAATATATTGAAGCCTTGTGTAAAATGTAAATAAAAACAGTATGCAATAATTTGCAAATCATTGAAAGAAAAAAAATAAGACATTTCAAATGTTGAATAAGAAAAAATTAATTGTTTTTGAAAATTATATCCTTAATTAGAATTCGATGCCAGCAACGCATTTCAAAAAGTTGGGATAGGGTCATGTTTACCACTGTGTTGCATCACCTCTTCTTTTAACAACACTCTGTAAGCGTTTGGGAACTGAGGAGAACATTTCCTGTCATTTTGAAAGTGGAATGTTTTCCTATTCTTGCCTGATGTTGATTATTGTTCATTTTTTGTTCAGTAGAAAAACTTTTTTTACATTTGATTCTGTTCAGTCCTCTCCTGCTCTTCAACATCACTTTTACTGTATTTTTATACACTGACTCACTGTTTCTCAGGTTCTGTTGCCTGATAACCGAAAACAGCATAAACAGAGATTTCATTGCGGCTCATAAATCCACAACAACATAACTCAACAACAACATGCGTATTAATACCAGTACATTCTCATACCCATTGGGAAGTCTGCAGTCTTAGAAGCCTGTAGGCATTCAGGGAATGGGTGATAATGAGGAGAAATAAGAACCATCTGCAAGAAAATGAACTGTGGTTTAAGGAGAAGCTGTGAATAACAGTGCAAGTATGTTAGCAGTAAACCGCTCCAGCAAAGGATACCTACTATGAAGTTGTTCCACCTCCCAATGTGATTAAGTTTAGCTAAATCAGTACCAGAACTAGTAAACTGATGTTGATCCTTATCAACAACAGAAACTGATGTGTTGTCTGTTTCCTTAGCATCATACACAACCATGCTTTGTTGCACAGATGCAGCAGTGAAGCCCTGTCTCTTCACATGCACTAAACACATCCAGGCTGTGCACTCAGTGGCTTGACTAACTGGAATTTGAGAAAATGAAAAAAAAAAAGACTATTGAACCATGGTAGCTTTGCAGACTCACAGTCTCGACCACTGATTATAGCACAGGGCAGCATCCTGAAAAGAAATGTCTTTTTTTTTCCCAAGGCAAAAAAATGGCAACAATTTCTGCTACGATGGCTTGTCATATGAAAATGTCACCAAATCAAAATATCATGCATGATTTAAAGAAAACTAAAGTCTTTTCTCTGAAACTTTATACCAAGGTTGTCTTGGTCTTATCTAGAAGGACAGTTAGAATCTATGGATTGGCCATGGTCAGGGAGGAAGTGAGCAACACTGGGTGGGTGGTTTATTTTTAATAAGCATAATTTGAGGCCAATCCATATATTGATACGGCCTCATCCTACCTCAGCATCACTGGTATGAAAATGGAGACTTATTTGCTTTTTCTCTCTCTACATGCAATTATAATAATAATAATAATAAAAAATGTAATTTATGGGCACCTGTCAGGACACTCAAGGTCACCTTAAAGATACAACAATAACAAAACAAATATCAGGACATAAGTAAAACAATATACAATAAAAAGCTAAAAAAGCTATAAAATAGGTACAAGGTCAACAACAGTGATTACAATGAATAGGCAAGTCTAAAAAGGAATCAATATCACAGGTGGTTTGTGGGAGAGAGTTCCAAAGACGAAGGGCTGCAGGGCTAAAAGCTCTGGACCCCGTAGATGATAATCGGGCTGAGGAGGAGGTGAGATTGTAGCAGGGTAGTCACTAGCCGACCTGGCTGGGTAAGCTAGTACGCTGCGGTTAGCAGTCCGTCCAGGTTTCCTTGAGGGACATGGAACAAAGGACCAGAAGGATTGTATTGGTTTTGTGTCATCAAAGTTGAAGTTTCGTCGGGATCCAGGGTAGATATATTCCCTATGAACATGAGTAATATCCAGGTGGAGATGCAGTGAAGCGGGATTACAGTTGGAAAAGTTCCGCTGCTGTATATTGGAATATTGGCATCACCGGATGAAATAAGAAGGATATGATGATCCAGGTGAAAGCAATCCATGTTAGCAGCTTGTTGAACCACATAGTTGTTGAACGAGCGATATCTAGCCGAACGGAGGAGGCAAAGAGCAGCCAGGCACAAAACAGGCAAATTGTCAAACCGACACAACTGGATCTATCGGTTATTATCAAGTAAATCGATCAATGGCAAGTGTCGGCAGAGTGAGCTGTTGTCTTAAGGTTAGAAACAACATTAAACAATCACAGGAAGGAGTGATATATTTATTGTATGGACCTGAGAAAGGAGGACCACTGACCACTGAAAGATGAAGGTGAGTCAGGTTTTGACATCCGCTTCAATGCCAAACATCGTACACGGACACATAAATTCACTAAAATTCTTTTAACATCCACATGGGTGTGTGTATTTGCATGTGTTTGCTTGTCTGGTCCCAATTATGTGTAGTTTTGCTGTTGTCTTGTAGATGATTCCAAGTGAATCACCCTGAAAAATATGCACACACACAGACATGATGGAATAAAAATAATAAGCACTCGTTTCCCCACTTACGGATAGCTGGGAACTAACAAGGGGCATGTGGAGAAAAGACAGACCCACACAGTCATAGATAAACACACATGGATATATACTGAGCAACAGTAGAAACACATTTTTTTAATGTCATGTCATCCAGTTCATATTAAAAATCAAAAGCAAATTATGGTTCCATACAGAAAAATCATTTTTGTGCAAATTATTGGTTTTTGTCTTAGAGTTTACAAGTCAAAAAGTGTGGATGGTGAGACAGAGAACAACAACTACAGTCAGTACCGTGCATGACCACCTCCTGCATTTATGTCATACACAATGTCACATCTCCTTTGCATCTGGACTTATAGGATGACATGACATTCTTCCTGCAGAGCTGTGATAAATTGTTCATGTGTTGCTGGATCAGGATCTCTCTGTCTCACCCAGTGATCCAGAACATCCCACAGATGCTCTATTGGGTTGAGATCTGGTGAATATGCTGGTCAAGGAAGGACAGCGACATTGTTCTGGTCCAGGTAGGCTACTTCTGACAGACATGAGCCACATGTGGTCTGGCATTGTCATGCATGAAGGTGATGCCTGATTGCTGTATCCTGGGAATGACATGTGGACCTAGGACCGTATCTCGGTAAAGGATAGCTGTCAGCGTACCGTGCATGTGGACCAGGTCTGACCACCATCCATTAGCAATGGCCCACATCCCCACATCATGACATCACCACCAAAACGGTCCACTTCCTGGATGTATGCTGCAGGATAGCGTTCCCCATGACGACGATACACATGCCTACGACCATCCGCTCTGTGCAAGTTAAATCTGGACTTATCACTAAATGCGATCTCCATTCACTGTGCAATGAGCCATAACATCTGTAACATCTGTGTTACACATGTCTGCCGAGTTCCGAGTTGGTTGTGGGTACTTAAAAAAGTAATTTCTATGTATCACAGTCAGTAGATTAGGGCTAGTGAAAGGAAAATATTGGGTTTCTACTGTTGCTCAGTATATATAGACAGATGGAGAAAAGGAGAAGATTGAGGCAAGTAAAAAGGAGGAAGTAAAGGGGAGGAAAATGAGGAAAAGACAGAGTAAAGAAAAAAAAGTAGAGAATGAGAGATTGACTGAGGCAAAACAGAGAAAAATGGGGAGAGAAAATGAAGCACACTGCCTGCAGCATTCAGGCCTGTTCTGTGAACCTCTGTGTTAAATAAAATAGTTTTTCTCACTTGTTGAAGCTTGTTAATGCAAAATTCTTGGTGTGAACCAAACCCAACAAATCTGCATTGCAAACATTTTTAACATAGTATGGAACAACCACCGATCCGCTTCATATTGGTGACCCTTTACAGCATTTTCTAGTTTCAACACATGAAAATTTGTGTTTAGGCTCCTCTGACATCTGCTTCCTTTTTTGCTTTTTCAAATCAAAGGGAAACACAACTTTAAAATTAAGATCATTCTAAAGGCGCCGGCTGTTTTCTTGCAGAGGCAACGGCACCAAATGCAGCAGAGTTTGTAGATACAGCTGTCATGAGACTGTTCAGCATGTCTGCTCTGGGCTTTGCGAGGAGACGGCCCTGTCTGGTGAACACAGACACACAAAAAGTGATAGTCTGAGCCAGGCGAGATAAGAGTCTTGCTGTTAAGCATGTGTTTGCTCCTGAGAAAAGATCAGCTATTTTGTTAGCCGCATGAATCACTGCCAGATTTTTCACCATCACTGCGGAGAACGCACCGGTGTGTGTTTGCTTGAAGCTGGATTTACTCTCCAACTTCACAGCGTGTTTCAGTTCTACTTAGAGATCAGGATTTATGGGATTTTATTCAAATTTAAATCCACTACTGAATCCACTTTTTTAATTCAATTCTTTAAGAATCCTTTATTGAACATTATTATGTTCACCTTTCAATATTTGCGAGTAAGTTAAGTCAGGCGTGATTTTGGCAAGGATCTGACGATATGATAGGTCTCACAGTACATGCAGAGCAATATCTTATTTCATATATGTTCTGTCTACTTGTCTCAGTTGATCTTTCAATTGTAAATTTACAATCATTAAGTGGAAGGAAAGCCTGAAAAGTTACTAAAATAACAATGGGGATTACCGGGTGCTCAACTCCAGGTGAATGCCAGGTCAACTGGAGACAAAGAAAACCCTCTGTTTAATTCAGGCACACCAACATTGAGCCAAGGATGTAGTTAAGATGCCTTTATTGATTAGAGCATATCAAAGTAAAGAATCTCACATCACAAAAAGAGGAAAATACCGACCAGTTTCGACTTACAATAGATCTAGAAGAGAATATTAAATAAATTAACTCTGTTTGGGGGCGGCACGGTGGTGTTGTGGTTAGTGCTGTTGCCTTCTTGCACAGCAAGAAGGTCCTGGGTTCGAATCCACATGAGGACCTGGGACTTTTCTGTGTGGAGTTTATATGTTCTCTCCGTGTCTGTGTGGGTTCCTCCGGGTTCTCCGGCTTCCTCCCACCACCAAAAACAATAGAGGTGAATTGGTCACCCTAAATTGACCGTAGGCGTGAATGTGAGTGTGAATGGTTGTTTTTCTTTCTATGTAGCCCTGGGATGAACTGGCGACTTGTGATAGGCTCCAGTCCCCCTAACGACCCTACACAGGATAAGCGGTTATAGGAAATTAATTCTATTTGGACTGCTGTTGCTGTGGCACTTGTCATCCTTGGGAGATGGGAAAGAGAGTGGGTCACATTTTTATGCTATGCTCAGGTTATGCTAAGTATAAAGAATGTATTGAGGCAGGTAGTGACGGTTTGGAAGTGGATGATTGGTGGTGGATGGACGTGTGGTGAGTTCACATCAAACACAATTATTCTTAACTATGATTTTAACTATAACCAGATGATTTTTGCCATAATGACAATCTTTCCCATACTATACCCTACATGTCGTGCCTGAAAAATGTTGATATAAAGTTCATCTTATGAACCAACCAATAATGTCCAACCATATATAGAGACTGTGCTCATGTGTTTTTGATAAAACGTTGCATCATCATGACAATGGTGTTACATCAGCTGTCTCCTTAAATCCCTTCCTTGCAGAAAAGCTCATTTGCACTTAGTTTAGCGACACACATCAAGGTCTTATTGAATCCGACTGCAAGCCGATCTAAATGAATCCAATGTGACAAGCATTACATTTGGCTGCGTGGCATTTTTCAACATGCAGCTGGATAGAACCTAAGATGGAAAGTCAAAATATTGCTCACACAATTTATGAAATGACAGTCACTCTTTGAAAACTACATATAAATCAGATTATAAATGCCACTTTAAGTAGTTAGGGAATAATGTACCTGCCAGGGGACAAGGGATTAAAATTAGCCTCAGCTGTATGTCTGTACTTTACCTCAACACTTATATTTCCCTTTGACGTTTATGCATTTTCTCTACAAGTTCTCAAGATCAGAGAATAATCCTCAGAGAGGGCTGCCAGACTGGCTTTGAGTCGTCAACGGCCACGCACACACACACTGATACAAACACAACATTTTACAGCAGCGATATATATTTTTGTTGACAATGCAAGTGCATTTTTCCTGCTACTCTTTTATTGTTTACTCATTCATCACTCCGTTCTGTCCTTTTCCACAGTAAAACCTCTACTTCAGCAATGACACACACACCAGAAGGGTGACCACAGGGTTACATCACTTGCCCTCCATCGCCTCAGGGATAATTCATCCATCCGTCCATCCATCCATCTTCCTCTTCCTCCTCATTTGTCTATGAACTCTTTCATTCTTCTCGCACACAAACACGATTGTGGTCGGTCAATCTCCAGCGTCTGGCTCACGGGCTTTCATTCGCAGTTAACAAAGAGGAGGAGGAAGGGAGGATAGGGTGACAGGAAGGGAGAGGATGAAAAGAAGATGGAGAAGGGGAGGTGGGGAGGTGGCTAAGAGTGAGAAGGGCAACTGCAATATAAATAGCATCTATTGTGGTATTTATATTACCGATGGTGCTATTGCAGGATATAAGTCACTTATATGTGGAAGAAAAAGAACGATAAAGTGGCTGGGGAGTAAAGAGAGAGGGGACATAACCATAAATAAAGGAAGGAGAAAAGAAGAAACAATCTTAATACAGACGAGTACGACGCAGTATTAGGGCCACAAAGGAGATTTTGAGAATAAAGTCGAAATAATCTGAGAGTGAACTCAAATTAATACAAGAATAAAGTTGTAATTAAGAAAAGTCATAATAACATAAGAATAAAGTTATTTTCTAAAAAAATTTATAAAGTTGTAATTATAAGGACGAAGTCAGAATATTAAGTCTTAATTTTAGGTAACATATAAGAGGGGAAATATTAGAAGAGTGTCGACAGTGTAAACATGAGGACCAAGGAACGTCTTGTCATAGTTTAGGAAAGGTTTCACAAATAATGAAATATTAATCTTATGGCACATCAACAACATATAAGCATTGGGACTTTTAAAAGGCTGTGTAAGAAACTGGGTCTGTTTGGAAAGAATACCCAGAAAGACTTGGGGGAAACGTTCTCTTTGGTGGAGGAGTAGATGGCTGCTAGTGGTCGATTGCAGGGTTATCATTGGCTGCATCAGCGTGCCATTCAAAGAGGGTTTGCAGTTTCACAAGAAGCAGTGAGATTGGTCATCAAAAGTTTGGATCCAGAGGGAGTCGAATGGGATCTGCAGGGACCTAAATGCCTTATGGCATATTGACTCATATGATAAATTAGGAATTAATGTCCGCATTGATGGATTTAACCATAACATAATGTGGATGGAGGCATATACCATAAACAGTGACCCCAAAGTAATCACTGACATCATAAGCACAGTATGTAGGCTGTAATATTCTGACTTTATTCTCATAATGTTACTATTTTATTCTCATATTGTTATACAGTGTATATCTTGTAATATCATTACTTTTTTCCTCATAATATTAAAACTTAATCCTCACAATATTTCAACGTTATATTATTGGAATCTCCAATTTTTCTTTCTGGATGTGACCCTAATATTCCGTCGTAGAGGAGGGGGAAACTGACAGATGAAGAAACAAAAGTAAAGTGGAGATAGGTCAAAGTAGCTATGGAAAGAAATGCAGATGGAGAAACAGTAAAAGACAGGAGCAAAGGGAAAAAAAACACAATGAGAGAAATGATGGATAGAAGAGAAAGCCCCCTTTTGACTACATAGTTTGTTGAACTGATAAGATCCAAGAACTAAACTCATGAACTTAAGCTCATGTAATTATCTGTATAATGTCAGATCCCAGCTGGAAACATTGCACAGGTGTGATTCATTTTTAAATAACTTATTGTGGGGGAGTTTTCTGCTGCTACCAGCTGCTACCACTCGTAGAAGGGTAGGTGACCTTTCTCCTTGGTAGACTTTTTTTCTTCATCATGTGTTCCAATCCAGAGTGGTTCAATAAATATTTTTGCCCCAGCTCAGATGAGGTTGTCAGCGCGGTAAACTCCAAAACTCCCTATAATTCCTGGGTCAAAGAAGAGAACTTGATGCTGGAACAGAGGAAGACAGAAGCTCCTACTATTGCCACATCTATAAAGGGCTCTACAGTATATTGGCCTTACATTGAAAATCCAATTTGGCTGGTGTGTTTTTGTCTGTGTGATAGTTCTGTGAAAGTAGACCCACTGGGAGTAGTCAAAAATCTCATGGAGCTAAACTTGGCTCGCTTTAATCAGTAGGAGACATTATGAAGGGATTAGCAACAGTCTTATTTATTTTTAGACACCCCACAGTCAAACAACTAGGCCAGTTAAAGTGTCTTTTCTCTTTTAAAATGTATTTTTCTCTGGCAGAGGCTGTCTGCACGGCATACAAATGTTCATTTGAGTTATCTTTAATGTCAGATTCATTTATAAATTTCACAACACATTCTGTGACACATAAAAAGCAGACAGACATTGATTCCGTTGTCTTTCCTCCTGTTTTGCCTTCCATCTGTTAACCACTGATGTTTCCTCTGCTCTTATAGTCTGCACTGAAATATTCACCAAGCTCCATTAAACTCCAGACGGCAGCAAACACAAACGGCGCTAGAACTCAAGAGAGAAGCACAGGGCAGCGTTTACTTTTTTCAAAAGCAGCATGACAGATTGTTCAGATGCTGTCTCCCTCTAGGGTGAGCCAGCAGATAACGGTGTGAGTCAGTGGCTCTGGCTTGCTGCCTATTGATCTGAATGGTGGATCCAGGTCAGGCCAATCCATTTAAGTCCAGCCTGTGAAGGCCTGAGAGCAGCAGTGCTGATCCCTGTGGGCCCCCTGCCGAGGCACAGGAGCCCAGCTGGACGGAGCATCTGGGACGTTAGCCGTGATCAATGCTAGGTCAGAGATGATCACAGCTAATGTTATGCTATAATCGGAATGGGCTGTGCCAATATGATTTATAAGATAAGATAAGAGATACTTTATTCATTCCCCAGGGGGAAATTCTTTTGTTACAGCAGCACAGAACACAAATCAATACACTATAGAGTAGAATATAATATAGCAGCAAAGTACAAAGTATGGGGAGGTAAAGGACATACTCTGTCAGTAAAAGATTCTGTGGGTAGATTTAAGTGACAGTTGCAATAAATAGCTGACTAGCTCTATGAAATTATATACAGAGGTAGAAAAATACACAAACAATACGGTGCAGTGCACAGGAGGTGATGGTTGATGGGTTATCACTGTGACAGAGATGTGATGAACAGTTTAATGGCAGTAGGAAGGAATGATTTGAGGTGTCTCTCAGTGGAACAGCAGGGTTTCATCAGTCTATCACTGAATGTGCTTCTGCAGCTGTTTACAGACTGAAACAGAGGATGATAGGGATTGTCCATGATGTCCAGGAGTTTGGACAGTATCCTCCTCTCAGCCACCTCTTTCAGGGACTGATGCTACCTTCTTATGAAGTTTATCAATCAGCAGATGTAACACTGTTTCCCCAGCACACTACAGCATAGAATATAGCACTGGCTACCATTGACTGATAGAAAATATTCAGAATATTGTTAGAAACATTGAAGGACCTGAGCTTCCTAAGAAAGTAAAGTCAGCTCAGGCCCTTCTTGTAGGTGTGATGTGTGTTTATTGTCCAGTCCAGTTTATGGTCCAGGTACAGTCCCAGGTATTTGTAGGACCGTACCATGTCGATGTACATCCCCCGGATTGAGACAGGAGTGAGTGGTGACTTGAACTCAACCACCAGCTCTTTTGTTTTCTCAATGTTCAATGACAGGTGGATATTTTCACACCAGTCTTCAAAAGCTCCAATGACACTCCTATACTCCCCCCTCCTCTCCCCCTCTCACACATCCCGTCATCGGAGTACTTCTGTAGATGGCATGAGTCACGGTTGTATGTGAAGTCGGTGGTGTAAAGTGTAAATAGAAATGGAGCGAGGACAGTACCCTGGGGGGCACCGATGTTACTGACCACCAGGTCTGACACACCACCCTGTAGCCTCACATATTGTGGTCTACCGCTGAGGTAGTCAGTGAACCAGGTCACCAAGGAGCTGTCCACCTGCAGTGTCCTCAGTTTGTCTGTTAGCAGCACAGGTCGTATGTTATTAAAAGCACTTGAGAAGTCAAAGAAAGTCATCCTCACTGTGCTTCCTGACATGTCCAGATGTGAGTAGGATAATGGCATCGTCCACTCCTATGTCGTTCTGATAAGGAAACTGCAGGGGGTCCAAACCAGGTTAGGATGAGAGCACCCCAGTGGGGGAAGGGGTTCACAGCTGTAAGCGTCTTTGATATTTGCATATAATAGATCCAGTGTCCTGTTTTCTCTGGTGCAGCAGTCCACATAATGGGTACCTTTATGGGTACCTACCAACCTTTTCATCAGCGGGGGGGATGTAAACAGCTAGGAGGATCTCGTTGGAGAACTCTCTTGGGAAATAGTAAGGTCGTAAGCTAACTGTTAGCAGCTCAGAGTCTAGGCTACAGATTTGATCTTTAACCATGATGTGTTTTGGGTTACACCCCCGGTTGTTTACGAGCACGGCAAGCCCTACCTACCCTTTCTGCTTCCTCTGCAGGCCATTTGGCAACCCACCTCCACCCCATCTCCTCCTTTTCATGTTATGACTGACTTAATCATGTCTTTGTTGTCACTGATACTTGTTCTGTTCTGAATGGGGATCTCTGAAGGCTGCTCTCCCTGCTTTAGCCTGTCCATGTAGGCACGTGGAAAGGCAGGGAGGTCCCAGAACAGAACCATACCGCCAAATATAAGTTACTACAAGCATTAATAAACTACTACTACTACGTGGTCCTGAATTGTTTTAGTGTCTACTTCATGAATCTCCCTGGACATGCATCATCTTATGCCTCCCTGTTTCAACCAGAAATTCAACATATCAAACGTATTTTCAAAATAAAATCCCAATACAACGCAATTTCCTCTTGACTTTGAGATCTGTTTTCTTTCTCTTCTTGTCATTTCTGGCTTTGTCACAGTTAGATCTCAGTTTGAGGCAGACTGGATTATTGTCTACTATTCTTTGAGTGTTCGTTTGTACCATGAGACAAGCACAGTCTGTGGAGAGAAAGAAAATCTAGCTCCACCATGACCTGCCTCAAACTTCACTAATGCTTCTTTCTGTGTAACTTATATTATCTCTTATTTAAAATCAAATGCTTCCTCAGACTCTGACTGAGCGACCTTAGCCTTTCACCCATCTTCCTGTTGCTTTAAATGAAGTCTGTAGACTCAGAAGAAGAACACTGTTTCCATTAGACTGTGTGGATGGACCAAACATTTGTAGCTTGCCCTCCAGCAAGTATTAGCATGAGCTTCTCTGATCTACTGTCCTCAGGTTCACGGTTGTGATATATGCTCCAGTCTCCTTATCAGCCTGTGTACAGGTCCCAGATCAGTGTCTGGGCAGAGCATAAAGGAAAGACTGCCTCTACGCGATACAGATGACTGAACAGACAGTGGGAGGAAGGAGAGAGACGAAACAACAGAGTTCTCTTTCAAATATAGAACACATGGTTTCCGTGTCAAGTTGTGTTGAAAGGTCACTTTGCATCTCCTTTATTTTTGAACCTACAGATGCCTTACAGCTCAACTCTGCTTGTCTACGACACGAGTGCAGGAACCATACACTATACTATATCGTGCAGGAACCATACACTATACTATATCGTGCAGGAACCATACACTATACTATATCGTGCAGGAACCATACACTATACTATATCGTGCAGGAACCATACACTATACTATATCGTGCAGGAACCATACACTATACTATATCGTGCAGGAACCATACACTATACTATATCGTGCAGGAACCATACACTATACTATATAGTGTAGGAACCATACACTATACTATATAGTGTAGGAACCATACACTATACTATATAGTATAGTGTAGGAACCATACACTATACTATATAGTATAGTTCCCATACACTATACTATATGGTGCAGGAACCATACACTATACTATATAGTATAGTTCCTACACTATACTATATAGTGCAGGAACCATACACTATACTATATAGTGCAGGAACCATACACTATACTATATAGTGTAGGAACCATACACTATACTATATAGTGTAGTTCCCATACACTATACTATATGGTGCAGGAACCATACACTATACTATATGGTGCAGGAACCATACACTATACTATATGGTGCAGGAACCATACACTATACTATATAGTGCAGGAACCATACACTATACTATATAGTGTAGGAACCATACACTATACTATATAGTATAGTTCCCATACACTATACTATATAGTATAGTTCCCATACACTATACTATATAGTGCAGGAACCATACACTATACTATATAGTATAGTTCCCATACACTATACTATATCGTGCAGGAACCATGCACTATACTATATAGTATAGTTCCCATACACTATACTATATAGTGCAGGAACCATACACTATACTATATCGTGCAGGAACCATACACTATACTATATCGTGCAGGAACCATACACTATACTATATCGTGCAGGAACCATACACTATACTATATCGTGCAGGAACCATACACTATACTATATCGTGCAGGAACCATACACTATACTATATAGTGTAGGAACCATACACTATACTATATAGTATAGTTCCCATACACTATACTATATCGTGCAGGAACCATACACTATACTATATAGTGCAGGAACCATACACTATACTATATAGTATAGTTCCCATACACTATACTATATGGTGCAGGAACCATACACTATACTATATAGTGTAGGAACCATACACTATACTATATTGTATAGTTCCTACACTATACTATATAGTGCAGGAACCATACACTATACTATATAGTGCAGGAACCATACACTATACTATATAGTGCAGGAACCATACACTATACTATATCATGCAGGAACCATACACTATACTATATAGTATAGTGTAGGAACCATACACTATACTATATAGTATAGTTCCCATACACTATACTATATGGTGCAGGAACCATACACTATACTATATAGTATAGTTCCTACACTATACTATATAGTGCAGGAACCATACACTATACTATATAGTGCAGGAACCATACACTATACTATATAGTGTAGGAACCATACATTATACTATACAGTGCAGGAACCATACACTATACTATATAGTGTAGGAACCATACATTATACTATACAGTGCAGGAACCATACACTATACTATATAGTGCAGGAACCATACACTATACTATATCGTGCAGGAACCATACACTATACTATATAGTGTAGGAACCATACACTATACTATATAGTATAGTTCCTACACTATACTATATAGTGCAGGAACCATACACTATACTATATAGTGCAGGAACCATACACTATACTATATAGTGTAGGAACCATACATTATACTATACAGTGCAGGAACCATACACTATACTATATAGTGTAGGAACCATACATTATACTATACAGTGCAGGAACCATACACTATACTATATATACAAGACACTGGCTTAACTTTTAATTTCAGGTGATGTATCCAGTGGTGATAATGGTCAATCTGAAATTCCAAAAACCGTGCTTCATCATAACGATATCATCTGAACATAATGTGAGCACATCTGAATATAAGTGCATCTCTCTTTGAATTGCCAATCACTGAGACGCTGACAGTGAAGCTGCAGCATATTTCAGTCTTTTCTCTATAGTTCCTCTTTATGAAACCCTTTTATTCATGCCCGTTTACTCATGTTCTCTGTTCTCTGGGGTTTTGTATTTTTCTTCTTTTCCATCTCAGGGTGACTACAGGCATTTTCAGAACAAGGAGCAGTTTCTTTTTTTAGCACCAGCTGGGTTAAATTTTGAACAGTAGTTGTTTATTCTATTAACTATGGCAGTGAAGTTTCAAAGGTTTCGACAACAGCAAAATATGGCGATGGTCGGAGGAGGTTGTGATAATGTACCTACACATTTGTCATCCCTTGCTTGATTTATAGCTACACTGCCCTCACGCGGAAGGCATACGTACACTAGGCTCCGTCCGTCTTAAATGTAGAGCATAAATGGGCCTTAACCCAATCACTGTAGGGTTTGAAAAAACACCCAAAGAAACGAACACACTGAGACGATTTGATGACTACTTGTTGAGGGTGAGCGGTCTTTGACCTGTCTTGGACCACATATCTATAACTGTATGGTTCATCTGTTTGAAGGATTTAATGTCCAATTGGGACTGGGGCAGTATGTGATAATTTTCTATGAAACATACTTATTTTTGTGCATCCTATTCTAAACCCCTACTTGCAGATCTTGTAAGGTAGCTATTTCCCCATAACTGTAAAGGGTGATTTTAAGATTTTAAGTATTTGCATAATGGCACTAAAAGAGCCAGCTAAGGCAAAGACCGAAACCCCAAACCACTTCATTCAGTCTTTATCTCTACTTCTGACCCTGCTGAAGAAATATTTAAACTCTTCCACCCTGCAGACAAAACACATCACCTGGGATTCATGTATCTCTCTGCCTACACCAGATACGTTGCTGTTGTTCGGGATGTACTTTAGAATACCTCCGGAATGGTGAGTGAATCTCACTGGAACTTATTTCTTCCACGCTCTGTGTCATTCCAGGCCTGTTGTAATGCCTCAGTAAAGGAAAGTGTCCGTCCGTGGGTGGTGCACTACGATAAAAAGCAGATCATCTTCTCTCTGTGGCTGATTGCAATGTTGGGCCGCATCATATAAAGTGGCAAATTTGAATGCTAATGTCCCAGAAACACCTTGGTTTATTGTACTGTGGCGGCTCACATTTTATTATATACTTAAATACATTATAAAAGCATTTTACCAGAGTGGAACCAATTATATAGAGACCAAGTTCTGAATAGGAATGTCCAGTTCAGACACTCGAGAGCCTCTGGTGTCATTTTGAAACTGTTCTCTTGCAAGTCCCGACAAAGTAAATCAGTCCAGCAGACTTCTTGTTGTGGAGATGTTCTTCAAAATCGACTCTTCAGTCTGATGTCAGACAAGAAATTGAGGACACCAGCTCAGCAGGTGGATTGCTCTTCATGCCCTTCAAGGTTGGCAGTACTTGTTCAGGTGATGCCTTGCTGCTCAGAGAATTGCTGAGGTAGACATGTTACGGAAGTGCTATAATCCAAATGTGAGTGGTGTCTTGTGATGTTTTTAGAAATAGTATTGTCATTGGATCAGTTTTGGGTGCGCTGTTATTGGGCCAAGAAACGCCTTCATAGCATACTGGTGATGACTGGATTGGTATAATTAGGTCCAATATCTTGGATGCCTGATGTGATTCTTCAAAAACATATCTGTACCTATTTTCTATGCATCCCACCTTTCTAAATGCATCCAGTTGCATTGCTACATTGAGGCAAAGTCAAGAGAGTTAGGAACTCTCTCTTTCAGGAGATACAAAATACCAAGTCACTCAAGAAAGCATGCACTTATTTCTTAGTGAAACTGTGGACTAGAGATGAAAATGACTTGATCTCTGGTTTGATTTTTCCATGCAGTTCAGTTCATGATTTCGTTTGACCTACTGAAAGGTTGCTGAGCGAGAGAAGGACATCATGAAAGAAGGGAGAGAGAGAGGAGGAGGAGGAGGAGGAGGAGGAGGAGGAGGAGGGAACCATGAGCAAACAGAAAGTAGAGGTACTGCTCAATGGCGTGACATTCCTTTGTGGAGACTGTGACCTTCAATGAATGATGATCCTTATCCTTCAATCCTTATCCAACAATACCAAGCTGTGAGCATGGGAGGCTGCAGCCTTCAGTTTCGGGCAAGTTCACAATTCAGATGACCGAGTTCAAAGTTCAGTTCACAATGATCAAAATTAACTAGTTCACAATCTTTTTTTTTTTTTACAATGAGCTGCTCTGAGCTATTCTTTTTCCTCTTCCCCATCTATCCCCCACTCCCAAACATTACCAGTGCCCCTTTCACTAAATGAATTACTGAACACTACATAGAATCATAGACAGAGATTACTTTTAATCAGGCAAGGCCTCATATATGACCAAACCGTATAAGGGCACGCTAACCATTTAGCAACATATACATGTAGCATACCCACTGAACGGGAAGAAATTTGGCCAAAAGCCCATGAGCACTATTTTTGTACCACAACGAGGTTGAGACCTATTTATGCTCAATGTTAAAAACATAGCCTTTAGGCTCAGCAGCCACCAATCACCTGAAACACAGAACTGAGAGTTTTATACCAACAGATGGAGGAAGTCCTCTTCCACAGTGGACCATGTTTCACCGCCATGTCTCTACAGTAGGCCTAAACAGACAAACCAAACACTGTCTCTGTTGTTCTCTTTTGTGGACATGTAGCAAAGCCAGTGATTGTTGGAAAAACAGCCGTCTGACTTTATTCTATGATGCCTAGCTAAGCTCCGAAAGAAAAGTGACACGAAATAAGCTTTTTGTTCTAAAATCACTTTTAGCACACTTGAACTTTCATTCAGACCGCACACGCAGCACTCAAGGACAAGGAAAAGAACTTGTCCAAACACTTTCCCAGCTCACAGCCCTCTAGAGGTGACTGGTAAAGAAAATTACTGAGCCTTCATTCTCAAAATTTATTTACAACTCCATTGGCGTTGAATTGAGTCAAAGGGTCCTTGGGAGCCTGCAAGGGGTCTTGAACGGATAATGGAGCTCTCAATGAAGCGAAGGGGAGAGAAAAGAGAGGATGACATTGTCTCCGTCTGAAGACTCACCCCTCTCTAATTGCCTCAAGTTCTTATTGATTACCCGAGGCCCCTCACACCTTTTCCGTGTGATCTGTCACTCTGCGTGTAATCCCCTTACAGAGCTTACAGACCCACCCTTTTGCTGCTTTCTGATGTGATTAGCGGTATTGATCAAACACACACTTATGTACGTGTGTGTTTGTATGTGCGTAACGGACGTGATCGCTCATAATTTGGACGCTGATATTTAGTTGGAGGGATCAAAGTGTTTGACGAACAACTCGAGTCCACATGGACCTACAACACACAGCCTACATTCACCACCTTTCACACAAGAAGACACACATGTAGCTGTGATGACGCACACAGACACCTACACACAGCGATTTTAGCAAACAGAAGCTAACCTGAGCTTTCACCTCTCCCCACCTGCCAGCCTGAAGGCGCTTAAACTAGCAGCTTGATCCCTAGCTCGTATGATCAGACATCCTACTGTCACAAAACACCCTCTTACCACCAGTCCATCTCTTCCCCCCTCTCTCTCTCTCTTTCTGTCCCTAGGGGAAATTAAGATAACTCCGTTCCCATGCAATTAAATGATCTCATGCTGTCTAACCCACTACAATTGTGTGTGCGTGTGTGTGTGTGTGTGTGTCTAAAGGATGAGATGGAATATCCTGCACAGAGGATTGGAGCAGTGGGGACTGGAGCAGAGAGTGAGGAAAGTGACTACATCTAATCTCCCTCTATCTTGTCATCGACTAGAAGAGCCCCGGACCCCGGCGATAACACCTGCCAATTAAGACAAGCCGCAACAGTTTGCAATCCAGGTGTGTCTCAGTTTAAGTCCCCAACTGGAGCTCAGCTTGTGAACTGATCACTGGAACATGTGTGGTAGTGGTACAAGGATGTCAAAACGAATTGATCAAAAGTGCGATTTGAAGATGAGCGACATGTAACAGCACTGGACTGTCTAATCGTATACACAGAAGTTTTAAGCCCTTAGATTTGAAGTCTATGTGTGTTTATAGCATCTTTTTGGTGCATTCTACACGTTGCTTTCAGCCCCTTCATTCTCATGACACAGTATCTGTAGTTATTATTCATTTTGGATGAATGACAGCAGCACACGATTTCATCAAAAGCTAATGTGAAAAATAGGAAGTAGTCTCTTATATGAATATTGTATTGTGTTGCCTGTAGCTCTGGTTGGGGGAAGGACCAACTCTTACTCATACCTAAACAACTCCTAAAATGGCATATATGACTGCTAGAGACCATCAGCCTTGACATCCCATTCCAAATTCATAGGCATTCATAAGGACTCGGTCCCCCCTTTGCAGCTATAACAGCTTCCTTTCTGCTAGGAAGGCTTTCTACAAGAATTCGGAGTATGTCTGTGGGAATGTCCGACCATTCATCCAGAAGAGCATTGATGAGGTCAGGCGCTGGTGTGGGGTGAGACGGCCTGGCTCGTAATCTCCGTTCCAGTTCATCCCAAAAGGTGTTCGATGGGGTTGAGGTCAGGGCTCTGTGCAAGGCCAGTCAAGTTCCTCCACACCAAACTCACCAAACCATGTCTTTGTGCATTGGGCCCCAGTCATGCTGGAACAGAAAAGGGCCTTCCCCACACTGGTCCAACAAAGCTGGAACCATAGAATTGTCCAAAATGTCTTGGAATGCTGAAGCATATCATAAATAAACCATTTCTTACTAAATGCTGTTAGTTTGATATACAGGGGTTGTAGATGTGGGTGAAATGACTTGTTTTACACCTATTTTTTCTCCAATTTGTAGTCAAAGTGTCTAATTTTACTAGTTATTTGTCTTTAGCTTCAGCCGATCGCTTTCCCAAACCACATATCTTTAACTTGATGTTTTTCAAACCCATTCCTACCCAGCCAGCTTGTGTAAATATTCATTTAGGCCTCCAGCTCCCTCTTTTCAACAACACACTCCAGTTAATCCCTTTGACTTTCTCTAGAACTGCTTTAGACGAGCACCGCAGTATTCGATTTTTGCTCATTATGCATATCCTCCTACCTTTTTCTTGTTGGTTGGGCAGATGTAGAAGCTGGTCACCACGATGGTTGTTCCCGGCACCAAGTTGAGTTTGGTGTAGGTGGTGCCGTAGTCAGTCGATCTGAATGCAAGCAGACAAAAACCAGAACAAACAGCAGTTAGTCAGTAAACTTTTAAGAGCATTTTTGAGCTCATTTCCTTTTGTCATAGTCTCCTGAGACGCACAATATCAATACCAACAGGCATTAAGGTAATGATTTGGAGAATAGGACCTCTATAAATGCAGCTGCCTGTTCAATGTGTTGATCATTTTCTTGGTTCTATTTCACCAAACTGTTTTTATTCTGCATATTACAGAATATAACAGCAACCCCATAAAAAATATATTGACATAAAGAGATTAAATCTGGAAAAAGCCTGGATATTCTCTCAAACTACCATGAAGGAACCATATGAGCTCTCTGTTCATCATATTGCCACATTGCGGTCGGCGGTCTGAGCCCGTTGACAAATCAGAACTGGCTGGACAACCTGTCATTGCCACGACGATGCAAAGCAGCCTCAGGCTAGCAATAAAGTACTTGCCAATTCCAAATGTGTCAGCTTTAAGAGCAAGCACGGACTGCTGTGTGTGTGTTTGAGATTGATAGTTAAACTGCTGGATTATTTCTCCAGTCCGATTCAGTCACACCCACAGCAGAGTGAAGGTTATTGTTTGTGACACCTTTAGAAAAATGGTTTTCACCTCGGCGATGCTGAGAGGTGCATGGTTTGGATAATTAATGTTTCAAACAGGGCTAGAGACTAATACAGGACATATTATCCTCAACCACATAATACAAGAAGGGGAAAGTAAGGCCGCAAATATTGATTATGATGGATGAAGAAGCTGAATTTAACTGAGAGGTAAACCGAGGTAATAGAATGCTAAATTAACATCTACTGTATTTGCATTCACTTTGTCTAATGTGCAGCTTTTGACAGCTCTCTGGAGCTAATTTGGAAGAAGCAATGGACAGGAAATGAAACACTGCAGCGTTTGAAGGTTCAACAGGAGGGAGCCTGGAAGAAGAGGCGTTGATGAAAGAGAATGATGAGCTAGCACGTCAGCCTGGTTAAGGATGAGAGGATTTACTCCTTTGCGCAGTGGGACATGAACCGCTGACAGTCACACACACAATGAAACACACTCACACACACCTGAAGCCCTGACAAGCCATTCAGCAATCAGCTCCCTCAGAGGGCTCTGATACAGCCGGAGAAAAATGGAGTGGCATCGCAGGAGGGGGGCTATTTCTCTGTGGTGAGCTGGCAAGTGTTTTCATCTTCCTCGCCGGCCTGTTTGTGGCGTTTAACCCAGGATCACTTTGGAGGACATGGACAGATCCATGATGATGGCTGTGTTAGCAGCCAGGGCTCAGCTTATCTCAAAGAACCCACTTGTGAATGGAGGAAAGGCTTGGGGCCTCATTTATAAAGTAGCGTAAACGGGGGTGAAATGTGCGTGAGCATCTTTCACCGCAAACGTTGGTATTTATAGAGAATTTCTATGCAGAAAAAAGGTTCAGATTTCTACGTATACTTTCACCCTGCTGTAGAGCTCAAGGCAAGTTTTTAGAGACGGGAATCAGAGACATCTGATGGTTTTATCACTAAATAAAGTTCAGTCAGAAGTAAAAACATATATAAACATATGTATATATATATTTCATAATGTATAGGCCTGCCTCTGATCGTGGACATAGTCTAGATTTATTTGTTAGAGCCTAAATACATAAATATGTAAATGTAATTTAATGTCTTTATATTGTTTGATGCAGATATGGTTGAATTATTTGAGGATTGTTTATGTTGTTCCATTTTTAATTGAATGTCAGCCTTGTGTATCGGTCAGGATGTGAGACTTTTCCTCTGTGTGTCAAACAGTTTCTGACTGCAGTAAAAACGTTGTTTTTAAAGGCTAAAAAACAACAAATATGGACAGAAGCAGAATATTTGGTGAGATAAAAAAAAACATGTTCTGAATTTTAGGAACCATTCCATCCATCTTTTTTCAGCTGTGTGTTTTTTGGCTTTGACTTTCATGTCTGACATTCTTTTTGACTTCTGCAACAGTGGGTTGTTTGATCCAACCCTGTTCACCATCCACCACATGCTTCTGTCAGACAAACTGCTGGAGACACCGCTGACTTGTCCTTTAACCGTGTTTTATTAACACACTGCACAACAGACTATATTATAGATCTGAATATTTTCTTGCATACATTCTGAGGTCTGCGAGTACAAAATGTTTTAGGATGGAATCTACCAAATTCTAAATAATCTATTAATAATATCCACTGTTTGTTTCCATGGTTTGTATTCTGTTTTATGCAAATGTTCCTTTTTGATAGCTGAGTCTTTAAAGGTGTTCTACGCAGGATTTTTGTAAAAACAAAAAAACAAGCAGAACAAAGTTATCCAAAGAATTCCTTCTTTTGTAGAGATGTAATAAGTTTATTTGTGGTTTAGAATGAAACCACTTCGAAACAATAAAAACATATTTCTCTGCTTCACTGCTTCGTTCTTGCTAACACTGCTCCCTCTCTTCTTTCACTTTCTAACTCACTCAACCACCTCTCTCTCTCTCTCTCTCTCTCTCTCTCTCTCTCTCTCTCTCTCTCTCTCTCTCTCTCTCTCTCTGTGTTAAAAACAGCAACTTACAAATCCCTCTTAATAAAGCTGTGATAATTGTTTTCTTTGGCCATCAACTCTGTACCAGAGCAACTCCATAATGAGCTGAAAACAAAACACCTGATGTGAATGACGTGTAAAAAGACATTGTTGACATTGTTGCCGTATAATGAGCAACAATCCAGAATTCAATCTTGTGAATGTAGAAGCAGAACCACTTGACATCTACATGCTGACTGTTCACACTTCATAAAATATGAGTCTATCCTGTTACCATGGAGGACGCTTCTTTACATCCAACAGGTGTTAAAGATCATGCACAGCAATTATCCTCACATGATGGAAACAACTATAAAGCTCTTGTAAAATGTTCAAACACAGAGAATAGAGAGAGTACTAAGCCTAGCATTGATGTTAGCGAGGCTTGTGTTGCTGCAGGTACAGAGGTGACTGAACATCATGCAAATATGCTATTATGAAAAATGATTCATAAAAAGTGCAGCTGGTATATTTTTGAAAAACCTTGTCTTGCAGCAGTATATATTGGACAAAGGGTTGTCGTTACTGTATGTAAAAAAAAAAATCATGAAAAGCAGAGGGGAGGAGTCACAGAGCAATGGAGAGACATGTCCCACTAATAAGGCTAATTTGGGAAATTGCCATGAGAAGTCAGCGTATATGGCATTAATAATGATGCTGAGTTAATATGAGAGCTCATTTTGCACTTTCAGTCAACCCAACCGTTGGATTAATAGACTGGTAAGAAGCTATCACAAATAATAAAGACTAATTACTATATAACAGAGTGGGGAGCACATGAGACGGGAGATGTCAGAGTACAGGGAGGAGGTAAGGGAAGTGAGGGTTGTGACTGGAATGTAATTTTATTACATTTAATGTAGCCTTAAATCATTGCAAAATGACATATTAGCAGAAAATTGGGCGATGAAGGCACACACAGAAATAAACCATTGACAATAATATTTCATACAATGTGTACAAAATCTCTCACCCACAAATACGATAACACAGAGGCTTAAACAAGCTTCCACAGACGCCACACATTTGGTAGAAAACAACTGAAATGATAGCAGTGGACAAACATAACTAGAATACCGAGGTATACAATAAGAGCAGAATAACAAGAGACAGGAAAGGGGAGACAAAGGTAGACGTGGAAATGTCTGGGAGAGGGGATGTGACAGGGACAGACACTGTGGGGAAAACCGTATTTTCCATGATGCGCTTGAGAAAACAGAGAATGTGGAAGCACTTTAGTGCAGTGACAGGAGCTGGTTCAGATTTAATGTCCTAATATGTCAAGGTTGCTCACAGCAGCTGACGTCTCAGGGAAGACAAATCGAAAGCATCAACGCGACGTTACACGAGTCAGAATACCGAAATACAAAAAGGTAGGGCTGAGAATGTAGAGGACGAGGAGGCAGGTTTGTAAAGGATCTCTGATCGATCGACCTAAAAGATCTTCAACAATGTTTGCTGATGTGTGATGATTGAGACACAACGGCAGAGCTGCATCCTTCAAGGTGTGTCTCTCCCCGCGAGGCATCTGCTGTCAAGAACTAAGCAAATATTGTGACGTAGGTTCATATTTCAGATGTTGCGTTAAAGATGGGCCAGGGGACATTGGTTATATAGAAGCTGGATACCTCTTGACATGCTGAAGGCCGACTGCTGAGGCAGACAAATGCCATCAGGCCCATACCCAGACGGCCAGACGGTTAGGTATGACGAGGCTCGTTAATGATTGTCTTAGAGAGGGAGCCCATCCAGAAAATTGGGGGGTAGTTGGGAAGGAAGCCAGAGTACCCCGACAAGGCGGAGGATTGAGCCGTATCCACCCGTGGAGAATGTGTCAGAGCTTTCGATCATCCAGGCAGCGTGCTGCCCTGCCACAGACGCACAAGGTTGAGAAAATCTGCAATGCATTACAATGCAATCACTCCGCTGACAAGACTGATGAAGCATGAGGGAAATTTGCTTCCTTGCCAGGGTATCACTCACTGGGGTTATTATTAACTGCATCCCAAAAAGACTCATGCCAACTTTTGTCCATAGCAGGTTAAAGCTTAGGCCATGAGCCTATTTTTCTTTTTTGAAAGAGCAGGGGAATTAGCAGGAGATAAGAGCTTTGATTTATCATTGCAAAGGTACTTGCCATGACTAGTATTAAAAATTACTGCTGAGAGATGGCTGCCATTAGCATTAAAGCTGATTTACAGTGGTTAAAAGCAAAGCATCATAAATACCTCCTGACAAATCGAGCTTCCAACAAGTAAGATCATATTTTTACGCTTTAGAACAGCGGGCATGCAGAAATATTTTCATGCAGCAGCTCTGTGATGCTGAGACAATTAAACCATGAGGTATGGTGCTAAAAAAGAAAGGCAGCCGCTCCCATCTGCTTCACACATGAACTGCTCATCAATGCTGACCTCTTCCTGGCTCGCATCTTCTTTTAGCTGCTTGTCTGCAGCTGTTTTTTTGGGGGGTTTCCCAGGCAACTCCTCTGTGCCATCTATCTGTTTATTTTCCCTACTTTTTCTTTTTTTTTTACAGCAGTGCAATGGTTATGGATGATAAAGCTTAGAGAGTCTCAGGTGTACCCTGGACAAAGGCTTTATGGCCATCTGCTCTGGCCTGATTGTGTCAAAGCCCGGCTTTATTGACTGTAGAATGAAATGTGGAATGATATAGTATGTCTTCCAGAGATCTACAAAAGGTTGCCAACAGAGAAGCTTCAGGAGAGATTGAAAAAACAGTGTATTGACCAGACATTTCTGTTGGAAAGTTGACCTTACTGTGACAATGGACTTGACTGTCCTTTCAAGACATTTGAGGCCCAGTTGTGATCTGACTGTGACAGTGAAGAAAGATTTTAACACTCAAGCCATTAGTGTTGATGCCGCCAGAAAATTACATCAGGGCTCCATACCTGAACTCCAAGACAAGAAAAAAAGTACAAGAAAAGTTGGCTCCAGATCAGACCCAGCAGTTTTAGGATGCTGTTCTGTGGAGCCATGAAACTAAACTAACGTTTGGTGCCTATTGATCAGCGGTATGTCTGGAGGAGGAAGAATGAAGCTGATGCTGAAAAGAACACCCTATACCTACAGTGAAGCATGGCGGTGGCTCGGCTAGGCTCTGGGGCTGCTTTGCTTCTGAGTGTACAGGGTAAGATGGATTCCATCAAGTATCAGGAAATCCTAGAAGAAAACGTCTCCATCTGTGAGGAAGATGAAGCTTGGGTGTCAATAATCCCAAGCAGCCCTCCGAGTCCAGCAAAGTTTGGTTTCAGAAGAAGCCCTGGATCATTCTAGAGGCCGTAATAGTCGCCTGACTGGAATCCATAGAGCATAAAGAAGGCAAGAAGGTGGTTGCAGCACGTAAACCCTGGAATATTCCAGAACTGGAGACTTTTGTCCATGAGGAATGGGCTAAGCTTCCTCAGGAACGCTGCCATAAGCTGGTATCAGATATGCATCACATTTGCAGCAGGTCATAGCAACTAAAGGGTCTACAAAGAACTAGAGACGCTGGTCATCAAAGGGTTGAATCATTTTGAGACAGCAGTAGTCAGTAAAAGTAGCATCTCTGTGTTATATTAGAGAAAAACAACACTTGTAATATCTGTTATTTTGAGCTATTTAAACTGTTCTGTGAGTTATTGCAAACAGTTGATAAATTGTATTCTTTTCCAATAAACTTCATATATAATGGGGGTTGAATAATTTTGCTTCCAAATGTATGTTATGGTTAAGAGTTCTGAGCCTGCTCCTGGTCTCCTCACAGCTCAATATGCACAGAAACTTAAGGCCACACAGATTAGACATCTGAAGCATCTAAACTCGCTCCGTTAGTTGTCTGTTCGACAAGATGAAGAAGCGATTTCCATTTCCATGAGCATGAATAGTCGTCCATGGATTGCCCACATCACACATTCTCCCTCTTTTCCTTCTCCCACCCCTCACTTCCTGATTAGCTATCGATCACAATTTGGATTTTGAGTCCAGCCTTTGCAACTGGCCCCACTTTCGGCATTGTCATGTGTAATTCAGCAGAGAGGACTTGGATGATAGTGTCCTGTATTGTTCTGTACTGTAAAGACTAGGAGCAGACACTTGTACAGTCGAAGATGATCTGATCAGAAATGACAGTCACAGAACGCTGTTGCAGCAAGGACTCCATTCTGCAGCAGATTTGCTCGAATACTGAAATCATACTCAAACTCTAATGAGGGTAAATGAGCGTATTTGCATTTGAATCACAATACCTGGTAACACAGGGTGGGAAGATGTGGACTACACTTCCATTTAGCTACGTCACTGATGCCCCAGCAGCAATAGGCAAATTGCATTTTCCAAAAGCCTCCCACACTGGAAGTGGTCTGAGAAGGCCGTGAGCCAAGATACAGTGATTCATGCTCAGAGAGGGCTCTTCACTGCTGTGGATTGTCTGCTGAAGTGCAAAAAACCCACTGGAGCATAGTTATCAGGAGGAGAGAGCTGCTGCCAGTTGAGAAGCTGCTTATGGAAGTCAATTCTTTCTGCATCTATGTTTTTCCTGTTCATACCGAGAACATAATGTCATGCATGAATAAATCGACGGACAGAACAAGAGTGAGACACCGGATTCAAATTCATTCGGTTTCCTTAAGAGGTCATCTTCGTAATTTACCACCTCTCTCTGAGGCTCTGCGGTAAAGTCGCTGGCTTCATCATGTCAGCTCTGATCTCACTTTGTTTGGATCACTTTGACATAAGCCACAGAATAAAAGAGCGATACAAAGACATATGGAGGTTGCTGTGGCCTCCAGGTCTCCGTCAATGGACCAAGTCAGCTTACTTTTGTCACAGCTCAGTCCCTCCAATGTCCTCATGCGTCATATATTTTATGCTCCACGCATTCTTTAAGTTCATCAAATAAATAACGCTAGCTAAATTCCTTCCTTGCAGTATATTGTTGAAACTCTCAAGAGATCTATGTCAGAAAATTAAGTTTCATAAGCCTATAGTTAGCACCCTGCATGCAAATCATCAAAGAAGTTTCTCCTACAAGCAAGAATGGGTATTTTTGCTAGTTAAACCCATAATAAGGACACGCATGTGTCTATATAAAACACTGCATTACCAAGAGAAATAAACCCCACTCCCTGGATCCCACCAGAAAAACTTTACGGCTCTCCCAGTGAGCATAATTAGCCCAAATGAAAACAGAAATTTGCACAGACTAAAAATCCTTACAGAGATTTCAATAATCCTGCACACCTCCAGGTTCCAATCAGAATATTATTGTAATCTCTAACAGGTCTGTGTTATATCCGTAATGCAACACCACATACCTGGCCTCCCTCTGTATAACCTCTATGCTTAATCTATAAGAATCAGTGAACACCGATGGACTAAAAGCTTGTTAAAAGTTTTTTAAAAATTCACAGATCAATTGGGTCCCTAGTAACCAAGACCTTGGGTGGTCCAGAGCCTATCCCTGCTGTCATTGGGGAGAGGTCACCAGTTCATAACAGGGCATGCTTGTGGTCATATACTGACTTATAAACCAACAGCAAACAAACAAAAACAAAGCAGTGATCTCCTGTTAGTCTGTTGTTTCATTGTCTTGTCCGTCCACCAGATCATACCGTACACCGTATGTATGATGATCTATGAATCTATTGTTTAGTGGAGGAAACTTATGTAACTTGAATTAAACTTTCATATTCAGTCCGACTGCAAATAGTCATTTCACACTTACAATAAGAGCAGTCTTTACTTTAATTCCTCTCCACTGCCATCGCTGTCTTCTGTCCAGAAACAGATACATGATCAAGAAATCAGGCCGAAATTTTTTTCTGCGTAACTTTGAACCCATTAAGGAAACCAGCATTCACATATAAGCTGTATGGGCTGTATGACAGCACCGTTGTCCAAGGTAAAGTGTCCTTCAGTGACTATAAAGTTAATCTTCTCTTATCTTATCTAAGAAATTAAAAAATGGGATTACTCTTGTAGAAACTGACAATTAAGTGCATTTGCGCCCACAGAGAGAGCATTGTGAGCAATTTATAGTTTTTATAGTAGGGTTGAGCTTTGGAGCAAGTCCACTAAGCAGTTCCACTCATCTTTCTCCCTCCCTTCTCCTCAGTGAGATTAAACACTTTCCACGAGCTTCTCCTCCATCTCCCCACTCTAATGTGGTTAAGTTCCAACTCACACTTGTGCTGCTGGCTCGACTCGACTCTGGAGAGACTCCAAAACGCACCATAAAACCACCACCCCCCCACCACCCCACCTCCTCCAACCCACGCCTTTGTTGTAACACCCACGTTTTGCCCTCCATGCACCCATGTCCCAGCGGAATAGAGGGAGGATGGGCAGTAAATGGGGACATTTATCTAGATGACATCCCCATCGGCGCCCGCAGGGACATGCACTCTGAACACCACACTCTCTCATCCTTCATACGGGACATTTCTGCGTTTGTTTACTTAGATCTTGTGTGCTATGTGTAAAGTGAAGAAGAGTGAGCAGATGATAAGGAGCAAATCCTCCAACTGAACTTGGCTGGGAATCCTTAAATTGACAATGTTGTTCAGAGAGCAGAGAGTCTAGAAATGATCCCTCTCCACACTTTGTTTTCCATAACCACGCTGAGCTGCAGCGGCAGAATAAGATGAAGTACAAAGACTAAAGAATGCTCACCAGCTTAATTGCTTTTAGTGAAAATGTTTCTTTCTTTCCTTGGGCTTTTGGAAAATCCTCATCACTTTCAGCTCTAAAGGCCTATTACTGACCTCATCTATTTAATTAAAGACAGACAAAATGCTCACAAGATCAGACTTTACTCTTTTTGCATAGAAGGTTTGAAAGCTAGAATAAAAACTGCAAATAAGATCCTGGTGGTTGATGTAAAACTGATATATAAAAAGACTGCAATAAGAAATGCTTCAAAAACATAAAACAATGGTGTTGATGAGATTTATTCATTAGTTATCTGCAATCACATTTAGCTTTAGCCAGGTTTCACATAAGCCTATATTTCGAGAGTGCGCTTATTTATTAGAAAGTGCTATAATATTCAGAAAGAAAATATTTACAGTAAGATTTTGCAGAGAGTCAGGGGATGTAGAGGAAGAGAGCTATAGATTCGGAGTCTTACCATTTGAATGGGTATCTATCAAGAGTGGGTAAAGACAGGTTTCATTTGTAAAGCAATATTTGGACGAATAAGGACAATGAACTTGATGTTACTATAAGAGATCAATATACAGTAGCTAAAGGCATTTTTATTAGACTTGTAAGTGTTTTATTTGTGTTGTTTGAGCTTCATTGTCTAAACTCAGGAAGAAAAGAGCAGTAACTTAACCAAGGATAAGCCTTTTGGATTCATACATTACAGGCAACACCCAGGTCTGAATGAGGATCTACATTTTGCTGCTTTTCTGTAAACATCTTTGTAATCCCATCTTTTGTAACAAATTATCATTATTTGTATTCTAAGTTTTTGTGAATGGTTTTATTTCGACCAGGACAATGCTATCTGCTGCTACACCCTCGAGGCCACGCCCCCATGTGCAGGTGTAAGATTCTCATTGGTTTACACCACCATAAAAGGTCCTTTGTTTGCATGAGTTGTGTTTGACTCCCTGATGAAGTCCTGATGCTGAAACGTGTAGGAGTTTTGTATTCTAAGGTCTAAGGTCTTTTTAGCTCAGTCGGTAGAGGGTGCAGCCCATACATTGATGCTAGGCCCCTAGCAGCCGGTGCATGGGAATCCCAGACTCTCTCTCTCCCGCATTTCCTGCCATCTTTTCAGCTGTCCCTGTCAATTAAAGGCTAAACTCCCCCAAAAAATAGCTAAAAAAAAAGAGTGCCTTGGAGTTTCTTTAACATTTTCATGTCTACTGTGTCCCTTTCTAAACAACATCTCCATTAAGCTCATTTTGATTCCAGGAGGCACTTCTATCCTTGCATTATTATTTTACTTATTATTTATTTTGTCAAGCTGTTAAATTTAAAACATAAAAAGATTATAACAATGTGCCATATGTTGCTTTTTGGTTATTCATAGTTACATCTTGTTATGTTGTTATATTGATTGTGTCAGTTTACAGTGTTTATTCCACTGCTTTGTGCCAAACCAATCTGTGTTTTTATTAACCATTAAAACAGCATGACTCCAGACATAATGATTCCAGTTGGTGGCTGAGGTATTTCAACTATGACAGTGTTGGACTGATTGTCATGTAATTTGGTGCAGACACTCATGTTACCATCAGGGTGAATTGCAATAACTTTGACCTTACTCAAGTTCTGCATTGTATTATCTAGTACAAAAGGACAAAATAATGCTCCTTAAGCACAAATGTCAACCATTTGCTGGTTCAAGTGTCACAAAAATGAGGAAAACTTTAATCCAAATTGCTGCGGCTTTACGAAAACAGAATAAAATGGTGTGTTTTAAGGTGGTTCAAGAACATGTTAAAGGTGGAAGTTCAAACTCGATTCACTAGAACATGGATCAATAATACTCCTTACTAAAGAATGGCTTAATTAAAGGAAGCGGTGTGAATCTTTTTTTTTTTTTCATCAGCTGATCTCCCCTCAAGGGCCCCGTCTTCAAATAGAAACAGGATATTCCTTCATGCTATCTGTGGCTTTTCTGCTGGGAACACTCTCCTACTGCCGTGGGGTATCTCACAGTGTAGTCCACATAAAGGCCAACACACAGCCTCAACACTGGGCCTTGCTTTGTGGAAGAACTCAGTCACATTTCTGTTGAATGTTTATCTATTCATTCATTAATCTGATAAAAAATAAAGTATTTGTGGGTATTTAGTATAATACTATCTTTGTGTCTCGTGTGTTTTCGCCACTCTTGGTCTGGATGTTCCACTTCCCTTTTTTTAATCAGTGCATATGCCTTTGACCCCGAAAGAAGCCTGAAAGGATTGTCAAACGCCCACACGTGCCTGGGTGTCAGGGGTGAAGCCTTACGGGAGGGGCTCCGATGTCAACGTCAGGCAAACCGAAGACAAACCAATTTGTCACACTAACTGACTCTGACAAGACCCCCAGACTAATCAGCCACTACTGATTGGTGTCAGTCTGTCTGTCGATAGGTTTGGAGTTACGGACGGGGTAAATTCAGGTAGTACTAGTACTAAATTCATGGTAGATGAAAGTAAAAGTCTATCTGTAGAGAAATAGTATAGCTTTAAGTTGTAACTAGCTGGTGTCCACATAGAGTGACATGGATCTGTTAGAAAAGTGTATTATGGTTAAGCCTGATAACAAATTAGGTGCAGCAATGTTTTACTGGTTTTAGGAAATGTACTGGTGCAACAGCAAGTCTGGAAAAACTCCCTTTGTCATATAAAGCTTCAAACTTAAAACGGCTCTCTATTGTGAGAAATAAAATACAACACATCATCATAACAGTCACTTTGTTGTCATATTATGAGTTTATTGCTCCTGAACACACCATAGGACCTGGGAAATGAGGCCATCAGTGGAGTGAACTGACTGTATTTTCTTAGTTTAGCCTGCACACACTGAAATGACAGTACTCATTTGTGGTTTTACATGCAGGAGCTACTTATTGGCCAATGCAGCCGGGACACGGTGACTGGATGTCCTGTCTGTCATGTCGGGTTATACAGACCTCTACCACCGGTGTGTTCACTGACAAAAACCTGCACTATAGCAGGAGGAGCTGCAAACATTTGGGGGTAAATTAAATATAGCTCCGAAATACTGCCCATTTTTCATGTGTGCTCATGTGCAGGTTGCACAAATATGTCAGAAAAGTTGGTTTTAGGGGTGGTAAAGGGTGGTTTAGGGGGCATGATGTTTTCTCTGCTGCCACAAGAACTGCTTCCTCCCGTCTACTACTGGCCTCATCAACAAGGCATAGACACCCATGCCCCTGTCCTGCCCCCCATAACCACCACACGTTAAAATAACGTATACTCCCAGGACTCATGTGTTACATTAATGCACTCTCTATTGGACCATCCTCCTCCACACTGTACATACAGTATATTGCCCATGCCTCGACTGCAACTTTGCACATTACATGACATTTTTTGCACATGCTCCTTGCACATCCTCACATTATTTTAAAACAGACTGTTTCACTGTTCTGTATAATGCAGATGTTTCTTGTGTATTGAAGATCCTTTTCTACACTTAGATTTATGCTAACCTTTGCACCAGAACACCAAATCAAATTCCTTGTATGTGCACACATACTTGGCAATAAAACTGTTTTTCAGATTCTGATTCTGCTTTTAGCCCCGAGACCAAGTCATGAACACACTCCGCCTTGTGAGTTATAAAGCGGCATCGGTTTAATCTGAGCTATGATAAACTTACATTCGTCACCATGAAGCCCTGGTCAGACCAATCTAAGGGAGACTGTGTGACAAAAAAACGCCTGAGTGGATTTAGTTGAAAAGCTCATAATAAAAACAGATAATTACATATTATAAGTTGACTTTCTTATTGGACTGGATGAACTTCAGTTTGAATCCTGTAAAAGAAAATACATAGGAAACACACACACACACACACACACACACACACACACACACACACACACACACACACACACACACACACACACACACACACACACACACACACACACACACACACAGAGAGAGGCAGACAGTGGTTTCGGTGCATGCTCTGGTAACACAGACAGAAGCAAACATATTCCCAGTGGGCCAGGGGCCACACATCGCAGTGCCTTCACATCTCCTAATTATCTGTCACACACACTCCCACAGACACACCCAGAGCTGGGTTTAGCTGTTCAACTGGAAGTTCAAAACCAGCTACACTCCACATATCTGCTGTAAGGCACCATATTTATCAAGCAACGCTGCACCGTTCCTGGAGTGACTGTGGTTTGCTTAGATTCATCTCAAGTTTCAACTCCAACCATGAGATAAAAACAAAAAACACTCCCCGAGGCTGTAAAAGCTAACACGCATCAAAGAAAAGGACATCTTCCTTTTTAATAAATAAAATGCAATAGAGAAGGCTCTTAAATACTTAAATGCTGCACTGTAATGAATTTGTTAACAGGCCTATAAAGTAATCCTGACTGAAGGGGCGATCTTTATTGTGGCTGCCTTCAGCAGCAGCGGATTGTGTGAAATCCATTAACCATTACTATGAATATCTCTACTGAGCATGAAGGAAGGGGAGACATCATTAAAATGATGCAGAGAGGATTTGACCAAAAGCTAACAGGGGTGCTGGTGGTGGCAGGAGCCTCACAGCAGAAGAAAGGCTTTTCATATGTGTGTGGAAGAGGAAGTCACTGTGGCACAGTGACACTGGCGAGGCCGGTCTTATCCACATGCCATCTTATGTGGGAAGTAAAAAAAAAGTATATCATTTACTTTAGTTTGACACGCAAGGCTCTAATGCAAGACTTTCTTTATTCTCTTCATGGTCACATTGATTTTTATTTTTACTTAAAAAAAGAGAAGCCCAACCATAAAAAATGTTAAGGTCATGTTAAGAAGAAACTAACACTGACAGTCGGTAGGAGGCTGGATGAGATCCACAGCGTTGGTTGTCAAAGTCTGACATTTTGTCTGCCCAACAATCCACCCCGATCTCCTCCCTGTTGTGTCCCTTTTCAGGGACACACACAATTATCACTAGAGTGACACTGAATGGAGCACATACCTCCACCAAGACCGAACAACCCTACTTTTTTAGGGGGGGTTGGTTAAAGTTGGTTCAGTAGAGGTTGCATAATAAGGGAAAATGTCGAAAAATGTCCCATCTAGCAATGTGAAAATAAAAGTTTAATGGAAATCTGTCCGATAGTTTTTCTAAATCCTGCTAACCAACAGACAAACAAACAAAACAAACATGAAAACATAACCTTTATGGAGATGATTATTGAAAGTCTCTCGTCAACAAAACAAAACAAAATTAAGACTACTGTTGCTTCAATATTGATAATAGATTTACTGCTAACGTAATGCGATAAATTACTCTGTTTATTATTGCTTCCAGTTACGTCTGATACTTTAAAGGCAGATTAATAATAATCAGGACATTTAATACCATTCTAGTTCAAACATTTGAACAAATGATGTAATTTTTCTGGAGGGGAAAGTCACTTCAGTTTCCTGTATTGTGGTTAGAGTAGGGAACAGGCTGACTGAGGGAGGACTGACTGAGGAAGGACAACAGTATCCCACATGGATGCTTTTAATTAGCAAAAACATTTCCATGGAAATGATCTGGTGAATCATTATTGTGAGTTTGCCAAACCCACTGATAAACCAACTCATTTGTGATATTATTTATTAATTTGTACTATTATTATATTATCATCTAAGTTCCTATTTTATAATATTATTCTAATTTCCTCTCGACGACCCAAGATAAACGTTAGGGGTCAGAAGTTCATTAAGGAAAATAAAAAAAACACACATTAGTAATGGGATAAAAAAACTAAGATTTTTTTTTCATTTGTTGGTTAATTAATTCGAGTCAACACACAGACAACCACTGATTTAGTTAAACTAATATCTATACACACTCTACACTCTCTCTATATATACACACTCCTTCATTTTCTAAGTCGTCCAAACCAGTTCACCCAGTCTGATCTCTGTATGCATAATCTACACAGCAGCGACAGTGCTAATCACTGAAGCACTGTGCCACCCAGAGAAAAACGTAGGGAGGCAAATATTCACGTGATGTAAAAGCGCTAACTGCTTAGCTTTTCTTCATTGAGCACATATTAGCCACGTCTTAGTTCCTCTCACTTAGGATATGAGTGCAAGATGGACGAGAGGTTGGTGGCTGTAGCGTCAGCATCACCTCTGAATCTATCATGTCCCAATAGAAGTGTGTGCATGTATTGTCTTCTTGGTATTATTATTATTATTCTGCCCATCGTCCTTTGGGTAGGTGGGTGTTAGGTCGAACTATGGTTTGTGCTCTGTTTGTGTCCTGAATGTATGAAGAGGTGCAGGTGTGTCTGTTTTATGAGACTTCATCTGAATTCACACAAAATGCATCGATGTGGCGCCTTAGTGCAGGGTTATGCAGAGGTGTGGTGGTGTGTATATATGTGCTTTTATTCTTCTGAGTCACATGCTCTCCCTCATTCAGTGTCTGGCTCTCTCGCCCACTTCTGCTCCCTGGAGACGAGGAGGAGCAACGAAATGCTACTCATTGAAGGGGAACATTAATTTGTGCATCTGCCCCATGATTCAAATCCACTCCAAGGTTTAATGGATTATTTTTGTTTTGCCCTGAACATCACCTCTCCACCAAGTTTCATGAAAATCCAGCCTGTAGTTTTTCTGTTATCCTGCTGCCAGATAAACAGAACAAAAGAAACATGACCTCCGCTGACAACGTTTCACATGTGCTCTAATTAATTTTTGCATTAACTCCTGAGTGCAGAATGTGTGAAATGTATCTTTTATCCACATGAGAATGAAAATGTTTGCTCTCCTTCTCCCAGATTGAGGAAGGAGGAAGGCTTTCTTTCCCCTCCATACACTAGTTAATGCTTATCATGGAGCTGTCCGTGGTGCTGAGACTTTCCACCTCTGCCTGTGTTTGGACTCGACATCCCACTGACTCCACCTCGGCATCAATTACACAGAATTACACTTCCTTTACGCTGTTTTATCACCTTGCTTGCTAATTGTTGTGGGAAACGCTCACAGACAACACACTTGCATTTAAAAGTACCCATGTTCGCTCGTCCTTGGCTGAATGTGCTGCCGCCGTTCGCCGGCTGTGAACGTAGGTGGTCATCTCATTTGTGTAATTGCTTTTAAAAGCCCGCTTGCCTCCTCATTGGATGAATAGAGATATACTGCCCAAATTTGCCGAGAGCGTGCGGAACGCTGTGCGAAGTAATAAGATAAAAGAGTTGTTGGCGCAATGTCAAAAGTGAAATCACCTGATGGGAGAATCCCTCCTGAGAGATGAGCAGAGAGACAAATCACACAGCAACACGGAGAGGCTAAACAGTGCAACCTCATGTCAAACTATATATAATATATACCTATATATAAGACTGGGTAAAAAGACACAGAGAAGCCTAAAGCCTAAAGCACCTAAAGCACCTAAAGCAGAGTGTGAGATAGAGACAGTATAAGAAGGTTGATGAGGTAAGACTTGACAGGGATGTTCAATAAATTACATACCTGAATAAAGAAGTCACATAATTCAGTGGCTTCTTGAGGAATAGACACACAAAGGGAGTGTGACACTTTTGCACTTTAGCGGCAGCTGACAGTGTGACAATAACCTTGAAACTGAAGCAGCTAAATGGAACTTGGCCATTCATCATTTGATGATTTAAAAGGCCTTTTAAACATCTGACCATAGATTATCTAACATTAGATGATGGATTTGAAGAGCAAACCTACTGTACTTCATCTTCATGTATATGACCATGTTCCGTTTAAAGAGCACCAGGCTTTCAATATGTTTTTCTTTCAAAGCTGTTTTAACAGTTTCACAGAAAAAGGGTCTGCTTGCAAGCTATCATTAGTCAAGATTATCAGTTGCTGCTCTCATCCCTCTTGTTCATAGACACCTTCTTAGGGCTGTGGTGCACCAGGCTGATGTTCCGCCAATGGCAAATGTTGAGACATTGGTGACCCTAGTCTTCGAGGTGTGTCTCACGCCCTTGGCCATATAGTCGGCCTTCGTCCCATTGAATCAGTGAGTCGGTGAGAGAAATCGTCCTGGTTGGATGTTCGGCTTGGAGCGAATCAGTGCACAAGAGGAAAAAATGGAAATGAGGAAAGCCAGCACAGGTCTACAGTCAGGAGGCTCCTCTCATTTTTCATCCATCATCCCAAGACACAAATATGTACACAATGCCATCTGGAATAAAGCAAGTGAAGACCAACTGAAACCATCAAAGTAGTGAGCAAGAATTGTGTTAAAATGGTAGGCGAACAATGATTTGTATATCCTCAGCCCTGGTTCTCCTACTGCCACCTGCTGGTAAGGAGAAATATTTCCTCTCATGCAGGCATAGAACGCATTTCCTAGTTGGACATTTTTCAGTATCGTCTTTGTGGTGTGTTCAAGTGTAACTTTTTGACCCCTTCACAGGTGACGTCAGGTGACGCCAGAATCGACTTTTGTCATCACTAATTCTCTCATGTCTGTTTGAGCTTCAGAGCAGCTGCACTGCAAACGAACAGCATCAAAATCCATCGTTCCATTTCCAAGTAAAACTTCATTAAAGTTCATCTCTGCGGAGCTAATTTACACATTGATTAGTTACATATGTCAAAAACTCCATGAATAAAATCCGCTACAAAAATGTGCGCTTTCTAAAACACAATTTAAGATTTGTTTTCCAACAGTCCAACCAGAGGGAAAGGTGTAGACCTGAATAACACAAAACAAACCCTCTTCTCTTCGTCGAGGCCATTGAGCCATCCTGTTCCTGTCCTATAGATAATATTGATGAACCTGAACCTAACTGGGCACACAGAGATGTTTGACTTTTAATTAAAGTCTTCTTCACAATAAACTCTACAGTGTGGGAGTACTGTAATAATGAAACATGTTGCCAATTTTAATGTTCCTTTTATCAGATTGAGTAGGTGAGTAAGTGGCTTTTCTTCAGAAATCAAGGTCTTTTTAGGACAAGGTCTCTCTTGGTATTTCCCCAGGCATTGTTTCTGCTGAGTTGTTTGAAAGGAACCTTAAGAGTCATATTCAATAAACCTGCTTTTTTTTTTTTAGCCTCAGCTAAACTTGAGTAGTTTGACTCCTATGTAGGGCTGTGGATATAGCATTTTACAGTGTCTTTCAAGACAATTGGGAAAGGAGAGATGACAATACCCATAACTCGTACTATGCTGATGATTATCAAAGGCCTCATTCTGTTACGCTCTAATATATGTGTCTTTAGTCAGAATAGTCTATTAAACATGACACACGTGTGTGTTAGCACCTGTTCTTAAATCAGGGCTTGACACAACAATCATCCCCACAGCAATCCAAAACCAAAAATGGCACCGTCAACCCACTCAGTCTGCCACAAACACATGACTGACTGCTCCCAGTGCAGAGGACAGCAACTAAACCAATTAATACAGCTTTGTGTCTCCAGGGAACATACGGTCGAGGCAACCTGTGAATCCATGGCCTGTGTGTGTGTGTGTGTGTGTGTGTGTGTGTGTGTGTGTGTGTGTGTGTGTGTGTGTGTGTGTGTGTGTGTGTGTGTGTGTGTGTGTGTGTGTGTGTGTGTGTGTGTGAGAGACCATGTCAGGAGACAGATCCCAGCAGGAGTGAACAGATGTACTTGTCTGTGTAGTAGAAGGCTAGTGAAGGTTTCCAGACACAGCCACAAAGATCCACTCACTACTGTGTGTCCACTGGGCTACTACTTGCAAAAGGAATGCATCATTCATTTGATCAGTAGTTTACTTTTATAGGCATGACCCCAGATCACTATGAAGTTAAAGAGGTCAGTGGCATTGTTGCACTTTATCAGTTTTGTGCGTCATTTAATGAATGGCATTCACACCTCACCACATTCACCATGTTCAGCCTTCATTTCCTGCTATTACAGTCTGGGGCTGTCAATCGAGCTGCTCTTCAGCTGGTCACGTGTAACCAGCGACACACCTTCATTGTTGGCCAATCATCTGGCTGCTGTCTTTTTAAATAAGACTCTCTCTCTGTTCCTCTAGTTCATTAATGCTGCTGTTTTGCATTCCATCCACCTCCCAATCACTGTCCAGTATTCACCGATTAAGTAACTTACTCAATCATCCGGTTCAACAGAGTCATCAGCCACCACCACCAGTGTTCAGACTCTAAAGGGAGGGTATACATCTTGCTGCTGCTCAGGATAGATCCCCTTCAATTTTAATCTCACTGACAGACTACTTATGACATATCATCTGATGTAAAACATCATCTTCACCTCATCCAATAGTCTCTCTCACCTACTATAACACTCAATGCCGCTGTGTCGTGTTCGATCAGCAGCCTTTCAGAATTAGGAAGTGTTGTCAAAAGTCAAAATGTTAATGTCTGTGGTGTTGCTGTGAGTGCAGCTTCAGTAAAGCAGGAGCGGGGTTTCAGTGATCGCTTTTAATTACGGTTCTCTGATTACAGTATTCACTCCTTCCTGACAACCTGCAAACGTAATTGTTTAATTAGCTACGACTCTCAGAAGATCCAAAGGGATTTGACCTAATTTATAATCTGAGCCCATTACAGCAATATAAAGGTGCACAGTGCTCAAAGCACAAAGCTCTTGGTAATTGTTAAAAGGAAATCAAAATACAAATGGGGGAATGATTCTGGAGAAAGATGGGCCAGTCTGAGCCACAATAACAATGACAGTCCAAAATGTCAGTATTTGGCAACCTGGGAGTGAGAATTCCTCTAGAATCACTCACCTCACATTTGACCTGTGGTAGGGGATGGAATGTAAATTGTGGTTTCTGGTTGAAATGCAGAATGGTTCAATTATGGTATGGGTTAGGCAACTAAATGAGGTTGGGTAGGTAAAAACTGTGTTTACAGCTGTAATGCATTCACATGGTGTTGGAGGAATCGGAAAAATGTGTTCCAGACTGGGAAAATTCTATTGAACACCAACTCACAAATTCTTAAAGGACTTGCAAACAATGACATTGTGATGTATTAAATATCTTTTTTTGCTTACATGTAAATTGTAATATAATAGCAGGTTGTGACCGTGAGGTTGTTTCCACTTGGAGGGATGTAGAGTAAGATACTATACTTAGATATAGATATATACTAAGATACTATGTACAGTAAGACAGATAAGTTGTTTTGTGAGCATTAACCCTGATATTTTACAGCAGCAACAAGTCTGCAACAAAATCACTTTGTAATATAGAACTTCAAACAGCTATCAACATCCTGTTTAAAGTATGTCATATTTCTTTGCAGTGTCCATGTTCTTCACACATTAAGGCTAAAAACCATATGAACACACCAGAGTCAGATGAATGACTATCTGATGGGACTATCTGATGGGACTATCTGAGGAGCATGTGAATGCATGCACTATTAATAAAAAGTCCAGGTCAATGATGTAATGAAAACTCCAGTCTCTTCCACCTGATCTCCACACCCTGACTACAGCCTGCATTTGTACAGGCATCAGACAGACAAAATAATGTGCAAGATTATCCAATCTCAAACCCGGTGTAGTATAAACTGCAAGCCATCTCTTTTGGACGGCAAGAGGTTTGCTGTGCACTGCTACCAAAAACATGCACTGAAGCATTTCTCCACCTATTGTACAGCGGTTCACACATCTGACAGCTCACACCCATGCTGTCTTTATTTGCCTCTGATGGAAGGGTTTTGGCTTCAGTGCCAAAGCTGGGGGCTGTACTGACAGTCTGTCCCTGAACTCGGCCTCACACAGCTCCCTGTAGACTGTCCTCTAGAGTTCAAAGATAACTCAAGCAGACCCTGATCTCAGCTCACCCACAGCTACTCGGGCGTACCAAACACACACATACTAAATGGCTTGAATGATTCAAGACTTGACCTACAGATGTATACTTGCTTGTATCACCTGAGCATGCGTTTATACTTATTATTAATTCAATATTTCCCTTGTTGTTGTAGCTTTGTTAAGCACACTATACAAGGATAGAGAGACATGAGCACACATACTGTAGATACTCTCTGTTTCTGTCTGAGTGCCCTCTCCATCATTCTGCCTCTCTTAGTTAAGGATTAAAAGGCTTTTTGTAAAAAAATAAATAAATAAAAAAAAGTCTTTCACAGCACAGCTAGCAGAGAGCACCCATGAGACAGGCTGGATGGGTCTGGGCTGAGTGCGAGGTGAGAGGGCCATGGGCCGTCATGTTCAGTGTGTCTGATTGGATTAGCCTCTGGGTGGAAGCGTGTTGGAGGTGGGGTCACTAAAAGGTGAATGCTTCCGGCTCTGAGGACGATGCAGCAAGGCAGGGTAGGCAGGAGGGCTTAGGTGGTGGGTAACAAGTTTGGAGAGTGGTTTAGTGAATTACATGAGCATATGTATGTTGTATTAAAATGTTTGAATTTGCTTTGCTAGCAGAAGAACTCAAGGGTGGGTATGTCTGTGGGGGGCAATTAGTTGTAACGGCTGACAAGACTGTCATGAAATCTTCTGTGGATACAAGATATAGAGAGATATATAGAAGATAACCAAACTTGACATAGTGGCAGGTGAGATAACAATGTCATTGGTCAACATGATATGGTATCTGATTAACCACTGGTTCCTAATCAAAGTCAATAATACCCAATTATTTTACATGTAACAACATTTGAACACTTCATAGTGATTGACTATTTAAAATATTTAGTCATTAAACTCTTACATTTTTAATATTATATTTCACAAAGTTTTATTTTCCATCTCTTTTCTACTGTGGGCTTCATATAGCATCGATTTAGTAGCAGAAGACTGATGTAATCAGCTGATTTCACCAATACGTTTTTTTTTACATGAATCACAACTTGGAATCGGATGTGTTCTATAAAAGTGGATGATTAATGAAGCTTCATCTGTCAGCGCCTACATCTTTAATTCCAATGTGTGCCGCTGTCTTTCACCAAGCTCTACATCAGCTCCCCCTTCAGTCTCATCCATAGCTTATTTTTATTGGATTCTATATTCTTTTATCCTTTCAGATCACCCCAACCGTCAGTCTCTGCCTGCATTTAGTAGTCTACAGAGAGTTGGTCATCAAGGGTAGGAACCATGCTATGGGCAGAGGCCAGATAAACTAGAGAATATTGAAGAAAGCAGAGATTTATAAGCCAGGGTGTAGCACTGAAGGTTTAATAGACTGCAGATATAGCACTTCATTCAATTCACACAGAGAACTGAACTTTTGACTTGACACATGCAATAACCTAAAACTGAGGTGAATTGTTGAGGCTTATGCTCTCTAATTCTGAGATTATGATTTTACATTACATTTTACATAACATAACTGGCCTGTATAGTAAGTTTATTGTCTACTCAATGCTCTTACAGCTGTATGGAATGATAATAAATGGTAGCAGTTGGTAAGTTGCACTACAGCGCTTTAATAATCCCTTGATTGGGGGGATTTGCTTAAGAATCGCAAGCAGTGGGTCTACCAACACAGATGACTACTACTACAATTAAAAAGCGTGCAAATCTAAAGCCTCCCCAATGTCAATGTCCTGCATATCAGTGTAAGAACAGGGGGTCAATACTAATAATCCATCCATCCATCCATCCATTTTTCTTTCCCGCTTGTCCGAATCTGGGTCGCAGGGGCAGCAGTCTCAGCAGAGAAGCCCAAACCTCCCTCTATAGCACCATACATGTATAGAGAGAGCACTACAAGGGACATGGTGCCTTTTTCCAAGTACACAAAGCACATGTAACAGTACTAATAATACCCCTCAAAATGCTGTCTGATCACAGATCCAAATTTAAAACAACTTTGACCAGGTTAAAGTGTAGAGAGTTTCATCGGACTAGAGGAAAGACCCGAGGGCTGCGACAGCAAACACACAGAGGGACAGCACATTGTTCATAATTATCTTTCGTTTCGTGTCATTTGGGCCGACGTGAAGTAATTTGTCTGGGCTCCGATGCTTCAGACTCGGACATGTTTGAAGAATAACACCTGACATGAAGAGCAGCCGTGGTTTAATGGCGGCCGAGGCAGAAAAAAAGTCATTAGTGAGTGTGTTTGTCAGGGCTACAGTGATATAAAGGCCTGATTCTGGTCTTTTTTTTCTTGTTTTTTTTAAATCTGTCTGCATAAATATTTATAGTTTATGCCAAAATCTTTTTTTAATTATATGCAGTTTGATCTTGCAGCAGATACGTGTTATTTCTGTGCGTGTGACCTACACCAGCCCTCTTTGAAAAACTAGCCTATTACATTTTATTTGGAACTAATACCCATCTCTCATCAAAGAGGGTGTTGATCCACCATGTGTGAAACACATAGACAAAACAAGACAGACAAGGACAAAAGGGACGGGCAGTACAGAAAAGACATGCACTGATGATGGTGGTTTATATTCCAAACACCCCCAACCAGCCTAGAACCTAAAGAGTCCCAAGAACCACTGAGCTGTGATGTTGGCCACAAACACTGGCTCAGCAGCCACTGGTGGGACCAATAAACACTGAAGATCGGGTCTTAGTGGTTGCTGGAGTGTTGAGCCAGACTCGTGCAGCAGGACCCCTACCAGTGCAAAGGGTCCCCCCTCAAAGTCCAACAGAGGCCAGATAGCCCAGAGCCAACCAGTGGACTAACTGTTTAGATGTAAGAGAGGACTATACTGAAAAAGAAATGAGGAACAATTTCTCAAATTGATTCCCTCTACTTTAGCCTATGAACTTATCAACCATGCCTCATTACGGTGCATCATTATGACATGACAACGGACTTTGACCAGTGCGCACAATGCATGTACATCATGAATGTCAGCATGTTTGGAGGCCAAGTTCAGTTATCCTTGTGGAAAGTGAGAGCATTGCACATCCTGTGTCTCACAGCGGCTGCTCAGGGATTGCAGCCATAGAAAGTAAGTCTGCACCTTTTGGTGTGAAAGGCTGGTTGCGTCCATTGAAGAGTCTTTTCTCATAGGCGGTTTCAAATGCTGTCACTAGTTGTCAATAGAAGGTGATTAGATATATTTTTAGAGCTCCAGATATTTTGACTACGAATCATTTTTACCCAACATTCACGTGGTCTGCTCAAAAATCCAAAACCCAAAGCTGTCTCTACTTCTGTCACAATAAATTTATTATCAAAATTGTTGGAAATTGATTTCTTTGTGCTTATTAAGTTCCTGTACTTCTTGTCACCCTTGACATTTGGATTAAATTTCACACAAGGATGCACATCAAGAATAATATGAGATGTTTGTCGTTAAATTCAACTGACTGACTTCTTTGACTTAACTATCTTGATCCTTCTTCCTCTCTGTATTTTTCTATTTCTTTACACCTTTGCTTCTTTTTCTTTTCTAAGTCTTGCACTGAGAACTTTAGTCTCTTTGAACATGAGTGGGTGTTATGCTAAAAGCTGCTATGTTGAAAATGTCACAGATAGCTATTAGTGCACACAGACATACTGTGGAGGGAGTAAAGAGAAGTGAGGAGGAAGACATGCAAATGGACAGATGACAAGAGTGAACCATAATGACAACACAGAATTCTACAACCTCAGTCATCAGAAAAGTAGCTTTTTGTCATAACTTTGATCTTCTTGTTCAAAATCATTGCAATAAGCAATGAGAATAGAAGGACTTGAAAAATGTAAAAGGATAAAAAAGGGAATAACCAGGGAGTTAGTGATCACACTGTCTCCCACTGGCTGTCTTGGCTCGGACCTCGGACACGATCTGTAACCTGGCAGGCTGTTGGGAAAAAGCCCCACAGCCAACAAGTCACCAAGGAGCTCCCGCTATCCATTCCACCAGTAAAATATGCTGAGGGAGAGCTGGTTTGGCTCGGATGAGAGGTCCGAATTCCTGCGACCACATTCGTCTTCCAGTCGGCAGGGGGAGAGAAAGCATAGGGCTAAGCGGATTATCCCAAATCCATGCTGACTTTTCTTTTTCTGCGGGTTAAAGAGGAACCAAGTCGGAGCCAAATGTCCCAGCTGGACGCCAAATGAGCATTATGCAATCTCTCTCTGATTGTCTCGGGCTTGGAGCTTTTTGTTTCCCTGAAAGGCTCCTTGTTCCGAGATGAAATCCTAATGATACGGGGGTCTGCAATAATGCGCTTCAGATCACTTCAGCCATGCAGATGAGCGCTTTCAGTGAAAATCTTCAGTTTCTTTAAAGTTAAATCTCCATGACAGATGACAATCAATGCATTCATGCTTAGTCCTGCACTCCACATGGATTGTAGAGCTTCCTCTGGTGAGACAGTGGAGCTCTTTCATGAGCAATCCTCATCCACTTAGACATGAACAAACTGTCCTCTTTGCTTTTCCTCTGTCCCCTTCCCTTAATCATTACGGACACTTAGATGGAGAGAGACCTTATCGTTGATTTCTCTGAGCTTCTACACTCTACACTACACTCCAAGACAAAGCGCGGTGGGAGAGGATAGTAGCTAGATAGGAGGAAAAGAAGTGTGACGATTCTTCATATACATGAAAAGTTTTAAATCGTCTGTAATGATCCTCGCACCTAAGCTGTTGTTGGTAAAATGACACCTGAACTCATTGGTTACATGACTTGTTGTTTTTCCCCCCTGTAAACAACTTTAAAGCTGCCACACTCACACATGTAATATACAGTATCCTGTATTTAAGGGGATGTTTACACGACGACCGTTTCACCCAAAAACAGAAACCTTTTGTTATATTTTGGCTGTATGTTTATACAAGAACAGCGTTTTCAGGGACTGAAACCGCAAACTATTGAAAACGGGTTTCAGAGTGGAAACTTTTCAAAACACCACCATATCGTTGTTGTATAAACGGGCAACGTAACTCTGGCTGAAAACGATGACGACACAGCCCCGCTTTGTGCACGCCTATTACGGTTCCTGCCAGCTTCTCTCATGTACATAGACAGCAACAGGTTACTATGGCCAGAACAACAACAAAAATACAATGTCGGACTGTCCGGTTTAGTTTGTGCTTTATAATAATAATAATAATAATAATAATAATGATAATAATAATGAACTTTATTTGTGTAGCACCTTTCATACAAGAAATGTACCTCAAAATGCAGTTTACATGCGCAAATTGCTAAAAAGACAGGAAGAACATAAAAACAAGAATAAAAAAATTATAAGTAAACTTGAAAATAAGGAAGTAGAAATGTGTAAAAACAGGGACGATTATAGTTATTAGAACAAGCCAAAATGAGAATAAAACTAGAGTAATCGTTAAAATTAAGTTAAGAATACCACACAGAAAATACATAAAACCAAGCAAAACATGTTTAAAGGTAGTGCAGAAGTCAAAGACAGGGCACAATGAGTTTCATGTAACCTGATATGAATCGATGGGGGTTTTGGAAACAGTAACACTCAGATGGTGGAAAGGAGGAGAATACTGCCTGAAATAGTCGCCCAATCGGAAGTTTATGCCCAGTGAGTCAGGCTGATGGGAATGAAAGCAGTTTTCGGGTCTTTTCATCCAACTTGTCAAACAAACTGAGACATGTGGGATCTGTACATGTAATATATAATCACTTAATTGCACAGAGCAATTTCTTGCACGAGTTGAAAGAGATCACATTACTGAAATGAGTCACCGAAGGAAAAAACACAGTCATTTATGAACCTGTCAGGAAATAAAAAGAAGGTTTAGATGACTGTAGAAAACCGCATTTTCTTCCTCACTAGTTTGACATTACCAGAACTGTACCGGTCTGAAATCAGATCAAATGTGGATTTTGTGTCTGTGAAACATGTACAAATGAGGTCAGATAATATCTCTTGGTTCTAACGAATCAGTACCGGCTGCTCAGGATTTTCACCTTTCATCAATAAATCCTTTAAAACTGCTTGAGTTGCACTGGAAACAAATTGTGGATTTAAATAGAAAAGTAGAAGTAATTTTTACCACAAAAAAAAAATCAATTAGGAGCAATGCAAAATGCAATAAAAGGTTAGACAATATTTGACCCTGTGTGGACATGAAGCTGGAAATGAACCTCAATCAGCACAGCTTTCTCAAAAGCTTCATATCAGTTTAGTCAGCTGTCGTTTAAATAAGAAAAGGTGGACAAAGAGAGCAGACTGATGCAGCAGCTGTATGCAGATTCATTATTGAGTTAGACCAGGAGGTTGGGAGCTGTCATGGAAAGTAGAAATTAGAGAAATGATGATAATACCCCTTGTGCAATAACTACTCTTTATATTGAATGTGATATTGAAGCTGGGACACAGTTGCATATCACTACATCTTTGCTGCAGGAGAGATTTGTGATAAAGGAACAGACAGGAGATGAATTCACACCAGCTGGCATGAAAGGTCAACAATGTGGTCTGACATTGATGGCATTGTCACAAACTACACATAAAGACCACAACTAACAGCGATTTAGTCACACAATACCGTGCTTTTTCTAATCTGTCTGTGGTTTGCTGCTCCAAACGTGTTATTCTTACTTTAAACTGGCAACAGACACGTTTTCCTCTGCTTACATCTAACTTGTTAAAGAAATTCCTTCAGCTGCTGGGATCTGCACGATACTCACATAGGAATAGGAGTAATGAATTTGTTGGGGACTATTTTCAGTGGCAGATGAATCCACATTTGTTGCTCGACTGCAGCGATTGTCAAGCGGTGGCCCAGTTGGCAGAATATTAATCAATCCAGCAAATGCAGGCGTCTAACGTTACGTAAGAGTGGAGGAGGTCCGGTCCGTCCTGAGATTGATTGTCAATTAGCTTGACAACTCCTGACGACAAGCCAAACGGTCATTTCATTCATAGTTCATCTGTTCCGTGGAATCAGATTGCTCTCCGGCTCCATCCTCTCTTTTCGGCGGACCCACCATCAAATCGCCCAGTTCCCAGTCTGGCCAGCCTCCTCTGACAGCAGCTGACTGGCCAGACTACCAAAGGTAACCCTGGAGTAGTTGGAGAGTGGTTTAGTTTTTCTATTAGTAGCCAGAGGCATCATTTGGGTTCATTTTTGCTGACTTGTATTGAGCCCTAAATGAGTATTTCTTGTTGAGATAAAGATTCATTCATTAGTAGTTGAACTGTGGGTTTTGTATTGAGCTCTGACTGCCTCCTCAATCAAGGTCTGAGAGCATTTTCTGCTTACTTATCCTTAAGGATTTGTCTAAGATCTGTTCATACTCAGTTTATAACAAAATTAATGTTACATTTGTAAGAAAGTGACAATATAGAACAATAATAGGCTAATTAGGACCCCTTTTTGTGACAGTCTGGCTTATCTTATTCGAAAGATTCTGGTTCTTGGACAAATGTAGTGGTATTTGGGGCAGCAGGACGATGCATGTTGGATTGAAGTAAACTACAGTGTGTGCAGCCCAGCCTGGCACTGAACCTTCTCTCTCTGTCACACACATAACTACACCTGCTGGGTACAAACCATCACCTCTCTTCTCTACCTGCACTGCTTACATGCGTCATTGCAGCTAATCTTGTTCTGTCACATGCACTGCTTAATCTTCTGACATTTTCATTTTTCATGAGTAACACATGACCATTAATGCACTCCAATCACTCCATCACACTAGTTGCTTTCCTATGTTCATTATCTATCAGGGTAATACAGTCCGATTCCACCATCTGTATCCTCCCCCCAGAGACTCTTCATTATGGCTGACGAAGGCCGAATGAGAGACACTGTAGAAAATATCTTAGTCACAGTTTGAGTCATTCCTTCAGTGAAAAGAATGACACAATCATAAAATGATACCATGAACAAGTAGAACAGATCGGTTGCAGATCCCTGAATACTTTTTCTTAATATTTGAGAAGTAATCTGTCACGAGTTAACAGCTTTATATCTGGATACAACCAGTTCATTTCCAACCTCAGTGTGTTCACGCCTTTCTACACAAAGCAGGAACCGTCTGCATCCAAACACTATATTATAACATGATGTTCCTTTTTAAGAAGAAATATGCATTCAGAGAGACGCTGTCTGAGCATATTGATGTAATAATGTAATGTATATAATACAGTAAAATACTATTACCTGTTGCCTTTTCCACTCTAACACACCTGGTAAACTATGCAAACCATTTCCTCTGTTGTTTGGCTTGAACCAGGATTTCTAGTGATTCTTGTTATCTTTCTTTCAATATTTCATTCTTTGTCATTTATTTTGGCTGGACGTCAGATTTGCAAATGCAATAAATACCATTGCATCGACCTTTTGGACCAAAGCTATGTAATTTGGCAGCTGTAGCTCAGGAGGTAGAGCGGTCGTCCACTTATTGGAAGGTTGTTGATTCAATCCCCGTCCCCTGCATTCTACATGTCAAGGTATCCTTGAGCAAGATACTGAACCACAATGTGCTTCAGGGTAAGGCTGCCCACTGATCCACAGGGATGGATCAAATGAGGGGAAAAAGATCTTATCTTATCTTAACTTATCTAAACTTATCTTAACTTTACTTATCTTAACTTAACTTATTTTAACTTGACTTAACTTAACTTCTATGATCCAATGACAGTGACTAAATGGATGGTTTTACCAGAAGTTTTCGACAAGACCAAGAATTTTCTGAAGAGTTCCACAACCAAACAAAAACACTTCAACTCAAGGAACCAGATACTAAATACAAAACTTTCAGGGATAAACAAAGGCCCTTATTCTGGGCGTAGTTCTTGTACAGCTGGCCTTTGCTGAGACACACAAACACTGTGGCAACTACAACTAACAAACTGCAACATTCATATAAAAAAGAGGAAGTACTTATTAAGTTCCTGAGTTTACTTCTTCTGGTTCCATAATTCCTGGAACCTTTTGGACAAAGAGGGCTTTAAGTGACAACAGTTATTATGCTACGGTAACATTACCATTCCTCAACCAAGAGCTAATGCTAATCTCCGTGTGATTTGGATGATTTAATGTAGAGCATAAATGGACCTTTAAATGTTTACTATTACTTGGCATCATCAGCTGCTAAGAGATCTTTCTCTCCCTTGCTATAGTGATCTCACTTATAAAGTACTGACGTAATCGTGTGGTTTAACTCCTAAAAATGAAACATGTTTCAAAATGATCAGGATGGCTATGATTTTCAGATCTAGTAAGACTAGATCAGTAAACGCCTCACACCACCATATAATCTGGGCTGAAGTTCCAGACCTGTCGAGAATGGTGAACGGAGGTGAAATCGATCCTCCTGTAATGTGCACCCCGCTTTAAACAGCAAAGATTCAAGTGTCAGCAAATGAAAATAACTGGGTTTACATCTTGCATTACATTATCTAGACACAGGTAACTAAAGATGTGGTCAAGCACGCTCCGGGATTGAGTGAGATGTGTCTGTAATTCGCCATGGCAGACGATGGAGGGAGATAACCAAACCCACTTTGAGGCTCTCTGGAGCCAACAAATCATCATCAAGTCAAAGCACAAAAACCTAATTAGTGCACAACTAAAAGAGCACATCTGCTTTGTGGCAGCACAAAAATTAGTTATTGAGATGGATGTTTATTGCAGGGCACAAGGAAGTGATGTAAAAACAGAAGGCGGGAGCCACAGGAGAGGCTGCAGAGACTGTCTCGCGCTGTAAGCCCAGCCAAATGCAGCTTTCATTAAAACACCATTAAAAACTCTCCTCCCTTGCGTGCAAATGAGAAAAGCTGCTCAGGAGCTCCAGCTAGATTAAGGAAGGCCAAACCTTCCTTAATCCCAAATCCCAAAATCTTGTTAAGTCATTTTAGTCATTTCACATAAGATGCGTTGTGTTTTTTTTTCTTCCCTGGGGGGGCTGTTGTGTGATGCTGTGGTTTAAATTGTCCAGAGGAAAGGTTGGATCAAGTGAATGAACATAAGCAGCAATCACAGGTGGCTTAGCCTGTCCTGGTCAAAAAAATAAAAAAAATGTCTGCAAATATAATTAAATCTCCTGTCAGATGCAATTTTGATTTCCAACTCTTTACACAGCTGATGGCATTTCCCCGTTGTGGGACTAATAAAGGAACATCTTATCTTATCTTATTTAAAGGGGAGTTTTACACATGGGACGCCTGAGTGCTGCTGCTCCTGTGGTTGTTGTTACTGCTTTCTGTAGTCATGGTGACAGCGATGGCACTTCCTGACTACAGGCAAAGGGATGGTCCACAGCCATTCTACATACAGTTTCATCCTGTTTACTCCCTATCAACTATGTCGTACCAAAACCGGCTGCAATTCACCTAGAGGGCGCTCGCGGGCATGAATGGAGCTAAACGGCTAAAATAGATCTTTTTGAAATGAAATCGAATGAGTATCTAAAGGAGGACCAGGAGGACTTTCGCTTTTGACAGACAAATGTAGATCTGGTTCATGTAATAGCAGAGATATTCCACTGACTATTAATGCCGTATAGTGCGGTAAAGTGGCTTGTGGTGCTAGCAGAGAGCGCTACGAATGCTACTACTTAAATAACGGTATTTCACAACAATTGAAGCAGCAAAATAAATATCGAATGGACTGATATTTATTGTATCAACCCATTAATTTTGGGGCTTCTGCTCCATAGAGCCTCATTCATGTTGAACTACCCCCTACATACCCAGAAGTTCTGAGAGTGGCATATCTCTACTATTAGAAGATCTCTGGAAGGTCTTTGATGCAGCAGCTAGGCCTCTTGGGAGATGGAGTCTAAGTGTAGGTCAGTTCAGCCTCTGATCTGGTCGGCCGCCCTCTCAAGACTTTCTGGAGCCATATATGTGGTTGGTGTTTTATTAAGTCAGACCTCAACCTCCCGCCTTGGGTAACAGTGAAATCCTACTATACGGTGTGTGTGTGTGTGTGTGTGTGTGTCAAGTAGAGTGACACGTGTGCCCAGAGGGGTCGACAGGAGGAGGAGGGGTCGACAGGAGGAGGAGGGCGTCTCTCACCATGATGCCCTTCTTCTGCTGTTATCAAAGCCCTCACACACCATGGTCACCACTCCTCCACACTCACACCTCTGTGAGGGTTTTTCCCACTTTCTCACTCAATAAATCTTTCTTACCGTGTGCCAAGGCTGTGGATTTTCAGCCTCTCACTCTAGTATTCAATGTCCCATCCATCCCTCTTCCTGAAGGACCCTGATTTTTTCACAAAGCATGAGGTGTAAAGCTGCTAATATATTAATGTACACATTGCTGAGTATACACAGGATCAGGATCTTCATATGATTCTGTTTTATTATGAATTCATGGGATGACGGTGACGTTTTTTCTTTTCTCTTTTGTTATGCATACAAATACGTCCATCCATGTCGTCTATGTATCTTCAGAGAGAAGTCACAACACATGCTTCCTCTTATGAATGAAAAGTTTCATTTGTAAGAATTATACTGAATCCTTCAAAAATCAGGACTCTGTTGCTACAGTTCTTCTACCACCGTATGTAACTGAGGGCTAACGTTAGCTCGTGTTACTAATCTTGTATTTCTTACTGAGTTCATGTGGACGGAATTAATCCTGAGTTCTTGTGACTTTCACTCCGCATTTTACAATTCAAGCTAGGCTTTAGGGCGGCTGCTATATCGTTCCAGACGACATCACAGTGTGTGCATGTGCAATAGTCTCTTCACAGGACGTACAATGTTAAGTAAGGCCAATGAACTCAAGCTGGTCATGCTACAGCTTCTTTGCCCTTTGATACGAAAGGAAAACATTCAAAATTCAGATTTTTTTTTCATGAATGAATCGATAGATTAACTTCACTTTTGAATTATTTTTCATTTTACTCTGATCTTTGCTATGAGTTGTTTTTAAATGTATCATTTTGAATCAGCTGTCTCATATATGCAGCCTTTTAATCAACTTATTCATTTGATGTGCAATGAACTATTTTTCCAATCTGTTGCTGCCACACTTTTCAAAATGTTCAGATGACGATTAAAACATAAACATTTGACGTTGGACATATGAATTTATACATTACATTTTATTGTTTTTAATGTGTTTTTGTGTCTCATAAGCCTCAACAGGCTGGATTTTGCATTTCACTGTGATTTTGTACTCTTGTCTATACAATGTACGAAGCAAAGTGTGACACCTTGATAATATGTTGTACAGCCGACGTTTGTCAGATAGATAGAATTGTCTATAGTTTGTCGCTAGTGAATGACATGCAGACTCTGCATGCACAGCGAATGTGACTCAGAGCCAACAGTGTAGTTTGATCAGTGGAGCAGAGATACGCCAGCTATACCTGCAGTAGTGTTGTACAGTCTGGCTCAGTGTAGCCAGCTTGTGGTAAAACATGATTGTCTCTGGAGTCTGTGTCAGGGGGGAGGAATAATCCAGAGGAAGTGTGTGTTTTTATCCCGAGTTGCTGGTCTTGGCAGAGCCGTTTTGTGGGGATCCTCAGGAAAACCTGGAGCAAACATTTCAGTTGTGTTCCTGGTCATGACGTCTATTGGAACTGAAGTGTTTTGGGGTTGTGGGGAAAACAAAACAGACTCTTAACCAAGTGGAATGAATTCCGGGACTGACGGGAAAGTCTTTTACGCACAAACATACATTTGTTTTCCTGATCTAATACACCTAGTGGAAAGTGAATTAAGTTGAGGTCTGTTTGTTTTTGCGGTGCTGGTATTTGGTGATGTGTATTTCATTGCGACTTGTTATTTACTTTATTGTTTTGTTGGGTTGAGTGGAGCTATTTTATTCCTTTTTCATGACTCTTACTGGCTGCCATTACAAAAAAGTTTAGGAATGATTTATTTCCAAATAGAACACCTCAAGCCATCTGGTGAAAAATCCTGTATTTTATATGAGCATTTCACAATGTACAATATAATGTATTACAGAAAATAAAAATACTGAAATGTCAGAGTTCTGGCTTAACATAGCTGCTATAGCTTTGCTGTGAGCTGAACAGCAGTCTTAGAACTGTCATGTTTAGGATCCAGCAGGGAGACAAAGTTATATGTGAAAGTTATATCACTGCCAAAATTCTTTCATTAACTTAATATACTGTACACCCAGTTAAAAGTATACAAAACTACGGTGGCCTTGAGGTACAAATCACATCGACACAGGGAAACATGTTAACACACTAAACATGAAATGAACAAAACATGACAACAAATCAAAAATCACAACATTTACTTCTACTGGAAAAAGTAGGTGCCTTCTATCGACAAAGGTCGTCTCTGATTGGCTGCACTGGCCGTCTTTTTAACAGGAAGGAAATGTGTGTTACACCTTTGCTGTTTCCCTTTGCCAGACAAAGAAACCAGTTCATTCAATTTGCATTTTGTTGTTGTGTTTTGTTATTTGCAGTTGTGGGTTTTTTTGTTGTGTTTTCCTATTTCTCCATGTGGTTTTCACTTCAGGGCCATCGTACATAACCTACCCCAGCATAGGCCACAGTCTTGTCACCAAGCTCTCATGCGTGAACGCTAACTTAATATAACTCCAGTTAAAAGTAGGAATAACCCGCAAAAGCAAGTCACTGTTAATCCATCTGATGGAAAAATAAGTGTAGGTTGGATAACAACTGGTAACACCTGTTATTAATTGTGCAACTTAATCTAACAATGTAAGAAAGATACAAGGTCATATTTTTATTTAATGTTCATATATGTCCAGAATTAAAATTTTGACAGGATATTTTTAAGTGTCTCTTCAAACAGGGATAAATCTTACTTTTAAGAGTGAATAATTAACAGTATAAACTTAATCATGATGTAAGCAAAGGTTTCAGACTCAGAGTGGCCACGCCTTTGTTCTAGATTATGGAAGGAGGGTCAAGTCAGATAACTCTTTAAAGGGTAAATGACATATTGAATTTTATCTGGAAATTTGAACATATCAGAGCTTTTATGAGAAAGATTCCTTCATAGCTGTATCACATTCTCACATGTCTAAATTAAAAGTCTTTTAAGAAGTCACTAAAGGCTCCATTCACCTCTTTTCACCCCATTAATGCATCTCAAAGTGTTAGAAACTGTTATTCCTCCTCCTGTCTGTGCGATCAACTCATGAGTCATAAACCGAGCTGAACAGAAAATGTTTTCCATGAACTGATCACACCCACAGCTTCACTTCACAAGCTATTATGATGGTCCCAGTGCACATATCGTAACGACTTCATTAAAGTGATAATAGCTATTGTTTTATGGTAATTATCCGTCCCATGTTATTGAAAGGCTCATTGTTCTGATGATGGCACGCTCATAAATACAGCAGCAATAAGACTTCATGAAGAGCTCACTGTGACCAGCAAAGTGTTACTGATGAAAGATCGACAGAGACTGCCAAGTCTATTCAGAAAACAGAGTTGGCACGTCGCAGTGTGACTGTGTGTGTGTGTGTGTGTGTGTGTGTGGCTGGCAAAAAAAAAACACTCTCTGATCAGTTCCAAACTCTATCGAGGAGAAGGGCTGCATCCACAGCCTGCAACAGCTTTATTTAGAAGCGTCTACATGTCGGCGTACACTTTAAGCTCAGACACACCAAATCAACATGAATACAAAGACAAAGACAAACTACAGCTGATGGTGAACTAACGTGTGCGTTCTGCCTCAGCGTGAGAGGAGATACCTCTCCTTACCAGTAGGTGGCGGTAGTCTGCATTTAGCTGTCTGTGAGGGAAACCAGAAGATCTCCGAATGTGGATGTATCGAGATGTTTTGATACAGTTTCCTACCGTTTTCACAAAAATCTCTCTGACAAACTTCCATACAGCCAATGGCTATTAAGTATAAATATTCCTACATTGGGCTGATTGATGAATAATGAGAAGAGCCTTCTGTGCCCTCTTAACGTTTGAAAAACCAATAACAAAGAAATAGACAACATTAACAGTTTTCAATGCCTGGTTTGATCCACAGTATGAAAAGTAAATGTAAAGTAATATAAAATATCATCTACATATTATTGTACCTTGTAAGATACAAGTATTTATACATATAAACCTAAAGTTCAGTGAAGCCTGTTGTTTCTCCAGGGGGAAGTCTCATAAATGTCCTCAAGTGATGTCACTTGAGTCAGTGAGTCGGTGAGTCCGAACCTCCCAGACCTCAGTGGCTGCTCCTACTGTCCGAGGCTCGATTAGCCACTACTAGCATAAAAGACCCAACTCTACAACCAAACCGTTTGCAGTATAGTTGTATTGTGGTTAATGTAGGCATTTCTTTTTACAATCTTTTGTGACTCCAACAGTGTTACAGGAGTGCACAGCTGGAACCAAGAAAGTACGGTTGGATAGGTCTTTGTTCTACTGTCTGAGAAGAGGCACAACCCTGCAGTGACGTCACCAGCAGAGAGCCATATGTCCATCCCATCTAAACAAACATAATGTAGCTTCATGTATGACATAATTAACTCACAAGTTTGTTTGTTTTCTACATTCAACTTAACTGCATTTCGCTTCAACCAATAAATCACATTTTCACCTGGAACTTAACCTCAGGTTTTTATGCACCAACTGAAAATGGGCACAAAAGCAGGCGAGTCCCACTTAATATCACAAATCCCAGCCTCCTCTTCATTGGTTTGGTCATGTTGAGCCAGGTTGTGATGAGGAGACATGAAGGAGAAAGCATGTTGAAGCCTCAGTGCAGACTGTGAGATAGGCAGCTGTGGAAGTCCAGCTGGAGTCACACGATAAAAGCCTGTCCAAACACTTCGGCCGCTTTTATTAGACTAAAACAAACAGCCAGCCGCTATCTCAGACATTCACACCTGTCATTTCATTATGTGCCGTTTTGGCAGGGGAAATATACCTAATTGGTAATGAACCTGTCAGTGTGTGTCTGTTCTCTATTCCCAGTTCAGAGGTTAAAGAGCAAACCTGCTGCAGGTAGCAGCTATAGTCCCATGTTTCTGTTCTAACCATACATACAAACATACGTGGGACAAATCTGACCTCACGCTGTGTGTGCATGGGTTTACATGTGTGTGTACATGCAGCCAACTTCTCCTGCAAAACAGGCTTTTTCACTGATGACGCCATGCAGGAAAGTTGGGTTTCGCTCCGACACGCCGCCATGCTCACATATGCTTCCCCTTAACCGCAATCCCCAGATTTCCTATTTAATTGAGGGAAACATTATGTGCTTGTATAAATTCAGTGGGTGGGATGAAACAGACAGAGCAGTCAGACAGAAGACTAGAAGCAGAAAACGACACATTGTTTATCACCTAATGACTAAACGTGCAGGTTGCCACAGCTGTTTGGTGTCAACAAGGCAACCTTCCCCTCTTATCTATAATATTATGACATATTGTGCTATTAAAGGGTAATTAATATTTCAAATGCTCATCCAAATCTCCTCATTTTACCTGTCGTTCATCTATATCCTTTAGTTTTTCCTCTATCTCCACAGTGGCTCAGAATACATGATGAGAATTTAGTATCAGAGAGAGATGAAATACAGGCTTGTAAATCCAACTGACCAAAATCAATGGGTCTTACATGTTACCCATGTTCAACTTATGTAGGGTGTGTTTCTACAGAATAATCAATGTCAAGAGTCTACAGCAATGCTAAAAGCTCTGTGTAGCCATACTTAAAGACATCATGGTCTTTAAAAATAACGGACAGAGCTTCTCCGTCTAAAAAGTGAAGCCAATGCAAAAATGCCTTAAAGTCGTATTGTTTGTATAAGTCAACAGGGGTATCCGCTATCAGAAGATGGCATATCCTGTCTAATTCATACAAGGTACAGTCGTAGCAGGAAGCTGCTCTCCTCCCATAGGTCATTTTCCTGATGATGCTGTGCAATAGAATTTATAAATAGATTAAATAAAAGTCTGAGCAGGGCACAAGGTGGCTACCTTGGGATTGTAAAGTCGTTACAAAGGTGTTCATGGGCTCCCAGTCAGATCAGGATAGATGTATAGCAATGCATTTCCTCCCCAGTTGTATGCCTCCTTGTTAATGGCAAGAATTGAAACTGCATGAATTAAAGATTTCAACCTGATGATGGCGCTAAATGCAAAGTTAAGACATCATCCCAGAACCCATCAGGAACCCTGACAGTATCAGATTCTTCCATGTGGTACGTATGAAGTCATTTGACACAAACTAGGTGGCACTACAGAGGCAGTCAGGGGATCAGCAGATGATTTACTATCTGGGCATCATGAATATGTGAATATTTATTGTCAGGGCACTCCATCTAATAGTTGTCAAGGTGTTCTGCTACCACAAATATGCTACAACCCACTGGTAGCTCCATGGGAAAATAACAAAACAACCCCAATCAGTTTCCATCCTCTGGGGACCCTGCATGGCTGTATAAACCTTTATGCAACTGATCTTATATGTTCTCTGCAGAGGATAAAGAAGGCATTGCAAAACCCTACATTTCATCCACTAAACCGGATTCTGCAGTGAGTAATGCTGCTTTATTTAGTGTGTGATAAGCCTCTTTATTGTGTCCAGCCATGACATGTGTCCTCAATTTCTGAGAAGTAATGAAGCCAATATTTTGTAATCCAGCGAACCAGCAACATCAACTTCATAGTCATCTCAGTGAGGTCACCGCTGACAAAAATAGTCTTTAGCCAATCCCATTCCGGTTCAGATTCATTCTGAGGAGCCTTAAATACTGAAGCACCATTGTGCAGTGTGTGGTCCATAGGAGAGTAGCTGCTAGCGAGGCCATGAAATTGGCATAAAGATAAAAACGGGAAAAGTGGAAGAAGAAAAGAGCGAGCGTGTGTGTGTGTGTGTGTGTGTGTGTGTGTGTGTGTGTGTGTGTGTGTGTGTGTGTGTGTGTGTGTGTGTGTGTGTGTGTGTGAAGAAGATAGCGAGGTAGATGGGCTGAGTCTCTCCTGCTAGCAACTCTCTGCCAAGCATTGTTTCCTGTGGGTATCCTTTCACAGTTTAGTCAGAAGCACATCCAGAGGGAGCTCTCTGTCTCTCTCTGTCTCTCTCTGTCTCTCTCTGTCTCTTTTTTCTCCCAGCTGTGTGCAGTTTCGGACCGGTGTTCCTCTCCACAGAAAGAAAGTTTAAGTGAATGCGTAACGTTTTCCAGATTTTTCCATGGCCCTGTTCAGCCGCGGTGTGAAAACGATCGGACCCCCACACACATTCAAGAACACTTGCCAAAAACATGGTTAAACATGTGCATGACATACAGTACTATATTATATACCGCAGACTGTGTAACCACAGGCGTACACACACACACACACACACACACACACACACTGAATGACATTATGCTTTATACATGTCCACGAGCTTTGTCTCATTTTCCAGTTCATTTCAGGTCCAATCAGACAGTAATGTGAGTTTCCTGCACCTCTCCGTTTCCTAACAGATTAATATTGGCAGTCAGTGTGTTATTGGACTTTGCAGCTATTACTGACCCCCAAAGCGGAAAAATTATATTTTTATAATCCTGTTTCGTGGGATGTATTGATGGTTATTCTGCCACTGCACATAGCAGCAGTGATGTAACTAGTATTTATGACATCATGATGCATGTGTGACGATTCAATCTGCTAATGTAAGCAAGGTAATATATGGCAGTTTTTTTTTAAATCTAATTTTAAACTCAACTGTAGCACCATATGTATAAAATGTGACTGCATTAAGTTGACTTCTTTATGAAATGAGAACTGGAACATCATTTGTATTTATCACAGTCGCTGTTACATGTTTGCACTACTTTGTGTGCAGTCTGAGCAAATGAACTGACATTTGCCTGCATCAGTAAAAAGCTCAAATAAAAGTTCTTGTAAGATCCATGTAAACAAATCCATACAGTGTTCTTCTTTTAAATCAATACACTACCAAAAACACAACATCATGATACTCAAGTGGATGAATATTTTCTTACACCCCATAACTCTGCTGAGAGCTGAATTTAGTCTAGTTTCAAATTAATTTCTTAAACTTGCATTTCTGTATCCTGATGAATCATTTATTCCTATATTTATAGTTCTGTCCCACAAAAACAGGTGGATCCTGTTGTTACGGTCACCTGTGATTCCAGTCCTGACTCACGCCACTCCACTGTGTTCAGGGACTATTTTCTTCGGTATAGGTTACATTTCTGGAGTTATAAAATGTACATGTGATGAGAGAGAGATCCCATCATCCCTGATTTACTCATTATCTGCCATCTCTCCGTCTCTGTCTAATAAAGGTATACAATGCTAAATCTACCCATCTGTTATCCACAGTATGATTATCCACTTGCAGGGTTCATGGGCTGCAGTGACAGGGTGAGAGGCACCATTCTCACTGGACAGTTTACCAGTCTGAAAATTAGGTTTCTACAGCCATACTGGTGACACTAGGAGCTAAATGCTAACATTGACATGCTCATCAGAATAATGCAAGCATGTTGATATTTAGCTAGTATATTAACCATGTTCATAATATTAGTTTAGCATGCTGGCATTTGATAATTAGCATTAAGCAATAAGTACAACTGAAGCTGATTGTAACGGCAGTACTATTATTCTGCAGCTAAATATTTGTCCAGATGACGGCGCTAATGAACGATTACAATTTATTGCCCATATAATGGTTGATATTTTAATGAAAAGAGCAAGTGAAGCTCATTGTGGGATGAGAGCAGACATATTTTAGGAAAAAAATGTTTTCAATGCTCAGTGAATTTGACCTAAAAGCTTCATGATTATATTTAATGTGTGGGGAGGCCTGGTAGTTATGAGAAAAAAATTGTTTTTAAATGTGTGTGTGTGTGTATATGTGTATATATATATATATATATATATATATATATATATATATATATATATATATATATATATATATATATAAATATATAAATAAATATTTATATATATAAATAAATATATATATATATATAAATATATATATATAAATATATATATAAATATATATATATGAATATATATATATAAATATATATATATATAAATATATATATATGAATATATAAATATATATATAAATATATATATATATAAATATATATATATGAATATATAAATATATATATATATATATATACACATTTTCATTATAATGTAAAACATGCAGCATATCAAAGTGATTAAAAGCAACCACAAACTATGAGTTTTTAATTAATTATTACGTGGGTCTCATGAGTCTCCAGAAACACAAATAGAATGTGACTCTATGCTACTACTGGACAGCAGTGACTCACGGTTCGGACTCCACCTGGGAAAGGAAGGTGAATGAGTAAGAAGACTTTTTTTTAATAAAGTGAGCAAAGCGACAATAAGATGAAGAAGCTGACACCTTGCTGCACCTCTTTGCTCGAGTTATTAGTGGTTGGTAAGGAACAGAAAAGAAAGTAGAGGGAAAATTGAAAAACTGTATGACTGAGCTTACTATGAATTATCCATCAGTGAAGCAGCTCATTGATTTCTTTATTCTCTCTGTTTTTCACTCTTCTCTCAATAGATTTACTCAGGAAAGTTCTTCAAACTTTCTTCTGTTGGGGTTTCTATATGTAACTGTAAAGTCTCTTTATAAATACCTAACATGTCTTCAGATATGGTCCCTCATAATACTCCATGGTACTCCATAATATCTGGGTTCTAAATGAAACCACGTCTGTTTAGAGCGTACACACACTGCCTGCCATCTTATAGGTAGCACCCAATATGTATTCTCACTCTCTCTGCGGGCTGTGAAATATGCATGAAAGAGGGAGGTGATGAGGTGTTGGAGGTGGGTGAGGGATGTAGGGATGAAGAGAAGACAATGCCCTGCCCTCGATTAAGTATTTACAGCAGACCAGAGCATCTGGACCAAACAGGAGAACACTGAGAGAGAAAGAAGGAAAGCGGACAGAATCAACCTGAGTGTGGGGGTGGGGGTGGGGGGCGCTGAGGAGGAAATGGAGAAGGGAAATTAAACATACTGTCTTGATTAAGCCCAACAGATTAGACTTTGTGGCTTTCTCTCCTGGTTCAGTTTGGGTAAATGTGATCCGGACCCCAGGGAGGGCTAATCATCAGCACATTTATAATGGTGGAATAAAGGTGTGTGTATGTGTGTGTGTGTGTGTGTGTGTGTGTGTGTGTGTGTGTGTGTGTGTGTGTGTGTGTGTGTGTGTGTGTGTGAGTGTGTGTGTGACTGTGTCTGAAGCTAACTGATTAGGGACGGATCAAAGTGGGAAGTGAGCTGGAGATGTAGTGCTGCAACCATTAAGCCTCAAACCAACAGTATTAAAACATCGGAACAAAGACACACGATCAACTGTAATATCAAAAATTACTATTTTATCATTTTCACTCACTGCACCACTATATACACTCACATACAGCAGAGGTGTAACAACATATTGATACTCTTTTGTTATCCTCTATTGATTCTCAAAAACCTTTCAGTTTGTTATCTGTTATGAACACAAAGACCTATGAAACAATGTCACCTTGCTTACAGTATCACAATATATGGCATTGTAATTATTTGTAAGCCTTGTATTCTTATTTATAATCGATTGCAATATTCTTCATTTCCATGCAGTACATTCTAATGTTGTTATTCTCACAAAATTGGAAATGTTCTCCGGTTCCCATTTAAAGAGAAAATTAGCTAGACTTTATAAATCTCCATCTTCTCAACTATTTATTCCTGGCCTTTATTCATCAATAGTCAGACCTCTCTACATCATATGACCCCAATTCAAAAAGAGTCAGGATGCTTTGTGAGATAAAAACAGAATGCAATCATTTGCATTGCAAAGCATTACATATGTTGTCTTTGTACTGTTTTCAGATGCTTGTGCATCTAATAGGATTAGCAAATGATCACAATCTGTTTAATGTATGTTTAACGCTGCATCTCAACTTATTTGGAATTGAGGTTGTAGTTTATTGTTAAGTATAATACACTGTAAAACATATAGTAATTAGTCCATCAGTATTAGGGGCAAGTTTGTGCCTGAGGACTCATTTCCAGTTGTAAGACAATGCCTCAGGCAAAGGCACCGAAAGGAGAATCAACCTAACATACAGTATATGTTCTTGATCTGAAGCACCAAGAGGCTTTATTCCCACGCTAAGACGAGGAGAACATGCAAACTCCACACAGAAACATTCATATTGTTACTGGAGGAGTTCACCTTTGCTGAGGTTTACTTACTACCTTTTTGCACAGGTTTCAACTGCATCTCATATACTTTACTGACTTTATCAACGGGAGTTTGCAGTGAGAATCTGGTATTGTTTTTTTCTAAATGAACTTTTACGCTCATTTGATTCCTCTGTCATTTCCTGTCAAACTGACATGTGATGCCCCTTACCGTTCATCTTAAAGATGCCCTGGAGGTGTTGGGTTAAGCCTGTAAAATTGCTCTCAGATTGCACATCCAAATTTTCCTTGTGTTGGCTGTCAGGAGTGACGCAGACACTGACATTTTGAAAATCAATCAAGCTGGTTATGGTTGATAGGACAGTTGAGCATATCTGAGAATTTAGTGTGTTGTCAACACTTGTGTTTGTGAAAGTACGACGTGGTTGATGTACTGTACAAAGAACTGCTGGCCTAGTGAAGCCCCCCCCCAGTGCGATTGTTATCAGGCCCCCTCGCCTCTTCTGAAGATGTGTGAAGACAGCATGAATAATAAATATCCCCCTGACTCTCACCCCCGTTCATGTGAGAGTATGAATACTGTGGGGGAGTTAAATAACTTTTAAAGGCAAAAATAGGAACATAAATACTTAGATTTTACCAATGTGGGTCTCTGAAAGTCCACTTAGAGGGTCATAACCTATATGGTGGGGGAAATGAAGTTTCCAATAGCCAATGTTTCAACCTGTATTCATTTTAATGGATTCAAACCCAAAAGTCATCATGCATCTTATCTAGCTAAACCAAAGAAAGAAATGAATATTTTCATGTTTTCAAAGCCTCTAAAGCAGGATTTAGCCCTTTTGGAAGCATTAAAGGTCCAGTAGAAGATCAGAATATTATTTGGTAATCTGATCAAACATATTCCATCCATCAAATCACAAATGGACAGCACTGACTGCCTGACATTTGAAGCTCTACGTATCTATGAACAAAACGGTTTACTGGGTATTTCATGGCTCATCTAAAGAAGAACTCTGTCAGCCTTCAGTCATCACAGATTGGTAATCCTCTCATATTTGGTTTATCTACAAAACCCTTTCTGTCTGTTTACACTGATGCTGTATCTGAATTTGATTAGTTTCTGCCTCTGAAGATCACTCAATAATCTCAATTCTCAAATCTCAATTCCTGAATCTAAACCACCAATCAGAGCCAGGAGGAGTGTCTGACAGAGTGTCAATCACTCATGCACCTGCTGTGGGAAGGCCCCCTCTCTTCAACTGCATACTCTCACTCGGTCAAACTCTTCAGGGAGGGGCTTTGGTGGCCATGGATTCCATCAGACACTCCTCCTGGCTCTGATTGGTGGTTTATTCAGGCACGTTGGATTTTTTTCAAATGGCATTAGGAGCCCTAGATGGGGCTACAGGAGTTTGATTTTTTTTTCAGAGATTATCCGTCTCATATATACTATGAGGACATAGTGACAGTTATAGAAAATTTGACAAAAAGTTGTTTTTATAAAAGAAAGCATGGCAAAGCGATGCATGCATGAACTAGCTCTCTGTTGAATAAGTTATCACTGGGTTGCATATTTTTCAGCAAAGACAGGCTTGTGTAGCAGCATTTTTAGGTCATTGTGGGTCACTGAAACTAGTTATTTCTTTTCAGAGAACAGAAGTCCACCAAGGCCACTAACAGTTTCATAGGTGTTCAACTGTGAGGACACAGACTGTGTGCTTTGCTTATTGACACAGGACAACCCTCCACAGTCAAAAGGGCTTCAGTTCAATCGCTCAGATGCCCTGAAAACATCTCTCCTCTTTGTGCTGTTAACTTTCCCCTCATGTGAAACCTGGCATCTTGATCTACGCCACCTGACAGGGCATACCCATTCATCTTCCCCCATCGTCCTCGTTTGATCTCTTCCCCCCATCGTCCTCATCTTACAGCCCCAGGACTTTAAAACCTATAGACCAGTAGATTGTGGCTGTCAACACATCACGGCAAGCTGACAGCTACAAGGAAGTGAGGCCCACCCCTCACATAATACCTACCAGAGAGCCATACAGGTCCTCTTGGAAAGGTGCTAATGCAATGGTAATTTCTGCTCTTCATACAATCGCACCAACAGACAGCTTTGTCTCTCTACACCAATTTAGCTTTAATTCAGATTAAATTCAGCCACTTGCTGCGTTTCTTCTGTTTTAAGTGGGCTGTCCGGTGATGAATGTGCAGCATTATTCATACACTGCAACAATTAAAACATCAACAAGGGAAGGGAGAAATATGTACATTATTCATATCTGTCCTCCGGGGAGACAGGCAGTCAGATGAGAGGCTAATGAGAGGCTGAAGCTTTGAAGTCATGGAGTCCTCAGAGAGGTGAATGGCATGAATTAAATTCCACCATCAGATACGTTTTGCACTGTGCAAATGCCTCCTAGAAAGCTAATTTTAGCCAGTGTCATGAGCCCTGTGTCTTGTCTGTTTTCTAGGTTTTTATTAGAAAATTTGAAATTAAGTTTCCTTCGCGCTCTTATCTATGAGAGGTTACATGGCGGCACCCAGGAGCTGCCAGGGAATGAATATAGAATAAAAAGGAAATTAATATTCCATGAGAATATTGTACGGCTGCAGGATACACTTGTTGTGAAGTTGAGCAGAATGGATGCTTTTTCCCACAGCTCAGAAGTGAGAGAAGCTTTAAGTGTTTTTGGCGAGATGCAGCTTTGCTAAATGGTCCCAGCCAGATTTGACCCCTTTATCTTGGCACTGCCGGAACCCGCCATCTTGCCCTGTGCCATGCTGATATGCTATCTGCCCAAACAGATGCCCGCTCTACCCTCTCAGCGCTACTCTCTGGTCCCCCACTTTAGCAGTAGCTGCCTGCTGATATTTTGTCCACCCTAATGCTCTATATCACTCTGGTCTCCTTGAAGAGCCACAGCGGAGAGACCTGAACTGCCCTCTGTGTTAGAGGGAAGCTGCTTGCTGAAAGGCCTGTGTGAGTCCGAGGTCAAACACCACATTAATACATCCAGCTAGAGCTGACATGGTGTAAACGTTTGGCCTACCTCCAGAGTGAGCTCTCCAGCACCTTGGTCGAGTCAGCATGGTAGTACTTGGTTAGGATCAGGATGACCTGTAAGAGGTGAAGGAAGGAGAGAGGTAAATTTAATACACCTACATCACTTATCTGATGCTAGCAAGGTTAAACAGAATGCAAGACTGGCTTCACCCTGGCTTATTTTATTAAGTATTAAGTATTAAGTATTATTAAGTATGCTGATTATTTTTAATGGATGACAAATATTGAGTTCACTTGAAGTTGGAATGCCATTTTTGGCTTCTGAACTGTAGCGAGATAAAACCTTTTCAATACTAATGACCTGAAAACGGTTTCTGGTTCCATTGGATAATTTTCTGATTTTCATGTTCTCATTTTGTTTTTATATTGATATCAAAGTATTGCACTACAATCTCTCTTCAGTATTCTGATGTATGATTATTAGATAAAGTGTATCATAATACACTTTATCTAATAAATTGACATAGATGACAACAAAGCAGTGTAAGTAAAATGTGACAGACATGCAAAAACTTTTTTTTAAAGCAATTTCAAAGCAAGTTAGCAATGGATCACGTAACTGTGCAGCGTTCAGTGCTCATTGCGAACAAACCCCCAACAATTACCACTGACTCTGCAGTTCCCCTCAGCTTTTCAAAGTGTTTTGACATCTTTTGGCTACCTAAATCACATTTAACCTAATTCTAAACCATTTCCACAAGCAGTGCACAGCTTATTTTGGCAAAAGAGATGCTGGAAAACTAATTGCACGCCGTCTGCCAGCACCAGACAGCAGAGCAATTTTGCCTTGCATAACATCTTGCTCTGTTGCCCCCAAGTGGCCAAAAATCAATAAATGACTGGTTTTTAAGGGAAACTTTGCTGAATCACAAGCAGCATTGTATCATTATAATGTAAGCAGAATGTGACAATGAACAGTGTAAAATCTCTCTCAGTCGATTTACGTTCAAACCCTCCCTTCTGGTCATGAGCTCCGGGTAGTGACCAAAAGACTGAGACTGTGGATACAAGGGGCCCAAATGACCCTGGATAGATAGGTTGAGGAGCTCAGCCATCTGAAGGGATCTCACAGTAGAGCTGCTGTTTCTTAGCAACAGGAGCCATTTGATTCTTGCATTTCAGGTGGTTCGGGTATTTGGTTAGGCGTACCTTTGGAGGTTTCGCGGGCATGTCCAATAGGGACGAGACCCCGGGGTAGACCCACAACTTGCTGGAGGGCTTTTATATCTCGTATAGCCTGGGATCACCTCAGGATCCCCCAAGATAAGATGGAAAGTGTGGCTGGGGACAGGCACATCTGGAATACTTAGCCTTCTGCCACCATGACCCGACCGCAGATAAAAGGAATAAAATGAATGAATGGATGGATGGATGGATGGATGGATGCAGTACCAAGGTCAGAAATACTTCCTTTCTTTCTACACACAGCCCAGTTTTATGACAAGACCATCTTTCTTTTGCTTGTTTATAAAAATAGACACAAAACCAACTGTTCTATTTTGTAAGATAATCAAGCAAACTAAACCATTTTTGAACATTTTCAGATTGAGCAAATCACACTCCTCTTTGCTGAATGCTAGCCAGTGCTAACTACTACTTGTGCTGATGATGATTATATGTTGTGTAGCTTTAAAATTCAACATAGCAATTTCACCAGAAATGATTGCTAAACTGCTAGCACAAATGTCTTCTCCAGTTGTGTCTCTATATACTGTAATCCATAATTCAATGTTTGCAATATTTCCATATGGGAATTTTTCACTGGACACAAGCCAAAGGAGTAAAAATATATTTTAAAAAAATATATGAGCAGATATATTAGTGGCTAATATTTGAAAAAGTCATTCTTCTGCATTTATATTTTTTTTAAAAAGCAAGAGTGAGAGAACTCTGTCTGCGCTGCTGCTGATTTTAATGCAGAGTATTTTTTAAAGGAGCTAAAAGAAACTATTACCCTGAACAAATAGTGGTCGTGTTTGCCACTCTGATTTTAAAGAGAGCATTCACAGGGCTTTTCTCTCAGCCTTCTTTGTGCAGGCACAATTGTGACTTTTGCTTAAACATTATTCTTGGAGAAATTTGATTATGAAATGGGTTTTTTCACAACATATTTGTTTTTGATTTAAGGAACAGATGCAATATTAGTTCACAAAAATAAATAAGATACAGGGATGCATCATTCATGTGAGACCAAGACATCTCGGTCCTGGACTAAAAACCCCATGTGTATACACAGGATCAGAGACTCTTGTCTTTCATATATTCCTGAGAACTCCTGTTCTTGACAGCTAGGTCTGCTGGGATTTACGTTGCCATGGCAAAAGTGCCAGTGGGTCAGACAGCATAGTGGGGCCTAGTGGTGTGACTGACAGGCTTGCAGTTCTAGGTAGTGGAACGAGACAAAAACCCCGGCCTGCCTTTAAACAGAGGAGAGTTGTTTGGCCAGGGGGTCCAGCCCAGAGGCGGCTGCCAACAGCGGGCTGAGCTGAAGGTGGCTGCTCCAAGGTGTCAAGCTGCAAGCTCTATGCAATATGGACACTGCTGATACATCTTAATGTTGAAAGCAAGCACACACTCTGTATTTTCTGTGCTGATAGCCTATGGTTATGGCTCTTATTATTAGGCTGCATGTTTCCTTGAATGTTTTCCTTCCATGTTTCCTTTTCTGTGACTTGCAGAGCCGGTGCATCAAAATGTTAGAGTCTGGGAAAATAAAACACAGTCAAGTGAATGTCAGGACATAAATACCTGGTTGATTTCTTTGTCAGATAGGATGAAAGCGGTGCTGTCTTACGCTGCTGATTTAATAAGAAACCTGGCTGCAGGCCCAAACATTTTATCAAATATCTCTTCATCTCCTCACAACGTTTAGCCTTATGAAACCTACCCTCTAGCATAAAGTAGAGCCTTTATGTTGCCCTGTTGTGTCAAAACAAGGCTACACAGCTTTCAGCAAGCAGTTGCATTCAGTATTTAAAAGAAAAGCCAATGCAATTTTTAATAAGACCTTCCGCTGAGGCGGGGCTGGTCTTGGTATTTAAAAGATTGTTTTCCTGCAGAAAAGTTGGTCAAAGCGGAGCACCACAGCTGGGGACATACAGAATGAGCTTTGAGAGCTCTAGGCCAATTTCCACAACACAGACCGCCAACAAAAAACGCTCAGTAGAGTCTCTAGAATCTTGGCTCAAAGCAACACAAACTCAGGGGTTTCAACCCTGGTGGAGCTTGGCTTCCAAAGATGTTTGTGGGGTCCCAAAAAGAGAACAGAGGACGTCTCCCTGAGCAGCAGCCCACTTGCCAGGGCTGATAACAGCCTGTAGGACAGCTCTAACAAATACAGTGACAGTGTACAACCTGCCTTTTCTCTACCTCTAACTGAGAGAGAAACTTTGCTAATGATGGATTAGTATCCATGCATCACGTAGCAAGCGTTCCCAGATCCGTCGTTGGGATGCTGTGACTCAAATGGTATCTCTGGAAACAGGCTGTCCGCCTCTGCACAGCTGTCCTTCCTCTAATGAGATATGGATGCAAAGCTTGACACTTACTATGCAGGCAGGAAGGCATCGTAACAGCACTGCTCCCTTGACATACAGATTAGATTTACCATGATGCACAAGCAAGTCAGTCATTTTTATTTCCTTCAGCTTTTAACCTCTAGTTGAAAATTAAAGGCATATTTTTTAAAGCCCCTTTGATTAATTTTATTTTTTAGATTGGAAGAAATGCCTATTTACCAACAGATATGGACCAACATTAGAATTGATTTGTACCTGTGTTTCTAGCCACTGAACCAAAATCCGTTCAATAGTAACTACTTTTAGTTCCTTTTTAGTCCAGAGAAAAAAATCTGGCACTTCTTCTAAAAGTTCCCGTTCACCAGCTCGTTTGTGACCTTTGTCAGCTTTTTGGTTCTCAGCAGGTATGGAGGAGTGGGTTTGTAACTGCTTTTTTACTTTTACAAAACTAACTCAACGAGGTTAATGCTGTGGGGTCGCAGGTGAAATGAGTGCCAGGGCATGAAGGGAAAGTGCACCTTTTGAAATGTTGGAGATATGCTGCAGAACAACTTGACAGCTTATAGAAAGGACTAGGCTGTCCTGATCAGCCAGTGCTTCATATTATGTCCATACATCTGTGTACTGTGCCCCAGTGCTGGGTTAGAAGTACTATTATATAGAAGTGTAATAATTAATCTAAAAATACTCAACAGCCTCTGCATCAATATTTGACATAAAATTCATGCTGGTCATAAGTAGGCTCTGTACATTTCTAGCTTTCTTATCAAATTACCTCCCTTGTCGCAATGTTTCCTCTACCATTCGGGTCACCAGGCCAATGAGACACCCGTCAGGCCAACAACAGGCCAAAAAAAACATTTTTTATATGCAAAATATCATCAAATATTTATTTATTTGAAAAATATTGTGTGTTTTGGAGCGTCTGTGCTGCGCTGGTCTGAAAAGCACATCGGCCTCCCTCTCTGTGGCAACCTCTGTTCAGAGCTGTCTCTCTGGCTACTTCCGTCACCAACTAGCAAACAAACCCGGGACTATTTGAATGAATACTGCAGTGTGATGTAATGATGGACTGGACAGGAGAAATGCTGGCTTTTATCTTCATCGATTCTTCTCCCAGGATTCTCGATCTGTTATCTGTGTTCGGATCGGAACGCCCTCCACGGTTTGGGCCGCATGTGATCCATGGATCACTTGCAAAAGTTAAACGATAATGGTGTGAAAACAGTTTTACGGCTGCTTTTACTTTTAGTACATCTCTGTGCGGAGCTGCTGTGAGAAGATACGCACAGAGTTGTTTGGTCACGTGAATGGGGCGAAGTTGTGTGCTCATGTAAATGGGGTGTGGTGAAAAGTAGTTGATAGATAAGATTTTTGAGGTGACCTTTAGTGGTGGAGACGCAGGCGAGACGTTTGCTAACACCATCAAACAGGAAGTGGCATCACACAAGGCAGCATTAAAACACCCTCATGTTGCCGCATGTTGGCAAGATGTTCCTAGTGAGAGGCTGTTCTCCACTGCTGGGGACATAGAAAGTGCAAAGAGGTCTACCTTCTCCCCAGACAATGCTGATATTCTCATCTTTTTGAAAAAAAGGTGAAATACAGCCTCAGGAAAAGGCTGCGAGGAGAGCACTTATAAGTGCAGCAATAAGTCATGCACAGTGTTTTCATGATGTGGTAAGTGTGTACTTTGCATTATTTTTAGACAGTTTTGAACTACTTATTTTCCAAGTAACCTTAGTTAACCAAAGAATTTCTTTTATTTGCTGTAACCTCTTCCAGTGAAGTGAAGTGTGGTAGTGTGTAATAAATGCAGTTCATTGAGTCATCCTCTCCATGTGATCACTTTAGGTGTTTTACATGGAAATAAATAACCAAAGATTTGGTGCGTGGATAGTCTCTATCAGCTCTTGCCACCGGGCCTAAAAAGATTTCACTCTCTGTCGTGTACAAGAAAATAAGAAAGGAAAAGAAACTGTGCCACTGAAATCAGTCCATCAACCCTATAGATTAGGGCCATGCATCATATATATACATATATGTATTCTGCCTCTCTATTCCCACATTGAGTCAATCTTCAAGGTCCAAGTCCTGCTCAAATGGAAAATGATTTTTCTTTTGGGATGAAGTGGACAGGGCAAGGATGTATTTGCCCATAAATCACTCGTGACAGGAGGCAGGGAGAGCGTTTATTTGGCAGTAACGTACCTATAGCCACATTGACAAAACTGCTGAACAGCACAGGAGCCAGGTTCCTCTATTGCCTCTGGAGTACAGAGCAGTCCATTAGGACTACAACTTGGCAGCTTTACAGCTCATTTGACTCAAGGGCGAAATTGGGGCCGCTTAAGAATCCATGAAGAACAGTAGGAAAAGTCAGTTGAAATTCAATGCAAATGAATCCCAGAATAGAGTCAACAAGTTATCAGACAGCATGTCAGCCAGAGAGGACGACATGCTGGAGAAATTCCCTCCTTGCTGGGAAGCTTCTGATGAACTTTGTGACCTAATCAAACTGTTGTAGAGAAAGTGGTCACCTTGTAATACCGTGACCGCATCATCACTCACTGTGGGTTTCTTGTTTGTAAGCTAGTCGACAATGAGTCTAATGGCTTTTATTGAGGAAACGTCAACAGGCTGGTCAGGACCTCTCCATGACTTCATACAAGAGCTACAAGAGACCCCATTGAGAGTCAAGCTCATGGCCGAGTTGACCACAAACTCCAGCCTGACAACCACCGTTTGTCCCCCGAGACATTCCCATCAAATGTGTGTCAATGGAGCTCTATCTATCGGCTACTGAGGGAGAAGACGTTAAAGAAAGTCCGGGACTAAATAAAGACAGACAGACTGCGAGGCTCTGGAGGAAGAATGCACTCATTCATTTTTTTACAGCAAAAACAGCCAAATACAAGTGGTCCATCTAAGTGTGTGACACCCCCCTCCTCATCCCTCCAGGGCGCTTTGCATTCTCCAGAAACAGACCACACACATAATCGATTCATCACTGTCTGTAATAAAAAACGGAGGAACTCTTTTTTTTTTTTTTTTTTTTAAAAGATGAAGTCCAATTTATATTCTTGGGACACAAAAGTAAATTCCACGCCAATTAAATCTGGGGACTGACTGTATGGACACTTCGGAGCCATCTCTGTCTCTCTCCCTGCCAAACACACACACACACACACACACACACACACACACACACACACACACACACACACACACACACACACACACATAATGATGGAGGTGCACACACTCCACTGCAGGAAGCCATTATTGTGTGATAATCTTTGCTTTTATTTTATACTGTAGAGAATCAGACAGGAGATGTGACATCAGAGCGGACATGCAGGAAAGCTTCCAAACTGGATTCAAACCAGTTACATGGTGTGCATCACGCCGTCTCCTGGGTGCAGCAGAGTCATGTTCCAGCTCCGTGGACGACCTGCTGCTTTTGTAGACTATGCCCAGCACTCGTGTTACTGAACCAGCTCTCTTACAGCTCTCGTGTGGCTGTCTTCCACCCACCTATCTTCACAACATGCAAGTCTATTTTTATGCTAGAGCAGCTCACATTTCTCACACATGAAATCCACTGGTGATTGTATATAAACGCATGTATGTGGGTGTATATTTAATGATGCATTCAATAGCTGTCTGCTTGTTTTAAGCCATGCAAGTAGCATAGCTCTAGTCATGGCTATTTTGATGTGTATGTACATCTGTTGGTCCTACACCTTGTTCCAGACTGAAAGATCTAATTAACTATACAATGACTTGCTATATGCAGACTTTTATGGTGCCTGGAGGATGAAGCTCACTGATTTTGGTTGGACTGTATGAATAATACCACATCATCTGGTTCAAACTTAAGCATACCTGCTAAGCAAAAGACATTCCAATCAGCCTTGACTCTATTTTACACTATGTGTAATACTATTTAGCAAATGACAGCATGCTAGTTAACTGAGATGAGTAAACGGCAAGTCAACATTGTCACTGTGAGCACACTGGCAAGCTAAATGTAGCATTTTAATGCTAAATTCTGCCACTTCTGCCATTAGAGATCTCAATAAAAACAAAATAAAAGTTGTAATGTGGCATCATGGGCGTCGTCAGTGTTAAAAAACCACCATCTATCTGACGAAACTTAGCAGAGATGTTCACAGACAAGCTAAGTTTTGTTCACATTATGTTTATCTGCTTTCCCCGACTTCCTTCCTCAGTGTCTGACACTTCCCTGGAGGTTAAAGTGGAAGGGAACCAAATAAAATCCACCGTTAAGTTGAATAAAATAAGTGATTTCTCTGGGTTTGACTATTGTTGGAAACATTCAGGATAATGTTACAACAATACTCAACATAAAATAACTACAACTTAGTTGGGGAAATGCTACATATTTATATCTTTAAATGTTCAGACAGCAAAATATGTTTTTCTTCTTTAAATAACGCTACATTGTTATAATGATGTATTACACAAATATGTATTCAACAGACTGTAAAGCTGTCTGTAAAACACCTCTGTGCAGTATTAGAAAACTGGCTGCCAAAGTGAAAACACTTCAGTGCAGAAATCTTCTACTAGTCCATAAGACAATCGTTGCTTCACTCTGAATACGACCATAAATATATGATCCAAATCCTAAATGTGTCCCTTAGACGGACATTTCTCTCAAACTGCAAAGATCAGGAGGCGAATGGATTTTGGTTTGTGGTGCTCACAGTATTCAAATGTCACATTAATAAACACAAACAGCTTGTTGATTTCTGCCATAAATTCATAATGGACACTTTCCAGTAGTAAATAGGACAAATAAAACCAAAACTATTTGCATGGCTGGGTGAATGAGAAATTATGTTTTTGTAATTTGAGCAAACCTTTTAACGAACCTTTACAGAGGTGGCATCTGGCCAATATGTTCCCATGCCAGAGTCTAAAACCCTTTCTGGCCATCCAAAGGACATTTCACTTCCTCAGGAACACGCATACGAGTGCTTGTATAAAATAAAGTGCTTCATTCATCCAAATAGTTCCCCATTACCACCATCCTAAGCATTCAATGGCTGTACTAATGGCACAGGACACCAGCCATCACTGAGTAGTCACATCTGGTTGGAGTCATTTTTGCGTTGGACCTTGACCACATTCTTTATGTGAGGCCAGTCAGTGACCCACAAACTCGTTACCATTTTAACAGTAGTTTAAGATTGCCACCATTCATTAAACTGCTCGGGCAGAGAAGAGGAGAGGGCAATTACATGGATCTTTGCTTCTGCTTGCCTTTTGCTCCGTCCACACAAAAAGCTTGTGCTGACCTCTCAGGTGGAAAAGGAGCACATCTGGATAACAGAGGAATTGTTGGAGGTATGAGGGCAATTATTCCCACTGTTACTCTTTCTACTCATTGGATACGATATCTGAAGAGCTTCATTGTAAAAAGTCAAAATGAAAAGAGGTTGGAGCGAGTATAACTTTGACAACTTGGTATGTTTGTTTAAATACGACACCAACATGGGTGAGAGTATCTGTCAACCTATTCTCATACGTTTGTCCAATGGTCATGATACAGATTTTACATTCCAGACTGCCTCAATTTTAAATTTCAGAAAATGCACTTGCATTTCAGCAAAGCAAAATACCAGAATGTATCTTTACAATTGTGTTTGAGTCTGAGTAAAAGCCATTGCCAGCAGACCCCTGGAATTCCCTGCAGCTGTTTTTTCATCATAATTAACCACAACTGGAGTCTCTGTTTAATCTTTTGATAAAATGGACATCATCTAAACCCTGTCACTTGCTTTCTGCCATTTCAAAGCCTGCAGACACAACCTGTCATCTCATGTTTGCTACTACTGATTTAGCATGCACAGACGCTAAATCTGAGACGTGAGCCACAGCTCCATGCCAAGGCCCTGGAGAGGCCTAAAAAGTGGCACAGTGTTGTTCATCTATGCATCCTCCTGGCGCCATAGTGGATGTGCCCTGATATTTTGCATCCATACTTCCAATATCTCTCTACAGGAGAGGTGTTAAATATACCAAATATGGCTACGACAATATGATAATAATATGAGTAATAATATTATTAATAATAATATGAGAGTATCAGGTTGACAAGCACCAGAATATATTCATCCATTCCTGCATCATGTTTTGAAATTAGGACTTAAATATCATTCTGTTATTAGTCCAAACAGCAAATTACAGTTTTCATTCTGCTACAATGGCAAATAATGGGATAGTTGTGCTTTTATGTTTCTTTTTTTTTTAACTAGTCTCCCTTTCAGCCACTGTTTTCCCACTTTCATCTAATCACCCATCCTTTGTCTTTTTGTCTCCTCTTTAATGTCGAACGGTCTAGTTTTCATCCTCTTTTTGATCTCATCCTCTTTTTTTTTTCTCTGAGGTTTTCTTCTTCTTTTCAAGCAATTGCTATAATTGGGCTCTGATCAAATTGGCATACTGTTTTTCAAGGAAGAGACTACAACAATGTTCACACAAATACACGTGCATTGACCCACGAATCTTTTAAAATATGGAGTGCATCCACAACAACAGTCTTTCTTTGATAACTGACATTACTGTCATTCCACTGCAAACCCAAAAGGGTATCATCGAGACACATTTAACGCATACGGTACCATTAATTCATGCAAATGCATATTTCTGTGAGTGGAAGTGAGAAGATGATGTTGGCTGTGGAGTTTCCACCAGATTGACTGATACTAAATCTTAAAACTAATTGGACCAACAGGACTGAGGGAGCTGAGTTCCTTAGAAGTATGATAATCCACTGCTGGGAGCCTGAGGCCTTTGGGAATGAGAAAGAGTGTGTAGGGGGAGGGAGAAGAAGCGATAAAGAGAGATATGGGATATAGCAGATGACGGGGAGATAAAAGGACGATGTGGCGAGAGACCAAGAGACAAAGACACAAAGAAGAGAGCTGGAAGAAGAAAAGAGTTGAGACTGGAGGAGAGACTTTATACGAAACAAAGAGAGACAGAGGAATTATAGTTAGAGAGCGACCAAGAAGGCTGGAGATGGATGGAGGAGGGAAAACAAGAGAGTGAGGCATTAGAAAAAATCGGACAGGATGCTTGGGAGTGTGAGGGCTGTAATGGGAATGGTAATCAATGAAGCCAAGGAATTAAGACGAGACTTCTGGCCCTCAAATCTGTCCATTGATCTGAGCGGCTTACTAAGGAGGAGGTGATGGGGTTCGACGGGGCCACCGGGACCACAAGCTCAACTTATCCTGGTTCTAAGTAATCAGTGCTGGTCTTCAGGGGGAGACCTGATGAGGTTCATGACCTTACCAAGACATGTAATTTACCAAGAAATGTACTGTAATTCTCCAATGAGAGCAGAGATACTGGAAGCTTGATGTGTTTGTCAGGCCTTTCCTAAGGTAAGGCCCAATGGAATACAAGCATTGAATCAAGTCGACTGTTGGTTTTCTCTAGCTTTAGGCGTGGTGGAAAAGTTTCTTAGTTCTTTGATTTTATTTTTGGATTCACACTGCAGAGTTTCAAGCAGAGGGGAGTTCTTATACAAGACTCTCTAAGGCCTTTAGGGTAGTTAGTAGTTGCTATGTTGGATGTTTTGAAAGAGTCTATATGTCCTTATAGCATTCAGTACATATTAAGGTCATGTTTTTCAACCTAAAGAAATAATTCTAAATAGGACAGCATAGGTATACAAATGTTCAGAAATAACAGTAATGTTTTAACAAAACATTTTAAGGTCTTTTCCAATTATTTTATTTTTTTATTTTCACCTGAGCTCAAGGAACATCAAAATAAACGGTAGAGCGTGCATAGACAATCAAACAAGTGTTCGATACATCCCCAAAAATTGGATTTTTACCTTTTACTTTGTCAGCTCTCGTATTGACCAAGTTTTTCGGCCACTTTATGACAGCGGACAGAACACACTAACAGCATTGACACACTATCCTTTATAAGTTCATATAAAAAAATGTACTTACAACAGCTGACTACTGACAACAGACAATGAGCAACATTAGCATTCCAATATTTATTGTCCTTTTAGCTCTGTTTTGGTCTCCACCACCTCCAGGTAGTTAATAACTGCACTGTTGTGGAACATTCAGCTTACAGCAAGTTCATTTTGGCCTTTTCAGTGATAACAACAGGGTAAAACAGTACAGCTGAAGGCCATAAATCAAAAGCGATGAGTTCAAAGAAGCTAAAACACTCCGATGTGAATTTAATCTATTGTCAGCATAGAAATATTCATTAAGGTGGGGTTAAAGATCAGAAGTCAGAAACATGCACAAAACCCAATATTTAAAACAGTAACTTGTATGAAAGAGTTGAATTTGACTTTCTGTTAGATGTCAACATGTCCAGGAATAAAACAGTATTTTCAGTACCACATGCAGTACATTTGCAGTTTGATTCCACATTATTGATGTGAAGAGAGCCTGGGTGAGAGTTTCAAAGACGGCGTAAAATGAGAAGTCCAATTTCTAGACACAGATCTTGATTCATAATTTAAGCATCATCAACAGATGGTAGCCTAACAAATCTATATGCACCTCAGGGAATAACAACCACTTGATATAAACCTATATATAAATTAAAGCAATTTCGACAGACACAGCTAGATAATCAATGACTGGAGATATACGGTTCTTTTAATCTTTAGAGTTCATTACCAGCATATGCTCCCGAAGATTCAGAGAGCAGATGTGTTTGAATAAAAACACAGAGTGGATGATCTGTGATGTTTCTGTCTCTTTCATGCAGGCTGTTGGAGAATGAAACACTGCAGACTCTGATGTCTAATATACACCTGCAATTTCCCATCTGAAAGTCAAAATTACAAGAAGAAAGATGAACTAAGTGCATGCATAAGAGGCTGGAGACACCTCCCCCCCACTTTCAGGTGAACAGATGGTGTGTTACTGAAGCCCCAGTAAAATCTTTCCAGACATGACTATTAGAAAAAGAAAACATCAGGGAGAGAGAGGCCCAGGTGGAACTATGCTAATGTAAGAGACCACCTGTGTCAGGGGTAAAGGTAGCATGTGTCTTTTTTTATTGTCTACGAAACTGTATCTGTGTCTATTTACATCAGGATGCACCATGACATTACGATATGCTTCCTACAATGAAAAGATAAGGACAAATAAAGATTTTAAATGGAAATCTTTTTTCTTTCCGCATCATATCATACCATATTTATTGTTTTTTTTGTCCATGTGTGCCAGTCATGAATGTATATGCTTCATCTAGTCAGTAGTAGTCAGTCTATGAGTTCTGGAAGCTTCAAGTTTCTGCATCTCCTGCTTCCAAACTATTAGTGATGTCACAAATCATATTTGTAATGAGTGCAGAGGAAAATGTACTCTCAGCAACGAATGTGAGAACAGCCTTATAGAGGCTGAGCCATGTAGTGATCTCATTTATATAATGTGTTTTACATAGTAGTGAATATTGCCCCATCCTTGCTTGTGAACAACAGAGCTTTTCAAAGACCCCTTTTACACCCAAACATAAAGCTGTAGGTTCAGTCAAGAAGACTAAACCTTTGCATAACATGGCTTTACTTTATTTCTCATGCTATTCAGTTATACACACACAAGTTCCTGCTATCATGGTCTGCCGCCGTCAATTGAGTGATCAGCTGTTCTCATCGGCCAGTCACAACAGCACAGTGACACACCTTCATTGTCAGCCTATGATCTGATGAGGTAAAACATTCAATATGTTGCTTTTGTTCTGTTTTAAATACAGCATATGTTATGTTTAAGTCTTCTTTATTGGAACCAACAGTATGGTAAACGCTCACATAGATAACACTCCGTTCAAAGGTTGTAACCTTCAAGTTAAACCTGATGACGTCACCATGACATCATCAGTGACATTCTAAAAGACGAGTTATTTGATATTTTCTGTGTATAATTAGCCCAGCTCCTCTTTACCAAGTCTATTAAGAGTTGACATGCTGTGCAGCCATCTATACTGTATACAGGACAAAGACTCTTTTATAATGCAAATGAACTTAATATATTCAATTACCATCAGTTTACTTTCACACATTTGCATGCAGCTCAGCTTTCTTTGTCCGTCTGTCCTGGCTGCCTTCACTGTCATGGCGGTGTGGACAGAGACTCCCACCCTGGCTCAGGCTTCATCCTCTTCATTGGATACAGCTGCTCGCCACAGCTAAACAGCTGTCGCCTCAGCATTATCATAATCCCCGTCCCCCTCCCTCCCTCTGTCTGCCCTCCCCCCTTCTGCTGACGTTCACGCTTTTGTCCATTTTTTGTTTTGTTGCTTCGTCATTAATGTTTATTACCAGCTCCGTCATCCATTGCAAGTAGTCTTTTTATCCTACACTCAACAATCGAGAAAACACACGTCATTAACAAATGCAGCTATTTAACAATCGGGTGACGCCTAAGATTGTTTTGTTAATGGGAGTTAAAGATGACTTGGGTAAGTGGAGCAGACTGTAACAAGTAGCTATTCAATGCCACATTAAACACACTGGAAATACTCTCAGGGTCTAATTTGGGCAAATGTATTCAGTGAGCTGCTCTAATTACACCAAGGAGATACATTATTTATCCATGTACATTATTATACATGGTGTTTTCCCCCTTCCCAACAACCAGGGTTCAAGCACAGTTTATCTGACATGTTGAGCAGTAACCTTCATGTGTAAATGAGCTGTAAAGAAATGGCAAATGTTATATGATTGCTATTTAGCATGTCTCCAGTTGTGAGACTGCAGGCTCTTAAGGCGACATTTTTCCACCTTGTCATTAGGCACAATTAATGTTGTTTCACAGGCCAGTGTTGACTCCCCTTGAAACGGATAGGGTTGTTACAATACTATATCATGGAAATTACAATGAGTAGAAATAGCTTATCAACATAAACAGTTGGCTGAGAAAAGGTATTGTTTACATGGAGCAAACCTTAGATGGGTTAAAAAGAAAAATCACAATTAACCCTGCACGCTCCATACTAAGTTTACACTGCTCATCCAATGTGAAGCTGCAGCTTGATTGATTTCAGATTGATTGTTGATCAATACCAGTAATGGGTAGGACACACTTGATTGATTCTAATTGGACATTTGCATTGGACTGCAGTCCAGTAAATACAGAGGCATGCTAATTATGTGTAGGATGTAGTAGTCATGGCAGCAGTGCTAATGGAAGCAGGAATACAATTAAAACCATGCATGTAGCAACAGTAGTAATATTACTAGACCTGCAGTAGCAGCAGCAGCTGGAGTATTGGTTTTACAAGCTTTTGTCATGAATGGGTGTCGTTATGGCTGGGACTAAATGACTTTTTGAAAAAGCAAAGCAATTTAAAGAAAACTCTTTTAAGAGTAGTGTGTGCTTAGTGTGCTTGATCACAACACAGTTAGAGGATGAACTTCCTGTTCCAGCTCAAGAAGTTAAACCTGCCTCAGGAGGCGCTGATACAGTTCTACACTGCAACACTCCAGTCTGTTCTCTGCTCGTCTGTCACCGTCTGGTTTCGGCTGGCCACCAAACGGGACAGGAACAGTCTACAACGGACGATCAGGACTGCAGAAAAAATCATCCGTGCCAACCTGCCCTCCATTCGGGACTTGAACATGTCCAGAACTCGGAAAAGGGCAGGACACATCACTGCAGACCCATCACACCCTGGACACAAACTGTTCTCCCCTCAATGCAGTGCTACAGAGCACTGCATGCCAAAACAGCCAGACTCAAAATCAGCGTCTTCCCACAGGCCACCACTCTGATGAACATGCAATCAGCCACATAGTACCAGTAACCCTGTAGAACATACCATCCATCATTTTGCCTTAAGATTGTCTAATTTACTTGTGTTATATTTCGATTAACCCCCCTGGTAAGGTAATTTAATTTATTTAATTTATGTCAAGGTGTTTATTAAATTATTTTATTCTATTTTATTGTATTTATTTTATATTTATTGCTGCTCAGAATTGTTATATTGTTATATGTACTTTAGATCTACGCCGTTTTGTTATCAAAGTTAAATAAAGTCGGAAGAAAAAAAACTTAATTAGAATTAATTAATTAATTAATAACTAAGTAGTAAACTTTGTTTTATTTTCTGCACATCATCATGGGTGATAGAATTGCTAATAATAGCAATAAGTTGTTTCTTTTTCTTTTTCTTTTATTTATTTTATTTTACCTTTATTTCTTTCTTTCTATTGTTAAGGTTTTCAACCTAACAACCAACCATGTACAGTCAATAAATTGCAAACGAGGACAAGACAAGGTTTTGTTTGAGTTTGTGCTAATCAGTCCCTGTGGTTGGCTAAGGCCTTTTTCAAGTTAAGACAGAAGCTGAAGCAAATATCCCTGATAACTTGACAAGGTCAACTGACAAACAGTAAGTATCACATCAATTTTCTTGATACCATTTATTGTCTAAAACAGCCTTGTTGAGAACCTGTTTGGGTTTGCACCCAGGTGTCCAACATAGTTTCCACCAAAGTAATGAACACAATTTTGCAGGTGGTCACACAAACATGGATGCCTGGCTAAATAAAAAAGAAAGCCATAGCTAGAGACCAGGGACAAGACCCAGCTAAGGACCAGACTGCTGCAGGTAATGTTAGCTTAGCTACTGCCCAGAGACTAAATGCTACACCTGATATGCGTGTTGCGGCTCTCCCACACCTGACTGGAACGCAAAGAACAAGCAATATTCTGTTTGATTTAATGATGAGAGGGAAATAAGAGTCTGTTAAATACGCAAAATGTACTTAATTTGTCTCATATAAAGTAGTTAAAATGTGTGTTGTTTACCTGATGTGTTCCCGTTTAATTTACATTCACTGAAGTTCTCAAATAAAAATATGAACATGAACATGAGTGGCTGTTTACTCAGACTCAATACATTTTCTCATTTCTCATAAAGTAGCCTATTTAAAATGTTTATATTGTGATAAGAGGAGATAAAAACAATGAGATACCACACCCCTCCTAAATGCACTTATTTGACCGCATCTATAAAGTATTTAAAATATATACAGTATATATTTTCAATATGCATACAATGTAGTTGTAATTTAAATGTATATCACTTTGAAATGGCTGGTTTACCTATTCAAGATAATAAAATGATGCAGATGGCAGTAAAAATGGTCAGAAATGTTCATTTATGCACAAATTGTTAATCTTGCGATTTATAGATAAGGCCTATTGTGATTTGGGTCGCAATGGTTTGTCATTTTAAAAATGTGGGTCCCCAGAAAAAGTTTGGCAACCACTGGTCTAAAAGACTGCTTCATATTTTATATATATATATATATATATATATATATATATATATATATATATATATATATATATTTAGTTCTAGAACGTGTGCCCCATAGATCGAGGCTACATTCCTCTAGCGGCCGGCGCGGCTTCGATTCTGCCCATTGCCGCATGTCTTCCCCACTCTCTCTCTCACATTTCCTGCCACCTCTTCGGCTGTCTCTATCAATTAAAGACTAAAATGCCCTAAAAATAACTTTAGAAAAGGCTTTGTGGTTCAGATGGAAGCCTCTTGACGTCTGCATTTGGCCCACCAGCCATCAAGAGGTGACCGCTAACTAAACCAAAGGGCTCATAGCAATTAATGTGTTTGTAGTGGCACTATTGGGAGTAGTGGTAGAAGTATTAGCAGTTCTCTGTCCTAGTAATAATAGTGGCATAGCTGCAAACAGCAGTAGCAATATTTTGTACTATTACTGCGTATGAATTCTTCTTACACGTGATTGGCTAACACAAAACCATTGGCCCTAATCTGAAAGTACCATACCGATGACCAGTCCAATTGCAGTTCCAGCCAAGAACAGAGGGCTATGTAAATACACTTGGAGTAACACGCTTGGTACAAGCAAACAGAGCGCTAATACGGCTAATTGAGTTTGTTGCTTTTTGGCTGCTATGCTTCATTACTAGTCAGCTGGAGCAAGACATGCTGTCTCAACACTGTGCCCATCTCCCCTCATGAGATCATCCTGCCTCTCAGTCTGTCTTGTCATGAAGGTGAAACATTAATTGGGGTGAGCAGGGTTGAAGCAATATAATAACAAACTTTCTTCCTGCATGTCAGTGCCTGTACCTGCACTTCACACATACTTCCCAGGTTGTGCTGATTCAAACTGACAATGTCTCTTTATTCCTAACTGAATGGGGAGCAGCTTCAACAAGACCTTGAAGACAGAGGTTTTTCTAAGATTGGGGAAAAGTTTTCACTGTGTCACACATTGTGGACCATGTTTTATTTGTGAGCTGACTAATGGCTTGGAAGAGCAGACTGCAGCACTCACACTGCTTTGCTGACAGTTTAAAACAAGATGAAAATACGGGGGGGGACGGTGGCTGTTGCACAGTGGCTGTGTTGGGGAGTCTCCAAGTGTTTGGGAGTCGTACCTGAGGACTGTTTGCTGATAGCAGCAGCTACCTCCGTTACTCATTATGAAAACAAACCCACTTTTCATTATCAGCACAAAATCCAGTCGAGCCAGCGCTTTTTGTACCAGGCAAACAAATGGGGATGTGTAAACATGTCTCCACTTTTGTTATTCATACAAACACTCACTGAATAAATCCCTATTTACTTTCTCTGCTGGTTTGCTTTACTTTAGCTCACTTTTACAGAAAAAAGAACTTTGGATGAGCTGCACTCAGTGTCAAGAGAGATTTTTTTAAATTCATACATACCAGATTTACAGATCGATTTTGTCTGAAAGGGATTCACGCACTGCAAAGTATGGCTATGGTTTAACAGCTTATGGTTAGACCGCAAGTTTGGATGAGGACAAAAGAATCCCATTAAATGAACAACTCACCCAATAATGAAAATTCAGTCATTATCTACTCATCCACCATGCTGATGGCAAATCAGGTGAAGTTTCTTAAAATATTTCTGGAGCTTCACAGCAAAAAAAGTGTGGCAGCATTCTCCTTAAAAACTGAAGAACATAAAGACTTGTTTTAAAATGCATAACAGAAATCCACCCAGATTTTGATGGCAGAGGAGATTAACTTGAAGACGACAGATTTAATTTCATCATCTAGACGGCTGGGTGGATTGCATGCTGGTTAATGAGGTGCAAATGGATGACGTGATGATGTGATGATGTTCGTGGACCATGGTCTAAGCATCCAATATAATAACCAAAATGGGGAGAACTTGTTTTTTTTTTACAGCACAAAACTTTAATGCTGAAATCCAACCCAATGATGTTGACAATCAAAACCATGAGGTTGATGACAACATCCTGATGTTGACATTGAAAGCCATGGCGACATTGATAATAACAATATAATAACATTGCCTGATTCGAGTTTAAAATTATTTCTATTTCTATTATCTATTCATATTTATTTATACAATTCTTCATAATTAGTTGTATAATATTCTGACCCTTGGTATTTTTACGGGCTGAGAACTCATAGAGAACTTATAACATATAAAGGTCTTCAAACAGTAGCAGGAATTCCTCCATTGTACACACAAACAAAGGTGTGCTGCAAGGAAACAGCAGTTCACATCCTGTTTTTGGTCTTTGGTTCGAGAGGAACAAGCGGACCGAGACTCCCTGAACAGATGGGTCTCAGTCCGCTTGCTCGATGTGCACCAAGGTTTGGGGGGGCAGTGTTCAGACCTGTTCAAATGAACCGCACAAACAGCATCGTACCAGAGTTCGATATAATCACACCAGTGTGAACGCACCCTTAATCTTAACCTTCCCTACACACATACACATGCAGCACTCTCTGTCTCCATCTCCCTTACAGAAAGGCCCAGAGCTCTGGTCCTACTTTAATGCCCTGTCACACTTCATTTAGCCTCTGAGGAAGAGGAGGGATGGAGTGTGATGTGGGTGCAGGCAATAACACATGCATTTCACCGAGCAGTCCTGTATACATGAGCGCGAAAACGCACATAAATGAAGTCAGAGGCTCTTTGTGCTACTGTAGGCGCTCTGAGAAACTGTGGACAACCAGAATTCTTTGGTCTTCTCTCCTCCTGCAGGCCTGTCTCTATTCGTATTGTGCTATTCAGGCCAAGGCCACCCAGTGTTAGAATGAGGTCAGAGCAAGTGTTAAAGTCTAAACAAGTAGAAACACCCAGGCTGCTTCAACCACTGAGGGATGCAAATGTACTGAGTCACACTGTCCATCAAACTGGAATGAAAACAAGAGCCCTCAGCGGTGACTGAAAGGGCTTTCAAAGCTTGCAAACCTTTGTTCCCGGGCCAAGTCTGTGAAGTAAGCAAGGTGCTGCATCATTAAGCAAACCACATTGAAGGGTGTTGAAAGCCAAACTTAGGCCAGGGCCTGATGTAAGCTGCTGAATGCATGGCACCCACAAGAGATTCCAGGTTTATCTTAGTACAGAAAAAGTGCCATCTTGGGTGTGCTAAAAGTTGGACGGTGATACACGATGCAAATCTGGCCTTCCAATTTTTTATTGAAAAGATGCTTAAAACAAGATTGCATGTGGAGGTGCATTTTTTACTCAATCAGAGGTCTTAAAATAACACATGACATCCTGTTATTATATGTGTGTGTATATATATACATATATATACACTACCAGTCAAAAATTTGGACACAGTTTCCCATTCAAGTGGATGGGTAACTGTGTCCAAACTATTGACTGGTACTGTATATGCATGCCAGGAGAAGTGTCAAAATACCATTAAAAAATGAAAGCTTATTTAAGCCAGTTAAAATAAGAAACAAACATTAAATGACTTAAAATGTAGTAAACCTTATTCTTATGTCTACATAGTACAACTCCACATAAAGAGCCTGGCCTATTTGTGTTCTGATCTTCTAGTTGGGAGACATTTGTGGTAACACCATGCCAGCTGACGTATTCAGAACACCAACCTCATGGTGGCATCACCAGAAGTGCCTGGAGGTTGATGGTGTTGAGTAAAATGTCACGACTGGATAGATTGTGATAAAATGTAATGTCCGCCAATGGACAAAAGGCAAGAACTCTTTGATTTCTGACCTTTTTACCAAAAAATTTGTAACCTCTGACACCAAATGCTAAGTGTTTTAGAGCTTTCAGAAGAGCTGAGCTGAGCTGCCTTGTAATTCGAGAAAAAATAACCAACACTAAGCGTCTACAGTCAAATACGAGAATATGCATGCTTAAAACCCTCATTATGACAATGCTGACATAATGATGCTAAGCAGATACCATATTACCAGGTTCACCAACTCAGTTCAGCATGTCAGCATGCTAAAATTGGCTAATTAGCGGAAAACACAAAAATACATTAGAGGCTGATGGGACAGGGTGTGGTCATAAACCAAAGAGTATGAGAGAAATTGAGACTGTGACATGATGGTGGGGTTATTAACATTTATCCTGAGGGTGGCAGGTTTGTGCCAAATTTCATGGGACTCCATCCAACAGCTACTGAGATATAGAAGATGGAGCCACTGTGACATCACCCATTGGTTTTGTGGACTGCAATTTTGAAATGTCAAGTTTGGTCGTTGCCATGTGGTTGTTGTTTTTTTTTTTGGGATTGAACATATTTGGTCAGGACGGTGGAGCTGGGGAGGATACGTGTGTCTGCTACTCTATCCGTACTGTCTCTTGAAGAGAACCCAAGAGCACACAGTGGTTTACAAAATGATCATCATACTGTACTGGATCAGTATGGTCATTTTGTCATTGGCTTACATTCAATAAGAATTCTTCTGCCCCAATAATGGGGCAATGTTTAGTGCATCATAACAAGGGTCTTTTGTGTGTGGTGGAGCTGAGGTAAAAATATCACGGGCGCTGAAAAAAAAAAAGCAACTGAAATTCAGTCCACACACACACACACACACACACACACACACACACACACACACACACACACACACACACACACACAAACACACACACACACACACACACACACACACACACACACACACACACACACACTAACAAGATAGTCCAATTGTGTTCTGCACATGTCATGTGGTTCATACTGATTCCTGCACACAAACCACATGGCAGCATGACATTGGGATAACTTCAAATCCTGCACGAGCTGAGAGATGAACACCAGATGCTCACGCTCCTTCACTGGTGTGGGAAATGTCAGCAGTGCAGATGGCAGAGAGTTTTTTATTTCACAGGGTCCGGTTGGGACCTGTCCCGGCGGTACGGCGGGAGCGACATCTTATCCATAAACATGGCGGTGGGCTGTGGATGTTGTGGTCTGCATGGCAGCCCGAGCTACTGTACAGCCCTTTCATTATTCAGCAGGCCACTCTTTGTTTTGAAGCAACACAGATGTGGAACATAGTAAAAGAAGAAAAACATGCCTTTCATTTAGTGGCAGCTTTTAAAAATACATTCTTTACTGCATGAAATGGTCTGTTTTTCCATTTTTGATTAGTGTCTGCTGTTTCACTTTTGTCGGCACGAAGAGACACACCTGGGATAAAAATATTCAAGGACGACTTTGAGCACACAGACATTTTTCTTTCCTTTCTTTGGCTGCTCTTTGTTCTCACACATTCTGCACATGAATACACACAGTTAGTGATGCAGGAAAGCTTGCTTGGGCGTGCCATGACTGTCACCTTTGCACAAATGCAGGTGTACATAAATACATGGGTAAACCAGGCCCCAGTTATCATTAAAGGAAAATATGACAAATGTGATTTAAAATGGAAAGCTCTTTCAGAAATCACACCTCATGCACAATTAAAAAGCGTCTTCCCCATCAACACTTCCTATATATAACACTATAATTTACCATAATGACATCCTATGTTCAGGGTGCATGGAATAATCCCCTCACTGACTCACACATGCTCACCATCATCTTGTATTGTAATACCAGCATACAGGGGTACACAAAACATCGCATTCCTCCAGGAGGATTGACCATTTGTTGACAGAAATCTGGCAACAAATGTCTGATCAGACACTAATGATGTTAAAGAAAAGTGTCACAATCCACACTTGTTGTGCCCCACAACACACCCATACACAGCAGACAATCCCACTACGCAGAGAAAATATGTTATATTGAATTCAGTTTACTTCAAATACCAATTAATCAATTACTCATCGTATTCCTACCATGCAGCAGCCTGTGCCTAACAATTTACTACCACTCATTACCCCGACAGGTTCAACTCCTGCATTCCTGAGTGTTAAAAGGGGGTAGCCAGAAACCAACACAGCCACACAGAGGTGAGCGATCCGATCCAACATTAGTATGCCATAATTCACTCATTGAATATCACACTGATGTTGTGGATCCAAGACGTTAACACAAGCCGAGCCAGTAGCCGAGGATGAGGGGCTTGACATTAACGCTTGCCCAGAGCATGTAAAAGCTATATTTGGGTAAATGGATTTGTGCAGTTGTTCGATGGGGCAAGTGAAAATTAAATGTGATGTCCAATGATAGCTGAAAATAAACTGAGTACAATATTGTTCCCAGCTGGAAAGTCACACCACCAACCACTGAATAGATAAGCTAACATAAGCTAACAGCCTGTTCAAGTGAGGGTCCCGGTGTGATCATATCCATTCTTTGTAATCTAGCCCTAAACTGTGGTTTCCTTGTACAGACTTTATCAAATAAATCCTAATGCAGCGTTGTGGATTTTATATCTAGGCCTTCAGTGTTATGCTCCTGCAATTAAAGCAACTTAGAATAATGTCACCATAACATTATGACAGGATGGTGCATTAAAATATAAATCGAATAGCCCAAATATGTCATAACAAAATAAATAAATGAAAAATGTTGTAAAACACAAATAACACAATCAGGATGCAACAGGCTTCTCCACAGATTCCAGTCAAGCTACTGGGCCTAAACATACATGACACCATGCACTCTACACTCACAGGCAGGCCACTGAATCTGAACATCGCTCACACCAACAGCAATGGTGTAAAACAATATTAATAATAATAATGACAATAATAACTAGAACACACTTGGAGAGCATAAGCCTCTGCCAATGCAGCTCAGTTCCGGATATTTCCATTACACCCAAAAGCGGCAGAGAGACGTCATCAATGAGGGACGAACAAGACAGAGGAAGATGCTAATTTAGCATGCTAGCACTAGCTAATTAGATAATGGTAAAACTTCACTTAGCGAACTCAAAACTGTACAAGACTCACACAGCATGAGTCAGACATCACTGAGAACTATATACAACAGTTTCATGAAGTTTGAATCACTAATAATAAGTTTTCTTAACATTATTGATGGAGTGCGGCAAAGCAGTGCTCACCTCTGATACAGGAAGTTTCGGCTTTGACCGGAACACTTCTTCTTCACTGGGTTTTGATGGCGGTAGGCAAACCAGCGTATAGGTGCATTACTGCCACCTGGAGTGTGGATCAGTAGATTGTGCAGCAAATAAAAAATAAATAAATAAAAACTAGATTCTTTTAGCTATTTTGGTGCCTATTAGAAATGTAGTAATTGCACGGTATATCCTTCCTGCTGTTTTCCCTTTCCCTAAAAGACCTGGCAGTGACATGTCATTGTGGTTTGCTTCTCTTAATTACTGGATAAAGTGGCTCCTCTTGATATTGTACTTAATGCAGTGAGGTAGTACATGTTCAACTGTTTCTGGTTGGTTACAGTGTGAGCATTGTTCAGTTGGGTGCTTGCCTATTTTATGTAATGTGTGATTGAGACCTGTCTGACCTATTCTCAGAGTAATGATGACTTCTTCCCTTCTTTTCCAACCCGCCATCCTCCCAGCACCATCGTGACTTTGAATACTGTAGAGATGTCCTCCTGTTTCACTATTATCCCAATATTCCTGCCATGCTGACTGTGCATATGTATTGATGAATATTTTGGCTTCTGCTTTGCTTAGTGGTACTTGAATGTCTACCTGCTTAATTCTTAGTGTTTGTTTTGCTAGAATATCCGCCTGCTCATTGCCCTCCACACCAACATGAGCGGGAACCCAAAGGAAGCGTGCTGATACACCTTTACTTTCCATCCTGTATGTTATAATGAAAATGTCATTAATAATATCCGGTCTTGTTGATGATCTTGCAGATCTAATGCTTGTTAGTGCTGAATAACTGTCAGATGCAATAACGGTGTTATTTATATTCTTCTCCTCTATCCACTGCAAGGCCAGTACTGTTGCTGTCAGGTCTGTGGTATGTACTGACAGATGATCTGACAGTCTTTTCTTTATGCATGACTCACCCTCTGAGATATACACTGCTGCACCTGCACACCCTGTATCAGGATCTTTGGAGCCATCTGTAAATATAAACACTGAGTTTGAATAATGCTGATCACAGTAGTTCTGGACTATGCGCCACACTGGAACTTCTGACCGATGTTTCAACTCCTGCTGTATGTTGAGATCTATACTTGGTAATGGGAATAACCATGGAGGAATGGGTGGAATTGGAACTGCTGGGCTGCACTGTAGTTTTTGTAATCCTGTATTGTTTGCCTTAGCATTACCAACCCACCCAAAACTTATAAAGTTTGACTCATTATGTTCCCAGCAGTCTGCTAGAACACTCTTAGTAGGATGATTGTCATGTTGTCCCTGTAGGTTAACCCAGTATGTCAGCATTAACTTAACCCTTCTGATCCTCAATGGCATTTCTCCCATTTCGACCTGCATGGCTGAGACTGGTGATGTTTTGAATGACCCACTGCATATTCTTAGTGCCTGGGCTTGTAACAAATCTTATTTCTTGAGGTTTGATTCTGCCGCTGACAAGTAAGCTACACATCCGTAGTCAAACACAGAGCTCATGAGAGCCAAATATATATTTTGTAGAGAGGTCTTACTTGCTCCCCAGTCCTGTCCTGACAAACAACGCAGTATGTTGATGACCTTTTTGCATTTGTTCCGAAACCAAATCCCAAGGAATTCAACAGCTTTAAATTGTTCCAGAGGTTGCCCATACAGTTTTAAGGAGACAACAACAACAACATTTCCATTTGAATAATAAATCACAAATATATCATTATGCTTCTAATCATTTTAACAAATTGAAATGAGGTAAATAACTTTTGAACAACGATGCAACCTGTGCCTATGCAGTTGATATTTCTAATCAAGTTGTCTCTCTTTTTGAACGACAACATTCCCATTTGAACAATAACAGCGACGACAACATTCCCATTTGAAATTCCCATTTGAACAATAACAAGGACGACAACATTCCCGTTTGAACAATAAGGCCTTGCTGACCATGGCCCACCACTGAGTCAATGCGGATCTGAATATCTTATATCATTATTTATCATATGTTCGGTGTCGGTAACAGTTGTCATTGTTTGTAGCTGTCCAGAAATAGTCAAACAGGAACTTACATATCACAAGCCACAATACTATGGTGCCCCACAGTGGTCAGATGACACCATCATGCAACTTCAAGGCTGCCTGAGCATGATGATGACGCAAGCAACTACAATGATGGCCGACAGGCAGATACACATTCAAGCGCTAGAAGTGAATTTTGGAATTGTCCCCTTCAGGGATGTCAATGAGTGCATTATAAGGTTTTTCATGGCATGAATATTGAAAATAAATTATAAAGGACATAATAATTATTTTAGAAAGATCAGAGTCTAACCATTGAACAAATGATCAGTATCATTAAAATTGCAACTTTAAACAGTGTCACATCTTATGGACGTTAAAAGTTTGGTATCCCTACAAATCACACTAGAGACTCTGGTTATTTCCTTCCAATTGTTTCTTCTTCCCCTCTCCTCTCTACTTTCATCAAGTAAAATACATTTCCCTCCAGCCAGTGGTCAACAAGGATGATGAGAGTGCAATTACAGTAGCCTACAATACATTGAGTCCGACTGCTGCAGAGATAAGAGTGAAGAAAAATCTACTTTTTTATCCCCTAAGTATAAGAAAAGTCTGACCTCTCCTCCCGCTGGTAAATGGCTCCAGATCAAAAAGGAATCCTGTTCAGCACAGTGACACTCCAGCTTTTTGGCTCGTGCTGAATATTTTCAAAAGGAGTTTGGTGTGAACACAAAGGAATGATTTTCACCAAAGAGATTTAGATATGTCAGACTTCAACTGACTTAAGACAAGACAAACCGAAGCTTAGTTGAATCATCACATCTCTGACAACAAACATGAATTAATGTTACACAATTGTTGTTGTACGGTTCTGTTTATAATTGCATTTTGTCCCTCCTGAAGTAATGGAGTACATATCTTTATATGTGTTAGATCAAATCAAGGACGCTGAGCATTATATCCCTGTAGCATGTCAGCTGAAATCATAAAAAAAGAATATGTGATTATTATTATAACAAAGACCTCTGTCTGTATATGTCCATGTATGATGACAGAGACAAAGGAAAAGAAAGAGACGGGAAGACAAACAAAGAAGGCAACAGCAGAAAACAGAGAAAAGGGCATAAAGTTATTACTCGATGGATAGACTTCATTTTTTCCACCTTTGCTGTTTCTACACAAAGAAAAAAAACATGCACGGAGAAGCAATTTCAACATTGTAAAGTCTTTCATCTTGATGCTTTGCAAAAATTGTTCCTCACTTCAGGACCAATAAACTGGAGTGGACTGGGGTGAAATTGAATTCTCAAAAGCAGAAACTGTGATGTATAAAGTAAAATTGGGAGCAGCATGAGGTGCAAATGAAAAGTGACTGTGAAACTCAGAGAGACGCTAACAAGACATGACATGAGTGACAACGGCCAAATGCGCAAAACCACAGTTTGATATAAGCCGTCTTTTCTATCCTGGCTTCTCATAACTGTCACTTCAGCTTCTCAGCAGCAAATTCTGTGAGAGGCGGACACTAAAAACGAGAACCCCATTAAACAGCATGTGTTCTGATCCAACCATAAAAATGTGTGTGAGGCCTTTGCTCTCCCAGCAGAATAACAGAAGCTAATGTTATTACCTGACTGGCCAAAGTGTCTGGTTTGTAACCAGGTGCCCCGTCACCAGCTGGACACCAGCCTGCTGGTTACCGCCCACAACATGCTCTGATCCTGCTCCAGGTCCAAGTCTGGGTGATGCCCTCTGCCTGCTGCTGAGCTTCTGCTGCTTTAGGGTGTTTTCTGAGCATATGTGAACTCTGGACAAAACAAGTTTTCCTATTTTACTTATAATTCTCCTATGAGCAAGAACTTAGCAACAATGGTAAAGAAAAACAGCCTTTAACAGGCAGAAACCTTGGACCAGACCCAGCTCTAGGTGGGCGACCAGGCCAAGATCACTGAGAAAGGGCGGTCTTTGCTCAGTTCCAATCAAACCCTGGAGTGATTTGTTTGTGATCTGAAACCAACAAACTAACCTCAGGATTTCATGATAGCAGGTACAGAATTTTAGCATGATTTTAAAAGCTAATCTACTAGTAAATCCATCCGTTGATCATGAAATCTGTCAGGAGGAGCGATCTCTTAATTGATCTGTATTGAGTTATGCAAATCATGTGCAGGTTTTTTTCCCTGATTAATAAGTCAAAAGCTGCTGTACTTTTGTTCAGTTAAAAAATGTGTGACGATTGCATTAGTGAATCATTACCGTATGACACATAGTAATAATGCTTATAATCAGTTATTTTATCCTGACCTTTTTGTGACACCAAACAGGACCCATTAAAGTGCTGCACAAACATGTGTCCCAGAGTTTTCCCCCACACCAAAATTGTGCAATCAATGACTTACCTGTCACACTGTGTAACTTATTAATTCCCCTTGGTTTGCAAGCAATGTGAGCAGGAACCGGCTAAAGTGAAACAATGCATTGTTTTGATCCCATTCACCAAATGAACTGAACTATAGCTGTGAAAGCAGCTGAAGTTTAAATGCATATAAGGTACCAAAACACTAGACACGGTGTCTCACCTACCATTCATTTGGAGGGGCACAAAATATTTTAATTATGGAATTTACATCATTTCTATGTGCACTTGTTTCATTTCAACAGAGCATGAGCATCTTTTATGCATCTCGCTGTCCTGATGAATGACTCAACTCTGCTCTGTTCTCTTGTTCCTACTGAGGGTGCGGCTTATCCATGCTTCACACATAGACACACGGAGCGACGTAGAGGAGACAGGTAGAATGAGAGTAACCCAAGTTGACGACGAGGTCGATACATTACATGCAATAAAAACTTCCCCCAAAACCAAAGATGGACAAACATCGACTCCAAAACTGCAAAGCAGGCCAATATATCTGCATTTTTCAAACGCCCCTAAACCAATAAACCCAGGGGGAACACTGAGACAATTAACAATTAAAAAAAAAAAAGTTTAAACAAAATTAAATGTTATTTCTTTACATACAATATGACCTTACTCTAAAATAAGCCTTAACCTCAGTGAGCTGCATGCTTAAAAGTCATCAAACTCAGCTTAGTAAAAAAAACATCCCCCTTCTGTGTTGAATCTAAAATTCTTTCTCATGTTACTTTAAGATGATTTGGTTTTATTTATGATTATCATTTCAACACACCGTGCCAGTTTTTTTTCTTTTTCAATTGGCTTTTGTTTTGAGACAACATTAGCCCAATTTACTAACAGAACTGAAAGGTATGCAGCAATGGGTGAGATGCATTTTACTGACAGCCCTGGTTTATTTCCAGAAGACTGGAAGCAAATTGAGATGAGTTCACCTATTTTGCTGGATGGCACCCCATTTTTGTTTGTTTGTTTGTTTGTTTGTTTTGCTTTACTGCAATTGTTTCAACACATTGAAATAAATGAAGAGGTTTAATTTATTTATTTTTATAGACTGATAATGTTGGTCAGAGGAACTTCAACCACAGCTATGCTAGAAAGCTAGCTACTGATGTTTAGTTTTAACTCTAATTCTATTTAGAATGAAAATTACATCACTCCCTCTGATGCTTTCTCACAGAAAAGACATTTGATGTAAAACCTTAATGAACTGGGACACCATTTGTGTGTCATGTCACTCTTCCACTGAGAGCAACATAATGGACTCTATATTCAAATGAAAATGTCACAGATGATTGCTGTTGAATTGAAATTTGCAGGAGGAGCCCTTCACAACAATATGCTGTAGTTACTCAAATTCTATATGGCCACAATTACTGAAAATGAAATAAGGCATAGATGTTAAAGCCCATGTAACATCTATCATCACCATCCTCGGCTATGCTAACATGAAGTCTGATGCATGTTTGAAGGAAATTATAGAGCCATATGGGGCTCTCACAGACACACATACAGTAGATGCATCATATGATCTCACAATGTTTTGCCTCTGCTGAAGCGTCTGCCTACTTGGCAGCACAATCAGTTCACACACACTTTGTTAAAGTACACAATTGATCATTTGTGTGTGCAGAGAGTTAGCTGAGATAAGACTTGTAAATGACTGTTTAAATGATGGCAAATATCACCTGTACTACTAGATATGATAGCAGCAGGGTTACCCTGACTGTGATGTGTATCTGCACAGAAAATGATTTGCTAAATTGGCAGCAAACAGAACTAAAATCCAAACAGGGACTCATTAACTTGGTAAGCAACTGAGTATTGTAGCTTTTAGCCAGTCTTCTTCAAACAGGAATAACTAGTGCATTTGTTGGGGACTATTTTTAGCTGCAGACTAGCACAGAATGGGCTAGCACTGATTGATGCTTGGAGTCATTTTTTCAGAGATACCTGATCTGAAATGGATTGAAGGGCATCCATCAGAATAGACACAGGAATAATCAAACACATTTTTATTGAGTCAGAGCAAACTCAATAATCACAAGCTCAGTCGGTCGACTCTGACGATCTAAACCAGTAACCGTCACAACAGCATTCAATATGATTAGAATATAGCCTCATTTAGTGCAACAGTGTGGCTAATTCATCTGTTTTAAGTAGCTAGAGTACAGTTTCTATAGGCATCTATGGCACATTTATGTCACACATTTGATTGGGTTTGAAATCGCAGAACAAAACCCTTAATTTAAACCTGAATTGATTGGTTGATCACAGGTTGCTATATTTAGTATTTACTTTACGTTTCTGTAGTACCTGCTCGTCCAAGCGAGCTGAGCAGGTACTAAAAAAAAGTAGTACCAGGTATCAGGTAACAGGTACTTTTTACCTATAGTGGAAACGCAAAAAAGTCGAGTCAAGCTGGTACCATGCAGTGGAAAAGGGGCCAAAGATTTCCTATCTGCAGGGCAGTGATACGGTCTCACTCTCTCTGCTTCCTCACTAAACCACAATATTACGTGGGAGAATGCAAAACTGATCCAAGATCTGAGAGCGACTGTTAAATTCAGATTAGCCAAAGCCTGCTTGCAATTACGGATCATTGGCCAGAGGTAGCGAGTTAGAAATGGCTGCACAGGCTACTTATTGGCTGTCCAACTGCAGCGACTCTGCTCTAGCATTGCCACGGCTGCAGCTTGTCTAAACCTCGGCTGATTTTCCCCCTCCTTGTCTTCTAGGTGTGCAGCCATTCTGCCATCCCTGCTTTGTGCATTTTTATTACTAAGGAAGAGCGAGTGGGAGTGTTAGAAACTAGGAGAGGGTAAATGAAGGAGTAGCAACAAACGGCAAGACATGAGGAGGAGGAGAAGGGCAAATATGATGATGTACGGAGAAGCAGAGGAGAAGATGGATTAGAGGAGAAGACATATAAAAGCCTGAGCATGAAATGGAGCCTTTGGGCAACTTTGGGCTTCAGAAAGTCAGTAAGAACACAGAGAGTGAAAAAGAAGGATGACAGGAAGGTTTAAAGTGGAACGGGGGAGGATGGCTATACTGGGAGGGAACAGTCCACAAATGGGACTATCCCACTCCCCCCTTCTCCTGCCTGTGTGTCTCCTGATGGAGGCTCTGTCCCCTCTAATCCGCTAATCTGACACTTCCAGAGGCCAGACACGCACACATTTGACTGTCATATTGACGTGTGTGCCTGAGTGTGAGCTCACACCCCCGTCAAACACACACATGAGACCGAATGCCAACATTAATCAAATAGACTGAAGGCGCTTACATAATTACACATGTAAACAAACACACACACACACACACACACACAGAAGCACCAAACTAGCATCTACACCCACACTCTGAAAACACAGAATGCTCAATTCTCTACAGTCGGATAGGTGTGTGTGTGTGTGTGTGTGTGTGTGTGTGTGTATAGCTGTACGTAAACAATGAGAGTTAAATAAGACGAGCCGGGTCTGCAGTGTGTAATTTGCAACAAATGGCTCTCTCTCAAATTCCAGGTGCCTGCGGTATTGAATGTGAGTCTAAGTGGGCCTATTAAGGCCAAATTGGACTAATTCAATCTGCAGATCTAATTCAGTAATACGATCGCTGGGTTGTTGGACGTGGTTGTGGAATTCGGCGGAGTTCATTTGAAGCCGAGCTCAACTCCAACTGAACGTTGACCAGGACTGTGGATAACATCGGCGAAAAGCGAGCGTCGTGATGCGATAATAGGGAGGTTAATTTGAACAAATGTTGGGCTTCAGTGCGACTGGAGACACTTTTTGGCAAAGGTTATATCACTCAGGTGGCTCCGATTTTACTCTGAGCATATGGATGCAAATCGGCGCACTTGATTTACACAAACCTCATGAATTGCAAATTCATAAGACAGCTTTTCAAAGGCCCGGGCAGAATTGACATTAAGGAAGTTGGAAATTGCTTGCCTTGCTTACAAAATCACAAATATTTATTTGGCCTTCTGATGAGCAGGAATCAATAAAAGCACACGGGCGCTGAGATACTCAGAAGTGCAGTTTGGATGAAGGTGGTGATTTCTTTTGTCATTCGCTCGTGCTTGCTTAAAGGCAACTTTAATTTACACAACAATTATGTCAGTTTGTGGCATGCAGTGTGAGACGGAACGAATGAAATATCAGTCACAGTCTGCGTCAGACTGTATGGGATTCATCTTAGGCTCGTCTCTGTGCAGAATCCTGGTGAATGAGAGCGAAAGAATGGAACTCCATCAGGTTGCGTCACCTTTGGGCGGCTTTTTCTGAACTGTATTCAACCATTTGTTGGGTCTCATTCTGACGGAGGTCTCCTTGTTGTGTGTGACACAACCTCCAGGTAGCAGGTAAACACCGAGGTATGAAGAGGTTGCATGTTTTTGTCAGTATAATCGTTGTCTAGTGAAGCACATGCATGAGTGCACCTTAAAGCTATTAGCTTAGAGGCTACAGTGAAGACTCCACCTTAAAAGAGGGGATTGCAGGTCTTCTGGATTACACCCTACAAACTGTTTGAGGTCATTTTAGGTTTATTTCCTGTAATCTAAGAGTGTACCGCATCACAATTTTGCTGTGAAGCTCCAGATGTTTGTGGATTTAGGCCACATTTCCACTGCATAGTATCGGCTCTACTAGACTCGACTCGCCTTGGTATCGTGTACTTTTCTGCAGGTCGTTTTCCATCACAGGATAGTTCCTCCTCAGGGCAGATGGATGTTGTGTGAAACTGCCATGGCGAATCTTCAATACGACACACACCTCTCATCCACCTCTTGGGATCCTCTAATCAGCTGTTTAAGACAGGAACCTCTGCATCTCCTCAATATTGCGGCCACGATTTAAAAAAAGTTACGGTCGCTAAAGTAGCTTGGCTGTTTGAGTGTGGCAGCCGTTGATTTGTGCTGTGCAGGACACTCCGTGTGTGCCGGGCATTGACCAATCAGTGGTCTGTAACGTTTCACATGACCTTTTAGTACCTGATCGGCTCGCTTGGAACCAAAACTGAGGTGGTACTAAAAAAGAAGTACCAGGTACTTTTTACCGAATGGAAACACAAAAAAGGCAAGTGGAGTTGAGTTGAGTAGAGCCGGTACTACACAGTGGAAATACAGCTTTAGACAATGGCTTCCAAAGTGGGATCAAACACCTTGAAACCCCTTGCTTATGAAAAATGGGGAGAAAAGTCGAATGAGTTGCTAATTATCTGCCAGAATCGCTCTAGGTAAAATAAAAAGTGTGATATAATGCACATTCAAAAATAAATCAGGACCTCAATAGTTCCCAGTGTAATGTATTCAGTTCTAATTGATCGGAAATGGTGATGTAAATGCATGAACCTGTAGCTGTTCATCCCCTTCGGTGCATATGTTTCCCTGTGTTCTATGGACCGAATGTGTTCATATGTGAATGTCTCATATGCATCCATGCATGCTTATAAAGGTCATCTTTAACCAGGCTGCAGTTGTGACCAGTCAGATCCTGAGAATAGCTTCCTCTCTGTATTAGCATAACAAGAAACCCACACACTCATCTCCTGCACACGCTGTAATAATCACTTATTTACCTCCATCCACAGAGCGGCTTCGTGACCTTGAACGCAGCGTATGTCGGTGTGTGTAAGTGTGCGTGAATAAGAGGCAGGGTGTGTTGTCTTTGTCTATGTGTGTGTGTGTAGCAGCCTTTGTTAACATCCAAACCTGCATCACAAAAGCTTCCGTCACATCTTCAACAGTCCCCCCCCCCCCTGCATGCAAACACACACACACACACACACACACACACCAAGGGAAGAAAAACAAGTGAAAGGGGGAAAAAAACATGCCAGAAAGGAGGCAGCCGGCACGTCAGGCCTGTTCCGATTGGCTGGGCAGCAGTTGAAGGTTATCCCAACTACCAAACATATCACAGCAACCATGGAAGCGCAAACACATTCAGTCTTTTGTGGCCAGACAATAGTCTGTAACCTTCAATCCTGTGGCGGTGAAGTACAAGGTGCAATTAACAGAGAGTTCCTCACACCGACTGCATCACCAGGCAGTTGTCACGTACTTGAGCCTAAAATGTGATGAAAGCCGTTCGAAGTTTTTAATTAAACAAGATAGAGCTGCTCTGGCGGAAATAATTCTGTTGGTTGAGTTAGAATAAAAAAAGAAAAGTTATAACTTCCAGGAATCGTCTGATGCCGCCTCCTCCAACACCTCCGAGACATCAGGGTCAGGGAGGCTCCATATGACGAGTTTCGTGTTTTCCCAAATTGAACATTCCCGCCTACCTCACAAAGTGATTGGCCAGGTGTGCGGAGGTGGAGGAGTAGGTGGGAGTTTGGCTTGTTACTCTCACTCAGGTTTTTCATTCTTAACACAACACCCACCACTTTACAAAGAGCACAAGAGAGCGAATGCTCTAAGGAGACCAGTTTATATAATTCATTGTGTCTTGTCCCTCTCTGAGTGTGTGTGTGTGTGTATATATATATATCTATATATATAGAGATATATATATAGATATATATATATGTTATTATTATTATATCATTGAATATTACATTTTCTGCTACTTTAAAGTTATACTTCACTACATTTGGAAGGCAAATATTGTACTTTTTACTTTGCTACATTTGACAGCTTAAGTTACTCGTTTCTTTGCAGATTCATGTTATTCATAAAAAAATAAAAAACAATTATTATGAAGAGATATACTGAATTGCTATTGATTATGCTACGCAGCAGTATGTATTCCTGCTGGTCCATCTGTGACAGACTACTGGAGTGTAACATTAAAGACAAGCAGGTATCATTTTCAGTCAGGGATGAATAATACAGTAGTTTACCATTTGTTTTGGTTCAACTCACAGTTTATTTGCTTTAAATATTTAAAAATGCAATAAATGTCATGCCATTGTTTGTACTTTTCAAACCGCAGCTACGCCCTTAAAGATAATTTCTCCACTTAAAACACTGCTGGCCTTTTTATTTGTAGCAACAGACAGACTCCAGGTGGGATCATTATACATTTATGAACACCTCTCTCTCTCTCTTTCTCTCTCTCTCTCTCTCTCTATCTGATCGCTGATGTCAGCTCAGCCATTTCATCTCACACTTGACTGAAGACAGCAGTCAAAATGAATTAGGGAGAGATGGCAGGTTCTGGTGTTACTTGAGGTGAGGATCAGAATAAGGTCAACTTGTCAGGATCTAACCTGATCTACCGTCCCAGCCACAATGCTGCCATGCATGATTTAGAGCGGGTGAGAGCTCAGAGCTTTTGTTTGGCTGTCCCGACGGAGCAACCCTCCATTTCACCCTTCCAAAAACAAAATGCTGAGGGTAACTGACTGTAAAAAAGGGTGTGGCTCAGTAGATGCATCAGCACATTTTGTTCCTCCCGAGCTTTTCCCAAGTTAAACTGTAAGGAACATAATACGCATTAGCAATGGAAGAAAACACCCAAGGTGCACAAAAACAGGACGGCCGCGAGGTGATTAATTAGGCTGCCTTTGGCCGTGATTTGTGATCAATGTGAGCTTTTTCTTTGGCAACACAAAACTCAAGGAGGGGTTGAAATAGATTGAATACGATAACAAGTCACTCCAGTGCACAAAGTGAAATTAAATATTTAAGCAATTAGTCAATTAAAGTTGACAGCAAACAAGGTGGTTTCACGCCAGCCTGCAGCCAATCATTGGTTTTAATCATTAGAGGACATTCTGGGGAAAGCTCCAGAGTCTGTGGTTTGAGGCGTGAAATGCTGGATACTTTCTTTTTCTTTTTGTTTCTCAGCTGTTTGTCTTATTATATGAGGGCAAGACTTTAAAGGAAACCAGTTTGATACATTGAGGTTAGTTTACTATAAGGACTGTATCATGTCTGCTTTGACTCTAGAGGAGCTTCAAGTCTGAAAAATAACCCTGATGATGAAAAAAGGGGGAAAAAATTAAATGTTTTAGCAGTTTTTAAGACACATTTGTTCCATTTATTTTACGTCCTAAACTAAGTTTGTATTGATGCAAATGTCTGTTTTCGGGAAAACAAAGAGTCAGTCAAAGTCATCAGTCATCAAATGAGTCTACAGTCATCATCCACACACTATACATTTACAATGAAAGCCTTCCATAGGAACAGATAGAATGCAATTTCAAAGATGTGGGAATTTGTGATGCAGTAAAGATGCAATGAAGTCAGATTTTTTTTGGGGGGGGATTGTTTTTGGAGCTCTCTTGCCCCTTGTTGGGATTAAGACCCAAGACCATTCTTTTTCAATCTCCACCAACTTCATAGAGGGAAAACACCTCTCTGTCTGAGCTGTCTGACACCTCCAGCTGATGGTAAAAATAAAAAAGTCAAACATTATACAATGATCGAACCAGTCTTTTTGCAGAACTGTAAAGGATGGTGAAATTCATCCTTTGGGGAGGTGAAATCCAAGCTTTAATACCTGGGTTCATAACATCTTCACATCTTTTTCAGACACGCTGCTTTCCTCTTAATATTGCTTTTCAGGCTGCTGCCCTTTTATTATTCTGGCTCTGATTTCCTCCACCTCACCACGCTCACGCTCCCCTTGTATGCCTTCCCCGACCTCTGTTTTCTCTCCTCTCGCCTCTCCATCTTTTACCTGTCTCCCTCGGTCTGTCTCTCCTGGAGCAGGTGAGGAAATCAATCACTGATTTGTCGATTCCCTGTGCAGCGGCTCACATCCAGACAGTGGAGTTTTTAACATCGACCAGTGCCTCCCTGCCAAGATACCGGGGTTTGTAGTAGAGAGACTGTGAGTTTGAACATTCACGTGTTTGTACTTTCAAATAGGCATTGGAACAAAGGAGGAAGACGAGCATCTTCCTCTCTCTTTCCCTAAGGATCGACTGTTGTCTTATTCCGTTTTCTCCATCTCGTTGTCTCCTCTGTAACTCCCTCTCACACACACTGTGTCTGTTGCCAATGTTATTATAGTGAGTCCTTGTGTCTATGGAGGTTTCTAATGATAGGACAGGGTTAGTTGTGCTGCTGTTATTAAGATTTCACAGGATGCGAACACACACCCACACACACAAACATGCAGACACATGCACAGCCCCGTCATTGTCCTGTCACAGCCACAAGCTATTTTTGGAAACCTTGCCCTCATCCCTTAGTGCGAATGCCTTCCCTCCCTCTCCTCCCACAGCACCCGTCAACCCTCTGTCACCCTCTGTCACCACGCCAGCCAATCAGAGCCTTCTGTGAGCGGCTCTGACAGGAAGTGAAGCTGACAGCCCACCAATCAACTAATAACTACCCTCTGCGGCAGGACTTTGATGAGGCTCATCGTGGATATGGAGGCAGTATTTACGGTTATTTATGGTATAATTACAGTTTGATTGCATGAAAACACTCTGCCGTGATATAAGACTAGCTGGCGAGATACAGAGGACAATAAATTAAACCTGCAGTTGAAAGCGTTATAATTCTCTCCCAACATGGATGCACAAAAGTGCTTGATTGGAATTTTAATTCAGTTTTAAACTGCTTCATGAATAGATTTGTTTTAATGAGGAGGATGGATTGCACAATTAATTTAATACAGCTGGAGATTGTTCAAATCGACTGGACAGTGAAATGTTGAAAATAATATGTGGTAATGAGAAAGTACTCCACATTAACATCAAGCCTCATGAAGTTGAGGGGAAGCAGGGCTGAGTACGAGTCATACACAATAATATATTTAGGCAATGGAGGGAAGACTTACAACAACTTGTTGACACCAGATGGAGACGCCTCAATCACTGAAATGATTGACAGGGTCTATTCAGCACCTTTTCCTCTGCATAGAACCAGCTCAACTCGACTAAACTCGCCTTTTTTGTGTTTCCACTATAGGTAAAAAGTACCTGGATCTACTTTTTTAGTACCTGCTCTGCTGTGGTTCCAAGTGAGTCGAGCAGGAACTAAAACGTCATGTGAAACGTTACAGACCACTGATTGGTCAATGGCCGCCACACTTAAACAGCGAAGCTACTTTAGTGACTGTAACTTTCATTTGGTGCAGCTGTTATATTGAGCAGGTCCAGATGTCCCTGCCTTGAACAGCTGATGATAGGATCAGGAGAGGTGTGTGTCGTGTTAAAGACTACGCCACGGTAGTTTCGTGTGACACCAATCAATTGGATGTCCAAAAATTTCCTGAAACTACATGACTCCAAATCTTGGTAACTATAACAACCCCCTGTGTCCCCAGCACTATAGCAACATTCCCACTCTCTCAGCTAATCTGGGTGCCTTATCTAGGAATGTTCGGAGAGAGGCCCGAAACCCTGGAGTAATGTTTGACTCCGATTTGTCCTTTGATGCTCAGGTGACTAAAGTAGTCCAGTCCTGCTTTGCTCAGCTGAGACGGCTAAATCAGGTCATTCCTCTCATCCTCTGATTCAGAGAAGGTCATCCACACTTTCATTTCCTCCAGACTAGATTACTGCAACGGGCTTTATTCTGGTATTAGCAGGCGAAACATTTTGACTGCAGCTGATCCAAAACGCTGCTGCCAGACTGTGACCACATCACACCAGTCCTTGCTGCCCTTCACTGGCTGCCTGTGAGTTTTAGGATTGATTTTAAGATTTTACTGCTTGTTTTCAAAGCCTTGAATGGTCTGGCTCCTCCTTATATCTCCAATCTAATAACTCCTTATGAGCCTGATCGCTGTATGGGATCCTCTGGCAGGTCCCTCCTAATGGTTTCCCAATTCTTGACTTGTCACCACAGCTGACCGGGCCTTTGCTGTCCGAGCCCCTCAGCTGTGGAACTCCCTGGCAGGCACACTCAGTATCTGCCTTTAAATCCCTTCTCAAAACTCACTTTTATCGTATGGCTTTTCTCTACCAAATGGTATTTGTTTTAAATAATTTTTATACTGTTTAGTTCTTTAAGTTAAATTATTCTATCATGTCTTACTGTGTGAATCACTTTGTACCCTTGTTTTTGATAGGTGGTATATATAAAAATAATATTGTTATTAGTATTACAGTAGTTAAAACTCAGACCATAGTAGTACAACATCTCCCTAAGCTTTGGTATCGATAAGTCTGTACTGTCATATACTACCATACAAAACAAATGCAGAGCTCTTTTCAAGTCTTTACCTTTAGTGCTTTGTTGTCTTTGTTTTTGGCTATGTTGCTATTTACTGTGTAAGAATATTAAGAGCAAGGAAAAACTAGAGTAAAAATGCTTGTATGTGTACTAATACTATGCCAATAAAGCTATAGAAACAATGGAGGATTTTCACTGGATGTTGCAGAGAGCATGAGATACAACATCCAACAGTACACTTGACTGAACTGATTGCAGCGATGTTCACTGGAGCTAAATTCATTATAGAACTGTTAGAAGTATAAAATTGTGCCTGTCAGGTGATTCTGAAAGGCCTGTACTTTTATTCGTTACTGATGACACTAGATTTACAGCAATAGCTATAATTTCCAACAGTGATAAAAAAAAAAATAGATCTGTACCAGAGCGAAATACACTTTTTTTTATATCTTTCACCCTTTCTAAGTTTGATAGGTACATCCAACTGGAAGGAGGCCCAGAAAGTAGACCTAGACCATGCTGTAGAGATTACATATCTCCCCTGGCTTTAGGATCCCTCTAAGAGCTGGAAGGAGTTGGTTGTGGTGGGAGATTTGTAGACCAAGCCCTGTATAAGTGACAGAAAACTGAATGAATGAATGAATGGAAGAACAATCCAACTGTTCTTGCTCCAACCCTCCACCAGAACTAGCAGTAGGAATAGGTTTTTTCTAAGAATTTATTGGCTTGCTTCTTAGACTGTGGGGAAGGAGTTGTGGATGGAGAGGAAAGAGATCCAGGATAGGAGCCATGTTAGCCCCGTTTGGACTTAAAGCTGCTCCTGGTTAATGTCCAGCCAGTGGAACATGAAATAAGACAGAAAATTAGGGACTGTGCCCACATCTTTACAGAGAACTGTCTCGAAAACATCGTCCCAGATCAAGCTTTTGCACTCGATGGGTGGAAACGTGTTTGGAGTTCACAGAGCACAGGACTCCAGCAGGACGGATGCAGACCTGATGGACAGTGTTTTCAAGATGTCAAACTATCAATGTGAAGATATTATCATCACCGTCTTGTTGCATTCACCCAGACATAAATAAAAAATATTTTCCTTATTGTATGTATGTTTTCATTTAAATAAATAGCTCTATATATTGCTATTTTCTATTTCTTTGTTATATGATGTAGCCCAGTCTGTGCATTTTGGCCCAGTCTGATATCCATGGTGCATCAGGTGCATTATAAGAAGATAATAGATAGAAGATTATAAGATACATTGGCAGTAGTAGATGGATAGGTAGTCAGTATAACATGTATTTATAGCTCTATGTTGGATCTTTCTGTATGAAACATCATAGTCATGGTACTTACAGAGCAGACAAAATATTACCGTAAAAGTCTATATACTCTATAATCAACCCAAAACAAAGTTTGAGGATTTAATAAATTACTTTTTAATCAAGTTACAACAACACAACATGGACCATACCCAAAGATCCAACTGCGACCTCTCAAAGTCACCTTTGCCATCTTTTTTAATTCCTTCCCTACACAGCAGCGTATCACAGATAATGTTCCAGAACAAACCATTTTCTCCTGTGAGGCCCTCTGGAAGAGGGTGAAGACCAAATTATCCCCTGACATGAGGACAGACACTCTGGAGTGAAAGTCAGACTTTAGCCTCACATATCAAAACTCTCCTTCCAAGTCAGCTGAGATTAAGTTTGTGTAACTGAATGCTGAAACACACAGACGCTTAATTTTTTTTTAACACTCACTGGAGAACCACTTCCTGAAGTTCTGCAGTTGGTTGTGCTTCTGCAGAGAGGAAGCCTGTAATCACCACGGCGGCCTCAGCAGTGCAAACCACAACACAACCAACTGGTAACCAGATTAAATGAAAGAGGTGGCGGTGGAGAGAAATGCGTACAAATTGAGTTTGAGGTGGAAGAGAGGACAGAAAGGGAGCAGAGATAAAATGCAAAAGCTCACAAATGTATGAGTTAGAAAACACAATCCTAACAAGAACTACAAATCTGCTCTGCTGTGGAGACGTCTGCTCACCTTTGGCCCCTTCAAAGTGCTTCCTGTTGCAAACACAGACACCATCCACTCACATGGGGTTTCTTCTTCTGCTGCTTTCTACACTACAGACCACAGACTAAGCTGGTTCATGGCTGAAGAATCAAACAGGCAGCCTGATACAACAGGCTTCTTTTCTGCGATCATGGTCTGGATGAGGACAAAACTCTTCACAGCAAAGAACACAGGGCAGGTGTAATTTCCTTTTTGATGCTCTGATTGGCTAGGGATGTTCCAACACGATGGGATGTTCTTTAAAATAAATGCTCAGGGAAAAGTGAAATCACGTTGATGCCCTTTGAGGCATGTTAAAAACTAACAAGAACAATGGTGCCAGAGCATCCATGAACCATAACTAGCCACATGGGCAGCATGATCGACTACCTAATGTTAAAATACTGTATATTGTGTATATTGTACAGCCAGTCACTATATAGGACCCATATGAGGAGGTTTATTTGCATTTCAATCAGAGGACCTGGATCAAACGGTTTTACCCTAAAACGGTGAACTTTAGTTGTGTTTTGGCTTTTCAGCATTCTGGGGGCCGGAAAAGACAAACTTTTGAAAACAGGCTCCATAGTGGAATCTTTTGAAAACACCATTATATCATATCATCCCCATGCAAAACACAGCTCTTCTGAAAGCGACGATGACACAACTTTGCTTCGTGAATGCATATTACGGTCCCAGCCTGATTCGCCTGCCTTAGATAGAACAACAACAAAAAAACAATGTCGGACTGTCCCGTTTTGTTTGTGCTGCCGACTTTGTTGAGTTTATTGACGCTCCTCCAATGTAGATTTCCTGCATCACTATTATAATCTCATTCTGTGGTGTTGATTTTGAAAATACACTGCCATCTACTGCCGTGGCATGCATACCGCAACCATTTTTGCGAATCCGTGTGTGCAGGAATCATTTCGAAAACGTTGCCAGATGAACGCAGAACTTTGTTAAAACGCAAAGGAAAAAGTTTTCAGTAAAGCCATTGTGTAGTAATGATGCTTCTACAAGAGAAAGAGGCAAACCTTTCTGTGCGTGCAGACCTGTGCAGAGAGGGGTGTTGTGGGTAGCCGGAGGCTGCAGAGGAACCAATGCGCACAGGGACTGACCTGCGTAATCAATTGATTCAAATCCTTTTGGGGATCTGACGGCAGATAATCAGAATAAGGCTGTATCAATAAGTCAATATGTGTCAATCTAGGGATGCGGTCATGTAACATATTGTATGATTTTAACAAGTCTTCATATGCAAGAAAATTCAAAGGGAAATTTAAAAAAAAGTTCCTGTGGTTCTTTAATCTTTGGAATATTTGGTTCTAATGGAGCTATTGATGTCTTAGATGGTTACTTTTTCTTTAGATCAAGGACAAAGGACAAAGCCTGTTATTTATTTGGATCAGTCTACTAAATGGGGCTTAAGTTTGGTTTTGATTTCAATATGTAAACAACACCAAATGTGGGAAACACCACAAGAAGCAGCTCTGGTTTGAACAAGGTTTATTATTTAAATGGATCGATGTTTAAAGAGGTGACGGCAGAAACTAGTCAACCTGATGCTCATTCTGGATTCATGAACAACCTGATATTCTCCCATTTTTCAGCGTCTTTGTGTTCTAAATAATAACAATGATGTACCGGTAGATGCCAACAAAGAGGAGATCGGGCTTTGCCATACAGGAAGAGAACGCCCTGGTTTCTTCCACAGTGATGTCATCTACAGTATGCGAGATAAAAGATGAGGCCGATGAGAACAGATTACATTTAACTAAAAGAAGCAGACTCGGAGAGAAATGGACAGAGCCGAGGGGAGAGGGAGGATAAAAAAGATAAAGAGGTAAAGAGATGAGGCAGTGAAGGGGGAAGAGTGAATTGAAAATATCTGTGACGAGCGCCATGTAATTACAGAGCTGTTCCATTATTAATCGCTCCCAGTCCAGATAGGACTTGCATGAGAGTTGTATACATAATTAATAATGGGGACCGGAGCATCCTTCGCTCTCTATTCACTTGTGGACGGGTGGATTGAGAGGAAGGGAGACGGTTGAAGAAAATGATAAATTCAAAGTAACCACCAAACAGAGACTTTTACTAACCCCAGAGCTCTGGATCTGAACGCTCTTTGTTTCCATTAAGTACTCATGTTCCAAGCTTTGAATTAGAATTAAGTAGGAAAATTGAAGAGGAAACATTCTATTGCTGTATATGGTCTCACACAACACTGTTTCCTAAATAGTTCCCAGTGGCCTCATGAATAACCCGATAAAAGCCTCCGTTGAATTGAAGCCACCTCGTAAAGACTACCTATTTTTTCAGTGGTTTAATGATGCAGAAGGACTCCCTGTTAGTTGTGTACACACTCTATCTGATAGATTATAATTGACCGCAGTCATGTTGCTGCTGCTGTATCAGATGTATTAAACCAGGTTGCCTGCTTCCCTTTGTCAAAACTGAATGATTAATAAGCAGAGATGTGCTGTCATATAATTTTAACAGCTCATAACAAACGCAGTCATACAGCGTTTCATTCATTTTTTTTTTGACTTGCAGCTTCAGAGTCGTGACAGATCGGACATCCAAACACACACCGCTATTGTGCTGCTATTCTCTGTCTGGTTAAATCATATGATTGCATTAGCCTGGTGTCCCCTGACCTCATCGTGTCTGAGCCGTCCAGATAGAAGTGCAGAGCGGATTAGAGAGCAGTCAAAGGCCAGAGCAGAGCCACAGCTAACATCCACACCAACACGACACTATGAGAGGCCATGTCGGACATTTTTATACTTCCTCACACACTCTATCATAATTTCATACAGACACAATCGTACTCTCATGCACACAAGTTTATTCTTGCTAACATAGCCAACTATATTCTTACAAACACGTTGTATTTTCTAATGATAGTTTATGTATATATGTAAGTATATGTTTAACAGTATGGTAGCTTATGTAAGTGTGGGTAAAATTTAGGATGTGAAACAGAATAATAGCATATGTAAGAGAAATTAACAGTGCAGGTGAATGAGAATAGTCACGTGTAAGAACCAGAATGATAGTAAATGATGCTTTAAAAGGAAGTAATGTTAAAATTCTAGTCCCTGATTGGCTTATTTTTGTGGTTACACAAAGAAGATGGATTTCACAGATGTGACCCACCCACCCTTCCAAATAATGAATGAGCCATATATATATATATTCATATTTTATATACATTATAAAAAGAAAGACAGAATCACAGGAACTAATTTTAGATTTTTGTATGAAGTTATGATAGTGTGTGTGTGAGAAAATATAAAATATGGCCTACATGGCCTCTCACAGTCACTGCTTCCTTTATAACCTACTGCATTATTCAACCTGACACTCCTCCTGTTGTATTATTGGGTAACAGGCTCTGGCAGCTGTACAGAGAAATAATCATACCACAGTATCTGCTTGCTGGTCAATTTAATAACTCGTTGAACAACATAAGGAAAGGCTGCTTTCATTTTGCAGCCACAATGGGGAGGCAGCGATGAGAGTTGATGAAGAGTTGCATTTCGCTCACAGACACCTCATAATAAGCCATGAACCACCAAGATAAATAAAGCAGTGACTTAAAGGAAGACTATGGATTCCGGTGTCATTACCAGGATGTCAAATACTGCCAATTTATCACGTCCCACTGAGTCTCACCCGTCAGCGTCTCTGTGTGACACACCAGGCTTGAATGTACCTGCAATGTATTTGCGTTTAATGCAATTAATGAGGCGGCTGTGGCTCATGGAACAAAAGGTCGGTGGTTCGATTCCCCAGCCCCTGCAAGTCTACAAGTCGAATTATCCTTGAGCTACTGAACCCCAATTTGCTCCCCGGGCCCCGTAAAAAAAATGGTCAGATGCAGAGAAAGAATTTCCCCCTGTGGGATTACAAATAATTGCAAACAAAAACACATCATTCTGTGACAATTAGAGCAACTACACAATGCAATGTAGCGAGAAAGTCCCAGGAGGGCTGGAGGCCAGTTGAGTGGTGGGTGACACTCATGACTTTCAGCAGGGAGACCAGAGTTTGCAGAGAGTTTGTGTCACATTTTCCTCATACAAACATAGTTTGTGTGCCTAAATTCAACCAAAGCGCAGTTTCATGTTAAGCTTGTGTTAGAAAGGCTGAGAGCCAGGAAGGCTTTGCATGTTTGGCCACAGACACAAGGGAACCTTGTACATCTGGATGAGAAATAGAGGGACGCTTGACACATTGATATCTGAGGACCATGAGGACCACGTCGCTCTGCTCGCTTTAATTCACTCGTGCATATGTCACCACGAGTAACGCGAGTGACGCCAGCAACATTTATTTACACCATTTCCTCCATTTCCTATCGTCAACCATGACCGACGTCAACACAATTTGTTGCTTTGTGTTTGCTATGGAAGTCACAGATACGTTGGAAAACCAAACATCGCCGTGTCTGGGTTCACAACATTATCTGGAGGCGGAGCCAGCTCTGGGTTTTCACATACAGCTACGACAAACGCGTCTTCCGCTTCCGCATTAACGTCTTATTGATGTCAAGACGTGACGTCTGTAGAATCACAACACTGATAGGCTTTAGCGTCACAGCATCATGCACAGTTCTTGCCCAAATTTCTCAGCTCGCATGAATACGTGAATGAAGTGAGATTCGCTTGTTTGCATTGCTCCATTCCATTTGTGTCACAACGCCCAGTGAAAATTTGCAGCTTTCCATTGACTGTATACAATCACACCTCACAAAAAAAAATTGCATTGCGTTCAATGTGAACGCAGCATTAGTTCAGTATTACTGAAAGTAATACTAAAGTTAAAAGGTGGACATGGAAAGTTTCTAGGAACATTTTCCAGAGCATGAAGAACCCAAACTCCTTTTCTGTTTTCCTGTCCCCTCCTCTCAGCATCTAAAGCCTCCAGCAAATAACAATCCCCTTTGGACTCCTAGTTCATTTCCTCAACTTGAAGCCCATTACAACCCTCAGTCCCCTACACACACTGAACCTTCCACATGGCATATTCTACATGAGTGGTATCTAAACTCAGCAATAACTTTGATCCAACTTGTGCTTCTTACACCACAAACCCTTGAAAACTGTCTCTCTTGGAGGAGGAAGGGAATCTTCAGAGCATTTGAGCCCAATACACATGGACTAATTTGCATTTCAAAGTAAATGCTCATTTCTTGGAATTTTGTGGTTTAAGATATCTGGGAGCCAGAGTGGACCAGTCCTCATCTCCTGGTGGACCATGAGCAGCTGCAAAGCAGTTGGGCTTTCAACAAAAAAGGTCCTGCAACAACCACAACACGACTTCTAAAACCTGTACCATATAAACTCTGAGAGAGAACCGCCCATGGTTGGGATGTGTACCAGAGCCAGCTAAATAGTAAAAGAGCACTAGCAGGAATTAAGACAGAGGTTAAGAGGGCCTCTTTGATGTTACAGCGTTGCAGGCCTGAATATGTACACAGCGTGCAATAATGCTGAATTGGTGGGATTTAATGCAGAGGGGTATGTGACCCTCAGGGAGAATGACTTGGTATCTCGGTTGATAAGGTTCTACTTTAGCCTGCAGCTAGCAAAGCGAAAGCCCTCCCAGTGAGCGGCTGGGGAAAGTGAGAAAAACCGGGGAGTGGGTGGGAACGGCATTTATGCACACAGAGGCATGCAAATGCATGCATATGGAGATGGCAAAAAAGAAGGACGCCCTACAGTAGTACAGATACCAACAGAGGGATTTTAGAGTCGTCTGCGATTGGGATGCAAAGTAGCATCCAACATGTCATCTGTTTGGGCTGTTAGAAAGAAATGTCAGGATGAAATCTGCCAATTTGACAGGCCGGTGAGATGATGCTTTGATAATGCACACGCAACGCAAAATATTGACTAAGTACTATTCTGATTTTGCATATTGAATGTGTACCTTTAGAAAAACAGGACAAGAGTCTGTGAGCATGTACCCATTCTGGCCAAAAGAGTCGGAAACATGCGTCCATGTAAGAGTTAGCGTTAGCATTTCTTGTTGCTAAAACGTCATTACATGAGCAGCTAGTGTGAGGATGTTGGTAAATGAAGCATTTGTCACATTAACCATCTAATATCATATTCTTTACCCGACAGACATTTTGTTCCACTACCAGGCACAGCTGCACACACAAGATGTTACATGGAGTCAGTTAGACATGCGCTCTCATAATCTCCATCTCTCCTTAATCATGAACAACACACTGCACACCTCATCCTCCACCTCCACCCTTCTCCTTTCATGTGGAGCTAATTAAGTAACAGCGTCGCCGTTAATTAATTACTCGCCCACGCTAAAGGCCCCCTGCTCGTTTGGGCAAATTAGCGACGTCCTCATTATTGTTGCTGTCTAAGGGTTTGGCCAATGTGTGTGGGTTGCATCTGCACATGTAGAATGTTGCAGGTGTTCAGTCAGGGGATCGCAGGATTGGTTACATGAATGAAGGTTTATTTGAAGCAAAAGTCAAACTCCTTTGGTGTCAGCATGGAAACATTCATACTGCTCAACCCTGAACATCCACGTCCTTCCCATGTGTTTGTGGAGGTATTGTGTCCAACCATTCTCTCTCTACTCGCTCCCCCTTCCTTCTCACGCCCACTCTTACATCTATCCATCCAAAAAGCCATGCACGTCCAAAAATAAAGATGTAACACAAAGCACAAAGAGACCTCCTGTGCGGCTGGCCAGGTGGCAGTGTTTCAGTCAAAGCTTTTCTACCATTCCCAGGCAGTGAAGTCTGAAAGTTCCAAATCGGGCAAATTGAAGCGGGGTAGAATAAATCCATCTCCCCCCCCCGTGTAAAGGGTCTAGACACCACATCTAACCGCGCTTCTGTTCTACAATCTGGGAACGCTCCTGACAGGAGGATGAGAGCATGGTTGCAATAATGAAATCTACTTTCAACATCTGAGTCTCAAAATTAATTTTTTTCTGCTGGGTTGGATTTGCAGCCACTGCTGGATGTCAACTAGATTTTTCTTCCCCATCTAAAATTAGTGCAACAAATGTTTTATTGATGTGTGTCAGCATCTCCAGCCCTGCAAACATGTGTAATGAGCTGAAGATGAGCTGAAAGGGTTGAGGGCAGAGCTTCAGCAGGCAGATCTACATCTCTGAGCCCAGTTTCACATTTGAAGAAATGTGTGAACTGTCGGCTTCACTTTCATCTCAGACTCATTCCATCTATTTGCACACATTCTGTGAGAACTCTTGTGCATTGCCCTCATCCATCAAATGTTTGTCTACGCTGTGGACAAACTTACAACAAGCATATCGGAAAGCCATCAGGAAGATAGAGGAAAAACTTTTTAAACCCACAAAGGTATTCCCTGGCACAACTGGATTAAAATATAAAGTAACAACTACCCTGATGCCGAAGAGCCCCAAAAGTCCCAAAGCCCCTAGGTTCAGAGCATGTCAGTGGGTATAATTTGGACATTTTATTAAGAATTTGCATAATATCCTGCATAAGCTCCTGCATTTATTCCTAATAATGTGAGGCTAATTCGACCATGTATGGTGCATCTGTAATTGTCACCTACTTATAAGCAGATTGTGCTCTGTGGACAAAATAATCAGCTGATTAGAGATCCTGATCCACATCAGGAGCCAATCACCTGCACAAGGCATGCAGTTCAGCTGATCTTGCACCAGAACATGCCAGGACTGCAGACAAGCTGCATTTAAGTAATTGTAGAGGTTTAAAGTAGGGCAAACAAGAGCTCAGCCAAAGCAGTCGCAGTGGACGTGAGTCTCCACCTGCTTTGGACTACCTAGGATCTAGTTACATTGCTGACTCCCTTCTATTTGACTTCAAGAACAGTGAGATCATTCTGCTGCTGGTTTCTTGGAGGTTCTCAGGTTCTGTGGAGCACACTACCTGTGACTATCAGGGATGGTGACTGAATATCTTTAAAGAAAACTTAAAACTTATCTCTTCACCTTAGCATTTCAGTAGCTACTCCTTTATGGAGACAGTCTTGATTTGCATTGCTGCACTACTTTTAAAATGTTGTTTTTTTGGCTTTATAGATTCAGTGAACATGAATTTAATGATTTTTGTGTATTTTATTTTCATCCTTATTTTAGCTTATTTTTATTCCTATAATTAATCTGTACTTTTACTATTGTTATTCAGTTTACATACACATTTTCTGTTCCCATTTCTACGTTCTTTTTATGTCTTTTCAATTACTTAGTGGATGTAATTTACTTGTTGTAAAGCACTTATTATTATTATTATTATTATTATTATTATTGTTATGTTATATTATTATTATATTATTAATTTTATTATTATTATTATATATTATTATTATTATCATTATTATTACTATATTATTAGTTATTATATTGTTACATTACTATTATTATATTATATTATCATTAAATTATTATATTATTTATTATTATTACTATTATTATTATTATTATTATTTTTATTATTATTATTACGTGGGTTTGAAATTGATTTGGGATTGATGGTGTTGATTACACCCCTAAAAGGATTCATATATTGTCCTGATTTAGAATTTTTCTTTCCACTGTAATCCTGCTGGCAGCAAAGTTGTCTCTTTGTTTTATTTGATTTGTTTAGAATTTTCTACACCGATGTTATGTTATGTTAACATTATGTTCTGCTTCTATGCTGCACATGGAAATGAACTCAGTTCTCTGTGTGTTTGTGTGTGTGTGGTTGCATGAATACAACCAAGTCTGTTTCTGACATGTTTGAGAGAAGAAAACAAGAGAGACAAATCACATGTTATAAATGTAGTGACAAGTTAACATTCTAGGCTGTCAGAGACACTTTACACTCCTCATATTTCACTCGCTCTCAAACACAAACAACTTCTGCATTTTATATCAATCTTTTTTTTTTAGTGCAGCACCAGAAAGCAGACATGACTAATCTCCCACCAAACATCCATCACTGCTCTGTACTGCTCTGCTATGCTTTATCGAGCATGATGTCCTTGTCACCCTGCCACTTACCATTCCTCCTCCGTCGTAGGTATTTCCATATGTTAGAATATAAACGTGTCTGCCAGTGTCGTCTTCACTCAGGTACTGGGGAAAACAATGTCCTTTAATGTGTTAATGTGATGGCAAATGTCCAGCAGCGGCATCAATATTCCCTCAAGCTTTGGCTGTCACACGTGAGTTACAAGGAAGCTGATGTAATTTATTGTTACTCTTTATTTCAAGAGTGTTAAAGCTGTTGTTAAAAATGTGATACAAATAATACACAAGAATGGCAGTCAGTAGAGCAAATACCTCCACCAACCAGATGAGGATCTGAATCATAAAATAAACCTCATCTGGATATATCTATAAAACTATAGTTGATCAATATCTCTGCAGTGTATTAGCGGTAGTCAAAGGTTTCTAGCCCTATTTGTTTCTGTGCAGCAGCTAAATTAAGATCACCCTCTACAAACGCACATTTTGATCCAATCAGATCTGGATTATTATCTGGATTTGGTACCTAGTAAATGCAAAGCGGCAAAAGCAGGGGTAACGATGTACTCGGCTGTGGTCTGTGAGGCCATCAGGTACATCAAGGCTTGAGGATGGTCCCTTTGTCCTTGTCTGTCTTGTTTTGTCTATGTGTTTCACACATGGTGGATCAATACCCTCTTTGATGAGAGATGGGTATTAGTTCCAAATAAAATGCAATAGGCTCGTTGTTCAAAGAGGGCTGGTGTAGGTCACACGCACAGAAATAACACGTATCTGCTGCAAGATCAAACTGCATATAATTTAAAAAAAAGATTTTGGCATAAACTATAAATATTTATGCAGGCAGATTTAAAAGAAAAAAAAAGACTTGAGTACGGACTTTTCTCTCTCATTTCCCTTTTTCTTCTTCGTTGTGTCCATACACATTTGTCGTCAGTCTTGTTGTATCCCTAAGCTCTCTGAAAAAGTGCCCAAATGTGTATACGAAATGAACGCAAGATGTACAGAAGGCTCTGTCCATATCCAGATCCGTCTTTAATGTAGAGCATAAATGGGCCTTTAGGCAAAAACTACTCTCCATGAAACTTGGTGAAAAGATGAGGCAATGGCAAAGAAAGCATCTGTATGATTTCGGTGAGGATACGCACCGAGGGGCAGATGAAGGAATTTATTTCCTCTTCTTTTATCATCGTTAGCTGTTTTTTTTTTACATTTTCTGTAATTATGCAAAAATTACTTAACAAACTTCCGCAAAACTTGTGTAGGAATGTCAGGCTAAACAGACATGTAGGTTTAAGTCTTTGCAGAGGAATGCCCTCCACTGAGTGTCATTCTGTGTAATAACCGATCAACACATAAACGGACAACCTCATTGGTGGAGATGATTATTCACTTCGAGTTACCTCCTTCTTCTCTGAGTTTCAATGCATCCTTTGTTGGTTGTTGTGTGCTGGCGACATCAATTCATTTGTCGGGGTCAGTGCTTTTTAGCATCAGCCCTCCCAGTCCTGACATCCGCGGTTCATTACGCAGGAAAGCAGAATTGCTTCCTTTACATCCACTTATTTGTCAGCGACATCGACAGCATCACTAATCGCATCATTCTTTTCCTCTAAATTATCAGTAGTGGAGATGAGGAGAGAATATGACACCAGTTTGTTCGTGGAAACAGTGAGATTCAATCAGCAGCATGTAAACAGATGAAGCTGAATAGGACCTAAACAGGGCTAAAGAGTGATGTCATAAACACAGACAGCAGTAGCACTGATCCACGATGAAGGAGGAGATGTCTTAGACCAGCCACACTCTCCACCCAGGACTGTATCAACTTCATTTCTCTACTTCTTTTGACTGACGAGTCTCATTCAGACTCATGAGTGGGTCCATTTATCCCTCATTCATGTCTGACTGATTGCAATAAATCCCAGCGGGTCAACGAATGACAGACAGAAGAGTGGAAGGAAATATGATAGGAGAAATATTTAAGATAGGCAAAACCCTAATAAATGTCATGTGGCTGTCAGAGGAAGTGTCGCACTGAGAGGGTTGGAGTTTTATTTACACAGCAGGGCGCTAGGGCGGCAGCAGAGTGGCTGATTGAATAATAAGGGATCAGTGTTTTTCTATGGCGCATTACACTGTTGTTTATTGCTCGTAACCGTTTCATGTATCCTGCTGAAGTGACATTTTAAGTTTGCTGCCATGCACAGCTGTTCCCCTTAAATTGGTCAATACATTTCGGAAGCTTTAGCAAAGTGTGTGCTTCTGTGTGTGAGAGATTATTCGACAGTGATAAAACTCTGCTGCTTAGCTCAACAGCAGGGAAACACGGTTTAGACTTTGGAGAGGTCAGCCAATGATTATGGCGCACAGACACACAACATGCTGGAGGACTAAATGCACAGGAAACATGTTCCTTCATTTACAGTGAAACAAGCACAAATTCCCCCCGAGGTGGGCTGGCTGTTGGGATCACTGGCTTGGACTAAGACATGTGGCGTCCCTCGCTTGCTGATAGCAGTAGCTCATTATCCCGACTCAAATTAACTGCACCGACACCAGGGGGAAGGGCGAGGGCAGGGAGGGGTATTAAGTGAGGAAGAGTGAATAAAAAGCTCCATTAGAGCTCCGCCGAGTGTCGTTTTTATCAGAGCTGTAAATAAATGTAGAGGGGTAAAGACTCTGCTCCCCAGTTGCACCCTTTAATTATGGCCCCATTGTTTCTTTCATGCGACCAAATTAAACGGTCAAGACCAAAAGAGAAGGGCTGCAGGAGGGAGTGAGGCTATAAGCAGTCCATCCATCTATAAAGTTATATGTGAGCTTATGAGTTTTAAAGAGTGCTTTTCGATGCTCACGTCCTGCATTGGTGTTCAGTAGCTCATCTCCGGTGAAGATTCCCGACGAGAAGCTCAGATGAGATGCGCAAATGTGTGCGATGCTTCCTATACTGCCATATCCACACACACACATTTACATGCTACACAAAGCACAGAGGCATAATCTCATGTTGCTGAGAACAGAAAACACGCCGTCTTCTCTTTCCAGACTCAGGAAGGTAAAAGCAAACTGGAGAGCATGGATCATATATAAGTCTGTGTAAAGCTGACCTTTTCATGCCGTCAGTGCCTGAAGGAACATTTCCCCATCCACCAGCACCGTGGCCCTAATCCATGTTCATATAGTGGCTGAGAGTCCTTCATTCACCCCATACTGATGTAGACACAGCAGCCTGCCTGACGAATTCACAACCACATTTATATGCAGCCGTACAACATCCGCATACATGTTTAATACATTACATTCTTTTAATATCCGAGCATACACACACACACAATGTATAGAAATTCAATTAAACGCCACCACTCGCCTCACGGATGTGCGCCATGAGACACCGCCGACACCTCTGTTTCCAGCTGAACATGAGGACGCCAAGGCACTCCAACGCCACACCCTGATGCACCCGCTGTCTCGGTACATTAGCGTGTCATGCATGAATGTGAGATCTACGCCAGACTGCTTCCCACAAACCGCACGGCCCTGTTGGCCTGTTTAAAGCTGGTTACTGTCGTAGCTCATTGTGTAGTCGGTTCCTGAAACACATGATGTTAATGCAGTACGACTGCCCAACACTGCGTCTGTCTGAAAACCCTCTCTGGCTGGTATCATCCATAAACATTCTCTACATGTGAGAGCAAAGGCTGAAGATACAAATGTAGTTTTATTTGGCATTGAAGGCTATTAATTCTGTTACTACTGACATCATTACTGAACTATGAATCTGGAATTAATAAGAAAATCAATAAAACTGCAAAAATCATGATATGTTTTTTTTTTTTATCCATAGTTTCTGTCATTACTAGGGTTGGGCATGAATAATCGAGTATTCAAGTGTATGTCAGTCTTCATCCAATGTTTAAAGTAATCACACGTATATAATAAGTATAAAAATAAATGGTCCCTGTTCTGTATTAAAGAGTTACAGTTTTTTGGACTGGGTGCAGTGATGTCACTGCTATCAATATTTGAACAGATCCATGAAGCACAAATTATAGATCTGCGCTTTATAAGGTTCATTGTTTCAGTCACACGTCTCATGTTAGAGCTGAGCAGCAGGAATGAAAGTGATGATGGATGGAAGGATTTGGTCAAATATATAATAAAATACAAACAAAATGAATCCATATGTAAGCTACGACACATTAACCTTCAAGTGACCGAGTGAGTAATTTATTTATATGTGCTGTTGGGATATTTCCAATTGGAAAAATGTCTCCTACCATGAATCTGACAATATACCTCTTTTACAACTTTTCAAATTTTTTATTTTTATTTTTTTTACAGTAATTGTCCCATTGATGTGTGTCTGGGTCATTTATAATAATATAATAATTTATAATAATAATATAATAATAATATATATAATAATAATTTTATTGTAATTTTCCACTTCTAATCACTACATTGTTGTGTTTTGCAGTGAACCATGGCTAACAGATGAACAGTAACAGGATTCACTGCTGCAGATACTGAATGCTCATTGGACGATGAAGATCAGACGTCTGACATTAGACACTGGAACATTTTAGAATATCTGTCTTAGATAAAGGAAGCAGTAAAGGTATGATAAGTATAAAATATAATGTATATTATTGTTATAAAATATAATGGAGTCTTAAATGACCCCACTCAGTTAGTCGCTACAATAGCTTGTTCCCTTGAGGGCTGTGTATCATAGAAAAGCCAGTTTGATGATGAACCTTTTGCATTAAGCTCAAGGAAACAACAGTGGAGACAGATAATCTCACATCACCTCATTAGCTAGCAGTGTTAGCGTGAGCCGTTGTGATGCCACCAGGACAGAGAAGATAGCTCGTTCATCCAAAGCGGTGACTGGAGATATGCCTCCGTTAAGCTTTGTAGAAGGATGAGGCCTCCATCGGCCGATGGAGATGAGGCCTCCATCAGCTGCTGCTGATGTTTATGCTGGAGCAGAATTAAGCAAAGGTTTGCAAGTACTTGAGTACTCCATAATAATTTGATGTGATTACTAAAATATGGAAATTACTGCCCATCTGTAGTCACCAGTCATGAACCTGACTTCACCCTGTTTTTCATCCAGTAGGTAAAATGTTGGTTTATGAAATTCAATGCAAAAAATCCTTTAAACAAATATAATCAAGAAGCAGGAAGTCCAGCCTTGATTTCCCCATTACCTTTTTATTTAGACAAAACACAAAGTTAAACCAAGACTTGATGTGCACTTTTCCGAATACTTCAGAGTCAAGTATATTACGCTGAACTTACCACGGTGTACTTCATAGTACCAGCTGATTGATGGTAATCAACAGTCACATAGAAGGAAAAGTAGAGGAAGTTGGGTTCAATGAGAATATTTCTATTAATCTCAAAATGATGCACTTAAGACAGATCCCAGAGATGGTTATCACTGCTGAACTGTTTCTCTTTATAAATAGTAGCTAACTGGAAATATCAGACGAAGTGATTGATCAGTGAAAGCATGTAAAACGGCATTGACAGCACCGCTGCTGATATCATCAATCTTCATAAAGGACTTTGATTGCTTGTAAAAAAAAAAAAAAATCATAGATGTGCAGAAATCTAAACACACTGTCTCCACCTGTCTGTTCCACATATGTTATGATCACCTCCTTTGAGTGTGTGTGGTCTTCTCAGCTCATCAGATGTTGCTGTAAATATTTTAATTTCTAAACGCTCCTCACTGTATGTTGAGCCTCCATGTGTGTCTAGACTGCAGGAGTGTACAGTATATACAGTACAATGGGTACAGTATCTATGAGTGTGCTCAGCTGCCCAGGCTTACATGCTTCACATTCCTCAATAACGGCATACTTAAAGATGGATTAACAGGATACGACCATCCCCTGTCCCATACAGGAGCACATAGGCTGCATCATGCTTCATCATCATCTTACCCAACGTTCCAATAGCTTACAACAGATGAACCTCTCTCTCGTTCAAACAATACTTCTCCAACTTTAAAATGACGTAAATTAAAATGCATGTTGTCCATATGTGTGGGTTACACTCGAGTGAATGAATGTCCATCTGTGCAAACCGGGGAAACCTCACAGGACGACTCCAGGTGAAGGATTGTGGGAAGGAAGGCAGCTGCTGGGTCTCACACCCCTTCAGACCATTTAGTGCCACATAGCCAGCATGCCTTCAGGTTTAGGAGTCCCACCAGAGCCGTCTGTTATTGGCCCGCCTGCTGGTATGTGCGGTTTAGCGTCGCCGTGGTCATTCAAGGAAGCAGTGTAACCACAGAGAGTGGGAGTGGAGGGGGAAATAAACAGGACAGCTGAGTGGAAATCTTCACTCTGCTCCCCGATTCTGTCCGACCGTCTGCTGCTGCTGAGTTGCACGACTGTTCACTTTAAACACTTGGCTCTCTACTGGAGGGATTTAATCATCTTGAAACATAAAAAGAATATATTAAACTATCGCTCAAGACGCACCACTATCAGATGCATATCACCATCCCTCCTCCAGTTCGAAACATAATAGGCAAACCTCCCGAAGAAGCAGCAACAGACAAAGTAAGGATCACAGATATCCTTGCTTTGGGCGGACTGCACACAGAAAAAACTGTGTGAGGAGAGACGGCAATCAAAGCTGAGGAGCTATAAGCAGGATGTGAGCTACTAGTAAAGATCGTCTATGGAAGATGAATGACGGAACAAAAGAGGCTTCGCCTGCTCTGTGGTCCCAAAGTGGAATCCTTCTGTAACTGGTTTATCTGTAGCACTGCTGTATCCTAGAAATGAACATGAATTATGACAAAATATGTTTTTATTCAATAATGATAAAGAAAATGTGGGTTCAAAAATTTATGACATGAATGAAAACAAGTTCTTGTAATAAGTTGAACCAAAAAAAGGACCCAAAAGCACAACTCAAACACAAGGGCGTACGTATAAAAATCAGCATCCGGCTTATTATCAGGTTTTTGGAGGATCCTATCTTTGTGTTTGTGCATGTAAACATCATATCCCGGTCTCAGTAACCAGGATATGAGACCCGTAAACTCTAGCTGGAGTGCTGGAGAAACCGGGATACTGGTACATGTATACGTCTTATCCTGGTTTCTGACAGCTGCGCATCACTGTGCAGGCTACAAGTGACATAACGGGAACTGAAACACGCAAAGGCGGCTGCAGCCAAACCGTCTCACTTCTGGAGCGACGAAGAAACAGAGTTTTGACTTTCAGTATTGAAAGAATTAAACATACCTGGCAGATTGGATGGGAAAAGGCACCATAACACAGATCTGCTCAACAGGACGCCGGTGGAGCAGGCCGGCCACAATGGAAAACACTCAAGAAGCATTATTACATAGCCAAACATCAAAATGAAAGAAGTGGCTCTAATCCAGTGACGTTGAAATTTGATAAAACGTTGGGGAAATTTACTTAAAACGTGTACACTAATTCAAAGACCATGTTTGTTATAGAATAGAACTATAGCCACTCACTGTGTGATAATCACAGTTACCTGTGTTAGGCTTTGGGAGTTGATACAGACAAACAGAGGGAGCTGGCAGCCTCCTACACCCAGGATGTTCCTTCAGGCTCTGGCGGATTGGACCGCTGCCACCTGCCAAGGCGTCCCCTGGAGAATGGATGCTTTTCAGCTGCGAGGATGATTTTGGCAGCGTTGCACTTTTTGTACGGACGGTGGCTTTGTATTGTTCAAGAAACGTGCCAAAGACGCAAAGACAATCAGAGCACTTAATTACCTACAATGCAAGGTTAAGCTATATTATTCTACACTGTTGTAAGCACAAAATAAATAGCAAGGAGGGAAAAGGTTTGCTGGCTGGCTGCCTTGATGCAGCACAATGAAGAACACCTTAGAGACTCACCAATGCTGAGACCAGTACTTTCCAATGTGGGGCTTGGCAAGTGCTAGAGCAGTAGGGGAGTGGCAGCTAATGGATGAAGTCATACATTTGATGTGCCAGTTGTCATAGATAAACAAGTTTTAGTCCTGCTCTGGAGGCGGCTCCAAAGCAGCTGCTTCAGACCTGAGACACCTGTGTGCCAGAGCGAGTCTGAAAACAGACGTCTATCGATCTGTAGCTGAGTGAGGCACCACCGAGAGACACACACACTCAGCAAGGTGGTGAGAGACACATTCTCATCCATACTGATGTGTCTGGGGAAGCAGGAGCGATCATTGTTTGGAGCCGTTCGACTGACAATAACCTTGAGATGCCACCATCTGAAGGGTGGATGTCTTTATCAGTGCAACTGCTGCATGAAGACAGGGTGAAATGCATCATGCATAGCTGTTATAGCCTGATATTGGAAAAACAAAACAAAACAAAAAACTTTCTGCACGATGGACAGTTTGAAAAACAAGGCTGAAAATCTGTGACGTTTAAGTGATGTATGAAATCAGCGTAACAAGAACACCAGTGGAGGACCCAGATGCAGACAGAGAGGGCAGAGCTTATGCAGTTCAGTGATTTTGATAATCAAAATACAAAAAGGCCTCCCTGTGGTGAAGGCAGGCAACGGTCAAAACCGGCAAACAACATCGAAAGGAGGGGACAGATAAATCCAGAACCTTCCGCAAAACGTGGAATCAAAAATACACAAGGAGTGAAAATAGAGAGAAGGCTGGAACGTCAGAGGCAAAGGTACTAAGACGAACCGCCAAAGAGTGAGAGGTCTGTCTGTATTGTTTAAACGGAGATGCCTACGATCGCATGCCCAACGCTCTGTGTGTTGGCTGAGGTGGTTATCTGCACCGGTGCACCTAAACCTGTGTTAGCAGAGGTGACTAGTGCTGCTAACAGTGGAGCCACTGTTCCCCTCTACATCCTCTTACATACTGGCCTGCTTAAGACAACACTCCCCAGGCTACATACACCTCTTATCTATGCATGGCAGACTGTGTGTGTGTGTGTGTGTTACTCGTGTTGTGGGGATATAAATCTGTTTAAACAGTCACATTGTGGGGCCTTGCCTTCCTTTTAGGGAAAAGAAGAAGGTCCCTATAAGATAAATCATTACATTTTACAATGAAGACCTTTGGTGCGTTTCACACCCAATGTGAAGCAAACGGTTTTTGCGCGGCGCGCAGTTACTTTAAATTGTAAAAAGTTGACTTCAAGAGTCAAGAAAACAGTTGCCTCAAAATTTGAAAACTGAAGTACATCATTCATTTTAAGTTGTTAAAGCAGAATACAGAATATATCAGAAGTAGCGGTCGTGGCAGCAGCAGGAGGGTGTCAGATCGTGGTCCTCAACAGATATCAATCACCGGCTAACAGTATTGGCTTCACATATCTCACCCATGTGATGCAAAGTAAAGCGAACAGAGCAACGCAAAAATGTGCTTCACGTTCGGTGTGAACACAGCATTACGGTTAAGCAAGTAATGGATACGGTTATATCAGTCAATATAATGTCTTCTTAAGTGATGTAACCACGACTTTATGTGTGTATGTGTGTGTCTGTGTTTGCAGACAATATGGGTATGTGTGTATTCCTGATGAAAAAGCAATATAGAGAAAGAATTGAGGATTGTGACAAAACGATAGACCCACAAGGAAGAGGAAAGAGATGGAGGAAGAAAAGGGAATGGTAGAGGAGGACACCAGCAATGTTATGAGGAGATGCAGAGCTATAAGTAGAGCTGAAGCGGAGAAGAAAGTCACTGTGGAGGCGGAGGAACGGAAAGAAGTGAAAGAGAGACAGGGAGAGGAGGGAGGGTTCAGAGGAAAATAGAAAGGGTGAAGGAAGAGAAAGAAAGTGAGAGGATGACTCCTGCAGAAAGCTGTAGTAGAGAGCTGAGATGTTAGCAGCTCTCTGTGAACTGAGTTTGCAGGTGAATTCAGTATTAATCATTCTTGATAAAACTTCTTTTCTATTGAAATATTCACTGCATTATCGGTTGAATTCACACCTGGTAAAAAGCCATGAAAACTAGCCTTCAAACACACACCAATCATGGAAAGCCAGTTCTCCCACTGCCCAATTACGTTCAGGGAAGTGCTCTTAAACACACTGTAACTGGACCAGGATCATTTATGGAGTCGGGGAAGAGGAGACACTAAATTGCAGATAACCTTTGACCCTCAGCTCTTATCCCAGGCAGAGGTTATCGTCCTGACCTGAAGGCGTCCAGAGCCCAGTGTTAATGATGTCCAGCTGCTCTTCATGGAGTCTCTGCACAAGGAGCCATGTAGCATTTCTGCTAATAACATTTCTGTTAATAACATCCAGTTCAAGTTTAAATGACTCATTGCATTTAAACTTGAATTAAGTGTTTAAAAGAAGAAGACATTTCTCTTAATTTTTTTTTTACAAAACCTGTCAATGGGGCTGAGATCATTTCAGGCTTCAATGACTTAAATGAGACGTAATTCTGTACAAGTACCATGATGTCACATGATTTAACTGAATGTCTAAATACAATGCAAATTGCCTATCATTGAAGACAAACTATCTTTTAGAAGAGAACAAACAGGCTTTTCACGATGGACATGTTTTTAATGTGATCACTGCGAACTCCAAACGCCTAATGTGGAGATCAGATGCTGTCAGAGAATCCTGAATAGCTGACCGAACAAATCTGGAGAACTTCTGCAACGTTGAAGCAGTGATTCTTCTTGGGATGACTTGGATTAAGACTGTTAAGGTTTAAAAGGATTCAACTGGAATTTAAAGACATGCCTTTTCGCCGAACTTGCAGCTGAGCTCTGCAACAAGTGCTTTTATTTGACCTCTGGGGCACCCTTATCCTCTACCAGCTCCTCTTCAGTAAATTACTTACCATGTGTTAATTACAGCCAGTACACCTGAGCCCCCAGGCTGCCGGGGCAGCGGTTTAATCAAACACTAGTGACAGTCATTAGCTTCATTATTAAGTCTCGAAGAGCCAAATGCCACTGGAGAGTCCATAGGAACTGGCAACATCCCAAGGCCTCATGACAGCCCGATTTATGTCCCTCATAGAGCCTTTTCTGTGTGGAAAGTACCGAATGTTGCAAAACGATGCCCCTCATGTCCTGTACAGTGTAGACAGAGCTCCTCTGAATGACCGTGGTGGAAGACATCTTCCTCACATGGTAAATCATTCCTGTGTGCCTCCATGTTTGTGTAGTGACAGCTTTTATATCTGTTTCAGCTGACTGGAGTGGCAGATTCCTCATTCGCCAAGGTCTGACACGGTTCCACTAGGCTCACATTCTATTGTTTTGCACGACATGGTATATTTAGCATCCACACAGCTGCACGGTCTGAATCCTACTTGCATATTCATGCAGTCGGAGCACCAGCAGGACTGTTCATGCAGGTAGTGTTGCGTCTTATGAAATGTGGCTGTATTATTCATTCAGATATTTTCCCTCCCTCGACAACCTCTTTCTTTTTCTCGTCACAGTTGACCGGTGCTGCATTCAGTTTTCCGCCTTCAGGCGAACACACAAAAGAACTAAACAATTTCTCCCTTTACATTCATGGGGGGGGCGGTATGGTATCATTCATATGCACAAATGTTATTAGGTTAGATTCACACTCTGGTCACAACAACTTGTAATCACTGTCAGAATCCAGCAGGAGGAATTCAAATGCATCCCCACTGAAGTAGGTGTTCTTTTCCAGCTTTAGTTGCAGGACCCTGCTGTGCTGCAGAACACAATGCACCAATAAGAGGTTACAATGCCCTGTGCGTTGGCAGGAAATGTTGTTTCTATGGTGATGTATACACGGCTGCAGTTATGTAGCACTGTAATCCTCATTTATCATGTATAGCCAAGAAAATTACGTCTTTTTCATTAGAATTTACTCCACTTTTCTTTTTCTGCTGGATTTTGAAGTTGCGGGAAGATGAGTGATGACATTCCTGAGAGTTGTAAGACTGAGGAAGAAGAGGAAGAAGGAGTACCCAGCAGACAAAAGGAAGGTGCAGGAGAGGCTCGCACCCACGCAGGCAGCACAGCGAATACAATAAAAGATAATGAATAGAATACGCCATTTTCCACAGTTTACAGATTTTGCCCTGCAGGTATTTTCACGTAACAGGCACAGGGAACACCATGTCACCCAATTTATGGACAAAACAGTCATTTTCAAAACCTCACATTACACAACGTGGAAGGGAGACGGTTTTAGCATCCAAACCCAAGGGGAAAAGCAATTCTGTCTCATGAAAGGAGAAACCTTGAAGACAAAAATGTTTTTCAGCTTTTTGTCTGGGTCACTCCACAAGTGCTATCATCACAGCTCAGCTCACTTATAATTACCACTGGACCCCAAGGTCACCCGCACTAATTACAGGTGTTACTGGACAGGTGGCTATTAAAGGTGGACCCGTTCCATTTCAGCTTCTACAAAGAGCCTTTGTCAGAAGGGGACCTTTTCATAGGGGAGTGAAGGTGTGATGGCAGCTGCTGCCACCCCGTCTCAGGTCAACTAACCCCTAAACAATGCAACGTTGACCCCTGCATGAACCGGGACGCTTCTTCTAACCAAAGAGAAGCAGTGTAGTCTTGACACAAAGCCTATGTGGGACACAGAGTTCTAGTCTGGGTCAGCGTCCAGCAGATGGAGATGACCCTAAACTACTGTAAACAATGCTGCTCTGTTGGCCGGGTTCAGGCAGCTGAGGCCCTAATTGTTCTCTGACCAGCTGGGTACTGATACGATACAAAACAACACTAGCGAGTGGAGTAAGCAATAATAAAATGATCTGTATTTTAAAATGTTTAAATTGTCAAGTGATTTTCAAGCAATCTTTGTAACCCTCCTGTTTTGTTCGTTTCCTGTTAACGAGATTTGTGTTCGCAGTAGAAAATGACTGCTCCAAACAGTAGTGATGCGGTGTGGGACTGGGCACCACTGGGATATGCGGTTGTGTTACTGGGGTGATCTCTTACCTCGCTACTCATCAATGTATAAATGTAATGTTGATTATTTTTTATTATACTGCAGTGTGAATAATGTGTTGATAGTGACATTAGTACTATGATGTTATCATAATTAGATAATTAATCGTGACATTATTAATAATGATATTACATCTCTCTCTCCATAGGATCTCTTTTTTTGTCTTTATCAAACTATTTAACCAAATTTTAAAAAAAGGAATCCAATATAGGCAACTATAATAGAAAAATAGGCATGACTTTACCAATCAGAGTGAAAAAAGGAGAAGTTGTGAACTGGAAAGAAAAATTGCTAGTAAACCTCAAACATGAAGAAGTAAAAGAACAAAGACAATCAGTTGGTTTTATAGGAGGGGATTTGGGAAATAATCTGGTCATCTAATGAAAATATTCAGGAAGAGGCCAACAGTGGTAACAGCTTGTTCTTCTTCTGTGGAGCGGAAAAAGCTGATCATCAGTATTGTGACTTAAATGTTTGCTGTTTAGAACTTATTAGGAAAAAAGTGTTTCCGTCACAATTGAGTTCATTAATTTAAAAAAAACTGCAGTTTCCTTTATCCTTTTCTAATGCATCTAAAATGTGCATCGAAATATGTGAAAAACTCACTCATTTCCAGTTTGTAACATCCAACCATATTCATGCAGGTGTGCAGCCCAGACATTACAACCAGGTTGGTATGTTAGCTGGAGCAGCTCCCAACTCAACATCCTCCTTGTGTGGCATTTTGTGTTGTTGATTTAATAATCATGTCTTGTTACTGCCGCCAAAGGAGGAAATGTTCTCCCAGGCGACGGTTTGTTACGAGGGTCAAACTGTCATGGGACGATTGCTTTAACTGTAGGTCCAATGACATAATGGGGAAAATGAGCTGCGTTGGCGGAGGCTTGTGCTCTCTGAGTGTTTTCTAGTGTATAAATGGAGATTAGCTCTCCTTGTCACTGCAGAGTTTGTAACTCTAAATACTATGGGATCACCAACTATGAACATGCAGTACATGATCCACTGTAAAGTTCCACTTATCAAGATTAAAAACCAATTAAACCTGATAATGTATTACTTATATTACTGATTAAAAACTGCAGTTTCTCCACTGATCTGTTTCACTTGTGTGAACAGGATACAGCTGAACACGCTGAGGTCACGTCTGTGTTTTTTGTGGGAATTTGGGGGTTTTAGCAACATGGGAAAGTTTAGATTCTACAATTTATAGAGACACAAAGTGAATGTTGTCAAGGCTGAGACATCACATTAAGATTTAAATACTTTTAAGTAAACTAAATAGAAGTTATTTTCTGACCAGAACCAAAAATACATGCAGTAATAATAAAGAAAATTGAGAGGCCTGTACTTCTGACCTTGCTGGTGATACTAATTTACAATAAAATGGAGGTAAACTGTGTCTGATATTACAGCACAACTGCCAATTGTGGGAGGTATCCACAGCTTTTCCACATCTATGTCCATACAAAAACTGTCAAATTAAACTAAAATATCCCAAATCAAATTAAGTGCAACAAAAACAATACATTTACAGAAATTTACATAAAAGGTTTTCCAGAGGGAAAAAAAATAGGCTCCGCTGGAGGCGGAGTGTCACCACCTCATCACATAGAGAGACAAACAACCCTCTCATTGTGGATAATCCTTCAAAAAGACTACGCATTATGTTTGATATAATGAAAAAAAATATAAATTTGCATTCAGAATTACAGTTTAAATGTAAAAGTACACATTAATGTAAAACTACTAAGATTTACTTTCAAATTACAAATACATTTTTTTAATTTTTAGTCTGAGCATAAATCCTTATATAATAAGCTACATATTTAATTACAGTTCATTATTGTCATTTTACATATATTTGTATGTAATTTAAGAAAGAAGAAAATATACTGCAAAATAATATATTAAATAATATAGGATTATATATTGTTTATTAATTACTTAATTAATTACTTTATTTTCATTATTTTAGTTATTTTATTTTATTTTAGTCTGTTATTTTCCATTAAATTAGAATTTAGATGGGTTTTTTTTTTTACAGTGAAGTCTTGGAAAAAAGGTTCAGCTGTGGCTCTGTTTGCTGTGTTCAGCTGTAATTAATGCACCTTCAGGGACGAGACGATTGAAGTCATAATAAAGTAAATATAGAATCACAGTTTGACACATCTTAACTGGCAACAATGATTTTTTTTTTTTGTGAATTGATCTCTGCAGACTTTAACAAAGTTAAAAGTTAAAAACAAAGAACATGTATTTAAAATATCAACCTGCTCATCTGGTTTCCTTTCATGTTCACTTCTATTCTTCGCAATGCAGTGGCTGCCCTCCACCACCGGCAGTAAATGTCAGAAACCGTGTTAAGTTTCCAAGGCATTGTTAAAGAGCTCCACCAAAGGTCAAGACTGATCCTTTTACTTCCTCTCTGCACACAAAGTTAGGCACCAACGACAGCTGCTTTTCAGCAAGGCCAGGCAGTGACTCACTGACACACTGTGGCTTTAGATGGCAATCAAGATGTTCACAGTTTGTGAGAGCAACAGGGTGCATGTTCCCCCTGCATGCTGCAAAGGTCTGCTGAGTCAAATCAAAATGCCAGGAAAGTCATGAAGAGTTTTCCTTTTTCCCCGCCCCCAGCTGACATGATTCAACCAGCACACTTGGATGAGGTGAGGACAGTCAGCTTGTGACTCACCAATCCTTTGACATGACATCACCGAAACCTTCACAGCTGCCCAGCTAATCAAGAGATTCATGCAACGATCCCGTCCCTCTGTGTGGATTTATCTTTTTCTTTTCAGAACAAAACCAGCTCAGGATGATTTTCTTGAAGCGACTGTGGAAAACTGCAGGGACGGACGGTGAGTGCCAGAAACAAACAAGCCCATATTTAAAACTGAGGGCTTTTCTTGAAAGATGTGTTAACTGAAGGCTTGTGAATGGCATTCCAACCAGTTGCAGGGTCACATCCTCCTCAGAGGTGAACGGTCTAAAAACAGCTGACATGCTACAATCTAGCTTCTTCTTTGTTTGGATCTGAACCCTGTGGATCAGTTCACAAAGAGGAGTCAGTCTTCTCCAGGATGTGTACGTCCTTCTGAGAGTGAACACACAAAGCTGGTGTTGGGAAAGGGCTTTGGCTGGAAAGTAGAGCTGGAAACTGTACCAGTACTGATGGATTGAGAGGGTTCATATGGAAGGCATGAACAGAACACAGTTGGCCGGAGCAGATGACAGCAACTGAGCCTAATTTGATTAGATTACTCTCTCCCTGCCTGGCCTGGAAGTCAGCATGGCCTAAAAGAGCGGTGCTGATCATGGGACCCATGGCCTATATGGCACAGTTCATGTAGTGTGTGCATCTGCAATAGCTCAAGGCACAGTGGGAAAAGCCATGGTTACAAGCCCATCAGACAAAGAGGTCCAAAGAATTTTACTAAAACATTGCTTGAAAAACACAAAACTCATCTTTTCAAACCAGACAGATCCAGTCAGATCCAGCGTTCCTCTGTCTGGTGTTGATAGATTAGAGGCAGTCGACCGAATCACGTAACTTTTCATGGTTTTCATTGTTCACCTTTGTGTGAACAACTGATTCGAGGGTGAAGATGATCTGACCTCTGGGACCAAACCAGACACTGTCTTGTAGAATCAAGTATTTTGATCCACATCGTTTAAACTCGATGTGAAACAGGCAGTGGATGTCGTTGAAATATGGTATCCAAAATGTGCCAATATTGAAAGTGATTATCTAGAGCAATGACAAGATTCAAAGCTTCAGCTGTTTATCTTCACCAGCTGACCCAACTAATGATCTATATCTTAACATGACCAATAGAGATGGGTGTTTATGGGTGTTTAAGTGCCCAAACCTTCAAATTCAAAATCTCAGAAAACAGACTTATTAAACCTCAATAAACTTGGGCAATTTGTTTACTTTTGTGTTGTCTTGTTTGTTAGCAGGATTACTCAAAATGTTATGAACAGACTTTGATCAAAAAAAGGCAGATCTGGGTATCGATGTGGATTCTACATCACTATTTCAATTTCTTTGACATTGCAAGATTGTGGGCTAGCGCTCTGCTGTGACATCTAGTGGCTGTGAATGCCGTTTAAAAAACCTTTTCAACAGTCATTTTGCAGACATGACCAGATTAGTGAGGTAAAAATGAAAGTACCGGATCTCTTGATACAGCATGTTTGAATTTATATGCCATGTTTACATAAATGGTATCCATTTAAATGTGCTTCATAGTCAACATGCCATGTACTGAGAACCAGGACTTGAGACATTCAGATGGATATGGCAAAAACTGACTGCTGAAACTTACCTGATGATGTTACTAGAGTCCTAGTACAGGAAAAAAACAGGTGAGCAATCTGCTATCAAACTATGTTTAGTTTCAACATATCTCCACAAATATGAGGCCATAAGTTCAGATTTTCATGCACAAGACCTCATCCATGCATATATGGTCAGAATGATTCAGAAGCTGCAGCCATATCATTTGGGAATTTCATTTTAGGCGAGATAAGAGAAAAGATTCCTGAAAGAGCAGGAGTTCATTTTAGGTTCTAGGATCAGTCAGGAGTGAGAGGGGTCACACAAATTTGTTAGCTATCTAACACCTGCAGGTATTCTCTGTGCAGTCAGCTGAATCTACAAACACCGCAGCAATGAAATGAGTCCAAAGGAAAACTCTCAAGTTCACCCATAAATATCAGGTTCACCTGAGGTGCTGCCGATAAAAGGAAGGACATGTGGGAAACTAAACGCCTCCTGTTTGACAACTAAAGGGAAAAGGGCTGAAAGCCACCTCTGAAATCCTGTCCTGCCTTATCTCAGTATGGACACAACAGACTGATTACCCACAGCACCCACACCCTCTGCCTCTCACCCACTCTGCCTCCCCCTTCTCTCATTTCTCAATGCCTTCAGAGAACTCTTTTGATGCTTCTTTTCCAGTCATCCCACGCCTTAATCTGCCTCTCCTCTCCCTCATGCGTCCGCTCTCCGCTGTTGTATCCACATGAAGAATATGTAATTACAGGAGAGTCCCGGCCTGATAGATGACTGTGTGTGAAGCCACAATGCAGCCCAAGAAGAATCATTCTGCACAGGAACTATTATCAGATTAAAGGCAGCCTCTTCTCCTGTGTTTTGGGCATTGCCAAAATCTCCTACGGGTCCCTGTTTAATTATATGCATCTCTACCTCTTTCTGTCTCTTGTCTTTTCCGCTGCCCTGCCAGACGTGCCAGGTTACATGCCATTGTCCAAATGGGTGCAAGGTACAAAGGCCAGTACAGGAAAGAGACAGGAATACAAGGAAGGAGGAGAGAAATCTGTGGAGAAAAGTGTAAAACTGCAGCTATCAGGACATCATATGGATACGTGGAATGTCTTGTTTGGAATTTCTCTGCTGCTAATGGTTTATAATGCTTGTGGAACAAAAATAATAGGATATTTTGCGGTTTTACGAAGGAATGTTCAGTTTCAGTGCGCCGTTGGTTTTTGGTGGCTTTTCCCAGGCTCTGAATAGTTTCCTCTGACCATCCACTCAGTCAATCAAGCTCAATTACCTCTGAGCAGTGAGCACACAAACACAGTGACACTGTGTTGTTGTTGTTTTTTTCTTTAACTGGCGTCCCAGTGGAAATATATTGAGTTTCACTTTGGTGCAGGTTCGCTTCACATGATAGAAATGAGGGGAAAACTTCTGCAAGGAAACGTTAAAACTGCAGCGCCCTGGTTTAAGGCTGAGGGAACGCAGACGGGACACGGAGGTTAGAAAATTACATGGATGTCTATATTTTCCTAAAACTGGCTATTATGAAATAAGAACTACCACACAAAAGGATGATGTGAGGCATAGAGATCTGCTCACACCAAACATTCAAGAGGCAACACTTTATACAGTCATCATTCTAATTTCTGATCATACGAAATAATTCCCCTTCATTTCAATTTGATTTCCCGGTTTATGAAGTAACACTTGGTGAGCACCTTCCGGCCTGATGCATTTGAAGCTAATGTAAGTGGAGTGACATAGAGAGTTGTTCTCTTTATACGTATTAAATCTGGTGAAGACTGGACATCTGTTTAAGTAAGACTTCAATAGATTTACTTTGTTGAAATGGATCCAGCAAATGGAAGCAAGGATCACATTGGAAGTAGTGTGATTTATTCATAAAGGTCATAAAGGAAAAAGTTAAATGATCAGATTAATACTGCTGTATCTGCCCAGGCATTGATAGTCATCCATCCATCAATGCATTTTCTTCCGCTTATCCGGGTTAGACAAAATACAAAGCATCAACGCCTTTTGGCATCGAGCCTTCATCAGGGAAGTCAAACAGATCTCATACAAACAAAAGACCCTTTATAGTTTTGGTAACCAATGAGAATCTTCCACCTGCACATGAGGCTGTGGCCTGAAGAGGGTTTAGGGTATTTTAATGTCTAACATGACCATTCCATTACAATAAAGGCATTTTATTTGTTTTAAAAGAGAGTGCCTTGGAGTTTCCCCACAATTCTTATGTCTGCATGTATCCCCGTCCAAAGAGCACCTCCAACAAACTCATTTGGAGTGCAGGAAGCGCTCCCTTCCTGGCATTTTTCATTAATTATATGATATTTGTGTAAGCGTAGTGGTGTAAGGGCATCCTGAACTGAGAGTGACCTCACACTGTGCGCTGTGACACACACACACCGCTGTGTGTTTCAGTCGGAGCTTCTCTGTTCTTTAGGCGTTTTCAGATCAAACAGTTCTGGGACTCTCTGAGAAGGACTGTCCACTAGGGAGTCCGTCCCCCCCAGCTAAACAACTTCAACAGCCTTTTTTCTGTTTGCATTCAGTCTGTCAATATGAACGCTGGAGTGGTGTAAGCTGGTGGTTGGTTTAGCAAAATCACTTCTGCACAACAATCTGACAGACATTTGTCCGTGTTTTGTTGCATGTTCTAACGGAACCGTTACAAGCTGTTGTTTGTAACGAGTTTTTTAAAAAAAACTATGTGTAAGGTTTTGATGGTAATGAACCCCTACAAACAGGATGAGCACCAGCAGGATTGAGGTGTAGAGTGTGGTGGAGAAATAAGCAGCTTCAGACAAGCAGATTTCTTTTTCCAGAGCTCTGATTCCTTTTCTTTTTTTATTGTGTCCATGAAATAACCAAAGGTCCCTAATTCTCACCGAAGAGTTGCAGTGATGACAGAGTAGCTTTGCAGGTGCAGCAGATCTCAACAGCCAAACATTTCAAAACTGACCCTCTCAGACAAAAACCTCTTCTCCTCTCACACCTGCCAACTATCCCCATCTAACCCAGTACCATTACAGAATGTGGGGGCCCATAGAAACTCCCACACGATACAGAATCTTATATTTACAATTATCCTGACCCTCACATTTCTATATACAATATACAAATGACTATAGTCTAATACAGGACAAACAAAATGTATAATAAACTGGAGAAATACTACATAAAAGCCCAACTTAATGTCCTCTTCCTCACTTCCCCTCTCTGCACCTACTTGGTACAGCCTAACCAGGTAATTGGCACCTGCTGGAAAGCTGTGGCTGCATTCTCATGTGTGCACTCCATGAAAACACGCCCCTGGAGGTTGGCCTTAGTGAGGGGGATAGTTTCCAGATCCCTCACACTATGTTTGACGGCATTTGATTGGCTCGTGATTTCCAATTCCTGCTGGTGCTGGGAGAGCACTTTACTCTGAAATAGGGGCTAAAAATGCCGCTAACAAAGGAATGTCCATAGAAGATTCATATACTTTGTATTTCATCATTAGTTCACCAACTGCAGTCATGCTATGCTGATATGTGTGTGTTTTAACATTCAGATGACTGGCTGTACACATGTTATAGGTACAACCAGCTCGGTCTTGATTTTTTAAATTTGGAGTTACGTGATCACCCATATTTGTTTGCTTTTTTTGTGTACAGCATATCTCATAAGGTTCAAGTTTAAAAGTTACATTTTGAGGAGGGATGGGCCGAGATCTGTATGCAAATCCATGATTAGTTTCAGTTCTGTTAACATTGTGAGAGTATTTTGACTATTTCTTTTTGTATACGTCAAAGAAAAAATAATCAAGCATATTTATTCAACTAATATTTATTAATTTTATTATCTAAAGTAAAATAAAATGTATATGTGCTCACAATTTTAAATTTAATGGCTGTTCTTTCCTATTGTGTGAACACTTTTTTTAATGTATTCTTGTTTTCTATGTAAATAATTCTAATATATGTGAGTTAAATGTTTAACAGTATTATAAGTGTATTTGACAGTCATTGATGAAATGTCTCATACATCCACATAATGTTGACATTTGTACTTTTTACACCACGTAGACCCTTCTCTTTGCCACCTCCTTTTATTTCCACTGTACAAACCAGCAGGCAGCATAACGCTGCTCCTTTGTGGGAGCATGCCTGTGTTACACAAGCAAAAGAGGCACAAGGTGTACCACAGCAGCGTCGGTGTAGTGTGACATTTCATATATGCATCAAGTAAATAACATCAACAACAATCATTTAGCTTCCGTTACATGGCGGTTGATCTCGTCCTCTGGTCGGAGGGCAACGATCTCACAGACGATAGCGGTGAACTACTACTGACCCGGTTGTGAGTCACACACGTAATCTGTCGTCAAAACAACTCACCTCTTATATACAGATGTTGATACTGTTACATCTGCTACCGGCTCAGAGGCAGAGCAACAATGACCTCAGGCCTTTGTAGCTTTAATACAGAAAGACGAGGCGCAGCGACACAACAGTCCTACTTTGACCAGGCGGTGTAAAAGCATCTATTGACTTGACATGGTTGATATTTTGGATAATAATAATAATAATAATAATAATAATAATAATAATCTTTATTTATATAGCGCTTTTCAAAAAGGTTTCACAAAGTGCTTCACAGGGGCAGTAAAATAATACAACCGAGTAAACAGAAAGGACTAAAACCATTAAAGAGCTCAGGTTCTCCAATAAAAGTGTGTTTTAAGAAGGGATTTAAAAGAGATCATTAACTCAGCCGACCTGATTTCCTCGGGCTGATCGTTCTAGTTCCAGCCGGGCCCCTGAAACAGTCCAAGGCCTCTGCCTGAGGACCTTAGGGTACGTGTCTGCTTGTTATCCATTCTGATGTGGTGATGAGGTTGTTCTGACTGATGAACCGATCACCTTAACATTATGTGTATGATTGAATGACATGAATATATGTACACGAATGTTTTTTTATTTGATGCCTTTGTCTGCATTGCTGTCTTTTCAGCCGCCAAATAAAACAGTAGAAGTAGTGACAGTCTCGCTGTCTGAAAACACCTTGATGGTCGAGTTGAACACTAGTGTGTACGGGGCCTGTGAAATGACTTGCTCTGGTGTTTGAGTCACTCATCCACCAGCCGTTGTCTGACATGGGAGTTGAGCCCATTTGACATGAACCCAGCTGGATATGCGTTTGTGATCGTCTCCTAAAATACATGAGAGAATGATATCAGCCTGCTGCGGCGAAGCATGGGGGACAAAGAATGTGACGGCATCCTTTGTGCGGACAGAAGAGGCCGACATGAGGGCATGTCGACAGGCGTGATACTGAAGTTTTGTCTCACAAGTGGTCTTTAAATGTAACAGTGGAGAGGGCATACAGCAAATATTCAAGCAGACAAGAACACTGATAAACACACACACACACACACACACACACACTCAGCAGGTTGTAATCACGCCGACATGTGTGCACAGCATGCTCTGAAGTCCCACAAACAGGCAGCTGCCAGTGACCTGCTGCGAGAATGTGATTGTGGCTCTCTGGGGTTCCGTTTCACATAAGCATGTCATCACATAGGTGTGTGTGTGTGTGTATGTGTGTGTGTGTGTGTGTGATGGCATGTGTGTGTGTGTGTGTGTGTGTGTGATGGCATGTGTGTACGCTGTCACGACCCATCGTCATCCCCCCCACCCAATTCAAAACCAACATGTCAGAGGCTCACATGCTGCACATGCTGGGGGGGGGCACATCGCAGCCAATCACGTATTCATGGGAAATAGAATTTCTCCGACACGCTGGGATGATTTGTACCCCGACACCGGGGTATCTCGCTCGGAGGATTGTGTCTCAAATTGAAAAAGCAAGCCGAGGACGTCTTTTTAGAATGAGGCCCAAGCAGAGAAAAATATTGGAATGTGAGGGAGGCGGTGATGGGGAAAAAAAATAGTTCATGTGCGTATTTGCAGTCCACACTGGATGAAACTGACTTTTTTGTTACACGTTGGTGTGGCGTGAGGGAGGTTCATCTGCATGTCAATGCAACAGCTCTGAGGGTTAACTCTTTCTGTGCATCGAGTGACAACATCTCCCATCTCTACTGCGCTCTGGAAATACAGATGTATTCCCATCCCCCACTCTCATGCAGTAATTTGAAGGGGGACGCAGGTGTTTACCCCCTTTAGCTCTCATTATAGCATCACGTCCCATCCCTCTATCTGTCTGGAGATAATCCCGTCTGCCAGTAAGATAAGGAATCGTCATGCCAGTAATGGATGTGGCACCACAGGGACACACATGTTGTGTAGGTGCCAACGGGCTAATTGAAGCCAATCAGCATTAACACAGCAAGTGTCGCTCACATAATAAGGTTGTTCCCTGCTAAATGCCCCACAGCGCTTTGCTTAATTTCCCTCAATGTATTTTCGCAGCGTCTCCCCAGCTACGTCGGCCTAAATGCGCAGATGATGATGCGATTATGTTGGGGCTGGGGGTCACAGGCCAGGAGGAAGAGGTTCCGGAGGGAGTCTGCCTCCATTTAGGTCCCAGGTAAGAGCTGGAAATGTGGAGATTCCCTCCATGGAGGAAAAGATAGTAACTTGCTTGACGATGGAGATATTTCCAGAGAGATAATCCCCTCTCTGGGTGGAAGATTTTAAGGTGAGGAACCTTTTCATCATCTTTAATTTTGCCGTTTTATCTTCTCTCTCTCTGGGAGCAGGCCTGGTAGTTTTCCTTTTTATAATGACTATCTCCTAAGGTTAGAAACATAAGATTCTGCCATAATTTAGTCATTTCAAAAAGCTTTACACTTGAAATATCAGGCACACCGATATCATCTCGACTCAGTTCTTCTTCTGATGAAGTACCAGAAAGCTATAGCAGCTTTTTATTCCACTCTGGTGCAACATAATTAGCTAAATAACAAAATGGCTGAGAGGCAAAATAGCAAGTGCATCATTTGACAGACTTATCTGATTGATTGGAAAACCTTGACTCAACATCTCTGCTTTAAGGCTCGACTTATTGATAGAAAAGAGAATCTATTTTTAAAACATTTCACCAAGGTGCAACATTTCTCAAATTTTGTCCACCGTGGAGGATAATTAATTAGGGAGGACTCCTGTGGCTCATGCTGAAATGACAGACCTGCATGCATAATTATCTATTATCTATTTTAATTGTCTACACATGAGCAAACTTTATGCACACTGTCTGCAGCGAACAAAAGTCTCCAATCCTTCTTATAAATGCAGCAGGCCTCGTGCATTCAGGGTCGGAGGTCCTCGCCGTTGAGCCACAGCCTAGTTCAATGTATTTGAAGCAGTGTTAATGAGAATGAGGTCATGGGGATTTTGGCAGCCTTTGTGACGGATGTGGAGAGAGACACAAGCCAGAACTACAACACGCCTTTTCTGCAACACACATCCTCCCTACCCGAAGTGTCAAAGCACGCTGAGTGTTGGGCCACTGGCAGAAATAAGGGCGGTTTCTTGGCAAATGGCAGCCATGTTGGAGGCCACTTCCAGTAAAAGGATTTATGAGGGTAAGGGGGGGGGGACGTTCACGTTATTTCTGCTGCTTGACAATCAAAACCACCACTGTCACTACAGAGATGACGTACTCAAACACAACCAAGGGTAACCTCGATAAGTACTTTTAATTAACACAGTGACTGGTTGTCTGTCACTGGCTGGAGATTCAGAGAACGAGGACTGGAGAGAGAAGGGGGCTGGGTAAAGGGTGAGGTTTTACAGAGGGAAAGGGTTTAACAAGGCTGCAACACTGTGGAAAAGAATGTCCTCTTCCCATGGGCCACTGGGACTAACAGGGACGGACACAGTGACACAGAAAGGCACATATATTCATGCTTAGGCATCAAAGAGGGATACAGTGTCATGTTTCATCATCAAGGATACCGTCCTCATCAGTCCTGCACTGAAGAGCTTTATCTGATGCTTCATAGTGCACAGGCCTCTGAGTACAGAGAAAAGGTCAGGTCTGATAGTGGCTGAATGTGGTCCAGATGATGTCCCTCAAAGAGCTTCTCTTTACTTTTAATTTTCTTTTTCTTCTTTTTTTTCTTTTTTTTTGCAAGGAGAAAGACACACTGTGAAAATGAACTGGGAATGAAGCCAGTGATAGCTGAGTGATTTCACTCTCCCCTCGTGGGACCAGGGCTGGTCCTTCCAGGATTGGCCCAAAACAACTTTGTTTCAATGCTGATGTGAAAGGGCCCATGAGGCTGCAGGGGAAAAGTCAAATAAAATTCACAGGGGGGTAAAACCTGCTTCATTTGAAAGTTTTTCATCTGTTTGTGGAGTCTGGATTTAGAGTGAAGTGAGCATGCGGGCCCGTCCCATAAAAGCCAATGCCTGACCAGTTACAATGGACTAATTACCATCCATACACGGATATGAGTCCTAATCATAATGCAGGCCAAGTTCACCAGAACAAAACTTAAATTGTGCTCTCCAATCAAACTTCCATTGGCATGGTATGAAGCAGTGATTGCTGCAAACACATAAACACAGTACAGTGGTGACACTCATGCATGATGGTCTCAATCCCCGGGTGCCAAATACTGAAGCTTTGGCACATCCCTCCACAGATGTTCCCATGTGCCTCTGGATGAGACGCACCTCCAGTGGAAACACATCTGCTACATGAGCGGTGGATCACACATCCGACTTTCAGATGGACTTTCAGACTGACTAAGGCTTTGTGGCAGGATGGCTGTGCACTTGGCTGGATGAGATGCACAGAGGCGTGGCAAAGCGTCAGTATATGTGGCGAGCCTGGATGCGAACATGTTGGCGTGATGGATGCATGGACCTGCTCCATGCTAGAGGACTACTCCAATGGAGGAATTAACAACATGTACTTCCTAACCTCCACCCCGTCCACAAGCACTTTGAAATCTGTGTCAGATACATTTCTTTTCTACACCTTCATCCTCATTATTGTCATGATTCACCGTGAAGAACCATCGATCACAAGGCTCATTTCAATCATGAAGCACTTTTCATCGACCATTAATGGCTAAACGCGGTGGTGGATTGTGATTTACAAAGAGAACATTGCCTGCAGTTGTGCAAAGGCAAGCCTTTTTAACGCTGATTATTTTTTTGGGCGCATGCCTTTTTGGCTTTTGTGCACATGTACTCTTTTAGGCTGGATCCAACGCACAATTTCAGAAACGAGACCTCGGGTGATTTTGGCTGCTCCACAGATGTTTTTGAATAATCAGCTCATTAGGAGGGTCATCAGGGTTGTTACTATGTTTAATTACACTACTACGCTGCTGGTTTCACCTTAATGTCCAAATAATTATCAGAATTATTTGTTATGCCAGCTGTCTTGTTATATGAGTGCAGGAATAAGACGTTTTAAAAAATTAGTGGGTGCCTTATTAGGGGAGATTTCCCTGAAGGGATTAGAAACTGCCTGAATCTGTTGAGGACAATCACATCCTCACCTCAATCACATTAGTGTTTCTTTACTGGTTTGATTTTCTGACTGATCTGATGAGTCATATTGTAGAACCGGGTGATTCTGCACATTACACAACTGACATCGATCAAATTGGCAAAGATCCTCACAGACAGACCACAGACTTGTCCAACAAAGACCCTTCAATCATCCACCATAACAACACAGACGTCTTAGCCAAAGCAGCTTCACAGATCTGTGCCAGACAGAGAAGGAAACACACTCCGGATGTGGGCTGGTGTTTGGCAGAGCGTTTGGCGTTCAGCTGGTTTTCAGAGGCAAATGAAAAGTATGATGATGAAAAGGGGGATTAACCACAGAAGGAGAGAGGGGAACCAGTTGGGTCTGTTGTTGAATACACAATGAATGAAAAAAAGGGCAAACAGGCCTCCTCTGCCCTGCTAGAGTGTTATTCACCTCAGCATGGCAGCGCTGAACCTCCACAGCGCTTTGTGTGTGTGTGTGTGTGTGCGTGTGTGTGTGTGTGTGTGTGTGTGTGTGTGCGCGTGTGTGTGTGTGTGTGTGTGTGTGTGTGTGTGTGTGTGTGTGTGTGTGTGTGTGTGTGTGTTGGGCATGGGGGTCTTCCAAACAGAGTATTTGCATACAAACAGCCTGTCCGAATTCACAGAGGGAAGAAGGGAGGAGGAAAGGAAAGAAAGGGAAATATGGTTAGGGAAAGTGTGTGTGTGTGTGTGTGTGTGTGTGTGTGTGTGTGTGTGTGTGTGTGTGTGTGTGTGTGTGTGTGTGTGTGTGTGTGCACGTCTATATGCATGTGTGTGTGTGTCTCCTGACAGAGAGCATTGGGAAGGGGTTTTGTTGTCCTCCTCAGGTGCAGAGGGGGCTTTCGATTTAAGCAGAGTGGAGAATCTCATTACCTGAGTGATGCATTGCTTGTGTTTACACGCGTTATTCAAAGAGGCTTCGACGGTCCTTCACTCATCCACCTCTCTCCCTCTCTCTCCCTCTCTCTTGGTAGGAAAAAAATAGTTCCAATTGCAATAACAAACCTGCCGGCTCCGCCGCAGAGGAGGCTGAGGGATCAAATGACTCTTTCTGCCAGAGCCGCGCTGAGGCGGCCAGCGTGCTTTGGTAGAATTACTTTGCTGAAGTATGACCACCGATGACAGCATTTGAGGAGACGCACAGGTCTAAACAATGAGGTGAGACTTTAGTGCCAGTAGAATAAGAGTCAACACACTGAATCATTAATGTAAGTTTGCAAACATTAGCCACCAGAAGCTAATGGTCACACTAAACCAATTAAAATGAAATCTGTGAGCAGCTGAGAGTGAGCCCTCACAGAATGTTAAAAACAATACAAACTAATGTGTGCAAATTATGATTCATAGAACAGAATAGAATTCTATAATTATTCTATAATATAATTATATAATAATAATAATATAATTCTAATTATACACCCCTGAGTCATATGAATGTGTTGTTAATATCATTCATCATAATATTTTATTTTTATTTTACGTTTGCTTCTGTCCTGTAATTGAACCTTTGACCAGCCTTTTTCTTTCATCCTGACCATCAAAATAAGATGTTACAGACCTGACATGCAGGAAAACAGGCCCATTTTTCGAACTTAAAACGTTCTGATTGTTGCTTCCCGGATACGGACAGAAAAAAGTGTCAGTATTATTCCTACAGCAGAATGAGAAGAGGCATTTTTATGTACACATTAATAACTGTATTATAGTCTCAGCAAAAACATAATTTATTTTGATCTATCTGTTCTATTTCTCTCAGTTCATTCTTTTTATCACTCATTGACATTTCATATGTTTAATAAGCTACAAGTACAATTGTCCTGTAAAGAAAGTTTTAATCATTTCATTTCATTTCATGTTCCAAAATACTCCAATCCGCCTGGAGCAAAACTAGACAGCACTCAGATCAGATCCTCCATTATATCGTAGCACCTAAAAGCAACATTGCCATGACGGTTAGACCCTCATAACCTGACTCCTTGGTCATGAAAACCTACTCAAGACAATGGAATCATATTGGTATCATTATTAGTTTGATAGTTATTCTAGAAAAACAATATTTATCTGATGGTGGTTCTGGATCCAGATGAAGATCCGGATCATCCACCAAAATCTAATGGATTGCTCCTTGTTGCTTACCCTACCTCTCCAAAAACAAAAACAAAATCTAGATCCATTCATAATCGTTTGATAATCTTGAGAACAGACAAACAAACTTATATTACCCTCTGGGATACCTTGAGTTTTCTTAAGACATTCAGATTTGTGTCCCTCTGCAAAGGACACTGACTGCGATCAACAAAATAATTTCTGAACCATGTTACAGCCTCAGGACTGAAACCAGCATCTTTTAGTATGTTCAGCAGCAAACTGTGGTCCACTGAATCAAACATCTTAGAAAGATCAATGTACAGAGTACAGCGCTGTCAACTGTATCATTTACACAAGAGTAGCAGCAGTTATGCTACTGTGCCCTTTTCTAAAACCAGGCTGAAAATCACTTAAAATATTTCTGTCAAGAAAAAAGTGTTTCAGCTGTAAATTTACCTGAGATTCAAGGATCTTAGCCAGAACTTGGAGCTTGGAAATCGGACGATAATTGTTCAGGTCAGTAATGGGAGAACATAGGCAGCTTTCCAATTTTTTGGTATGGAGTTGGAAACAAGACACAAATTAAAAATATGAGTAATGGGCTCAGTAATAACATCTGCTGCTACCTTCAGGAGACAAGGATCCAGATTGTCTGGACAGGCAGAGTTTTTGTGGTTAATGTCTTTTAGAGCTTTTCAAATTTGAGATTGAAATAGGTATTGCATTAAAAACAGACAGGATTCTGTAGTGACATCACTGCATTAAAAACAGGCAGGATTCTGTAGTGACATCACTGCATTAAAAACAGACAGGATTCTGTAGTGACATCACTGCATTAAAAACAGACAGGATTCTGTAGTGGACATCACTGTATTAAAAACAGACAGGATTCTGTAGTGACATCACTGCATTAAAAACAGACAGGATTCTGTAGTGGACATCACTGTATTAAAAACAGACAGGATTCTGTAGTGACATCACTGTATTAAAAACAGACAGGATTCTGTAGTGGACATCACTGTATTAAAAACAGACAGGATTCTGTAGTGGACATCACTGTATTAAAAACAGACAGGATTCTGTAGTGGACATCACTGCATTAAAAACAGACAGGATTCTGTAGTGACATCACTGCATTAAAAACAGACAGGATTCTGTAGTGACATCACTGCATTAAAAACAGACAGGATTCTGTAGTGGACATCACTGCATTAAAAACAGACAGGATTCTGTAGTGGACATCACTACATTAAAAACAGACAGGATTCTGTAGTGGATATCACTGCATTAAAAACAGACAGGATTCTGTAGTGACATCACTGTATTAAAAACAGACAGGATTCTGTAGTGGACATCACTGCATTAAAAACAGACAGGATTCTGTAGTGACATCACTGTATTAAAAACAGACAGGATTCTGTAGTGAACATCACTGCATTAAAAACAGACAGACAGGATTCTGTAGTGACATCACTGTATTAAAAACAGACAGGATTCTGTAGTGGACATCACTGCATTAAAAACAGACAGGATTCTGTAGTAACATCACTACATTAAAAACAGACAGGATTCTGTAGTGGACATCACTGCATTAAAAACAGACAGGATTCTGTAGTGGACATCACTACATTAAAAACAGACAGGATTCTGTAGTGGACATCACTACATTAAAAACAGACAGGATTCTGTAGTGACATCACTGCATTAAAAACAGACAGACAGGATTCTGTAGTGGACATCACTGCATTAAAAACAGACAGACAGGATTCTGTAGTGGACATCACTGTATTAAAAACAGACAGGATTCTGTAGTGGACATCACTGCATTAAAAACAGACAGACAGGATTCTGTAGTGGACATCACTGTATTAAAATCAGACAGGATTCTGTAGTGGACATCACTGCATTAAAAACAGACAGGATTCTGTAGTGGACATCACTGTATTAAAAACAGACAGGATTCTGTAGTGAACATCACTGCATTAAAAACAGACAGGATGACATCACTACATGGGCTCAGGAACACTTCCAAAAGCCATTGTCTGTGAACAGTTTATCGCTGCATCCACAAATGACAGCTGAAACTCTACCATGCAAAGAGGAAACCGTATGGAAACCAGATCCAGAAATGCCCTGCCTTCACTGGGCCTGAGAGGAGAGGGGCCATCTGGCTTGTTATCAGCGCACAGTTCAAAAGCCAGCATCAATGATAGTATGGGGGGCATTAGTGCACATGGTATGGGTAGCCTGCACATTTGTGAAGGCACCATTAATGCTGAACCATATTTACAGGTTTTGGAGCAACATATGCTGCCAAGTAGACGTCGTCTTCTTCAGGCAAGGCCTTGCTTATTTCAGTAAGACAATGTCAAACCACATTCTGCAGGTATTACAACAGCATGGCTCCGTAGTAAAAGAGTCCGGTATATAAACTGACCTGCCTGCAGTCCTGACTTGTCATCCATTGAAAATATTTGTCGCATTATGAAACGTAAAATACGACAATAGAGACTCAGAACTCTTGAGCCGCTGAAATCCTACATCGGTCAGAATGGAAAACATTCCACTTTAAAATGACATCAGCTGGTCTCCTCAGTTCCCAAACACTGACTGTTGTTAAAAGAAGAGGTGATGCAACACAGTGGTAAACATGACCCTGTCCAACTTTATTTAAATGTGTTGCTGGCATCAAATTCTAAATGAGGATATAATTTTCAAAAACAATTAAATTTTTCTGTTTCAACATTTGAAATGTTGTCTTTGTGCTATTTTCAATTACATATGGAGTTTTAATGATTTGATAATTGCATACTGTTTTATTTACATTTTACACAACGTCCCAACTGTTTTGGAAAGAAGGTTGTATAAAGTGTTTATTTATTGATAGCTTTGTCTTTTATTCCATCTGAGCCAGCCACAATATGATCCATTATGCCTGAGGCAGTATGTGTACCGGGCAGGGATTTGATCCATTTCCAGAATTTTGACGAGTTATCAAAGTTTGCCGATTTGGACTCTCTAATCATTATTAATTATTACTAACCTGCATTAATAAAATAAAAGCATAATGATCCATCTTTCCCATCCTAGTAGCTGCCTGTCACCTCTTCGTAAGCATCCCTGTCTCTCTGCTGATGCTGCAGAAGACTTGAAATGGCCCAACGCCATTGTTGTGACAAGCAGCACTCCAAACAATAATTTAATTTGTCACTGCTTTATATCGTTATTCTTGCACACGGGCACACGTCTCCTTTCAATCAAGCAAAAGTAAACCAGATAGAGAAGGAGGGAGACACAGAGAGAGAGAGAGAGAGGGGGAGCAGTCGGAGCTCTGCAGAGTACGTTACAGCGCCAGATCACAGCACACGGCCTTGTCTTTTTCATGTAAAACAACCGCTGTTTCTGACAGCACATTTGTTACAAACCACCCAAGGAACATGCAGAGCTCAGATGAAAGAGACCTCAGTTTAGAATTATTGCTTCTTCTTTCTTTTCCCTCCGTTCCTTTTCTTTCCTCCCACACGCTCACCGCCGCCAACACCCCTCCCCTGATACTCCGCTCCTCTAATTGCCATCAACATGAGTCACTGACGATCGGCCCGTCGTCGTCGTCGTTTTTTTTTTTTTCCAGGGAGAAGAATTAATACTGGCGAGCTTCACATCCATCATCACATGCTAATTCCTGTTTTACTGCTTCCAGTCACCTTGTGTGCATGTGTGTGTGGGTGTGTGTCAGGTTGTGTGAGGTTGGCACAGAGACCAAGCACGTCATTCCCGGGAGAACTTGGGTGGCTGACTTGAAGTCTGACTTGAAGTCTGTGTTTGTGCTCCATGACAAATGTCGGCCAACTGGGAACAAAGGGTAACGACCGCTTTTTAAAAAAAACTCTATATAAGCAATAATAAAACGCTGTGCTCTGCAGTCATAAGTGTGTGTTATACATTTTTAATAACATTGCTCGTCTTTTTTCACTCAAATCAATGATGTTCTGATATGATGTCATGAATAAATAAATACGCTGTTAGGCCACCATGTGTGCATGTTTACTGTATATTTCTATTTACAATGCATTTACAATCATAACCAAGAATGAGGACAAGCCGTTTTTTTTTTATCTCCATCACTTCCTCTGTTCTGAAGCATGACTCGTGTGGAAGGCTTCAAGCTGTTGCTGTGCAATTGGCTTAAGAGAGAGACTGGAAATACACAGTTACCCGGTAAGAAGTAGAGTTCAGATGTGGGGGTTTGATAGAAAGCGGCGACGGCTTAGCGCAGAGAGAAGAAGATCCAATCTCCAAATGTGTTGGTGGGAAGGTGAAATAGTGGTGGAACCCTGCTGAGCCACATTTCACAGCTCTGAGGAGCTCTATAGGGAGAGCTTTTCTACTGCTGCAGACGAACACACCACCCCCTCACACACACATAACACATGCAAAGCTTCTTCTAGGACCAAACACTGCAAGTCTGTATGTACGGTATCTACATCAGGTTATCCTCGGAACAAATCAAAACCTTTACACATAGAAATATGACAGAGGTGGGTGTTATAATATACAGCGGTAGAATAGTTAACATTATAAAGAGTCATTAAAATACAAATGTTTTGGTATTTTGTCTGTTAGGCCTATATTATGGGATGTTTATGGGTGGCATTAGAGGGAAAAGCTCATAGAGTATTCTAAAGGATTTAACCTCGACAGTATGAATATGTTGGGGTATAAAGACGATATCTTTTAAGGTTAAGTGGAAATTCTACCCTGAATTAATTGATAGGAGAAGTGTTTTAAAGGGAAGAGAAATTCTGTTCAATTTGGTGATTAGATGATATTATGAAAAAAATGTTTCGTCAACAGGTGGCCTGATGAATAAAGTGCTCTGGGGACCCTGAATATTCTAAAATAGTTTTCTAAGATAACAGAAATGTTCACAGAGAGCTTTTGGCGCTTTTTTGTTCGGAAATCCTTCTCTGGGAAACATGAATCCAGGACACCAGCGGATGAACACCAGTCAGATTAATGGGAAGATGAGCGTGTCAGAAAAAGACAAAATTATCATTTATGTTTATGGCATTTGTTTGTTTGTCTGTTAGGACTACACAAAAACTACTCGACTGGTTTTGATGAAACCTGGTGGGATGGTTGACGTATATGCCATATGACAAGGAAGAAACCACTGAATTCTGGAGTGGATGTGGATAAAGTGCCGTGAAGAATTGTTTCCTTCTTTTTTGAACAATGCTATCAGACTTTTTGGACTGTTTTTGTCACTTAAACTACTTAACAGAATACCATGAAACTGTGTGGAAGGTTGGGGCGTGTGCTTGATCCTGAGGGAAACCACCATTAAAGCTGATAATGATACTGATGTGATTCCAAATCCTAGGGGTAGGTTTTCACGGTCAGTGAGTCGCATTATGTGGGTCAGACTATCGTGGGACTGTTGCCTCAGGTGAAATGACATAATGGGGAAACTGAGCTTGCCTTGGCAGAGGTTTGTGCTCTCTAAGGGCTGTGTAGTTGAATTAATGCACAATTGCATGATGATCAGTTGAAAATCAAGGTTCATCACCTTTGTTCCTGAAACAAGGGTTTCCCCTACCATTATACAGGCCTGGCGGGCCACCAGGCCAACGAGACCCCCCAACAGGCCAACAACAGGCCAAAAAAATAAATTTATAAGCCACATATCGTCAAATATTTATGTATTTGAAAATAAGTGTTTGCGTTTGTTCTAAAAAGTGCTGTGTTAGGGTGGGTGGAGTGAATGATCTTGTCCTTACTCGTCGTGACTCTTTGTTCAACACGGTGGTTCTGTGATTACGTCAACAAACCAGACAGGAAGCTGAATCCATCGAAGCCTGACACAGTAACTAGTTGACTGCAGGTGGTTTAATGACACTCATCTCCAGACATCATCTGACTAATAGCTCCTGTGTGTTCAAACAGCGGCTGGTTCACTTGAGTTAATTAACGAGCTTGTTAGCTAACATTAATTCATCCATCTGATGTCAGACTGGTCACCTTGAAAAGTTAAATACTTTTCTTTCAATTCAGTTTGTGTAAATGGTTTAAATACATGTAAAAATTAGGTTCCCCTATTTATTTATATTTTCATTGAAGGATTAACTCAGTGGAGGCGCTAACATTTAAATATAAATATCAGCCGGTGTTTACTTTCTGCACCGACACAGACTCACATGAAAAGAAGCAGCAGTCATAGATCAGCTTTGATTAAGGAAGTGAAACAGGACATGATGAGACAGAGAGAAGAAGAAGAGAAGGTGATGAAGATGATGAGAGAGGAAGAGCAGGTACTGCCCACTGTGACCAGGATAGGATCAGAATTCTGTTCCTTTGCTTTTCAACACAAACTGACCTGATCACATTAAAACAATGGAGGCCTGATTACCACAGAGATTTATGTTCTTTGGTCATTACAATATAACAACAACACAAACCTATAGACTCAATATAACAACAACACAAACCTATAGGCTCATTATAACAACAACACAAACCGATAGGCTCAATATAACAACAACACAAACATATAGACTCAATATAACAACAACACAAACCTAAAGGCTCATTATAACAACAACACAAACCTATAGGCTCATTATAACAACAACACAAACCGATAGGCTCAATATAACAACAACACAAACATATAGACTCAATATAACAACAACACAAACCTATAGGCTCATTATAACAACAACACAAACCTATAGGCTCATTATAACAACAACACAAACATATAGACTCAATATAACAACAACACAAACCTATAGGCTCATTATAACAACACAAACCTATAGGCTCAATATAACAACAACACAAACCTATAGGCTAAACATAACAACAACACAAACCTATAGGCTCAATATAACAACAACACAAACCTATAGGCTCAATATAACAACAACACAAGCCTATAGGCTAAACATAACAACAACACAAACCTATAGGCTAAACATAACAACAACACAAACCTATAGGCTCAATATAACAACAACACAAACCTATAGACTAAACATAACAACAACACAAACCTATAGGCTAAACATAACAACAACACAAACCTATAGGCTCAATATAACAACAACACAAACCTATAGGCTCAATATAACAACAACACAAACCTATAGGCTAAACATAACAACAACACAAACCTATAGGCTCAATATAACAGCAACACAGACCTATAGACTCAATATAACAACAACACAAACCTATAGACTCAATATAACAACAACACAAACCTATAGGCTAAACATAACAACAACACAAACCTATAGGCTCAATATAACAACAACACAAACCTATATGCTCAATATAACAACAACACAGACCTATAGACTCAATATAACAACAACACAAACCTATAGGCTCAATATAACAACAACACAAACCTATAGGCTCAATATAACAACAACACAAACATATAGGCTCAATATAACAACAACACAGACCTATAGACTCAATATAACAACAACACAAACCTATAGGCTCAATATAACAACACAAACCTATAGACTCAATATAACAACAACACAAACCTATAGACTCAATATAACAACAACACAAACCTATAGGCTAAACATAACAACACAAACCTATAGACTCAATATAACAACACAAACCTATAGGCTAAACATAACAACACAAACCTATAGACTCAATATAACAACACAAACCTACAGGCTAAACATAACAACACAAACCTATAGGCTAAACATAACAACACAAACCTATAGGCTAAACATAACAACACAAACCTATAGGCTAAACATAACAACGAAAACCTATAGGCTAAACATAACAACACAAACCTATAGGCTAAACATAACAACGAAAACCTATAGGCTAAACATAACAACACAAACCTATAGGCTAAACATAACAACACAAACCTATAGGCTAAACATAACAACACAAACCTATAGGCTAAACATAACAACAACACAAACCTAGAGGCTAAACATAACAACAACACAAACCTAGCACATAACAGTCATAATATATTACTGTATAACGTATCTTATGTGTATGTACTGTTTGAGGTACGTAATTCAAATCCAAAATGCACTGCTGCCAGCAACATCAGTAACACCTATGAGACAAATGTCTTTTATTTAGCTGCCAGCCAGCAAGCATCCACCTGGCATCACTAAACACTCAGTTACACACAAACACTACAGTAGAGCCACATAGTTTCCCAAGGTCTCGTTAGCAAGGACACAATGACGACTCGCTGCCAAGTGGCAAAGCTACTATTAAGAGAAAGGCTTGACATGAAGATGACATTGAGAGATAAGCTTCACTGTGTATATATTTATTATTTATATATAAAATATATATATACTGTATATATTTAATATACTGTATATATATATTTTATATATAATATATATATAATATATATATATATATACTGTATATATATATAATGATATATATATTTATTATATATATATATATACAGTATATATTTATTTATTTATTTATTTATTAGTACCTGATCTACTGTACTTAACACAGACGGACGATGAAGCTTCTCCCTCAATGTCATCTTCATCTCAAGCCTTTCTCTTAATAGTAACTTTGCCACTTGGCAGCTAGTCTTCATTGTGTCCTTGCTAACGAGACCTTGGGAAACTATGTGGCTCTACTGTAGTGTTTGTGTGTAACTGAGTGTTTATATATATATATATATATATATATATATATATATATATATATATATATATATATATATATCCAGGAGTCCACGTAATTACTGTAGTGTACAATAATAATAATATAGCAACAGCAAAATGAGCATCATACTGCAAAACAGCCAAATAACCCAAACTAATTGTGTTTATAATCAACTGCAATTTAATATCCAGGGAGCCAAAAAAGCTACATTTGAGCTAAAATCTTATTCAGCCATATTTTTTATAAATAGTGTCCAACACCCTTGGCTTACAGAGGGATAATGTGACAGGAGTGGTTTCATCAAATGTTTTAATAATGCAAAGAAAAGTTTTATGGTGGAATTTTGTGTTACCTGAAAACTGCATTTTCCAGTATTGGCCTGACATAACATCCCAGTGATACGTCTTTCAACCCTTTACAGTTACTACATATGTTACAGTGTATGTCAGCCATCAGTCATCCACCCATGAGCCATCTGATGTTGAAAGACACTCAGCTGTGCTTGGATACATCCTGCCATGCTGGATGGCGAGCCTGCTGTAGCGGTGTTGCATTATGAGGTTTGTGTGCAGGATTTATATTAAAAAGAGACGGGGGAAAACCAGGCAAACAAGTCTGATGATTTACAGTCTGGATTTTGGAGTGTCTTTTCAAGCAGGGTGAACCAGGACAGACAAGATAAATGACGAGAGAGGCTCTCCTCACATGTGCAAACAATTTTCCACTGCAGAACAACCAGGGGCCAAATGAACTGTCTGCTCAGTATGTGAAGCGTGAACAAATGCCTTTCACATTAAGTCAGGACCCTGGAGACCTAGATAGAGTGTGTGCATACACATGTGTGTGTGTGTGACTGGAGAGAGAGAGAGAGGAGGGGAGAGCGAGCAAGCATGGCTCTGTGTTGTTATATCTTATATGTGTGTGCACACACCTGCATCAACCATGATTTCCCATGCAAATAAAGGCAAACACGTCATTGCAAAGCATAACGGCTGCCTCTAAACACTCCATTTAAATTCAGCCAATGCCATGTTCAGATTACATGTATGTTGCAGGAGGATGATCCTTAAACAGTTCTTGTGATGAAGGTGGTGTTGGCAGGGTGACCTGAGGGGATGGAAGAAGAGATGAGGGCAGAGGTACCATCATCAAATTTTCTTTACGAATATCGGGCGAAATGAAACGTTCAATACTTCCAATCCAACGAAGGTGATGACAAATATAGTTAGACAATGTCAGTTTACCACAAAATAGTCATAAAGTCACTGCTGTGAACTGCTGCTCTAAATGCAACACATGCAGTCAAGCTTCATTGCAGAACACTGTGAGATTTGATATGCCTCAATTGCCACCAGCAGCACATGCAAACAGACAGAGAGGGTAAACACGACATTGAGGGTGTCACCAGAATACAGGCCTCATTAAATACAATGGGTGCAGGTGTTTGGTGTGTCGGCTGGCATATGCCGGCCTTCAGCATCGCCAAATTCAAAATTTAAAGCAGAGACAAATTTTTTATGTTTAATTTTCAACCGCTAATGATGGAGAGAGTCAGACTAAATCAATCGAATTGATTCATGGATGAATCCTACTGACGATACGGTAACTTTTCCTCTTGTGTAATGCAGCATCTGAAAATCTCTTGTATGGAGTGGTGTAAAATTTGGAACAGACAGTCATGGTGTTTGACAATTTGTTCACCTGCAAAGCTAACAGTATTCCCCTAAGTCTCCACTGATGTCACATTTCTATTTAGGGCTAATTAGAATATGATTACAACTCTGTACACAGAGTAAGTGCACATAGTAGTCCTGTATATTTTTTTAACTTGTCCAGTTTTCTATTCCTGTGTAAATACCCTGAGTGCAATGAAAAAACTGGAGTCAAATTCTTTGTGTACACGTACTTGGCCAATAAAGCTGATTCTGAATCTGAATCTGATTCTGAACAAAGATGGAAACCATGGTCAGACTCAGAACAACTAAACATCCATGTTAGCGTAGTTTTAAACCGGATGCACTCACTCTTAAAACAACTGCTTTCAAGTGCCAGTCCTTCAAAATCAATACATTGACAGACAAAAGTGAACATTATATTATTATAGCAAACAAAAGTACAAACAATACATACAAGAAATAAGCATACAAATTACAATAATGCACCAAAAGATCACACCCAGGGTGATTGTATAAAAAAAGGAGAGGATAAGGTGCAAAAGGAATTTATTTATAGTATAGGGACCACAGAAGAAGAAGTTCAACACACGTTCTGGAGTTTGGAAGTCCTCCCAGGAAAAATAAAATGTAATCATAGATTTTGTGTGATTATAAAACAAGAATAAAGGCACATATGACCCCGTTAGCATGTTAGCATGCATTTAGTTCACTGTTTCAGAGAGCAGCTCAATTTAAAGGGAAGACACACCAGCAACGACTTAAACTGCTGTCTGATTCCAGATCATCAATGTAGATAAATTCTCTAATAAAGACGCAATGTATCACATCTGCTCCCTAAACTATGTGTTCTGATTTTGTCTGTTTTTATCCCTCCATGAGTCAATAAAGTCAGCCGTCTACTGCATTCATTTATTCCCACCCAGGAGGGCTCTTAAACCAGGAAGTGGCAGGAATTACCCACAATTCTCCTAAGGGTGCGAGGTTGGGACAAGAGTTTTGGACTGTCAGCACCCCTTTTGTGGCTCATTAATCACTTAGGCTTCTGTGAGATGGGCTGCTGGGGATCCACAACACACACATGCAAGCACACACACACACACACACACACACACACACACACACACACACACAGAGGCAGATTTAAAGAAAAAAAAAGTGTCAGTGTAATACCAATGTATAATCTGTCTCTGTTGAGATAATCAATACACGCAAAATAGAGAAACCTTATTAAATGTTGAGTGTTTCCTCGCTGATACAAATGCACATATCGGAGACTCACACACACACATGCACACACACACACACACACACACACACACACACACAGAGTGCTGCTGTTCATCACCATAGAGAAGAGACTAACACACCTCAGAGATCCCTGGGGCTGGTCAACTACTCAGAGAGTCAAGAGATAGAGAGCACTCTCGATAGTGGAGGCTCTTCTTTCAAAAGGCTCCTATCATGTTATTTATATATATAACATATATATATATATATATATATATATATATATATATATATATATATATATATATATATATATATATATATATATATATATATATATATATATATATATATATGTATGAAAGGAAAGGAAAAACTTACAAACAGGACTTAGAAATACAGGCATGTTTATTTCTGCAAATAATAATAATAATATATACTCAGCTAAGTTAAAACCCCTATGTGAGGACTTTCTATGCATCTCAGTGTTTTATCTATGAGGCATTTTTAAATGCTACACTAAATAGTTTTAAAATTTGGTATAACATCAGTAGTGATGGGAAACACTTCTCAGCTTGTGATAATACTATATTGTTTCTGTGGGTCTGGAGGAGACCTGATGATGTCATCAGTGTTGCAGTTCTCTCCTGATCGTGGACTTGACAGGAGGTGTATACAGATAGCTCAGTCGCTCCTTCAATCTTGCTCCATTTTTGTTTTAATCGGATATTTTTTATTTATCACTGAAACATGTATTCATACCTATTGATCAAGAGTTGCCGATTGTTTTGGGTCGATCTCTACCCACGGCAGTTTTTGACTCTTCAACCAGACGAGTCAGGGACACACTGAAGGAGAGGAAAGAGATCCAGGATACAAGCCATGCTGGTCCAGCATTGACTTAAGCTCCTGGCTGATGTCCTGTCATGGGAGAATGTAATCAGGCTGGACAAGCAATGGACAATCAGAGACTGTTAAAACTTTACAGAAACCTGTCTCCACCTAAACATTAAGTTTATTCTGAGCTGTCAGGACGAGGGGAGGACTGTTTTTACATTAATGATGTTTGTGCTCACACACTGTCATAAATGATGAACAATGGTTCCCAGATGCATCTATGTAAATAGGAAATATTGTCCCTAATAACATCTGATACATGTTCTTTGTAAAACTCATTAGAATAACCATTATTACACCAGATGTTGAATTACAGCATGGAGAGATGAGTCCATGGAGATAAGAGAATTCTTCAGTCTGAAACTAAGTGATTGAACCACAACTGGTGCCTTCCTGCCTCTTTGATATTTACTTAATGAGAGATGTATGGAACACGCAGAGTTGACTGTAGTTACAGATACAACATAGAATGTCTAATGAGCTGGAGAAAATCTTTTCTCGTTATTTCCTCAGAAATTCTCTCTTAGTCATGAAAATTATCAAGAAGCCGTGGTAGTGACATCTGAGCTCCTCCGTATTTAATATGCTGATGATCAAGCACACGGCCGCAGGTATTTTAATGTTGTGTTTATTGTATTTCGATCTAGACCCTGTTTGCTTTTGAGTTTTCTCTGAATATATTTCAGGCTCTCATTCTAAAGCACCTCCTTATTGCGCACACACTTCACCAACTATCTCTGCTTTTCAAGGACAACCCTGAAGAATGCCTCAGGAAAAACTCTTTTATGCTCCAAGACATCACTTGATCAATCAAGGCTCGCTAAGGTAGAGCGACCGTCCCCATCACTGCTACAAGGACAGAGAGGAGCACAGAAGAGGGACCTCAACAACAGTTTGTTAAGCCTATTAACAACACAGTTTGCAGCTGACTGAGAGAGATGGACGTTGGCCAGAACACAAACACAGACTTACTGGAATGACGATGCAGTGATGTGGCGATTAACCTGAAAATGAAATGTATGTTTGGAGAATAACTGCTACGCTAAGGTGGTCTTTAGTGCATCTCCGATTACCCATCATCAAGACGGATGTGACAACTGAAGTCCTCTGTGCTGTTGACCCGCTCATCAGCCAATTACATTTGGAACCTCAAAGAGTCGAAAATGAAATGATGAAACAAGAGAGTAGAAAGAGATTCATTTTTCTAACCCATCAGTCTGCGTGCCGCTCATAAATGTCAGCCCAAAGTAAATTGAATGGCACCATTTCTCCTTGTTTATTGGGATGGGATGATCTCAGTCTCAATGACCTTTCAGAGTACATAGACACACCAAGTTAAGTGAGTATATGTCAAACGTGGGGCTCCTATGACTGGGGCTGAGCAGTATAGCATCCCTGTGGACCTATTGTTTCCATTTAAGAAACGAGGAGACGAAGACGTGGAAGTTCATCATGAGAATGAGAGTCCATCGGGTTCTTAAATGCCAATGTGCTCGAATCCCACAGGAAATGTGTCGCTTCAGGTATTTTCAAGTTCGAACTCTGTCAGTCAAATTCAGATGGAAATTTTTAGTAAATGAAATTCTTTGTAAAAATTTTAATTAACAAAAAAAAGGACATTTTTTGTTATGTTTTGTGTTATGGTGTGTGTTTCATTCATGTTGCCCCAGCTTTGTTTAGGGTTTTACCCTAAAACACTAAATTTTTATGCCGTTTTGGCCGTTCGTTTAGACCACAGCGTTTTCATTGCCTTGTCATCTGTTAATGTAAACGTAACATACAACTCCTCTGAAAATGGTGAGGTTACAGCCCCGCTTTGTGCATGCCTATTGCGGTTCCAGCCTAATTCACATACGCAGACAGAACAAAAAACAACGTCCGACTGTCCGGTTTTGTTTGTGCTCCAGACTCTGCTAGTTTATTAACGCTCCTCCACTGTTAGATTTGCTGCATCACTACTGTGATCTTACTTTTTACCCAGTATCCCAACTTTTTAGACATGAGGTTTGCAAATCCAAACATGGGAATGTATGAAATATAACCAAAATGTTTTTTCCTCTTGACAATTAAAAGGGGAAAAAAAAATACCTGCAGGATTATTGCAGTTTAGATTTCTTACCCCAAAAAGTAAAAATGCAAATTAACTTTAAAGATGTGTGTTAAAAAACCAGACAGTTACAAAACCTTCAAGAAGTAAGTAAGTAGAAGTAAGAAGAAGAAGAAGTCAGAGCTCAAACAAGCAGATCCTCTTCCTCTCTCATTCAGGAAACATGAACAGTCTGTATACATTTATGGCTTCTACTCAAGTTGTGCTTGTTTGGACCAACCAATTTGTAAAGTTTCCCATTGCTGCTTTAAATTCAATCTCTCCTTCCTGCCAGTAATCCAATAAATTCAAGGATGCATGCAGTTTTCACTGTTTACATTATTTACCAACCAATTTGTCATGAAACCTGGGTCAAATGTCAGGAGAATAGGTCTGCTGGCTGTTTCACGGTTAGATTATTTTCTCTTTCATGCCGGTTCTTGTCCCTCCACAGCCGGCTGCAGGGCTGCCAGTAAAACAGCAATGTGTTAAACTGACAAAAAGGCTCTGATTGCAAGTGATGTCCCCACCAGACACCACGATCACCCCCCCAGCGTCTGTCAGTATCCAACACAAAGACTGCTCTTGTTTACAAATAGTAGCTGCTCTCACTTAACCAGGCCTGATGATCACTCAAAAATCACTCAACATATCCATATCATCCATACCATCAGCATAAGTACATATAAGTATAATATGCAGACCCTGACAGTAAAAGCATAAAAAAGTAGACCATGACATTAAATTTAATTAAAGGAGTCAAATCACTTTTCAAACCCACGAATAAACAAGGTACTGCAAAATTCATGCACAAAAAGCTCCATCAATATTTAAGTCGAGGTTCAAGCAGAGCTCTATGTAGCGCGTGCTGTGTGCGCTCACAGGCGCGTCACGGGCCTCCCTCCGAATGTTTTCATACACAGTTTCATGAGTGGTTATCATTGTGGCTCCTGTGGGGTCAGGAGCCTTCCCGGGTCACTAATTGACCATTAAAGATCTTCCCCAAGTCTAATGAGGCATGAGTTCATTTAACTACAATTTAACATGTAGTTAACCTCAAACACAGGACACACATAAACAAGCTCCACTCTGGATACTATGACTCCCTGCAGGACATTGTTGAGATAGATGCTAATGAACTTGGGCCACTATGTGATGTAATGGAGGGCTGGGGCCACAGAGTGTACATGACATGAAGATGTTTAAAAACTCCGGCTCTGCAACAGAGCCGCGAGTCCAGCTGGACCAGCCTGGATGCGTAAAACCACACTGTGCCTCCTTTCCGCTGAGAGCCGCGCGCCATGCATCTGCGGCTGCAGCCTCGTGCGAGAACAATAACTTGTTTCTGAAGATGTGCGCTGTGTCTGGAGTGATGGATGGTGGAAGGTGACAAAGACGGGGATGGTGAGGATGGTGCATGAACCAGCGGATCGTGACGGGACGGGATGAGGAGGGGGGGGGGGTAGGCTACTTACGCTGCTGTTCTCTCCTGTCCAGTGGACCATCGCCTGGTTGTGGGTCGCATCCCCTTTGAGCACGAACGAACTGCTGAGCAGAGACATTTGTTTTTCTCGGGACAGAGCTCTCCTGAAGCGGGGTGAGCTCTCCGCGCCGACAGCTTGCTCGTCAGCGTCCTTCGGTAAGCCCAGCGGGGAGCCTCGGTCTCCGCCGCCCATGTCAAGCGTACGGTCCTCGCCGCCGCGCCGCTTTAAAGCCCAGCTGTCACAGCTCACTGGTCCCGACAGTGCCATCCAGGTCGAGGCGGTCAATAGAAAGACGCAGAGGTGGCCAGCGGCGGAGACCGGCTTGTCGGGGCGCAGAGATGCCATGCTTTGCGCCGAAGAAGCGCTTGAATCGCGGAGACTTATTAAGAGACCGCTGATGCTTGTGGAAGATAGATAGGTGTATACTGTATGCCGTGAGAGCGAGAATGAGGGAGAGAAGGGAACTGGAGAGAAGGCAGACAGTTGGAACAACGTGGACGCGTCTCTGTGCCAAGCGGGATCCACAGGACGGCGCAGCGGCGCCATCTGCAGTCCTGCAGCTGCAGCGCCCCAGACCTCCAGGCTGCTCAGTCCATTTATAGTCGCCTCATGAATAATTCACATTTTTAATACGACATATGTATTTTAAGATGGATCTTATACATTTTTTATTTAAATTGTACCACTAATCATTATTGTGACTGAGGGCCCGCAGGAACCTGGACATTAGAAGTGTTTCTTTCTAAAGGTGCTGTGGCAGAATCACCCAAAGAAAAACGTGATTCTCAAAAGCCTTTTTCTCTCATAACATTTTAAACATTACTTGTTCCAGTCGCAGCAAAATGAGTAAATAAACTCAAACATTGACATAAAACTTCTTTTTTTTAAACCAAAAGACATTTTAATTCCCACCAAACAAACTATAATTTTTTTACTTTGATTGGATTCTTGACCCTCTCTCTCTTTAGTCACGGTAGAAAACCAAGAGGTAGTGTTGACCCAGTCTAAGTGTTAATGCTGTGGGGTTATTAACCCAAACTTAAACATAATATTTGTAATGAGCTGATTTATTGTAACTCTTTTTAAACTTACATGTCACTATTTGTTCCTGTGTGTTACTACAGTGTAATATGCATCATGTATCATTTTGGACAACAAAAAAAGAAGCAAGCGACCATTTTAAGGTAAAAACCTACATGTTGTCTCCAACACAGTGTCAAAATAACATAATTTTAGTTTGGATCATAATCCAACAGAAAACTCTTTATTACATTTCTATGAGCCAGTGGAACAAAGACCTATGATTGGTCCTTAGGATAATTTTTTAATTGTAGCCGAACAGTTAATCATCTTAGAATTGTTTGCCTCTAATTCTCCCTGGGGTTGTTTTTCTTTTAGTTACAAATAAATTCCCCCCAAAAAAGACCCTCTGGAACCCGCCGTCAGTCTCATCCCCCTCACTGCCTCATTCCCTGTGAGCTTCAGCTGGCTGAGAGGTTATGGTTCACATTTGATCCCACTAAGTACAAGCTCCCCTCTGCATCCGTCCTCCATCCAATTAAAGGTAGAGGTTGGATTAACTGATGACACGGTGAAATGCTTAAACGGGAATGGGTCAGAAAGAACACATTCAATTTTGGTGAGGATCTGGATAAAGGGGCGTTTCCAGGATTTTTTGTATCAATTTCCTTATTATTGCTTGACAGGCTTTTTTTTATTTCCCTATTTCTATTAATCTTTTTATAGAGGTGGTTCATGAGCCAGGACAGCTAAACAGAGTATCATTCTAGTTTTCTAGAGAGAGGAGCTGGGGTGGAAGGGTGAGATAGATAGGAGAGGGGGGGAGTTGAGTCATGAAAAAACAGAGGAGATTTGCAGTGTTTCTTCGGTGATTATTCTGTAGCATTTATCACTGTTAGGTTAGGAATGGAATGGAGAGACAGTAATGACACAAAACAAGTGGCAGACTAGTGTGATCTGATGCCTGATCAGTCTGATGATCTGATGAGTAAACATCGCTCCCCATACTCCAATTAAATCTCTGGAAGGTGGGTTTATGCACAGGCCCATTTATTCCAATTAAAAGTATTACAGATAATAGTAATTATCATGTAAATATTTATGATGAGAGTGAGACGGCTCCTTTCACCACATGATGCAATGAAGTCAAACTGCTGCCTGTAGGTGAGTGAGAGGGGATCACACAGCAACAGATAGAGAATACTAAGACTGTGAGACAAGTGTATGGCTGAAGGCCAAAGAAAGGTTTCAGAGGAGATAAAGTTTTATGCTGACGTAAAAGTTTCATGAAAATCAGCACAAAAAGTTTAGTCTGAAGATCAGAAACAAAATAATCAACCACACAAACTAAAAAAAAAGAAAAAAGAATCATCCTCCATCATTCTCACTCATCCCCGCCCACTCCCTCAGTGTCTGCATCCACTTCACAGTCATGCATGTTGATTTACAGATCAGGTGGTCATACTTTTTTTTCTTTCTATTTTATAGTGAATGGGTGAATTAATGCATCATTACATACATACTGTAAAATATAAATGACATTAACTGCAGCAATCCCCCGGGAGCAGGAATAATATGCAGGCATAAGTATAATATAATATATAAGTATATAATATATAAGTATAATATATAATAATAATATAAATAATAATATAAGTGCGTAATACTGTGTGATCCTTTAAATCTCCAGACACAGACGGATCGGTCAGGATCTAATAATTAATGTTCTGTGTGTTTCTGCACAGACAGTCGAGGTTGTTTGGCGTAAAGCTGTCATCTCCATAAACCTTAAGCTCCATCAGAGCCATCTAAGAATATATATATTCAGAAACTAAAAGTTTGAATTGTGCTTCCTCTGTCAAGTTTAACTACAGCTTTTATTTTTACTGCAACGACACATTGAAGCATTTACAATACTGAAAGCAGCCTCTCTAATCATTCAAATGACTCGTGTGACAGAAATCACAGGACTGCTCACTCTGCTCGACATAACTGAAAAAACAACAAACAGGGATTCGTAGAGGTGAGGTGAAATGTCATGTGGGCTCTGGTCTCTACATCAGAGAAAACACTCTGCACACCTGGGTTGGAGATGGATGATTATGTGTTTATGCAGATTCAGATAAACTCTGTTCCACATAGAACCCGTTCACTGTCCCAGCCTTCTCCAGCTGCACACATTCTCACTGTTAGTAGTACCTGAACTTTTTCCTCTGGGACATTTTTGCCTAAAATGACCCGAGAAAAGAAAGAAATGTTTTAAATTCCATGTAGAATAAACGTCCTGTGATAACACATGAAATGACCTCAGACATTTACGAGACAATCGTGCACCGTGTGGTGAGACCAGCCAGAAGGGGCGTGGCATAAAGGATTTCAAGATGCTTATTCTCTTGTTATTTTTTTAACTTTAGTCATTTTTAACAAAATAATTCAACATAAATAATGCATGTAAAAATGTTAAATAATTCAGTCTTCATTAATAATATGTATAAGAATGAAAACTGTACCTACATGTGATGCCTACAGATCTCACAGATCCAAACCTAATTATCTTGCTGCTCTGGCAGGACTTCAGGTTAGACATTTATTGTGATCTTGAAAGTAGGTCTTTATTCTGCTTCTTCTGTGTTTTGATGTGAGGGAGGGCAGAGGATAGCAGTGTGTTCAGCCTTCATGACCTCTATTGCTAGGATACTGCCTGTAAATGAAGCTCCTAAACTGGAGCTTAAGTTTAAATATTTCAAAAGACTGTGTGTGTGTGTGTGTGTGTGTGTGTGTGTGTGTGTGTGTGTGTGTGTGTGTGTGTGTGTGTGTGTGTGTGTGTGTGTGTGTGTGTGTGTGTGTCTGTGTGTGTGTGTGCGTAGAGGGAAAGTAGTGGGTAAAGCTGTTAAGTGTGTTAAGCTGTTAAGTGTAATCAGTTTTAATGTAAAGGATGGTCTGGCATTAAACCTAAAAAGTTAGGCTGGTAATTAAATGGAAAATAAAATAACAGACTTATTTGATACATGATAAAGAATGTAGAAAGTGGAGCAAAATGTTCTCTTCGTTACATTAGAATGAGATTGTTTGTTAATAGCAGTTAGCTATTAGCACTTTGTAACTTTGTTTTGAAAAGTGTATAACGTTTATTATTATTATTACTATTATTATTAGTTTAGTTTTAGACACTTTATTGTCATTGTAGACATACAATGAAATTATGTTGGTGACCTCTCAGAATTGTGGCATTGGACAAATTTAGAAAATGACATTAAATTAAAGCTAGCTGGCCTCAGTGGGTTGGGTCAGCTAGTATACACCAGGTTCAAATCCCAAATCTGAATCCTGCTATGATGACACCAGGACCCGTTCTACTCTGCCTCTTATTGGCTTAGCAAAACATTTCTGACATAAGCCAAGGTTTTTATGCTTTTTGCAGAACTGAGATGCACAAGCTACTTTGGTGAATGACAGAGATGTGAAGGTAGCCGGGCGGCACAGTGGCATAGTGGTTAGCACTGTTGCCTCACAGTAAGAAGGTCTTGGGTTCAAGTCCACCTGAGGACCTGGGACTTTTCTGTGTGGTGTTTACATGTTCTCCCCGTGTCTGTATGGGTTCACTCCAGGTTCTCCAGCTTCCTCCCACCACCAAAAACATGTAATATAAGTGAATTTGTAACTCTTAATTGTCCACAGGTATGATTGTGAGTGAGAATGTTTTGTCTTTCTATGTGATGAACTGGTGACTTGTCCAGGGTGAACCCCGCCTCCCACTCAAAGTCAGCTGGGATAGGCTCCTACAGAGGATACACCGTTACAGAAAATGGATGGATGGATTGTGAAGGTAGCTGTCACTAGCAATTCAATGCATATTTGTAACTTCTGTATTATTGTGGGATATAAATGTCATCTCTATGTTTTGTGTTATGGTACCTAACAGATACTCCTATCCAAAGTGGCTAACAGGTCACAAGATTACATAATAAGAAGAAGAAGAAGAGGAAGACTAGATTATAAATATAAAGTATGACTCAAATGAATGAACTAGTTAGTCAGATGTTTGTGCTTTTTGAATATACTGAGGCTGTAGCTGGAATAAACAGCACTATAGGTCATTTCACCATGAGGTACCACGAGCTAAGAGTCTTGAATGTGATCTACTGCTGAGGGAAGGCAGAGACAATCAGTCCATTTTAGAGGAGTGAAGTGGTTGAGAGGAACAGAGTTGAATAGAGTGTTATTTAATATGTACTCATTCAAGAACAGGTCTGACGATCAGCAGCAGTCTACTCATCTGGTGTTATTTTTGAGTAATGGCTTTCAACTATTTTAAACCGTTTATCCTATTTCAGACATTTAGAAGAAATTATTATGGCTAAACGATTTCAAGCGAATTGTCTGTTCTTTCAGGGAGGGGGCTATGCAAGAAGCAGCATCACCATGCCAAGCCAATCAGAGGCAGAGTATGGTGGGTAATGGCGTTGCCATAATTTTTTTTCTCCCCTTCGGCTGCTCCCGATTCGGGGTCACCATAGCAGCAGCTGTATTGTGGATCTGGCACAGGTGTTACGGTGGATGCCCCTCCTCATGCAACCCTCCCTGTTTATCCGGGCTTGGGATCGGCAACCAAGGGCTGGGATGAACACTAGGGTGCAGTATCTTGCTCAAGGATACTTTGACATGTAGACTGAAGGGGGCTGGGGATCGCACCACTGACCTTCCAATAAGTAGACGACTGCTCTTGTCATATGAGCCACAGCCACCCCCAAAGTACAATTAGTAAATTTACATCTAGGTCTGGACCTGTTTTCACCACTTGGGCCAAATCCTGAGACCCATTATAGTGATGGCATCATATGAATATATATAAAAATATAAAATATATATATAAATATATATATATATATATATATATATATATATATATATATATATATATATATATATACACACAAACAGAAAATCTTTGTTCTCCGGCTGCTCTGTTAAACTAACACACATTCATCTTCCATCCATGAAAATTTCATGACGTCCAAAGCTACGTTCAGCAGCGTTGAGCAGCATGCTGACAAGCTGTACTCCCAAGGTTTCAAGGTTTACCTCCCCTTAAGCCATCTCTGCCCTCAGATGATGCAAGACCTGCTTTTTTTCATTTTTTTTCATCCATACTTTTTTATCTGTGATCACTCACACACACACACACACACACACACACACACACACACACACACACACACACACACACACACACACACACACACACAGGATGGTGCCACAGACCCTATGAAGGTTTTTAAATATTGAATGAGTTTAGTTTTCCAGGAGGTCATGCTGCGGAGCTGTGCTGTAATATTAGTCTCTGATTTTCCTGCTTTTGCCCTGAGGTTTACAATATAATTCTCACAGCATATATCAATGCACAAAAGTGGTGATGTGATTCTTTTTTATATAAAGAGTTGAAATAAATTTGACCCCATGAGCAGATACGACTTATGACTGAAAAGTCTCTCTCAGGCAACTGATGGTGTTTCTGGGAAATGTATTAGAAATCAAGCTCCATGAATCAATATTTTTCAAATTATCAAACTACTTTATTCTGTATAACGTAAAGATATTGCACAAATCAAAAGTAATTTATCAACAATTATCGGGTCATATGTCAGTGTACCATATGCTTATTTGGGGATTCCTCTTCCAAGCAACTAAACTAGTTGCATAGCAGTAGTAGTAGAAGTTTTAAAAGTTGTTTTGCTATGGCTAACATGTTAGCAAACAGTTTGCAATTTCAAATAAGACATGGAACAGTAATGGAGTGTCTGGCTCTTTAGCTGCTAAATCCTGCATACACAAGGTAGTTGTTTGATTTATTACTAATATGAAGACATTTATTCCTACAGCTTCAATTACAGTAAAAACACTTTTAAAATACTTTTAGTAAATACTTTAAAGGCCATGATCATTTCTAGACACTCCGAATATGATACCTGACACACTTCAAACACAGTTTAATGGGATTTTCCACCTAAATAAAGAGGCAGCCAACAATTGACCCCGCTGAACTCTTGAAGAGCTAATTACCTCCGTTTAGAATCTTTAAAGACTATTTCATATCTCCTCTCGCATGGTCTAAAAGGTGTGACCATCAATTAGGGGCCACACGGGGCCGTCCCCTCCTCTATCCCACGCCCTGCAGATGGGTCCCTGTGCTCCAGCGGTCACACTCTGTCATCCCGCATTAAAAGTGCCAAGGTTGATAACTCACCCTGGCTGCTGGATACACACAAACAGGGAACTCTGGAGGCCTCAGGGAACCTCGGTACCAACAGAGCATGAACAAACAAGGCTGCAGGCATGTTTGTACTGGAAACATGTACAAGAGTGCATCCATGTTCATACATACATTCTGCTGTGTACCACACCAACACGTATGCACTGAAGCTGATTAATGCACCATACGTTTGAAATGTATTATAGCTACGATTAATTTTTGTGGTGGCAAAAACACAGTTGTCTAGGCTTTAAGATGAATTTAAAAAAATGAATGAAAAAAAAGAAAAAAGAGTGAGAACGAAGAAACTGTATTTTGTGAGTTTTATTAAACGAGCTCAAATAGAAAGTATTTCTGCAGAAAAGTCAAATGTACTGACAGCGTCTCGTCACAAGTGACAAAGAAAAAACAGATCAGCCTGGTTTTATTTACAGTGTCTTCTCCCACATAGCCTTGATATGCAGTTTACAGATAACAGAACAGACACCCTGGAGCCCATGAATTGGGATGGAACACGGTGCCCATGTCAAGGTTTCATGATAAAAGGTATTCAGCTGCAAAGTCTACATGAGCCGTTCGGTGCTTTCACTAATTAGTTACATATGGTGAAACATATTGCAAAGTGAAGTAGTAATCAGTAATCAGTAGGAAGTATCAATCCCCCTGTAGAATTAATCAGAAAACATCAAAATCTTCATCTATCTTGGTCTTCTCCAAGACACAACACACGTAATGCAAGACACTACCAGTAACGTGAGCTCAGAGTCTAACACCGGTGCAGCCAAATCATTTTCAACATTTCAGCAGACTAATTTACGCATGCAGCAAAATATTTTGTCTGCAGAGCCCAACTATGATAAAGTAGAGCACAGCTGTAACATCACAGGCTGAGGAGGACAACCAGCAAAGATCAGCCCAGAGGTTATGTTCTCACCTGTGTTTGTTGGTTGGTTGGTTTGTTAGCAGGAATATGCAGAAACTACTGAACCAATGTCCAGGAAACTTTGAGGAGCGGTCAGGCGTAAACCAAGCAAGCTTAACAGATGTGTAAGATTGTTTAAAAACCAACATGATTCTAGTATGAAGCATGTTACGTGGGCTCTGAAGCAGCTTAGAAAACCGTTGTCAGTAAACACAGTTTGTTGCTGCATTTCCAATTGCAAGTAACGCACTGATATGGTCAATTTCTGTATTGCAGAACCATCTTTTGACAAAATGTACATGTATTCAGAGATACAGTAAATGACTTGGAGGTAAAAGTCTTAGACACAGCATTTAGACCTGTTTATTCTGCTTGATGTTAAGTTTTGCTTGGGAATTAAAATACGTTTCCATTTGCCATATTTCCTCAGAGAGCCAGGAAACATTCTACCTTCTTGGCCACAGCTCTCCCTGAATCCCACCTCTCCCTCGGGTTTTATTTCCAGAGCTAAACACCTGAACTAGTGCAAGACCCTCCCACTTCCACCACCCTGGAAAACCTTACTGTACTAATGCTTATTGCAAGATTGCAGATTTATTTATTGTGCATGGCAAGTATCTTAGTTGTTGTCAGGGGAGGGTGTGAAGGAAAACAGGATGGATGGAGGTAGAGAGCAGTGTGGGAATGTGTGTGTGTGTGAGGATGGAGTGCAGAAGCTGGCAAGCATGTCTATGGGGAAGAAGGAGAATGATGCACTGTCACATCAAGAAATGTAACGGTGAGTTATTACTCCCAAGTTATTTCATGCCTGAGGTTATTGCAGCGTCTTCAGCCAGTCATAACGAGGGCGAGTCACACAGGAGGCGCCATTTTGTGTTTACATATTTCTGTACTCAAGTGTCCTCAAACAACCTCGCAGTTCTCTTCAGTTTATAATGTAGGCTGGTTTGTTGCTACACAGATATAAAAAGCATTGCAAAATTAAAGAAGTAGGGCAGAGCTAATCTGAAACCTTAGCTAAGGTCCAAGTCAAGAAAGGTAAGTCCAAATCAAGACCCAAGTCAGGTCAGATAAGTTCCAAATCAAGCGGCAAAGACAACGGAAAGGACTGATTGTTTATGCCTCTGAGAGAATGGACTGCTAAAAAATTACTCCCAAATATGTACTGTATATATTTTTCTTTTTTATTAAAACTATATTTAGTTTTTTTTACTTTCCTGTTACATGTATTTACGTGCATGGGTGTGGACTTGTATATATGGGTATACATAAGTGTATGTATATGGATATATGTATGGATGTACATGTGAACACTTTTATTTTCTTTTTTTCTTTTTGTTCTTGTTCTCATTCAGTAATACTTCAATAAACACTAAAGTAGAAAAAAAAAAAGTTCTAAATCAAGACTCAATTCTAGTGACGGCAGCAAGAAAACGCTCGTTCACGTTAACACAAACTAATGTCGGGGATCAGAACTTACTGTGAAGCTCCTGTGGGGGATGGAAACACAACACGTTTCTGCACGACTCCATGCAGGGACAGTCTCATGCCACGTTCAGTCACATCGGAATTACAAATTCTCACTTATAAATAAGATTCTCGACATCCAAGTTGCATCATTAGTCAACATGGGAAACCTTCCCATTGTATGATTCCCTCCTACATGACATAAACGCAGCATCACGATACTTACAAGACTGTTTGAGGCTCTGCCAAAGTGACAAGTGACAGAGCAGGAACCAATCAGATTTCAGCTCGGGCCAGTGCCCCCTCTACCACACCCCTGGATCCGCCCATGTACCCAGACCTTTTTGACTTACTGTTCTGCATCTGACTATGCAAAGTACTATTTGTGCCAGCCTTGGCTGACGCCTAGACAGCTCCAAGGACAGGGACACTGATAGGCCTGAATTTACGTCTTTGTTCAACCCCCCCTCCTGTTTTCTTTTCTTTTAACTACTATGGTGGGGTAGAAGAACTTCACTTCTCCTCCAGACATCCGTGTTGCATGCATGTCTGTAGGTGAAGTCCATTTGCAAACGTATGCCCTTAAACCTTTTCATTACACATGCTTTAGAGTATCCTCCCTCTCCATTACTTAAAGGGAGGCTGTACAGATAGTGAAGTCTTTTTATGCCATGTCTATTCTCTCTGTGCGCTCTGTGTGTGTCTGTGTTGCTGCATGCCTTGTCCTGAGTGTGGCACCAACATTGAGAAATCGTCCTCGAGCCCTGAGTCGTGTATTCCTCCCGCCATGTCCAATCATTAGAAGTGTTTGAATGCCCTCTGCTGGTGGTCTGCACATCCTCAGAAGCTGTGGCAATCATGTGACCCTGATGAGTTATTTTCCTCCATGTAAACAAACAATTCTCTTGGTAATACAATGAAGGTCATGAATTATTGAACAACCTTGAAATGGTGTCCTTTAGTTCATGTAAAAAAACAACAACTTTTCAACCATCTTCCATTAAAAAAGGGCCTCGCTGTGAGATTTATTTTGCTCCATATTCCTGTGATGTCTCTCCATCAGTGTCTATTCTCCTCACTCGGTTGTGTCAACCCTCCATCAGCCTCCCTCTTCCTTCAAATATTTATATGACACTGGGTTTTAGAGGCAGGTTGGTTCAGCATCACAAACAGCTCTGTCTGCAGCTCCATCCTCAGGGCTGAGAGCTCATAATGACTATTCATAAGATCTAAGTCCTTAACCCAGTTAGGCACCAACAGACACACTCATCACATGTCCCCAGTCCAACTTTGGTGAAAACTAAAGCACTTCGTATGTGCATACCTCCACTAAAACCATTACATTTCCAACAATCAGGAAATTTCTTCCAAATCAAACCACAACGAACGTTTAGAAATGTTCAGAGCCATATCATCAATGACTAAAAGAAAAATTCTAATAATTAAAGTTTATTTGCAAATTGAAAGTATTTAAATAGAACACAATCCAGACAAAAATCAGTAGTACAGAATGAAACGACAGCATTCTAAACATATAAAGTTAAAGGTTTATTTCACTTTGAACTGCAAAAAACAGTCAACTAAATGTGCTTGATTTTTTTTTTCATTGACTTCTGTAGTTTATTTATTGGGAAATGACAGAGTCATATCTCGTACTGTTAAGTGAAAAAAACAATCCTGGATGCTATAACTCTACCCTGGGTCCATCCCTTCATAGATATTTCATTGAATATTGAATTTCATCGTGATTTTTTTAACACCATGACTTATTTCCTGGAACATTAAAGAAAATGTAGAAAAATGTCTCACAATCATAGCTTAGCTATAAAAAGTTCTGGAATAGCCCCATTTCCTGAATCTGCACCAACATTTACTGAGTTCTTCCCTGACCTATGCACCACCCCTCCAGAGTTTTATGGAAATCAATCCTGCAGAATTCTGCCAACCATCCAACCAACAAATGTTGAAAACTTGACCTTGACCGTGGAGGTAATAATAAACTTGATAATTCATTAAGCTTGTTAACTCTGAATGAAGCTTTGTGTCGATGCTCGACCAGCTTCCACTGGTCTACAACCCTCAGTCTGTATAATAGGTAGCCTGGTGGTGTGGAGGTTAGCACCATTGACTCACAGCACGAAGGTTATGGGTTTGAATTCAGCCCTGGAGCCTTTTAGTGTGGAGTTTGCAACGACTTTCTCCTACAGTCTAAAAACATGCATTAATGGTGAATTGGTGATGATATACAACAGTTTCTACAGAATGCCACTTTAACAGAATAATTCAAATTCAACCTGGTTACAATGACAATTTTTGTGTCATTGTAACCAGATGTCATTTTTTTTGTCCAAACATTTTGGCTTCAGCTTGCAGTCGAGTTTTTAATTAAAGCAGCCAGTCTGAGACAGAACCAGCTTGTATGTTTTTTCTAACTATCATGTTGCCTGAGTCATTTTCCTTTACAGTACAAATCATAAGTGTATTAAGAGGCTCATTAATAACAGACATTAAAGTTTGACTTTAAGGCGTTGTCTAAGCACAAACGAGATCCACGCCTCACATCATGAAACAAACCTAATGAGGAACTGTCTGCTACACTTGCAGTAAAATTGAGTCATCTTCCCCCAACTGAGGCAGCGACTGAGACGTGTGAACATGTGGAGCTGCAGGGCTGGGAAATGGGAGAAATGGCATGATATTTAATTAGCTCTGCCTCGTCAGATGTGCATCGAGTGAAGGAGAAAAAGGAAATGAAAGGGAGATTGGAGTGTGCATGACAAAAAGATGATGATGATGATGATGATGATGTAGGGTTTCTTTTCATCACTGGTGAGAGTGACTAGTTGACAACAGACAGTGAGCATGTTTGAATGAACAGGGTATAACTGATCGTGTCTCTCAAAGGGTTGCATGGAGGCTGCAGGTAGTTTGACTCCTCTGCACACATTTCATCCATTACAGCTCTCAAGTGGAGTTCAAGTAATGAGCATTATATTGTTTTCCCTTTTAATTGTAATTTTTCTGCTCTTATGTGATTGCTCTAAACTTACTCTGGACAAAACAAGGATGCTAGCAACAGATATTCATTTTCAGATATGGCGCATACAGTAGTAATACAGTTTAATTGAGGTTCTGAGTACTGAAAGTTCAATATAAGTTAGAGCAATCAGCCGTCCAAACAGAAGCAGCAGAAAAAAAATCGAAAAATCCGAAATCATGCAAAAACATGTCAAACACACGTCAGGCAGGCAGAACCAGCAATCTGACGAGGAGTGAGTGGGAATTGTCCAGTTAAGGATCTGCTATAAATTATCCTTTCACATATTTGGTCATTTCCCAAACATGTGTATCTGGAACAGATACACCCCAGAAAACACACCACAGAAAAAGGGCACTGTCTCTCGAGGAAGAAAAAGGACAGGTGCTCAAGCCTCCTTTGATGTCTATGTATGCAGGTTCCAGAGTAACAGTAACCAAGGAGGACAAGGGGCGGAGCTGTTGGAATGCCTTTGATCCCTTATTACATCATGATGAAGTAAATGTATATATAAACACAAGATTCTTGACCAGGACTCAAAATTTCTCAAAACACCAGAGTTATCAGAGAAGTCCTTTACACTGGTGATATTTCAGAGATGGCCGCACTGATATTCACAGCTCTATCGACCGGCAAGTGGGCATACCATAAAATGAAGAGCTTCATCTGTGAGGCAAAAGAGCCTGAACTGGGGAGCACATTTTGGAGAGAGGTTGAAGATCTCGTCTGTGACCTCGATCGACAGAGAACCTTAAGACAGCAGCAGCTGGAAAAAGAGGTGGAGGAACTGAAAGATCAGCTCCAACAAGCACAGAGAGACATGTTCTCTCAGGAAGAGAAGATCGCTGAGCTCTCCAACAAACTGGAAGCAGAGACCAGTGACAACAAATGTCTCTGGGATCAGGTTGAACATTTGACCAATGAGCTTTTCAGGTGCAGACAGCAGCTCAGTAAACGGATTTACTATTAGAAACACAAATTGGATCAGAGACCCTCATTTCAGAGGAGTCTAATGTGGAGTCTCCATGTCCTTCCATGTGTGAGAGCTCCTGTCTGCTTGTTATCGGTCTTAACTGAGAGGTATCAGCGCCGAAGAGCACATCTGTTTGCAAATGACTTTGCCGCCACCCCTTTCGATGATTCGGGGTCTTGGTCCACATGTATCGCATATATGGTGCTGCACAGAAGACGCTGAGGGTTTTTCGGAGATCCCGCATTCACCTATTTGTAGCATTGACAAAAAACTATTCACTTCTGTGGCAATAAATTGTTGACCATATTTGACTCCCTTGTACGTGTCTCATCTTTATGTTACGTTCCCACACCCCCAGACTGGGACGTAACATCCATCTTCATCAGTTGTTTAGGAGGATGTAAATAAGAAACATCAAATGAAAACCTTCTGCCGTGTGACAGCAAAAGATATTCATTTTCATACATATTTACAGCAATACAGTTTAATTGAGGTTCTGAGTACTAACAGTTCAATATAAAGTTAGAGCCATCTTCAAAAATCTAAAGTTTAAGTTTCTTTCATGCCTGTCTGATGTGAAAGGGAAACAGAATACAGAGGAGGACCCAAATGCTGATGATTGAGGCAGAGATGGATGCCGTTCAATGTTTTGATTACGGCGAAAACTAAAAAGTAGAGGTAAAAGGCTTGCAGAATGTTTTAGGTCAAAACCAGAGAGCCGTCCAAACAGAAGCAGCAGAAAAGTATCGAAAAATCCAAAATCATGCAAAAACATGTAAAACACACATCAGGCAGGCAGAACCAGCAATCTGACGAGGAGTGAGTGGGAATTGTCCAGTTAAGGATCTGCTATAAATTATCCTTTCACATATTTGGTCATTTCCCAAACATGTGTATCTGGAACAGATACACCCCAGAAAACACACCACAGAAAAAGGGCACTTTCTCTTGAGGAGGAAAAAGGGCAGGTGTTCAAGCCCCCTTTGATGTCTATGTGTGCAGGTGTCAGAGCAACAATAACCAAGGAGGACAAGGGGCGGAGCTGTTGGAATGCCTTTGATCCCTTATTACATCATGATGAAGTAAATGCATATATAAACACAGGATTCTTGACCAGGACTCAAAATTTCTCAAAACACCAGAGTTATCAGAGAAGTCCTTTACACTGGTGATATTTCAGAGATGGCCGCACTGATATTCACAGCTCTATCGACCGGCAAGTGGGCATACCATAAAATGAAGAGCTTCATCTGTGAGGCAAAAGAGCCTGAACTGGGGAGCACATTTTGGAGAGAGGTTGAAGATCTCGTCTGTGACCTCGATCGACAGAGAACCTTAAGACAGCAGCAGCTGGAAAAAGAGGTGGAGGAACTGAAAGATCAGCTCCAACAAGCACAGAGAGACATGTTCTCTCAGGAAGAGAAGATCGCTGAGCTCTCCAACAAACTGGAAGCAGAGACCAGTGACAACAAATGTCTCTGGGATCAGGTTGAACATTTGACCAATGAGCTCTTCAGGTGCAGACAGCAGCTCAGTAAACGGATTTACTATTAGAAACACAAATTGGATCAGAGACCCTCATTTCAGAGGAGTCTAATGTGGAGTCTCCATGTCCTTCCATGTGTGAGAGCTCCTGTCTGCTTGTTATCGGTCTTAACTGAGAGGTATCAGCGCCGAAGAGCACATCTGTTTGCAAATGACTTTGCCGCCACCCCTTTGGATGATTCGGGGTCTTGGTCCACGTGTATCGCATACATGGTGCTGCACAGAAGACGCTGAGGGTTTTTCGGAGATCCTGCATTCACCTATTTGTAGCATTCACAAATAACTATTCACTTCTGTGGCAATAAATTGTTGACCAGATTTGACTCCCTTGTACGTGTCTCATCTTTATGTTACGTTCCCACACCCCCAGACTGGGACGTAACATCTATCTTCTTCAGTTGTTTAGGAGGATGTACAGTACCAGTCAATAGTTTGGACACAGTTACCATCCACTTGAATGGGAAACTGTGTCCAAATTTTTGACTGGTAGTGTAAATAAGAAACACCAAATCAAAACCTTCTGCCGTGTGACAGCAACAGATATTCATTTTCATACATATTTACAGCAATACAGTTTAATTGAGGTTCTGAGTACTAACAGTTCAATATAAAGTTAGAGCCATCTTCAAAAATCTAAAGTTTAAGTTTCATTCATGCCTGTCTGATGTGAAAGGGAAACAGAATACAGAGGAGGACCCAAATGCTGATGATTGAGGCAGAGATGGATGCCGTTCAATGTTTTGATTATGGCGAAAACTAAAAAGTAGAGGTAAAAGGCTTGCAGAATGTTTTAGGTCAAAACCAGAGAGCCGTCCAAACAGAAGCAGCAGAAAAGTATCGAAAAATCCAAAATCATGCAAAAACATGTCAAACACACATCAGGCAGGCAGAACCAGCAATCTGACGAGGAGTGAGTGGGAATTGTCCAGTTAAGGATCTGCTATAAATTATCCTTTCATATATTTGGTCATTTCCCAAACATGTGTATCTGGAACAGATACACCCCAGAAAACGCACCACAGAAAAAGGGCACTGTCTCTCGAGGAAGAAAAAGGGCAGGTGCTCAAGCCTCCTTTGATGTCTATGTGTGCAGGTGTCAGAGCAACAGTAACCAAGGAGGACAAGGGGCGGAGCTGTTGGAATGCCTTTGATCCCTTATTACATCATGATGAAGTAAATGCACACATAAACTCAAGATTCTTGACCAGGACTCAAAATTTCTCAAAACACCAGAGTTATCAGAGAAGTCCTTTACACTGGTGATATTTCAGAGATGGCCGCACTGATATTCACAGCTCTATCGACCGGCAAGTGGGCATACCATAAAATGAAGAGCTTCATCTGTGAGGAAAAAGAGCCTGAACTGGGGAGCACATTTTGGAGAGAGGTTGAAGATCTCGTCTGTGATCTCGATCGACAGAGATACTTAAGACAGCAGCAGCTGGAAAAAGAGGTGGAGGAACTGAAAGATCAGCTCCAACAAGCACAGAGAGACATGTTCTCTCAGGAAGAGAAGATCGCTGAGCTCTCCAACAAACTGGAAGCAGAGACCAGTGAGAACAAATGTCTCTGGGATCAGGTTGACCATTTGACCAATGAGCTCTTCAGGTGCAGACAGCAGCTCAGTAAACGGATTTACTATTAGAAACACAAATTGAATCAGAGACCCTCATTTCAGAGGAGTCTAATGTGGAGTCTCCATGTCCTTCCATGTGTGAGAGCTCCTGTCTGCTTGTTATCGGTCTTAACTGAGAGGTATCAGCGCCGAAGAGCACATCTGTTTGCAAATGACGGATGGTTTAGGAGATTTAGGAGGATGCTGCAAAGCTGTTTAAGGTAAAATGGATACGATATGCTTTTATTGTGTTCCTTTTTTTCATATTTTTATTGAGATGAATGGCATATGACAAAAAACAAAACAAAACATTGACAGTTCAATGCCAACATTCACAGTCAAAATATAGAACAATAATAATGGCGTAATCAAAGTACACTTTATCGACAAATCAGAAATAAAGGCCATACATTCAGCATTTTCTTTTTTCTTTTAAACAAAGATCCTAGAAAACAAATCACAAAGTGACAAAAACCAGAAAGGCTAAATGAAAAAAACACCACCCCGCCAATAAAAAGAGGGGAAATAAATTAGAAAAATGAATTCCTTAATTAATTAAAAAAAGAAAAAAGGAAAAAAGTGGGGAGAGGAGGACTCATCAATCAAGAGGCAGAGATTTGAGAGAATTGAAAAAAGTCAAGGATTGCCACTTAGTAAAGAACACTATTAAAGAACATTATTATAGAACATTATTAAAGAACATTATTATATAACATTATTATAGAACATTATTATAGAACATTATTATAGAACGTTATTATAAAACATTATTAAAGAACATTATTATAGAACATTATTATAGAACATTATTAAAGAACATTTTTAAAGAACATTATTAAAGAACATTTTTAAAGAACATTATTAAAGAACATTATTAAAGAACATTATTAAAGAACATTATTAAGGAACGTTATTAAAGAACATTCTAGTGTTACCTCTCAATGAATAGATTATCTTCTCCAGCTTTAGAAAAGACATTGTATCTCAGCCATTGAGGACTGGCAGGCGCTCTAGTTGACTTCCAATGAAGGAGAAGATGCCGTCTAGCTAGTAGAGAAGTAAAAGCTAAAACATCCAACTGATTAGAGGAAAATCACTTGTAATCTTCTGCAAAACTGAATATGGCAGTATGGGGAGAGACATTTATAGTAACAGAAAGAATCTTTGACAGGGCATCAAAAATAATTCTGCCAAAAGCGAGATAATGATGAACAAGAATAGAACATATGTGTTAGATTGCAGGGTGAGGTGACTCAAATGTGACTCCTATGTAGAGAAACAAATTCCAATGGAGGGGGGGGGGTTTGCCTCTTTTGCCTCTTAGCTTGTTGTATTGGTCATACAGCCCTGCTTCCAGCCACATCAGATAAACCTAAACCCACAGAGCACTATCTGTCCAGCACCGAACAGCAGACCCAGTTAGGAGCCAGTGTTATATTTGCTGACGTTTGTTTTTAGACTTGTTCACATAGCTAAATGAGAATGAATATTATTCGTCAGTTGGATAATTCTTACATTACCGTGTCTTCAAGACAACAGAGAATATTATCAATGATTTGTATAACCATTTTATATGTTGTTGTCAGTACCTAACAGTCAGGTCTGCATATAGCAGCTTTGATGTTGTGTGAGGGGAAATCTAATATTAAATCTTTTTAAGTATGGATTAAGGAAAGTCTTATTTTTTAAGTCACATTAACAATCAGGGGAAAAAAATAAACCAATGAATGTTTACTATGAAAAAAAGTTGGAATTGTGTAACTAATGGATGGGTAATCTTATGTCTGATCTTATGTCGGACTTTGTGGACTGGTGTGGGATAAATCACCTCTGGATTAACAAACTATCATACAAATACCTGGGTGTTCACCTCATCAATAAACTGGACTGGTTGGACAACACAGATGTCCTGTACAAGAAGGGCCAAGGTTGTCTCCATATGCTCAGGAGACTGAGGTCCTTTGGAGTGTGCAGGACTCTGTTAAAAACATTCTATGACACTGTGGTAGCATCATCCATCGTCTACGCTGTGGTCTGCTGGGGTGGAGGAAGAACAGAGAGGGACTGGAAGAGAGTCAACAGGCTGGTCAGGAGGGCCAGCTCTGTCATGGACTGTCCCCTTGACTCTGTGGAGGAGGTGGGTGAGAGGAGGATGTTAACCAAGCTGACATCCATCCTGGACAACACCTCTCACCCCCTACATGAGACTGTGGGAGCTTTGAGCAGCTCCTTCAGCAACAGACTGCTACACCCACAGTGTAAGACAGAGCTACTGCAGGTCCTTTATCCCGACTGCAGTCAGACTCTACAACAAATCAATCTGAGCTGTGTTGTGTCTGAAAACCATAGAACTCTTCATTCATTCATACATTCATACATTCATTCATTCATTCATTCCTTCATACATTCATTCATTCATTCATCCATCCATCACTTATTACACACCATATGTGTCTCCACTCATTGCACATTCGCACTGACCACTTATATTTATATTATCTATCTATCTATCTATCTATCTATCTATGATATGACTTTTTTTAAACTGTCCTTTCTCATATATGTAACTTTCACCTTTAACCTCAACTTCAACCAAACTACAAAGTGTCGTCAAACTATTTGATAAGTCTGATTGGTCAGATAGTAGAGGAGTTTATGGTTCCAGGCTCTGATTGGCTCAAACCTCACGCTGCTGTCATCACGGTTGAGCGCCCCGTCAGCGTGTGTTACAAGGAGGTTTACCTGCGGTGTTGAGAGCTGTTGAAAATGGCGAGTTGGTGCGTCCGAGCAATGAGACAGAGCTACGCTCTTGTAGCTTCCCCCGCGTTAATAAGGTAGCATATTTTAATGTGGACTGAGTTCACTGAAATGTGACTGCTACGGCAGTGTTGAGCTCGTGTTGGCAGGATAAGGAGCTCCTGTCATCTCAGGGTATGGTAGTAGCAGCCAGTTAGCATCGTTAGCTTTCGTAACCGACCGTGATCCGTAATGTTGACCTTTATGTGAATCATACAAATAAGCTTTTGAGGCGTCTGTGTTGCAGGTGATGTGGCTAAAAGACAACTGCTAAGCCTAACCAGCCTATTAGTGTGTGTGTGTCATTGTTGGCATGTTGCTAATAACAGGGGATGATGACATAACGTGACATAAACTAAATGAAGATAACATGGATGTAGCTTCCGTTAGTATGCTAAGCTAACGTTCGTTCTCTCTGTCATGTGGAGTTTGGCTTCGGATATGAGTGTGTTCATTGTCAGATAGGATTTTTTTTTTTAATGACTGCTTTTCATAATGGACATTCAAGTCAAGTCTTACAGCTGAGCATCCGACATGTGTCCTTCCCAACCAGGGCATCTCCACGATTGTTGTGTACTGCCACCCAGCAGAAGAATGGCCACAGGTCAGAGGAGGAGGCGGAGAAGCCGGAGCAGAGTGCAGCAGAGAAAGTCCTGGTGGAGGAGAAGAGCCAGCTGGAGGAGCAGCTCAAGGACATGACAGTAAGTCTGCAGACAGGGTCACTTCCAGTTTACCATGTGTACAACAGTGTAAATGAAGGAGCTTGTTTCATTTTTTTATTCATACCACCTTCAATAAAAGTACACAGAAAGACGTGGTAACTAAGAGCTTCACTGCATAATGTGATAAAATTGTGCCTTTTAATCCATGCCTTGCTGTTTCTACTGTCTTTCCAGGAAAAGTACAAGCGGGCCTTAGCAGACACAGAGAACCTCAGGACGAGGAGTCAGAAGATGGTAGAAGATGCTAAACTATACGGTAATGACCAGATTTTCATGTCTCAACAGGCTCCATCACCTAAGGTGTTCTTACAGGGATAAATCCTGCAGAAAGCATTTTCTCTCGTCCAGATAAAAATATTCTTCAGTTGTATGTTGTAGCCACTAGATGTCAATAGGGAGCCATGTTGCTAAATTTGTGATTGGACCGAAACTCTAGTCTTACTTTAGATGATTTTCTCCACATACACACACCTACAAGATTCAAGATTAACTTTATTGTCCACCAGACAGGTGCACAGCTGAATGGAATTACATTGCATCTGGCTCACAATTTTAAAAAAAAACAACTAAATTAGGATGAATGAGAATAACAAATGAGTGAAAAACTATAATAATGTGATCATTGCACACATTATTGCACCAGATTGTCTCCTAGTCAATCACTCACATATGATGTCTTTCTTTAGGATGTTTAAAAACAGATAAAAAGATCCTCCCGAGTGAAGTCTGTGAGAGACAGTATGAGGCAGGAAATGTTGAAATTGTGCCGCCACAAATAATTTGATGTATGGGAATTATTTGATTTTCATTTGTGGGTTTTGAAATATTGGAGGTATTTTTTAATGTATCAAATAAAAACTCTTAAACATCCTAATTTTTGTTTTAGTTATTTTTTATTGTCCAACAATGTTACATTCTGTATTTGAAGAGCAGTAATATATCCTGCATTGTGCTAATGGGTAAGGTGGGTGCCAAACCTGCTTAGGGTGTTAGTCTGGCTTTATAATTGGTGTAACTTTTGAAAGAAGAATTGCCATCCAGAACTCTTTAGCAGTTTAACACCCATGCTCAGTTCAACATATCGCATGTTTTGGTACTACATGGTCTGGTATGATCAGCGATGGCTAATATTTGCTAACTTTTTGTGAATATTTATGAAATGAAGTCAGACACGTAAATCATGCTAAATCATATTCTGACTTTTCTACCAGGGATCCAGGGCTTCTGTAAGGACCTGCTGGAGGTGGCCGACATCTTGGAGAAGGCCACAGAGAGCGTGCCCAAGGAGGAGGTGACGAGCCGGAACCCTCACCTGAAGAACCTGTACGACGGCCTGGTGATGACCGAGGTCCAGATCCAGAAGGTGTTCACAAAGCACGGCCTGGTCAAGCTCAACCCTGACGGCCAGAAGTTTGATCCCTACGAGCACGAGGCCCTCTTCCATGCCCCCGTGGAGGGCAAGCAGCCCGGCTGTGTCGCCGTAGTAACCAAAGTGGGCTACAAGCTTCACGGTCGCACCCTCAGGCCAGCGTTAGTAGGTGTGGCCAAAGCCCCCTAGAAATGATGACATAACTGTGACAAAGTGGGATTTGTTTTGTTGCCTGGGCGATGGATGACTTCAGGTACAGCAGACTGGTCAGGGCACCCTGCCACCCTTCTCCCATGAGTTTGTTCTCGCACTACCCCCACCCTAAGGTGCCTCCAAGAGAAGGGGAGCTAACTGAACTTTGTATCTGGACAGAATCCACCAGTCCTCAAGAGACACGTCACACTTTGTTTGACTGCAAGTAAAGCAGGTGAACTCTTATGTTTCACTCACGTTTAACAGACCATCATAAACTTTAGGCCGGTTTGGCTGAGCTATGAAGATCCATCCACACATTGACTGGTCCTGATTCTGAACCGCTGGTATCATTCCACATTTATTTCTAAAGCCCCAAGAATCTCAAGTTGTCTCTTCTTGTTTGTAAGTTTTAAATTCATTGTGTGCATAAAGCAAAGAACAATACTCGAGGATCTGAAGAAAGGTTAGAGATGTTCCTTTGTATGGAGGTGGACTTCCCAAAGCTTGTATGGTTAAAAAAATTAAAGTATCTCTGTCGTTCATTTGGATGTGATCAGGCTCCAGGGAGCCAGCCTCAGTCGTTGTAACATCCTTATGCCACAATTATTATATCTTCAAACCATTAGAACAACGGTGTATGGACCAGTGTCCACTGTCGCAGCATCAGAATAAACTGGTCTCTTTTGAAAGGCTTCTTGGTTCAGTGTTTGTCTTTTATTACATCTTGAAATTATTTTGAAAAAAACTTTTTTCCCAAACTGTTATGAGCCACACTGGTTGACGTGTTCATTTTATTACCTTGAACGCAGTCTGGAAGGCCAAGAGAGCAGTGGACGTCAGAGATTTACATTGTTATGCTTCATTTGACATGTTTGCAGATAAACAGCTCAAACAGTGTAACAGCATTTGATGTGAAAATGCTCTCTTTAATTATCTATTCTTAAACCCTTGATAATCAGATTTTACAAGGAATATCGGCAGTAATGGATTGGTCACCACAATCATGATTTTTTTTTTCATAGAATTTAGTGACAATAAGAAAAATGAATAAAACCTTATCCTTAAAAATGCCACCAGGTCTCCTCAGTGAAATAAACTGAAAATGGACTTAATCATCATTCTTGTTCTCCACTATTAGAATTTTTCACTTTCACTTGTGATTAGGGCTGTAACGATAATTTCAGATTGTCAATACATTATTAATGAATTCATTATAACCATATTGTGATATAAATGCACATACGCGTACAAATACATACTTCTTAAATTTGCTATTTTAATGTCTTATATTCCTTACTTTCTAATTCTAATGTGTCATTTGACATACAATAATGAATGAATGATGGCCAATGAATGAAATCATTGTAACCTCATTAACATGCTGCTGCTGTTTAAAGCTCCTGACTCAGTCTACAGTTGCAGCTTGAGTTACAAGCCCTTCTCTCTGTCCCTCTAATGCTGACACTTTTAGCTAATTTTTCCTTCAAGTTTCACAAGTATGACAAATGACAGAAGAGGAAACGGAGTTAGAAAGTGTGCACTTTTAATACATCTCCATACATACCCTGTCATCAGCGACAACAAACAGGACAACAGAACAGGTTGGTAAGGAGTAGAGACGGCTCTACAGCGTGTCAGCACTAAAAGCTTCAGAAGATGCTTCTTTGTCATCTAAAATTTTGTTTTTATTATGAAAGCTGTAAAAATTTCAATGACGCAAAATACTGTACATTTCACAGGTCAGTAAATAAAGTTTTTTTTCTCCCTATCTTACAAAATTATTTACATTAGGTGAAATAAAGTAAACAAACCTCCCATATACAAAAATATTTCCCAAGTAGGAAAAGAAAATCAAAACGCCATATTTTTTTTGAGACATCTGAAAAAAATTTTGGAACATAGAATGTTTTATTTTGCACGTGCGGAACGACTCCACCGTCAAAATCTGGGACGTAGTTATAGAAAAAGAAATATCTATAGAGATGTCAGACCAAATGGTTCCAGGGACTCTGCGAGGAACTGGAGTCCACTGGGGATTTCCACCTTAAACGCCCTTAACAAAAAAAAAAACAGCTGTAGTGTTTGACTACAATGGTACATAGTTTGGAGCACAAAGTAACAAAATGACTGGTTTTAATCACAACAGACCCTGAACACCCTTCATTTTATCCATAGTCTCACGTAAGAACCTCCAGTTCGACACACAGCGGAGGCCATTCCTCCTCCATCGCTGCAAAAAAAGGACAAAGCTGCACTTTTAAGGAAATGCAAAGCTCTACAGAAATGACACTTACTTTAATTTCACCCCAAAATGGGAGTTTTCCAAAGAGGCATTTTTCATATTCTAGTTGAGCTGACATCATCACATTCACATTCTTTTCTCCTGATTTTAGAGCTTCTAATCCCGACAGCCCATTCAATAACCTCATTTACATGTGAAACGACACAATGGCTACACCTCTCAGCTCGGCCTGCAGAGAAAAGCAGGAGAACGACATGAAGTTACCTTTGACAAACCTGTTTGACAGAGCATCTGAGAAGCTGCGTGTCGGAGAAGAGGTCAACCACTGACTGGTTTTTGGTTTTAGTTATGTGGAATGGGGAGCAATAATGTATGGATGAGGGAGAAATAAATAGGTGGAATATTCCCATCCCAAACATAACCATGGACTTGTAGCCTCTGAGTAATGCCCTTATACATTCAGCTTCTTTTCCTGTATTGTACCATGTGGACAGTCAAACATCAAGCACATGAGCCAGCGTTTAAGTTCATGCATCTTCCTCAGGCGGGGTGCATGCCAACACTTTTACTTTAGAGGCTATGGAGAACATTTCAGCTTAAAAGGGTGTAGAACATGTTTTCTAAACTAATTTGGGCTCTCTGGAGACTTGGATTACACTGTACGAGCTGTATGGAGTCATTTTATGTTTCGTTTTTGTTTAATTTAATTCAATTTTCAGTAGAACGCTGCAATATTTTGCTGCGAAGCTCCAGAAATGTTTGGTTGACTAATAAATTCCACCTTTTCATCACTATCCATCTGCATGGGGTGAGGAGATAATGACTGACTTTTCATTTTTTAGGTGAACTGTTCCTCTAAAGCTGACCTTAGCTGCACCGGGTGGTTCTGTTAAATTAAATACAGTTTGGGCCAAATTCGAAGTGGAGATTTTTAAAAAAAGAAAAAAAAGGGAAGTATTTCTTCACCATATCAATGTAATTGACAAAAACATGTACATAGAATATAAATTAGATCCCTACTGATGCAGGATTTTTTTAGGCCAAGTAAGGTTGGGGAAGTTTCCGGTGATGTAATTCCAGTGTGGTGTACGAGCTTAAACCAATTAAATTAAACCAATTACAAATCAAAAATTTCCAATGGAACTGCCAGTGGTCAGATGTTGGTGGAGAGTTAGCTCAGCCCCTGATGCTGAGTCTCTGTTTTGTAGAGATGTAACCTTACTAGAGCTGAGAAATTACTGCAATATTCTATTCACAGAAATAAAGACTTGTATCCATGTCGGATCCGTCTGACGCAGAACAACATTTACAACATAGTGTCTTACCTAACGTAACATTATTAATCTTCTCCCCTATGTCTTGTTGTCACATACAAGACACACATGACATATGACACATGTGATCCACCCTCCTCGCCCAGGACGTTGTTCAAATACATCCAGATTTTCTCACTGCAACAGTGACGGATGACAAACGCGAATCATTTCGGAGCAGCTTTGTGTTTTTGTTCCATCTCACATCATGAATACAAATGACTGTTTCCCCTGTTGATGATGATTGATCTTTCATTACGACTGCTAATGTTAGCATTGTTGACTCATCCCTGATGACTGACCTCTGCTCTCTGAACCCTGAACCTTCACTTAACAGTCAATGGCAGTGGCTGTTGAGTTGATTGGTGATAAAATACCAGTTCAGTCTGGTGTTTTAAATTTTTTTTAAACCCCAACCTTATGAGGATCCTTTAATTTAGGTCGTGAAGAATTGTGATTTTATTCAGCAGGACATTGTACAGCTGAAAAATAAACTTGCCAGCACTCTAATGAACAGACTATGAAATGACAACACTTTCTAAACACAAGTTCTTTGGCATTTCTGTGAAGACATCTCTTGTTTCTTAGTGGCCGACAAACGTGCCAGTCGATTTATCAGGCTACATCTGCACGATTTATTAATCCGTCTAACGCAAGATAAACTACCTTTTCCTTTACTTTCCTTGTAGGCAGTAAAAAGGAAAAATCTTGATCAGAGAATTGAGAGTTTACTCAAATAGCAATCGAGGAAATGAAAATGTTTTAACTGAAAAAAGTTGAACCAATAAGTTTGGACACAGAGATCCTGAAAAACAACTTCACCCACAAACACTACAGTCATCATCTCTGTCACCCATCAGTGGCATGCTGTCAAACACTGACCATAGAGTTACTCCTCCTCCTATTTCCCCTATTTTTCAGCATCAGAATGATATTCCTCCATAGACATCTTCAATGATCCTTCTGCACCAACACTAAAATATGTCAGCAACTATATAATACGTGTCAGCATTGCAGAATCATCATGAATCCATAATATCGACACAAAGGAACCACATAGATGTTTTAACCCTCGTCCCATTCAAAATGTAAAAATATAGGTATATTTTGTTCGTAGCTCTGCTATGAAAATACTCTTTTTTTTCCAGTGAGCCATCCTCTGTCTTTGTAATGTACATATTCACACAGCCACCTTTAAAAAATAGTGGGAGCCAGTAGCTTTGTCCTGCCTGTGGACCTTATAGTAACCCAGCCTTCAGAGACCATCCACGTCTTCCTGCCCAACCAAAGCTGGATGCCTAGGAGGCGTCTCTGGATATCCAGCCACTCTCTGTGAGGAAGGTGAGAATGCGCTTTTTGAGGACCTTATCCAGGTAGCTGGGCAGTCGGCTCTTGGCGGGGATCCCTTGCCTTTTCTGCAGGTGATCTTTGATGATGATGGTTTTGACAGTCAGGTAACGTGCTGGGCTGAGGTTCAGAGAGTTACAGAGAACTTTCTCCCTGTCTGACAGCAGCTCAAAGCCCGTCAGATTCTCGATGGCGGAAAACTCACCGTCTTTGCCCTCTTCTTTGATCCCACCTCCAACTCCCAACCCTCCAGCAACACCTCCTCCTCCTCCAGGCCCACCCCCAAGTCCCATCCCGGAGCCGAGCCCGCCGCCTCCTCCGCTGCCCCGTTTGGAGGTGACAACACTTTTGTTCTCCTTGCGCTTCTCCCGTTTGTGGCGCGCTGCCTCATATTCAGCAGACTCTTCCAGGCGGGTGATGCCATTGCGGCGGTAGCGCTGCAGCTCACGTACCTTGGCCCTCAGCACACGCTCTTTATGCATATTGTCAAAAAAGTCTTCAAACTCCCGATGGGCCATGAACTGACAGAGCCCCCGCAGCCTGACCCGCTGCTCCTTCTCTTCCTTGGTGATCTTTCTTTTGGGTGTACTTGGAACAGGCCCCGATCCAGCAGCTGTTGTGGAACCTGATCCAACTATGCCACTGCCAGCTCCTGCCCCACCCACGCCACCAGCAATGCCTGTGACTCCCAGCGCTCCTGGTTTTTCCTTCTCCTTGTCTTTCTTGTCTCGGCCCAGGAACGTAGGCACCAGGTTGTAGTCTCGGGCGATGTTCTTACGTCGCTGACGCTCTCTGAGCTTGCGCACGTACATGTCCACATGGGCGCGTTTCATTTCAATTTCTACATCCTCATCGTCGTAGTTCACAGACAGTCCGCTGATGAGCTTCTCCGCATCCTGGTCATATTCAATCTCATAGTCATCACGTAGCGGCATATAGCCCAGCTGCTGCTGCTCAACCAGGCTGATATCCAGGGGAGGGAGCGGGGTGGTGAGGCTGGGTGACAGGGGCCCCCCGCTTGGGCAGGTGTGGTCGGTCACCCTGTTGGGAATGCTGTCAGGGATGCAGGCCTTACCCAGGTTACCGTGGATGTACATGGTCACATAGTGCTCCATGACTTCCTGAGGAGTTCGGGATGCTCCGACGTGAGTCGCCATGTCCTCCTGAGAGACAAAATGAACAGGTACTAATGAGAACAGTGGAGGAAATAGTATAAAATATACTGAGCAAACATGAAATCCTGTTCACATTAAATATCAAAGGGTGGTTATGGTTCACACACTGCTCTTTCAGAACATGTAAAGTCACTATATGTGCTCATATTGTTGGTGACTACTGAACACCTAGCCTTAATGTGTCACATTAATAACACCTTTATATGTATTTTGTTTCATAAAATAAAGCATTGTGTTCAAATAAGTGTGGAACTGCTATTCTGTTTTAGAGGTAAAGAGTTAGCTATATAGTTAGCTAGTTTAGCTATGTCAAAATTCGTTTTTAAGGCTGTGGTCCAACTTTTACGACAGAGAAAATTAATGGTCGTAAAGGTCGTATCGCTACTAGTTAACTTTTACTGTTGACATTTTCAAATAAAACTATTTTAAGTGTGTGTGGTGTATTGTAGAAATAAATTATTGTGTAACTTAAAAAGTACCCAGTTTCCAAATCCATATTGCTCGATAGCATCGAGCAGCGACTGCTCTTCCCTGCTGGTCCATCCTCCCTCTGCTTCGGGACCCCAGAGAGAAAACCGACCGCCGTCGACCTGCTGGTACCCGTGCCATCTCCGGTGATTACCGATTTCTGCTCCCGCAGAGAAGCACTCCGGACACAGCTCGATATCGGGGCAGTCGGTGCAGCGAAGCCGCAGGTTTGTAACATCAGCAAGGCAGTTCACGCAATACTTCTTCCCCAGGTCGGCCATGTTGCCTGGCTCCTGCTTCTTGTTGTTGGAGGCAGATTTCTGCGCATGCGCACCGCGAGCCTCCGCGTGCGACCTCCTCACACCCTCCTCATTAATATTAATGAGTAAGGATCAGGCCACCTCTGATTGGCTCCCGATCTTAGTTTCCAGGACAACCTAAACAAAACGTTTCATTGAGACTGAAGTGCACAAGCCCCGTAGCTTTAGACAAATTGAAAAATACTTTTTTCTAATTTATCGAAAATGGATGGAGAGCTAGAAAATGAAGAACAAGAGGTGAAGATTGACACAGAGAGGGTGGTGACAGCAGATTCCTCCAATAAGGAGGACATTTTTCCTACTCCTGTTAGTGGACATGAAGGTATCCCAGCTGAAATGGTTGCATCAGATCATGATGAAGAAAATTCTAAGAGTTTGAAAGACACTGAGGATTATCCTGTTGAAGAAAATGAACCAGAACAGATCGGTGGGAATGAACTTTCCACTGTCAACAACATCATCACAAGTGAAGACTTGGCTGTGAGGATAAATGAAGTCAATGGCCTGTCAATGGCCCATGAGGAGAGTGTTGTTTTTGAGATTGACTGCAATGATGACAATGGACCTCCCAGACTGCATCTTGAGACCCCGGATAGAGAGAACAGCAGTCCTACGCGTGAGGAGGAAGGGGAGCCTGAAGAAGAGGAACCCACTGCTGGTCCTGCGGACAAAGAAGACATCAGCTATAAAGAACACATACGGCTCCTCCAGGAGCTGTGTGAGGAGAGAGATAAAGCCAGCCAGCACAGCAGCCAGCTGCAGATGGAGCTGGCAGACTACTTCTGCAAGAAGGCCAGGGACGACACCCAGCTGGAGAGGGAGCTGCCAGTGTCAGTGCAGCTGCAGGAGTATAAGAAGCACATGAACATCCTGACAGACCTGAAGAAACAGTTCATCTCTGAGTCAGAAAACGCTGAACAGCAGGCAGAGCAGCTGAGCTTACAGTCCCAAGAGAAGCTGGACAAGGTCAGTCTTATTGAACTTAATATTTCCAATTTAATACTGTTGGAAAGTGCACAAAAGTCTGGGTGAAACACACTGTTCACATTCTGGACAGGGAGGACAGATAGTTTGAAAGAAGTGTGAAAGAAGCCATCTATGTCAAACTGGAATGACCAGTTTCATGATGGTGAAAACGACCGGTCGTTTCACGACGGTTTCACCATCGTTATGCTAACGATCCACATAATGGCTCAATATGCATAAGAGAGAAGGTTGGAGAGACGGCTAGGAAGGTGTGTGCATGTGTAGTAAGGTGGATATGTGGTATGTGGGTAACTAAGGTGCTGTGATTAAATTTGGGGGCACCTGGGGCATGGACCCCCCACTGCTGGCAGACAGTGGAGCTCCTCATCATGTCTCGCCTGACCCCAAAGCACTTAGTATCTATGGTGCGGTTAAAATTGGAGGGCGGTCAGTCTCGCAGGGGAGGATGGATGGTAAAGCCACAATGAAGCTGCCCCTCCCCAGGGTGTCAGCTTCCCGACTGGCACCCACCGTCAGCCCCCCCAGTCAGGGAGGAGATAGGCTTACTCGGCCCAGTGGGCCATGCCAGAATCCCCCGGAGCATCACCGGAGCACTGTGACTGGCACCGCCCCACCCCACAAAGGCTAGGCCCAGAGAAGACCAGTCCCCCCGGCATGCGAACGAGCCCCATGCCTGGAGACAGAGCAGAGCCCCGGGGCCAGGAGCCGCAGACCCATCCTCACCCGACCAGCATCATGCAGTATTTAAATACACATTCACACACAAAGATGTACTTTATATTAACTTATTCATTGATCGGCCTTCCGTGTCAATGCTCAACCTTTTTGGTGGATGCTCGAGTACCAGGGCACCACATATGATCATGTACAGTATATTATGGTGTACTGACAAGTGTGCATTATCGTCTCATCTCATCTTCGTCCTCAGGTGGAAAATGAATGGCGAGCGTTTGTGGCATTGAAGCAGGATGTCACTGTGAGAGAACTCAGCCGACACCTGGGTAAAAAAGCTGCTCAGGCCAAAGTGGAGTCGATCCTGGCAGCAGAGCAGCTTCGCCAGGATGACCTGATCAAGCTGTGCCTCGAGAACATCAAGATGACCTTCAGGATTCACAGTCTGGAAGCAAAGCTTCGTGAAGGAGAAGAACAGGCCAAGGACCCCCTACAACTCCAGTTTGAGCGGCTGCAGGCTGAGAGGTTGGATTTGAAAAAACATGCTGAAAAGCAAAATGAGGAATCCTTAAAGATGCAGAAAAAGATCAGCAGCCGTTTGGAGGTAAGTTGAAGATTCCACAGGTACCAATTGTGTCAAAGTAATTTCAATAGAGTGCCATCAGTCAGTGTTGTGTATAATTCTGCTCCGTTAGCTCCTGTCAAACATAAAGGAGAAGCTGTTCTGGAGTCAAATGGAGGTCCAGGCCAAGCGAGATCAGCTGGCAGAGTTGGAGGCCACGGTGGCCAGGAAGAGGGACCTCCTGACCAGGACAAAGCAGGCACGCAACAGCATGCAGAGAGACAACCTGAGGCTGAGGGAGCAACGCGGACTGCTGGGAAACAGGGTCCTGATGCGGGACTTTGATGATACTGTAGACGCTTCCGACCACCTGGAGGAACAACTGGAGAATCTGAAAGACCAGCAAGCTGACATCATGTTCAGATGTGGAAGATGGAAGAAAAAGCTGGAGACAACATAATGAGCTAGAATTACACTCTGTAGACCACTTAGCTCCACCAAGGCCGAACAATCCCACACGTTTGTTTAGCCTGACTGACCCATGCCCCAGCCTCCACAAAGCTTCAAGGAAATTAGTTGGTCGTTCTGTTTCCCTCTGCTTCCATTCTTGATGCCAATCTAAGCTAACTACCTCTCCAAGGAAGTTATGTTTTTGGTTTGTTTATTTGTTTGTTTGTCTGTTAGCAGGATTACTCAAAAAGTTTGGATGATGTTTATTTTTTGTAGAGGTAGGGTATGGCTCAAGGAACAATCCATTTTTTTGGTGGTGATCCGGATCATCATCTGGATCCAGAGTGTTTAAAAAAATTCTTTACCATTGCTTCTAACTTCATGAATAATGCCTAAAACGTCCCCATAAGATCTAGCACATATCAGAGTCTGATCTGGATTACAGGAAGTGCAGGAGTATTAATTAATAATGAACCACTCAATTGGATGGATGAACATTTAATATATGAAATACAAAGTGTAAAATAATCCAAATGAAAGAATATCCCACCACCACAAGTAGTGGAGGATGACCATGATAATTACCTGTTGCTGTATAATAGAAGAGAGAAGACATTTGTCTGTCTAAACAATGGGAAGAACAAAAGGATCACTAAATAAAATGTATGCTGTCATCACCTCAGCTCCAAACCTCACCACAACCTTGCCCCCCACATGTTCCCCACCATATCGTCTCACCCCCACTGCATCAAAGGGATATCTAAATATCACATTTAAAGCTTCTTCCTCAGTCGGCTTAAACGCCCAGCTTCTCCAGCAGAGCCCTGAACCACGGCTGTGATGAGTCCACACAGAAGCTTACTTCACTCTTTAGGGACACACTGTGAACCGAAAGACACGTTATAAATACAGTATGGAAGGCTTATTTTGTATATGTATTGTCTTATGTATGGCTAGTTTCAAAAACATATACAGTATAGTATATCAATCCCAAACATTGCAGAGTTACACTCTGAAAAGAAGCTGGTGTCACTTGCTGGTGACTTACTGAATCAGGTCAGGACAGTAAAACGGCTGTCTTTCCATCTTTACGGATCGTACATCCTTTGGGTCAATAAAGTTCCAGGATTCAAAGGGAATGCATCTAGTGCAGGTGAAATGATGATCCTCTGTGAATTCATAAAAGAGATAACTGAACAGATAACACTAAAACACTTTTTCAGTTCTTATATGACATATGTCTCTTCATTACACCATCAGTTCTGGTTCCAGTCTATACAGTTTATCTCAAGTGATGTTATTTAACTTTTTCCAGAAGAAAATCCAGAATATTCGTCATCTGGATCCCCTAAAAAATCTGTAATGTTTCTGAGTTGTAGTGGAAGAAGTATTTGGATGCTTTACTTAATACCACACAGTGAAAATACTCCACTAAAAGTACTATTCATGCATTGAAAGCCTTAAAGTAGAAGTAGTATTATCAGCTAATTGCACTGAAATTACTAAAGTGCAGTAAAACATTCCCTGATTAATGCTGCTGATCACATGGACAAAGAAAAGGTCTGAAGGAAAGTTCTGTTGTCAGAAATTGAGCTATTTGGCCACAGTGATCATGTTTGGAGGAGAGAAGGCGAACACCATACGAACATAAGAACACCATACCTACCATCATGCTTGGTGGTGGTTGTATTATATAGGACTGTTTTGCTGTCAGTGGAACTGGTGCTTTACCAAAGGGAATAATGAAGAAGGAGGATTACCTCCAAATTCTTCAGGAAAACCTAAAATCATCAGCCAGAAGGTTGAATCTTAGATGCAGCTGAGTGTTCCAACAAGACAATGACCCCAAACGTGGTAAAGAAACGTGGTAAAGAAATCAGGCTAGAATGGTTTTAGACTGGCCTTCCCAAAGTCCTGAGAAATATATACCTAGGACCGTATTTCACTAACGGATGGCTCTGAGTGTACCGTGGATGTGGACCAGGTCTGACCACCATCCATTAGCAATGGCTCCTCACATCATGACACCACCACCAAAACGGTCCACTTCCTGGATGTATGCTGCAGGATAGCGTTCACCACGATGACGATACACGACCATCAGCTCTGTGCAAGTTAAATCTGGACTTGTCACTAAATGTGATCTGCCTCCAGTGTGCAATGAGCCATAACATCTGTAACATCTGTGCTACATGTGTCTGCAGAGTTCAGACCATCAGCATCATCAGCATCCCAACTGCCTGGTCACGTAAGTTTTGTGGAAGTCATGACATCATCAGTTGTTTCAGTGTGACATTAATTAGACCCGAGATTTTATTTCCTTGGCCAGGTGTTTTCAATCATGGAGAAAAAAATATCACCAACATCATCGTTTACTCTGAAATGCACCAATGACTGTTATTTCTATGTTATGATGAAATGATGATTATTCATGATTTAACATGTTTTGGTTGTGGGTACTTAAAAAAGTCATTTCAGTGAATCACATGTTTGTTTGTTTCAGTAGATTAGGGCTAATGAAAGGAAAATATTGGGTTTTTAAAATAATGCATTTTAACTGTTGCTCAGTGTATATATATATGAATGAATGTATATATATGAATGATGTAATATGTAATACTGGCACATCCAGAATAAAACTCATCATAATACCTTTCGTGTTTTTAATTCCAGATATGATTGGGTCGATGACTTCTAGTCTCTCTCCTTTGTCACCAATCGCATCTCTCTCACCACTGATAACAATCATACCTCTCTCACCACTTCTCACCTCTCGGACCTCTCTCCTCCCTGTGTGTAAAAAATGAAAATGGTGAATTATTGGCACAAAACCAGCAATGGAAGCTCCTCCACAGCCATACCTGCAGCTTCATGCTAGCGGCTGGGGGAGGGTTGAGAAGCACATTCTTATCAACAAGTCAACTTACAGGAAATGATTACTGATGCTACGTTTAAAACACGTCCATCAGGGTATCAGCAAGGAAGCGGCTGACATCTGATAAGCTGAACTAACTGTTACCAGTTATACTAGAGACCATATTTTGTTTTTTGTTTTTTTATTTTTAAGGTCAGATCAATTCTGCCTTGCTTCTCATGATGCCTAATAGTGCAGATAGCTGGTATTTGTCTTCAAGATCTTAGCCTCCACCAAAATATAATGCTCCCATTAAAAAATCACCAGCAATGTGTCATTCCAAAAACTCTTTAAATACTCTTTAAATATAAAAATATTGATTTTGGATAGACATGTTGTTGATACATGTTTCAAATGTCAATTTAATCCCCACTGATTCAGTTCAGGAGCTCACAAGACTGACTTTCAATCTGGAGTTTGGATCAACTTAAAAAAAGATGCAATACTAAATTTCACATAATGCATCTTGATAAAGTTTTTGTTCAAGACCTCCTGACGATGTCTTTCAAACTACATGTCCCAGTTCTAAGACAGGCTCAATGGAGGCCAAAAGAAAGACGTACGGAGACTGAATTTTTCTCGTGGTGGTTCAAATTAACGCAAAGACGTGTACGTTTCCTGCAGCTGCGCGAGATGCATTAACAAGCAATAAAGTTGTTCCTAATACTGCAAGTGTTGCTGGAGTTTTTGCCTTTTTAACATGCAGAGAGGACAGGAAAAGGAACTGAACACAAACGTACAGACGTACTCCTGTACACCTTGTCTGGGCATTGCTAGTAGCTTAAAGCTAACATCTGTACAGTTGGTATACTGGCTTCAGTCTGGACACAGGCTGAGACAAATCTACTGAATCTAATGTGTTCAATTATTGGAGTGTCCTTTTATAATTGAACAGAACCAAAATGTATTGTATCTGCATGTCTAGAGTTAAATCACAATAATTATTTTTTATTATTTGATGTTGGGTTGAACATCTTCTAAAAGGTGTAAAAAATGTTTTAGCTGAAAGTTGAACCGAATGAGCGGAATTAAATGTGCTGGAATGAACAAGTATTATCAGATACTCTAGAACCATAGTTCTGTGGACCATAGCGTCATTTTTTAAAATCATGTTGCTGAATAAATAATTAGATTTTATATGATTATAGTACTACTGTATGCTGTGTAGTAGATATTATTAACTTACGGACGAGGAACTCTAAGATCCTGTAAGAAGCTTTCTGGAGTCACACACATCTCCCTGCCATCCATCAGTGTCTCACTGGAAAACAAGGGTTAGGGTAAATTCAGTTTCTAATATGACTTGAAAACATTACTATATATCTAACATAGCATCACGGCCATTTGTCAGATAGTCACAATTATATATGATTTGTGTACTGGACAAAAATGTTCAAATACTATGTTTAGTTCCTACGCATTTTGTCTTCGACTGAATGAAACACTGCATTTATAAATCACACTGGAGTCACTCAAAGCAGTGGCGGATCTAGAATTTTTCTAAATCGGGCCATAGAGGGGCCACATCTTTTACAGAGGGGCCAACTATATGTCCAACATTCATGCACATTTCTTTATTCAGTAAGATGTAAACACAGAATATTTCACCAGTCATTCATTGTTTGCTGTTGGCTCCATAGCTTTTAGTAAAGACACACATAATTGAATCTATTATGCAAATTGTGCCTTTTTCAAGCACATTTAGTACATCAAAAAAGTTTAGCAATTATTGAATTTTAAACTAGGATGCATAAATAAATATGAAACATAACACACTTTTTTCCAATTATGTAACACATGAAGTAATTTTTTTTTGATTATATAAAAGGAAATATGTATATACTATATTACAGCATACACAACAGTTTAGAGGAGAAAAACTTGACACAGTCAAGTATTCAAGTTGTAAACAAACAGACAAGTGACAGGACAGGGCCACTTCAGGGGCCAATCGGATTTCAGCTGGGGCCAGTGCCCCTCTGGCCCCGCCCCTGTATCCGCCCCTGACTCAAAGGTGGCCATGATGGATGGAGGGCATATTAAATCTCAGACTCCAGCATTCAGGGTTCGATTCTTGTTTAACTATATTTAACTCATGATGACTCTCATGAATAAACAGTTTGTACCCATGTACAGGAAGCCTGCTGATTAAACTACATCACTATCTGATGAACCGACGTGATACTGGGTTGACAAAGAAGAAAATTTCCTATTAAGCAACACTTTTTAAATATTTGTAATGACATTTGATGTTTCAGGTTTCACTGTTATCATAGAGGGATGTTGGATTAGGCTGACTTACATTAACTCAATGTAGCTGCATGCTTCACTAATGGGCCAAATCATTGTGCTCCTGGCTGGGATGGGTTCAGTCGGAGGTTTCTGCCCTATCTCTGGGCAGCGACATCCAACCTTTCCTTGAAGGAGATAAATGATATAAACGATGATGATGTAAATAATATGCTGATTAATTAACATCAACTATTTTGTTAATTAATTTGTTTGATAAAATAAACATAATTCCAGGTTCTAAACTGTGTGAATTAGCTGTTTTTCTTCCTGACAAAACAACAAGACACTTGATGAAGTCTCTAACTGAGGAAATAACAACTAAACAACTGTCAGAAGAACAGTTTCACAAACTGTCTTTTGGTGTCCGGGGAAGCAAAGTTTCCAGTTTCATCAGCATTTTCTCCCAAGCTAGTCGGTTTGAGGTCACACAGAAAACCTTATCATCTTTCAGGCTGACGCTATAAGCCAAAGGACAGACATAAAAATCCTTATTTCATTTTCTTTACGCAGCAATTTCACAGTTAAACAGATATGTTAAAGGGAATGTGTTGTATCGTGTGTTCAACTGTCTACAGGAAGCAAATTGATCATCTATTTATGCATCTATTTTTGGAAAACACTGGATTCTACAGATTCTTGTGCACAAAGTTTAACTTTATATTGATTTTATTCCATTTCAGTCTACGTTAGTACAAGACCTTTGTGAAAAAGAGTAGTAGAAGCCTTACTAAGTACGCAGTGGACAAAAATGTGGATTCGTCACAGTGAGGAATTGGATATCCTTTATGTCCACATTGTCCAAGTCAGTCATGAAGCTGCAGGATCCACAAAAACTAGCCGCTGTGAAGCCACATGATATCTGTCATCATGTGATGGTTGTCATGGTTTTTGTCATCATGTTGCATAAAATCAGCTACTTTTTAATGGCAAAACTTACTTCCATTCTCATGGTTTTCATATTCATATTCACCAGGCACGTCTCTCAGTATCTCTGTGTTTGGAACCATGGGAGCAGGAAACCCGTCCCCTGTCTCTTTATAGCTTCTCGCCTCAGTTGCAGGTTGAGGGCGAGATTATTATTACATCCAGTTATCAATGAGGAAATGCTTACATCAGATTTTAAAAAACAAAAAAAACACAAACATTTCAACATCAGATGTTAATAAACAACAACTTCACTTAGTTGATGTTGAACTGAATTAGTTGTATTGTATAGTTGTATTAATGAAGTAAAGAACTGTGAATGGCTTTAAAGTGATTATGGAACTTTTTAATAAAGAAAAAACATCTCACACACAGACACAGACACACACACACACAGATAAAGATCTGATAAAATCAGATAAAGACTCACATCTGCTCGTTCTTGTAGAGTTCTAAGAGGCTGGATGTAACAACACAAACCTCACTGCCATCCTCTAATGTCGCACTGGAAGTCGAGGGTTAGGGTCATTGGTTTCATTGAAAGAAATGTTGTTTAGCAGCTATATTCACATTCTTAGTTCCCTGTGTTAGAATGCTAACATTTGCTATTGAGCACTAAACACAAAAACAGCTGAGGCTGATGGAAACATGGTGGACATACTGACATTGCTACCTCTAGATCCACGCTGCTAGCATGAGCTAATACTTACATGGATTCATAGGAGTTGCATGATTCACTGGGGTGCGTCGTCGTCAGACTAATTATTAATCTGACGTTTAGGGGTTTCTTCTCTTCCTCTTGGCAGCGACACCCGCTGGCTTGAAGGAGATTAAAGAATTATTAAATTATACGACCTACACAGCTGCAAAAATGTAGATTAGATCTCAGTTAAGTAAAATGTTAAAGATTTGCTGGTTCAAACTTCTAAATGTAATAATTTGTGGCTTTGTTTTGGTTTTACATAACAATAAACAGTTTTAGACTGATGATGGACAAACAATCAGTTTTGTTGTTTATTTTGTGTAATTTTATCAGTTCAAAAAAGGACCTTCATGCACAAGTTAGGTGAGATCAAAAATACAAAAAAGCAAGATTTAAAGGCATTAATCTGGTAGGCATCAGAAAAAGTTGGCTGGAGTAAATCCCAGAGCAGAGCCACATCACCAAATCTAATTTACTGCTAATTACAACTGAATTTTCTTTGATTAGTGGTCCTGACTGGAAATGGATTGTTCAAGAAGATCTCACCTTTACCCTTTATATTCATGGGGGGGAAACAGGGGCTCTGCACCTCCACCAGATGGGTTGTTGTAGGGGTTGGCTCTGTGATTGGTTGGGCTGACTGACTGTCCACATGTGTTGTCTCTGCTGTTGGCTGTTCAAGCTGCTGGGTTGCCTGTTTGGTTGGATGAGATGACTTTGGTTGGTCAGGTGATTCAGTGTTGGTCCAATGAGAGTCATTCGCCAAACGTAGGCAGAATTCGCCAAACTTCAACTCTACATATAGAAAGGAACACAGCAAATATACTGAGCTGGAACTTTTTTACTTAATAAAAAGAGGGTTTTGCAATGTTTTCTGATCATTTTTAGGGGCCTAAATGTCTGATGCCAATTCATTTCAGAGCTATTGTGGATTTGCATGCAGTGTGCTAGGGTTAGTTATTTTTATTGATGCTAACATTTAGGAAAAATAAATGGAAAAATATACTCTTTACCTCATATTAGCCTAAATTCTTTCTGGCATCTAAACTAAACCTAATTTCATCAAAACCTTGATCTGTATCATTATCTGTACTTTTGGGTGGGGCTGAATGGAAGTTGTAAATTTAAGCCTGAAATTGATATCAGTTGATCAGAATTTATTATTTATTAGAAAACGGTTTCTAGAACAGCCTCAGAATTGATCGTCAGGTCAGCGCATTTGAAACAAGTTTCCTTCTTAACATTTAGAATGAGAACTTCAGTCAGATTTTCCTTCATTATGAGATTTGCCATATTTTGTTTGAATGAGACTCATACTAGTAAATAGCACATCATCTGTTTCAGATACTGGTTTAAAAGTCACTCATATACAAATACCAAAGTTTGTTACATCAAGTTTATAGATTGACAGAATGAACAAGAAATAACAAATAACAAATAATCACATATCCAGGTCCATTTCTACCCAAAGGATTTGTATTGATCATATTATACTATATATCATAGATAATAATAATGTAATATTACAGCAGAGCATTATGTATTTTTAGTTTACAAAGACAAGAAGAGTACAACTAGCCTTGTTATGAGTAAAAAATGTATTAAATTCTCAAATCTCTATGTAGCGATCAACCACTGAACTCACCTTCTTCAGTCGGTTGGAGCAGAAGAGTCACCAAAAGCAGTTTGCAGATGATGAAGAGGCCCATCATGCATCTGGATCATACAACCAACAAGCTTTCAGTCAGGCTGAATGAACTTCTTTAGAGAACATGCAGTTCTTCACAGGAAGCTCGTGATCTGATCAATCAGCAGCAAAGCAGGAGGGAGGCTCCGGACCTGAAAATATATCAGTTGATCAGCTGATGTTCTGACACAGGGTCACAAAAAATAAAATCACTTGGTCTTTAGGCAACATGAAGCTGCTCTCTCTGTTCAGCAGCAAACAGTATTAGCAGCTATTTTTGTTAATTGCTCTGTTCCTGATGCTTGTGTTGCTGGACAATACGAAGCAAATGAAGATTTCTGAACCTAAAAAATGAGAAATTCACTCAGTACTTCTGTCAGTATAATAATAGAAAAGCGCTGCATCCTACTATATTAAAAGTGTGTAACGTTACGCCTCCCTGTGTCGCCGACACATCCTCCCTTTTTTGTTTTGAGTTTTGGTCCCATATCTTGAGATTCATCCACCTACTGCAGTCTCAAGATAATTCAACCTCCTGAATATCATCCCTCATAAGAGAAACATTCACAAATCAGATGGAGTTAAAACACTGAGCAAACCTTCATAGACTAATTTTAGCAGTAGAGACCCAAACTTTTTTTCTGTTAAACAGCTGCAAGTATTTTTAAATATGAAGCAAACTTTATTGTTCCAGTATTGTTACATTTACATTTCCCTAAAGAATTTGACAAGGAAATTTGTTTTTTTACACCTTGGGAACTACGATAAATCCCCCAGCGCATCCTATTGCTCTGCAGCAATGCATATTCTCAATGTCTTTGTGAAAACTATTGTTTAACTCCAGGCTCCTCAATCATGTTCTGCAGCCACTAGAGTGAAAGACAATTAATAGATTTAGGAAATCATATATTATGGGTTCCAGGAAGGAAATCAGTCCCAATACAGATATTACAGGGATTGATGTTGGATGCTGCTAAATAATAGACGCCCCTATTGGCAGTAGACCCACAACATCTACCATTTGAATAAGAGGACACCAGCTCATGCACTGCTGTTTTGTTTTGGTTTTTATTGTTGTTGTTGTTTTATTAATTGGGGTTTCAAATAACAAAATTTAAAACAAATTCCAACATATAGGGGATATTTAGTCTTTGCAGAAAATACAGTATACCATCAAATCTAGACAAATGATTGTAGAGAAAAACAACAACAAAAAAAACAGTCAATGGAACTGAAGAGAGGTGTACAAAAAGAGAACAACATTTTGAAAACAAAATTTGACCCATCCTGGTCAACAGGTTAACTAATCATGACTAATATTTAGACTTAGAAAATCCATAAAACGTCCCCAAATCTTTTCAAACACTCCCATCTTTCCTTTAATGATATATGTTAATTTTTCCAGAGCCACACATGATGATAGGTCTTTAATATATTGATTAATACTTAACATATGTGTGCTCTTCCAACCTTTGGCTAATGCTTTCTTAGCTTGTAACAGGCACAGGTCAATAATAACACCATCCCATGTAGTCATATTAAGATCATGTGGATAAATATGCAAAGATTGGGTGAAAAATATCAGAAGAAATAAGATTAGTTCCAGGAATCAGACATTGTTTAATGTTCTTCACCATTTATATAGATTATTCCATTTTAGCCAGACAACAGGGATCAGCCTGACTAATGAAGCTTCTGTAATAAAGGGAGTAAACTAAACTGAATTTACCCAGTTGGTAACCGTTTCCTACTACAGTAAAAAAAAAAACAAGAAAAATATACTCTTTCAATTGATTTTTGGCTCCTGAATCACTTTTATATATTTATATATAAATAGCTAGCTCTTAATCTGTTAGCTCAATGCTAACACATGATGGGAATTAACATCATCAACTGAACAGTGATAAGATTATCTTACCAAACAATCCATTTTTACTTCACATATTGAACATAAAACATGTAAAACGACTCACCATGAGCATTTTCTATGCTCATTGGAAAGTAATGGGTAATAATAACAGTGATTGCTGACCAATAATGACAACTTGAAAGGATCAAAACACTCAAACTCAAATCTGCAAAGGGTTTAGGAAAACAGCCAACATCTTCAACATATATTTATGAAGTATTTATTTTATCAAACATTATTTAAAAGTGTTTCTATTGTACATTTGAATAAAATTCACATTTATATATAGAACAGAGTAGGAGAGAATGTTCATAAATCAAGAGCCATGAGAGACAGTACAGTCTAACAATCAATGACTCTAACAAAACATTCAATACACAGTAAAACTAATAGACATCCACAGGTAGAGGGCAGGGTAGATTAACAGATAATTAGATCATAATATAATATAATATAATATAATATAATATAATATAATATAATATAATATAATTTCAGATATATTCTCTTCAAAACAACCAACCCAAGGTATGAGTGGATCTCGAGTCAAGTCAATTTTATTTATATATATATATTTATAGATATATACACATATTATTTATTTATTTATGCATTTATTTATGTATTTATAAAATACAATAATGATAATTATAATTACTTATTTATTTTATTTTATTTATTTTTTTTATTTAGTTATGTATTTATTTGTGTATTTATCCTATTTAATCTTATTTTATTTTATTTCATTTTATTTCATTTATCCATCCATCCATCCATTTTCTTCCGCTTATCCGGGTCCGTCTATCACTTGGGGCAGCAACTCATCCCTGACCTGGAGTGAGCAATCCACCCTTTTTCCCGCCGTTTCACACTCAGCTGCAAACTGTCCCAATGACAGCTGGAGGTCACGGCATGATGGAGCAAACAGGACCACATCATCTGCAAAAAGCCAATTAATTTTAAATTTCCAACTTAATACTGTTGGAAAGCGTACAAAAGTGTGGGTAAAATATGACAATATTATAATAGCGATGGTGAAACCGGCGTGGAATAGAAGTCTGGACTGCATTGTATGTATTTATGTGGTGTATGCTAAAGGACAAAGGTCCTTTGAGGACAACAATGTTTCATGTTGGTGAAAACAACCGGTTGTTTCATGATGGTGAAAACGACCGATCGTTTCACGACAGTTTCACCATCGTTATGCTAACGATCCACATAATGGCTCAATATGCATAAGAGAGAAGGCTGGAGAGACGGCTAGGAAGGTGTGTGCATGTGTAGTAAGGTGGATATGTGGTATGTGGGTAACTAAGGTGCTGTGATTAAAATTGGGGGCACCTGGGGCATGGACCCCCCACTGCTGGCAGACAGTGGAGCTCCTCATCATGTCTCGCCTGACCCCAAATCACATAGTATCTATGGTGCGGTTAAAATTGGAGGGCGGTCAGTCTCACAGGGGAGGATGGATGGTAAAGCCACAATGAAGCTGCCCCTCCCCAGGGTGTCAGCTTCCCGACTGGCACGCACCGCCAGCCCCCCAGTGTCAGGGAGGAGCTAGGCCTACTCGGCCCAGTGGGCCATGCCACAACCCCTCCGGAGCATCACCGGAGCTCTGTGACTGGCACCGCCCCACCCCACAAGGGCTAGGCCCAGAGAAGACCAGTCCCCCCGGCATACGAATGAGCCCCATGCCTGGAGACAGAGCAGAGCCCCGGGGCCAGGAGCCGCAGACCCATCCTCACCCGACCAGCATCATGCAGTATTTAAATACACATTCACACACAAAGATGTACTTTATATTAACTTATTCATTGATCGGCCTTCCGTGTCAATGCTCAACCTTTTTGGTGGATGCTCGAGTACCAGGGCACCACATATGATCATGTACAGTATATTATGGTGTACTGACAAGTGTGCATTATCGTCTCATCTCATCTTCGTCCTCAGGTGGAAAATGAATGGCGAGCGTTTGTGGCATTGAAGCAGGATGTCACTGTGAGAGAACTCAGCCGACACCTGGGTAAAAAAGCTGCTCAGGCCAAAGTGGAGTCGATCCTGGCAGCAGAGCAGCTTCGCCAGGATGACCTGATCAAGCTGTGCCTCGAGAACATCAAGATGAGCTTCAGGATTCACAGTCTGGAAGCAAAGCTTCGTGAAGGAGAAGAACAGGCCAAGGACCCCCTACAACTCCAGTTTGAGCGGCTGCAGGCTGAGAGGTTGGATTTGAAAAAACATGCTGAAAAGCAAAATGAGGAATCCTTAAAGATGCAGAAAAAGATCAGCAGCCGTTTGGAGGTAAGTTGAAGATTCCACAGGTACCAATTGTGTCAAAGTAATTTCAATAGAGTGTCATCAGTCAGTGTTGTGTTTAATTCTGCTCCATTAGCTCCTGTCAAACATAAAGGAGAAGCTGTTCTGGAGTCAAATGGAGGTCCAGGCCAAGCGAGATCAGCTGGCAGAGTTGGAGGCCACGGTGGCCAGGAAGAGGGACCTCCTGACCAGGACAAAGCAGGCACGCAACAGCATGCAGAGAGACAACCTGAGGCTGAGGGAGCAACGCGGACTGCTGGGAAACAGGGTCCTGATGCGGGACTTTGATGATACTGTAGACGCTTCCGACCACCTGGAGGAACAACTGGAGAATCTGAAAGACCGGCAAGCTGACATCATGTTCAGATGTGGAAGATGGAAGAAAAAGCTGGAGACAACATAATGAGCTAGAATTACACTCTGTAGACCACTTAGCTCCGCCAAGGCCGAACAATCCCACACGTTTGTTTAGCCTGACTGACCCATGCCCCAGCCTCCACAAAGCTTCAAGGAAATTAGTTGGTAGTTCTGTTTCCCTCTGCTTCCATTCTTGATGCCAATCTAAGCTAACTACCTCTCCAAGGAAGTTATGTTTTTGGTTTGTTTATTTGTTTGTTTGTCTGTTAGCAGGATTACTCAAAAAGTTTGGATGATGTTTATTTTTTGTAGAGGTAGGGTATGGCTCAAGGAACAATCCATTTTTTTGGTGGTGATCCGGATCATCATCTGGATCCAGAGTGTTTAAAAAAATTCTTTACCATTGCTTCTAACTTCATGAATAATGCCTAAAACGTCCCCATAAGATCTAGCACATATCAGAGTCTGATCTGGATTACAGGAAGTGCAGGAGTATTAATTAATAATGAACCACTCAATTGGATGGATGAACATTTAATATATGAAATACAAAGTGTAAAATAATCCAAATGAAAGAATATCCCACCACCACAAGTAGTGGAGGATGACCATGATAATTACCTGTTGCTGTATAATAGAAGAGAGAAGACATTTGTCTGTCTAAACAATGGGAAGAACAAAAGGATCACTAAATAAAATGTATGCTGTCATCACCTCAGCTCCAAACCTCACCACAACCTTGCCCCCCACATGTTCCCCACCATATAGTCTCACCCCCACTGCATCAAAGGGATATCTAAATATCACATTTAAAGCTTCTTCCTCAGTCGGCTTAAACGTCCAGCTTCTCCAGCAGAACGCTGAACCACGGCTGTGATGAGTCCACACAGAAGATTACTTCACTCTTTAGGGAGACACTGTGAACCGAAAGACACGTTATAAATACAGTATGGAAGGCTTATTTTGTATATGTATTGTCTTATGTATGGCTAGTTTCAAAAACATATACAGTATAGTATATCAATCCCAAACATTGCAGAGTTACACTCTGAAAAGAAGCTGGTGTCACTTGCTGGTGACTTACTGAATCAGGTCAGGACAGTCAAACGGCTGTCTTTCCATCTTTACGGATCGTACGTCCTTTGGGTCAATAAGGTTCCAGGATTCAAAGAGAATGCATGTAGTGCAGGTGACATGATGATCCTCTGTGAATTCATAAAAGAGATAACTGAACAGATAACACTAAAACACTTTTTCAGTTCTTATATGACATATTCCGTCTCTTCATTACACCATCAGTTCTGGTTCCAGTCTATACAGTTTATCTCAAGTGATGTTATTTAACTTTTTCTAGAAGAAAATCCAGAATAATTGTCATCTGGATTCCCTAAAAAATCTGTAATGTTTCTGAGTTGTAGTGGAAGAAGTATTTGGATGCTTTACTTAATACCACACAGTGAAAATACTCCACTAAAAGTACTATTCATGCATTAAAAGCCTTAAAGTAGAAGTAGTATTATCAGCTAATTGCACTGAAATTACTAAAGTGCAGTAAAACATTCCCTGATTAATGCTGCTGATCACATGGACAAAGAAAAGGTCTGAAGGAAAGTTCTGTTGTCAGAAATTGAGCTATTTGGCCACAGTGATCATGTTTGGAGGAGAGAAGGCGAACATCATACGAACATAAGAACACCATACCTACCATCATGCTTGGTGGTGGTTGTATTATATAGGACTGTTTTGCTGTCAGTGGAACTGGTGCTTTACCAAAGGGAATAATGAAGAAGGAGGATTACCTCCAAATTCTTCAGGAAAACCTAAAATCATCAGCCAGAAGGTTGAATCTTAGATGCAGCTGAGTGTTCCAACAAGACAATGACCCCAAACGTGGTAAAGAAACGTGGTAAAGAAATCAGGCTAGAATGGTTTTAGACTGGCCTTCCCAAAGTCCTGAGAAATATATACCTAGGACCGTATTTCACTAACGGATGGCTTTCAGTGTACCGTGGATGTGGACCAGGTCTGACCACCATCCATTAGCAATGGCTCCCCACATCATGACACCACCACCAAAACGGTCCACTTCCTGATGTATGCTGCAGGATAGTGTTCACCATGATGACGATACACGACCATCAGCTCTGTGCAAGTTAAATCTGGACTTGTCACTAAATGTGATCTGCCTCCACTGTGCAATGAGCCATAACATCTGTAACATCTGTGCTACACGTGTCTGCAGAGTTCAGACCATCAGCATCATCAGCATCCCAACTGCCTGGTCACGTAAGTTTTGTGGAAGTCATGACATCATCAGTTGTTTCAGTGTGACATTAATTAGACCCGAGATTTTATTTCCTTGGCCAGGTGTTTTCAATCATGGAGAAAAAAATATCACCAACATCATCGTTTACTCTGAAATGCACCAATGACTGTTATTTCTATGTTATGATGAAATGATGATTATTCATGATTTAACATGTTTTGGTTGTGGGAACTTAAAAGAGTCATTTCAGTGAATCACATGTTTGTTTGTTTCAATAGATTAGTATATATATATATATATATATATATATATATATATATATATATATATATATATATATGAATGAATGTATATATATGAATGATGTAATATGTAATACTGGCACATCCAGAATAAAACTCATCATAATACCTTTCGTGTTTTTAATTCCAGATATGATTGGGTCGATGACTTCTAGTCTCTCTCCTTTGTCACCAATCGCATCTCTCTCACTACTGTTAACAATCCTACCTCTCTCACCACTGTTAACAATCCTACCTCTCTCACCACTGTTAACAATCTCATTTCTCTCACCACTGTCACCTCTCGGACCTCTCTCCTCCCTGTGTGTAAAAAATGAAAATGGTGAATTATTGGCACAAAACCAGCAATGGAAGCTCCTCCACAGCCATACCTGCAGCTTCACGCTAGCGGCTGGGGGAGGGTTGAGAAGCACATTCTTATCAACAAGTCATCTTACAGGAAATGATTACTGATGCTACGTTTAAAACACGTCCATCAGGGTATCAGCAAGGAAGCAGCTGACATCTGATAAGCTGAACTAACTGTTACCAGTTATACTAGAGACCATATTTTGTTTTTTGTTTTTTTTATTTTTAAGGTCAGATCAATTCTGCCTTGCTTCTCATGATGCCTAATGGTGCAGATAGCTGGTATTTGTCTTCAAGATCTTAGCCTCCACCAAAATATAATGCTCCCATTAAAAAATCACCAGCAATGTGTCATTCCAAAAACTCTTTAAATACTCTTCAAATATAAAAATATTGATTTTGGATAGACATGTTGTTGATACATGTTTCAAATGTCAATTTAATCCCCACTGATTCAGTTCAGGAGCTCACAAGACTGACTTTCAATCTGGAGTTTGGATCAACTTAAAAAAAGATGCAATACTAAATTTCACATAATGCATCTTGATAAAGTTTTTGTTCAAGACCTCCTGACGATGTCTTTCAAACTACATGTCCCAGTTCTAAGACAGGCTCAATGGAGGCCAAAAGAAAGACGTAAGGAGACTGAATTTTTCTCGGGGTGGTTCAAATTAACGCAAAGACGTGTACGTTTCCTGCAGCTGCGCGAGATGCATTAACAAGCAATAAAGTTGTTCCTAATACTGCAAGTGTTGCTGGAGTTTTTGCCTTTTTAACATGCAGAGAGGACAGGAAAAGGAACTGAACACAAACGTACAGACGTACTCCTGTACACCTTGTCTGGGCATTGCTAGTAGCTTAAAGCTAACATCTGTACAGTTGGTATACTGGCTTCAGTCTGGACACAGGCTGAGACAAATCTACTGAATCTAATGTGTTCAATTATTGGAGTGTCCTTTTATAATTGAACAGAACCAAAACGTATTGTATCTGCATGTCTAGAGTTAAATCACAATAATTATTTTTTATTATTTGATGTTGGGTTGAACATCTTCTAAAAGGTGTAAAAAATGTTTTAGCTGAAAGTTGAACCGAATGAGTGGAATTAAATGTGCTGGAATGAACAAGTATTATCAGATACTCTAGAACCATAGTTCTGTGGACCATAGCGTCATTTTTTTAAATCATGTTGCTGAATAAATAATTCGATTTTATATAATTATAGTACTACTGTATGCTGTGTAGTAGATATTATTAACTTACGGACGAGGAACTCTAAGATCCTGTAAGAAGCTTTCTGGAGTCACACACATCTCCCTGCCATCAATCAGTGTCTCACTGGAAAACAAGGGTTAGGGTAAATTCAGTTTCTAATATGAGTTGAAAACATTACTATATATCTAACATAGCATCACGGCCATTTGTCAGATAGTCACAATTATATATGATTTGTGTACTGGACAAAAATGTTCAAATACTATGTTTAGTTCCTACGCATTTTGTCTTCGACTGAATGAAACACTGCATTTATAAATCACACTGGAGTCACTCAAAGCAGTGGCGGATCTAGAATTTTTCTAAATCGGGCCATAGAGGGGCCACATTTTTTACAGAGGGGCCAACTATATGTCCAACATTCATGCACATTTCCTTATTCAGTAAGATGTAAACACAGAATATTTCACCAGTCATTCATTGTTTGCTGTTGGCTCCATAGCTTTTAGTAAAGACACACATAATTGAATCTATTATGCAAATTGTGCCTTTTTCAAGCACATTTAGTACATCAAAAAAGTTTAGCAATTATTGAATTTTAAACCAGGATGCATAAATAAATATAAAACATAACACACTTTTTTCCAATTATGTAACACATAAAGTAATTTTTTTTGGGGGATTATATAAAAGAAAATACGTATATACTATATTACAGCATACACAACAGTTTAGAGGAGAAAAACTTGACACAGTCAAGTATTCAAGTTGTAAACAAACAGACAAGTGACAGGACAGGGGCACTTCAGGGGCCAATCGGATTTCAGCTGGGGCCAGTGCCCCTCTGGCCCCGCCCCTGTATCCGCCCCTGACTCAAAGGTGGCCATGATGGATGGAGGGCGTATTAAATCTCAGACTCCAGCATTCAGGGTTCGATTCTTGTTTAACTATATTTAACTCATGATGACTCTCATGAATAAACAGTTTGTACCCATGTACAGGAAGCCTGCTGATTAAACTACATCACTATCTGATGAACCGACGTGATACTGGGTTGACAAAGAAGAAAATTTCCTATTAAGCAACACTTTTTAAATATTTGTAATGACATTTGATGTTTCAGGTTTCACTGTTATCATAGAGGGATGTTGGATTAGGCTGACTTACATTAACTCAATGTAGCTGCATGCTTCACTAATGGGCCAAATCCTTGTGCTCCTGGCTGGGATGGGTTCAGTCGGAGGTTTCTGCCCTATCTCTGGGCAGCGACATCCAACCTTTCCTTGAAGGAGATAAATGATATAAACGATGATGATGTAAATTATATGCTGATTAATTAACATCAACTATTTTGTTAATTAATTTGTTTGATAAAATAAACATAATTCCAGGTTCTAAACTGTGTGAATTAGCTGTTTTTCTTCCTGACAAAACAACAAGACACTTGATGAAGTCTCTAACTGAGGAAATAACAACTAAACAACTGTCAGAAGAACAGTTTCACAAACTGTTTTTTGGTGTCCGGGGAAGCAAAGTTTCCAGTTTCATCAGCATTTTCTCCCAAGCTAGTCGGTTTGAGGTCACACAGAAAACCTTATCATCTTTCAGGCTGACGCTATAAGCCAAAGGACAGACATAAAAATCCTTATTTCATTTTCTTTACGCAGCAATTTCACAGTTAAACAGATGTGTTAAAGGGAATGTGTTGTATCGTGTGTTCAACTGTCTACAGGAAGCAAATTGATCATCTATTTATGCATCTATTTTTGGAAAACACGTGATTCTACAGATTCTTGTGCACAAAGTTTAACTTTATATTGATTTTATTCCATTTCAGTCTACGTTAGTACAAGACCTTTGTGAAAAAGAGTAGTAGAAGCCTTACTAAGTAGTTAGTGGACAAAAATGTGGATACGTCACAGTGAAGAATTGGATATCCTTTATGTCCACATTGTCCAAGTCAGTCATGAAGCTGCAGGATCCACAAAAACTAGCCGCTGTGAAGCCACATGATATCTGTCATCATGTGATGGTTGTCATGGTTTTTGTCATCATGTTGCATAAAATCAGCTACTTTTTAATGGCAAAACTTACTTCCGTTCTCATTGTTTTCATATTCATATTCATATTCATATGCATATTCACCGGGCACGTCTCTCAGTATCTCTGTGTTTGGAACCATGGGAGCAGAAAGCCTGACCCGTGCCTCTTTATAGCTTCTCGCCTCAGTTGCAGGTTGAGGGCGAGATTATTATTACATCCAGTTATCAATGAGGAAATGCTTACATCAGATTTTAAAAAACAAAAAAAACACAAACATTTCCACATCGGATGTTAATAAACAACAACTTCACTTAGTTGATGTTGAACTGAATTAGTTGTATTGTATAGTTGTATTAATGAAGTAAAGACCTGTGAATGGCTTTAAAGTGAGATTATGGAACTTTTTAATAAAGAAAAAAACATCTCACACACACAGACACAGACACACACAGATAAAGATCTGATAAAATCAGATAAAGACTCACATCTGCTCGTTCTTGTAGAGTTCGCAGCTATATTCACATTCTTAGTTCCCTGTGTTAGAATGCTAACATTTGCTATTGAGCACTAAACACAAAAACAGCTGAGGCTGATGGAAACATGGTGGACATACTGACATTACTACCTCTAGATCCATGCTGCTAGCATGAGCTAATACTTACATGGATTCATAGGAGTTGCATGATTCACTGGGGTACGTCGTCGTCAGACTAATTATTAAGCTGTCGTTTAGGGGTTTCTTCTCTTCCTCTTGGCAGTGACACCCGCTGGCTTGAAGGAGATTAAAGAATTATTAAATTATACGACCTTCACAGCTGCAAAAATGTAGATTAGATCTCAGTTAAGTAAAATGTTAAAGATTTGCTGGTTCAAACTTCTAAATGTAATAATTTGTGGGTTTGTTTTGGTTTTACATTACAATAAACAGTTTTAGACTGATGATGGACAAACAATCAGTTTTGTTGTTTATTTTGTGTAATTTTATCAGTTCAAAAAAGGACCTTCATGCACAAGTTAGGTGAGATCAAAAATACAAAAAAGCAAGCTTTAAAGGCATTAATCTGGTAGGCATCAGAAAAAGTTGGCTGGAGTAAATCCCAGAGCAGAGCCACATCACCAAATCTAATTTACTGCTAATTACAACTGAATTTTCTTTGATTAGTGGTCCTGACTGGAAATGGATCGTTCAAGAAGATCTCACCTTTACCCTTTATATTCATGGGGGGGAAACAGGGGCTCTGCACCTCCACCAGATGGGTTGTTGTAGGGGTTGGCTCTGTGATTGGTTGGGCTGACTGACTGTCCACATGTGTTGTCTCTGCTGTTGGCTGTTCAAGCTGCTGGGTTGCCTGTTTGGTTGGATGAGATGACTTTGGTTGGTCAGGTGATTCAAAGCTGGTCCAATGAGAGTCATTCGCCAAACGTAGTCAGAATTCGCCAAACTTCAACTCTACATATAGAAAGGAACACAGCAAATATACTGAGCTGGAACTTTTTTACTTAATAAAAAGAGGGTTTTGCAATGTTTTCTGATCATTTTTAGGGGCCTAAATGTCTGATGCCAATTCATTTCAGAGCTATTGTGGATTTGCATGCAGTGTGCTAGGGTTAGTTATTTTTATTGATGCTAACATTTAGGAAAAATATATGGAAAAATATACTCTTTACCTCATATTAGCCTAAATTCTTTCTGGCCTCTAAACTAAACCTAATTTCATCAAAACCTTGAAAACTGACTTTCAATCCAAATCATCATTACATGTCTTCTTTCATTTACTGACTCCGGATGAGTGAGTATACCATTATTCTGTATCTGTATCTGCTCAACCAACTAAATGATCTGTATCATTATCGGTACTTTTGGGTGGGGCTGAATGGAAGTTGTAAATTTAAGGCTGAAATTGATATCAGTTGATCAGAATTTATTATTTATTAGAAAACGGTTTCTAGAACAGCCTCAGAATTGATCGTCAGGTCAGCGCATTTGAAACAAGTTTCCTTCTTAACATTTAGAATGAGAACTTCAGTCAGATTTTCCTTCATTATGAGATTTGCCATATTTTGTTTGAATGAGACTCATACTAGTAAATAGCACATCATCTGTTTCAGATACTGGTTTAAAAGTCACTCATATACAAATACCAAAGTTTGTTACATCAAGTTTATAGATTGACAGAATGAACAAGAAATAACAAATAACAAATAATCACATATCCAGGTCCATTTCTACCCAAAGGATTTGTATTGATCATATTATACTATATATCATAGATAATAATAATGTAATATTACAGCAGAGCATTATGTATTGTTAGTTTACAAAGACAAGAAGAGTACAACTAGCCTTGTTATGAGTAAAAAATGTATTAAATTCTCAAATCTCTATGTAGCGATCAACCACTGAACTCACCTTCTTCAGTCGGTTGGAGCAGAAGAGTCACCAAAAGCAGTTTGCAGATGATGAAGAGGCCCATCATGCATCTGGATCATACAACCAACAAGCTTTCAGTCAGGCTGAATGAACTTCTTTAGAGAACATGCAGTTCTTCACAGGAAGCTCGTGATCTGATCAATCAGCAGCAAAGCAGGAGGGAGTCTCTGGACCTGAAAATATATCAGTTGATCAGCTGATGTTCTGACACAGGGTCACAAAAAATAAAATCACTTGGTCTTTAGGCAACATGAAGCTGCTCTCTCTGTTCAGCAGCAAACAGTATTAGCAGCTATTTTTGTTAATTGCTCTGTTCCTGATGCTTGTGTTGCTGGACAATACGAAGCAAATGAAGATTTCTGAACCTAAAAAATGAGAAATTCACTCAGTACTTCTGTCAGTATAATAATAGAAAAGCGCTGCATCCTACTATATTAAAAGTGTGTAACGTTACGCCTCCCTGTGTCGCCGACACATCCTCCCTTTTTTGTTTTGAGTTTTGGTCCCATATCTCCAGATTCATCCACCTACTGCAGTCTCAAGATAATTCAACCTCCTGAATATCATCCCTCATAAGAGAAACATTCACAAATCAGATGGAGTTAAAACACTGAGCAAACCTTCATAGACTAATTTTAGCAGTAGAGACCCAAACTTTTTTTCTGTTAAACAGCTGCAAGTATTTTTAAATATGAAGCAAACTTTATTGTTCCAGTATTGTTACATTTACATTTCCCTAAAGAATTTGACAAGGAAATTTGTTTTTTTACACCTTGGGAACTACGATAAATCCCCCAGCGCATCCTATTGCTCTGCAGCAATGCATATTCTCAATGTCTTTGTGAAAACTATTGTTTAACTCCAGGCTCCTCAATCATGTTCTGCAGCCACTAGAGTGAAAGACAATTAATAGATTTAGGAAATCATATATTATGGGTTCCAGGAAGGAAATCAGTCCCAATACAGATATTACAGGGATTGATGTTGGATGCTGCTAAATAATAGACGCCCCTATTGGCAGTAGACCCACAACATCTACCATTTGAATAAGAGGACACCAGCTCATGCACTGCTGTTTTGTTTTGGTTTTTATTGTTGTTGTTGTTTTATTAATTGGGGTTTCAAATAACAAAATTTAAAACAAATTCCAACATATAGGGGATATTTAGTCTTGGCAGAAAATACAGTATACCATCAAATCTAGACAAATGATTGTAGAGAAAAACAACAACAAAAAAAACAGTCAATGGAACTGAAGAGAGGTGTACAAAAAGAGAACAACATTTTGAAAACAAAATTTGACCCATCCTGGTCAACAGGTTAACTAATCATGACTAATATTTAGACTTAGAAAATCCATAAAACGTCCCCAAATCTTTTCAAACACTCCCATCTTTCCTTTAATGATATATGTTAATTTTTCCAGAGCCACACATGATGATAGGTCTTTAATATATTGATTAATACTTAACATATGTGTGCTCTTCCAACCTTTGGCTAATGCTTTCTTAGCTTGTAACAGGCACAGGTCAATAATAACACCATCCCATGTAGTCATATTAAGATCATGTGGATAAATATGCAAAGCTTTGGTGAAAAGGGTATTTTCAGTTTTGTTATCTGGTTCACCATATCCAAAACATCCATCCAAAAACTTTGAACCACATTACATTCATAAGCAGTGATAAAGGGTTCCTTTTGCATTATTCCATTTAAAGCATGTATCTGCTGTATTGGGATTGAAGTGGTGTAGGTTTGATGGTGTTATATATGTTCTTAAAATCCAGTTATATAAGTTGTGTGTTGATTGTTGGTGTCTGAGCCTCATACCTGCCTGTCTCTGGACTCTGAGTCTTACCCCTTCTGATACTGTTGCCTGTTGTAGACTGCCTTTCTGGTTTTTGACCTTGGACTGTTTACTAGTTTGTTGATTATTAAATCTCTGAAAAGCTCCCAGTGTCTCTGTCATATGTCTGCATTTGGATCCTCACAGTTCTGGCTGTGAACTCTGACACTTACTGTCCTCTGAAGGTAATTTATTAGAGCCTTATTTATCTCATAATATCACTGAATCAATGGAGCGTATCACTTTCACTGATCTACAATATGAGCCTGTGCTAGCTGTGTTTTACTGCTTGTGACTGTAAATTTTAATAAAAGGCTAAATTAGCAAGCTTTGGAAAATACTAATCCAACAACATGGAGACATTTTGCCTCAGAACCAGATATTTGATAACTCTTTAGCAGACTACTTTGATTGACCTCCATGCTCCAGTGAAAACAAATTGCTTCTGTTCTTTGACTAGAAAAAGATTGGGTGAAAAATATCAGAAGAAATAAGATTAGTTTCAGGAATCAGACATTGTTTAATGTTCTTCACCATTTATATAGATTATTCCATTTTAGCCAGACAACAGGGATCAGCCTGACTAATGAAGTTTCTGTAATAAAGGGACTAAACTAAACTGAATTTACCCAGTTGGTAACCGTTTCCTACTACAGTAAAAAACAAGAAAAATATACTCTTTCAATTGATTTTTGGCTCCTGAATCACTTTTATATATTTATATATAAATAGCTAGCTCTTAATCTGTTAGCTCAATGCTAACACATGATGGGAATTAACATCATCAACTGAACAGTGATGAAATTATCTTACCAAACAATCCATTTTTACTTCACATATTGAACATAAAACATGTAAAACGACTCACCATGAGCATTTTCTATGCTCATTGGAAAGTAATGGGTAATAATAACAGTGATTGCTGACCAATAATGACAACTTGAAAGGATCGAAACACTCAAACTCAAATCTGCAAAGGGTTTAGGAAAACAGCCAACATCTTCAACATATATTTATGAAGTATTTATTTTATCAAACATTATTTAAAAGTGTTTCTATTGTACATTTGAATAAAATTCACATTTATATATAGAGCAGAGTAGGAGAGAATGTTCATAAATCAAGAGCCATGAGAGACAGTACAGTCTAACAATCAATGACTCTAACAAAACATTCAATACACAGTAAAACTAATAGACATCCACAGGTAGAGGGCAGGGTAGATAAACAGATAATTAGATCATAATATAATATAATATAATATAATATAATATAATATAATATAATATAATATGATATAATGTAATATGATATAAGATAATATGATATAATATGATATAATATAATATAATATAATATAATATAATATAATATAATATAATATAATAATATAATATAATATAATATAATTTCAGATATATTCTCTTCAAAACAACCAACCCAAGGTATGAGTGGATCTCGAGTCAAGTCAATTTTATTTATATATATATATATATATATATACATATTATTTATTTATGCATTTATTTATGTATTTATAAATTACAATAATGATAATTATAATTACTTATTTATTTTATTTATATTATTTCTTTAATTTATTTTATTTAGTTATGTATTTATTTGTGTATTTATCCTATTTAATCTTATTTTATTTTATTTTATTTTATTTTATTTTATTTTATTTCATTTATCCATCCATCCATCCATCCATCCATTTTCTTCCGCTTATCCGGGTCCGTCTATCACTTGGGGCAGCAACTCATCCCTGACCTGGAGTGAGCAATCCACCCTTTTTCCCGCAGTTTCACACTCAGCTGCAAACTGTCCCAATGACAGCTGGAGGTCACGGCATGATGGAGCAAACAGGACCACATCATCTGCAAAAAGCCAATTAATTTTATATTTCCAACTTAATACTGTTGGAAAGTGTACAAAAGTGTGGGTAAAATATGACAATATTATAATAGCGATGGTGAAACCGGCGTGGAATAGAAGTCTGGACTGCATAGTATGTATTTATGTGGTGTATGCTAAAGGACAAAGGTCCTTTGAGGACAACAATGTTTCATGTTGGTGAAAACAACCGGTTGTTTCATGATGGTGAAAATGACCGATCGTTTCACGACGGTTTCACCATCGTTATGCTAACGATCCACATAATGGCTCAATATGCATAAGAGAGAAGGCTGGAGAGACGGCTAGGAAGGTGTGTGCATGTGTAGTAAGGTGGATATGTGGTATGTGGGTAACTAAGGTGCTGTGATTAAAATTGGGGGCACCTGGGGCATGGACCCCCCACTGTTGGCAGACAGTGGAGCTCCTCATCATGTCTCGCCTGACCCCAAAGCACTTAGTATCTATGGTGTGGTTAAAATTGGAGGGCGGTCAGTCTCACAGGGGAGGATGGATGGTAAAGCCACAATGAAGCTGCCCCTCCCCAGGGTGTCAGCTTCCCGACTGGCACCCACCATCAGCCCCCGGTGTCAGGGAGGAGCTAGGCCTACTCGGCCCAGTGGGCCATGCCACAACCCCCCCGGAGCATCACCGGAGCACTGTGACTGGCACCGCCCCACCCCACAAGGGCTAGGCCCAGAGAAGACCAGTCCCCCCGGCATGCGAACGAGCCCAATGCCTGGAGACAGAGCAGAGCCCCGGGGCCAGGAGCCGCAGACCCATCCTCACCCGACCAGCATCATGCAGTATTTAAATACACATTCACACACAAAGATGTACTTTATATTAACTTATTCATTGATCGGCCATCCGTGTCAATGCTCAACCTTTTTGGTGGATGCTCGAGTACCAGGGCACCACATATGATCATGTACAGTATATTATGGTGTACTGACAAGTGTGCATTATCGTCTCATCTCATCTTCGTCCTCAGGTGGAAAATGAATGGCGAGCGTTTGTGGCATTGAAGCAGGATGTCACTGTGAGAGAACTCAGCCGACACCTGAGTGAAAAAGCTGCTCAGGCCAAGGTGGAGTCGATCCTGGCAGCAGAGCAGCTTCGCCAGGATGACCTGATCAAGCTGTGCCTCGAGAACATCAAGATGAGCTTCAGGATTCACAGTCTGGAAGCAAAGCTTCGTGAAGGAGAAGAACAGGCCAAGGACCCCCTACAACTCCAGTTTGAGCGGCTGCAGGCTGAGAGGTTGGATTTGAAAAAACATGCTGAAAAGCAAAATGAGGAATCCTTAAAGATGCAGAAAAAGATCAGCAGCCGTTTGGAGGTAAGTTGAAGATTCCACAGGTACCAATTGTGTCAAAGTAATTTCAACAGAGTGTCATCAGTCAGTGTTGTGTTTAATTCTGCTCCATTAGCTCCTGTCAAACATAAAGGAGAAGCTGTTCTGGAGTCAAATGGAGGTCCAGGCCAAGCGAGATCAGCTGGCAGAGTTGGAGGCCACGGTGGCCAGGAAGAGGGACCTCCTGACCAGGACAAAGCAGGCACGCAACAGCATGCAGAGAGACAACCTGAGGCTGAGGGAGCAACGCGGACTGCTGGGAAACAGGGTCCTAATGTGGGACTTTGATGATACTGTAGACGCTTCCGACCACCTGGAGGAACAACTGGAGAATCTGAAAGACCAGCAAGCTGACATCATGTTCAGATGTGGAAGATGGAAGAAAAAGCTGGAGACAACATAATGAGCTAGAATTACACTCTGTAGACCACTTAGCTCCGCCAAGGCCGAACAATCCCACACATTTGTTTAGCCTGACTGACCCATGCCCCAGCCTCCACAAGGCTTCAAGGAAATTAGTTGGTAGTTCTGTTTCCCTCTGCTTCCATTCTTGATGCCAATCTAAGCTAACTACCTCTCCAAGGAAGTTATGTTTTTGGTTTGTTTTTTTGTTTGTTTGTCTGTTAGCAGGATTACTCAAAAAGTTTGGATGATGTTTATTTTTTGTAGAGGTAGGGTATGGCTCAAGGAACAATCCATTTTTTTGGTGGTGATCCGGATCATCATCTGGATCCAGAGTGTTTAAAAAAATTATTTACCATTGCTTCTAACTTCATGAATAATGCCTAAAACGTCCCCATAAGATCTAGCACATATCAGAGTCTGATCTGGATTACAGGAAGTGCAGGAGTATTAATTAATAATGAACCACTCAATTGGATGGATGAACATTTAATATATGAAATACAAAGTGTAAAATAATCCAAATGAAAGAATATCCCACCACCACAAGTAGTGGAGGATGACCATGATAATTACCTGTTGCTGTATAATAGAAGAGAGAAGACATTTGTCTGTCTAAACAATGGGAAGAACAAAAGGATCACTAAATAAAATGTATGCTGTCATCACCTCAGCTCCAAACCTCACCACAACCTTGCCCCCCACATGTTCCCCACCATATAGTCTCACCCCCACTGCATCAAAGGGATATCTAAATATCACATTTAAAGCTTCTTCCTCAGTCGGCTTAAACGCCCAACTTCTCCAGCAGAGCCCTGAACCACGGCTGTGATGAGTCCACACAGAAGCTTACTTCACTCTTTAGGGAGACACTGTGAACCGAAAGACACGTTATAAATACAGTATGGAAGGCTTATTTTGTATATGTATTGTCTTATGTATGGCTAGTTTCAAAAACATATACAGTATAGTATATCAATCCCAAACATTGCAGAGTTACACTCTGAAAAGAAGCTGGTGTCACTTGCTGGTGACTTACTGAATCAGGTCAGGACAGTCAAACGGCTGTCTTTCCATCTTTACGGATCGTACATCCTTTGGGTCAATAAGGTTCCAGGATTCAAAGGGAATGCATCTAGTGCAGGTGAAATGATGATCCTCTGTGAATTCATAAAAGAGATAACTGAACAGATAACACTAAAACACTTTTTCAGTTCTTATATGACATATTCCGTCTCTTCATTACACCATCAGTTCTGGTTCCAGTCTATACAGTTTATCTCAAGTGATGTTATTTAACTTTTTCTAGAAGAAAATCCAGAATAATTGTCATCTGGATTCCCTAAAAAATCTGTAATGTTTCTGAGTTGTAGTGGAAGAAGTATTTGGATGCTTTACTTAATACCACACAGTGAAAATACTCCACTAAAAGTACTATTCATGCATTGAAAGCCTTAAAGTAGAAGTAGTATTATCAGCTAATTGCACTGAAATTACTAAAGTGCAGTAAAACATTCCCTGATTAATGCTGCTGATCACATGGACAAAGAAAAGGTCTGAAGGAAAGTTCTGTTGTCAGAAATTGAGCTATTTGGCCACAGTGATCAAAAACATGTTTGGAGGAGAGAAGGCGAACACCATACGAACATAAGAACACCATACCTACCATCATGCTGGTGGTGGTTGTATTATATAGGACTGTTTTGCTGTCAGTGGAACTGGTGCTTTACCAAAGGGAATAATGAAGAAGGAGGATTACCTCCAAATTCTTCAGGAAAACCTAAAATCATCAGCCAGAAGGTTGAATCTTAGATGCAGCTGAGTGTTCCAACAAGACAATGACCCCAAACGTGGTAAAGAAACGTGGTAAAGAAATCAGGCTAGAATGGTTTTAGACTGGCCTTCCCAAAGTCCTGAGAAATATATACCTAGGACCGTATTTCACTAACGGATGGCTCTCAGTGTACCGTGGATGTGGACCAGGTCTGACCACCATCCATTAGCAATGGCTCCTCACATCATGACACCACCACCAAAACGGTCCACTTCCTGATGTATGCTGCAGGATAGCGTTCACCACGATGACGATACACGACCATCAGCTCTGTGCAAGTTAAATCTGGACTTGTCACTAAATGTGATCTGCCTCCAGTGTGCAATGAGCCATAACATCTGTAACATCTGTGCTACATGTGTCTGCAGAGTTCAGACCATCAGCATCATCAGCATCCCAACTGCCTGGTCACGTAAGTTTTGTGGAAGTCATGGCATCATCAGTTGTTTCAGTGTGACATTAATTAGACCCAAGATTTTATTTCCTTGGCCAGGTGTTTTCAATCATGGACTTGAATGGGAAACTGTGTCCAAATTTTTGACTGGTAGTGTATATATATATATATATATATATGAATATATGAATAAATGTATATATATGAATGATGTAATATGTAATACTGGCACATCCAGAATGGCTGGAGTAAATCCCAGAGCAGAGCCACATCACCAAATCTAATTTACTGCTAATTACAACTGAATTTTCTTTGATTAGTGGTCCTGACTGGAAATGGATCGTTCAAGAAGATCTCACCTTTACCCTTTATATTCATGGGGGGGAAAGAGGGCTTCTGCACCTCCACCAGATAGGTTGTTGTAGGGGTTGGCTCTGTGATTGGTTGGGCTGACTGACTGTCCACATGTGTTGTCTCTGCTGTTGGCTGTTCAAGCTGCTGGGTTGCCTGTTTGGTTGGATGAGATGACTTTGGTTGGTCAGTTGAGTCAGAGCTGGTCCAATGAGGGTCATTCGCCAAACATAGGCAGAATTCGCCAAAGCGTGTAGAACTGTTGGGTTCAGGTGGTGAGTGCGTCTTCAACTCTACATATAGAAAGGAACACAGCAAATATACTGAGCTGGAACTTTTTTACTTAATAAAAAGAGGGTTTTGCAATGTTTTCTGATCATTTTTAGGGGCCTAAATGTCTGATGCCAATTCATTTCAGAGCTATTGTGGATTTGCATGCAGTGTGCTAGGGTTAGTTATTTTTATTGATGCTAACATTTAGGAAAAATATATGGAAAAATATACTCTTTACCTCATATTAGCCTAAATTCTTTCTGGCCTCTAAACTAAACCTAATTTCATCAAAACCTTGATCTGTATCATTATCGGTACTTTTGGGTGGGGCTGAATGGAAGTTGTAAATTTAAGCCTGAAATTGATATCAGTTGATCAGAATTTATTATTTATTAGAAAACGGTTTCTAGAACAGCCTCAGAATTGATCGTCAGGTCAGCGCATTTGAAACAAGTTTCCTTCTTAACATTTAGAATGAGAACTTCAGTCAGATTTTCCTTCATTATGAAATTTGCCATATTTTGTTTGAATGAGACTCATACTAGTAAATAGCACATCATCTGTTTCAGATACTGGTTTAAAAGTCACTCATATACAAATACCAAAGTTTGTTACATCAAATTTATAGATTGACAGAATGAACAAGAAATAACAAATAACAAATAATCACATATCCAGGTCCATTTCTACCCAAAGGATTTGTATTGATCATATTATACTCTATATCATAGATAATAATAATGTAATATTACAGTAGAGCATTATGTATTTTTAGTTTACAAAGACAAGAAGAGTACAACTAGCCTTGTTATGAGTAAAAAATGTATTAAATTCTCAAATCTCTATGTAGCGATCAACCACTGAACTCACCTTCTTCAGTCGGTTGGAGCAGAAGAGTCACCAAAAGCAGTTTGCAGATGATGAAGAGGCCCATCATGCATCTGGATCATACAACCAACAAGCTTTCAGTCAGGCTGAATGAACTTCTTTAGAGAACATGCAGTTCTTCACAGGAAGCTCGTGATCTGATCAATCAGCAGCAAAGCAGGAGGGAGGCTCCGGACCTGAAAATATATCAGTTGATCAGCTGATGTTCTGACACAGGGTCACAAAAAATAAAATCACTTGGTCTTTAGGCAACATGAAGCTGCTCTCTCTGTTCAGCAGCAAACAGTATTAGCAGCTATTTTTGTTAATTGCTCTGTTCCTGATGCTTGTGTTGCTGGACAATACGAAGCAAATGAAGATTTCTGAACCTAAAAAATGAGAAATTCACTCAGTACTTCTGTCAGTATAATAATAGAAAAGCGCTGCATCCTACTATATTAAAAGTGTGTAACGTTACGCCTCCCTGTGTCGCCGACACATCCTCCCTTTTTTGTTTTGAGTTTTGGTCCCATATCTTGAGATTCATCCACCTACTGCAGTCTCAAGATAATTCAACCTCCTGAATATCATCCCTCATAAGAGAAACATTCACAAATCAGATGGAGTTAAAACACTGAGCAAACCTTCAGAGACTAATTTTAGCAGTAGAGACCCAAACTTTTTTTCTGTTAAACAGCTGCAAGTATTTTTAAATATGAAGCAAACTTTATTGTTCCAGTATTGTTACATTTACATTTCCCTAAAGAATTTGACAAGGAAATTTGTTTTTTTACACCTTGGGAACTACGATAAATCCCCCAGCGCATCCTATTGCTCTGCAGCAATGCATATTCTCAATGTCTTTGTGAAAACTATTGTTTAACTCCAGGCTCCTCAATCATGTTCTGCAGCCACTAGAGTGAAAGACAATTAATAGATTTAGGAAATCATATATTATGGGTTCCAGGAAGGAAATCAGTCCCAATACAGATATTACAGGGATTGATGTTGGATGCTGCTAAATAATAGACGCCCCTATTGGCAGTAGACCCACAACATCTACCATTTGAATAAGAGGACACCAGCTCATGCACTGCTGTTTTGTTTTGGTTTTTATTGTTGTTGTTGTTTTATTAATTGGGGTTTCAAATAACAAAATTTAAAACAAATTCCAACATATAGGGGATATTTAGTCTTGGCAGAAAATACAGTATACCATCAAATCTAGACAAATGATTGTAGAGAAAAACCACAACAAAAAAAACAGTCAATGGAACTGAAGAGAGGTGTACAAAAAGAGAACAACATTTTGAAAACAAAATTTGACCCATCCTGGTCAACAGGTTAACTAATCATGACTAATATTTAGACTTAGAAAATCCATAAAACGTCCCCAAATCTTTTCAAACACTCCCATCTTTCCTTTAATGATATATGTTAATTTTTCCAGAGCCACACATGATGATAGGTCTTTAATATATTGATTAATACTTAACATATGTGTGCTCTTCCAACCTTTGGCTAATGCTTTCTTAGCTTGTAACAGGCACAGGTCAATAATAACACCATCCCATGTAGTCATATTAAGATCATGTGGATAAATATGCAAAGCTTTGGTGAAAAGGGTATTTTCAGTTTTGTTATCTGGTTCACCATATCCAAAACATCCATCCAAAAACTTTGAACCACATTACATTCATAAGCAGTGATAAAGGGTTCCTTTTGCATTATTCCATTTAAAGCATGTATCTGCTGTATTGGGATTGAAGTGGTGTAGGTTTGATGGTGTTATATATGTTCTTAAAATCCAGTTATATAAGTTGTGTGTTGATTGTTGGTGTCTGAGCCTCATACCTGCCTGTCTCTGGACTCTGAGTCTTACCCCTTTTGATACTGTTGCCTGTTGTAGACTGCCTTTCTGGTTCTTGACCTTGGACTGTTTACTAGTTTGTTGATTATTAAATCTCTGAAAAGCTCCCAGTGTCTCTGTCATATGTCTGCATTTGGATCCTCACAGTTCTGGCTGTGAACTCTGACACTTACTGTCCTCTGAAGGTAATTTATTAGAGCCTTATTTATCTCATAATATCACTGAATCAATGGAGCGTATCACTTTCACTGATCTACAATATGAGCCTGTGCTAGCTGTGTTTTACTGCTTGTGACTGTAAACTTTAATAAAAGGCTAAATTAGCAAGCTTTGGAAAATACTAATCCAACAACATGGAGACATTTTGCCTCAGAACCAGATATTTGATAACTCTTTAGCAGACTACTTTGATTGACCTCCATGCTCCAGTGAAAACAAATTGCTTCTGTTCTTTGACTAGAAAAAGATTGGGTGAAAAATATCAGAAGAAATAAGATTAGTTTCAGGAATCAGACACTGTTTAATGTTCTTCACCATTTATATAGATTATTCCATTTTAGCCAGACAACAGGGATCAGCCTGACTAATGAAGTTTCTGTAATAAAGGGACTAAACTAAACTGAATTTACCCAGTTGGTAACCGTTTCCTACTACAGTAAAAAACACAGGAAAAATATACTCTTTCAATTGATTTTTGGCTCCTGAATCACTTTTATATATTTATATTTAAATAGCTAGCTCTTAATCTGTTAGCTCAATGCTAACACATGATGGGAATTAACATCATCAACTGAACAGTGATAAGATTATCTTACCAAACAATCCATTTTTACTTCACATATTGAACATAAAACATGTAAAACGACTCACCATGAGCATTTTCTATGCTCATTGGAAAGTAATGGGTAATAATAACAGTGATTGCTGACCAATAATGACAACTTGAAAGGATCAAAACACTCAAACTCAAATCTGCAAAGGGTTTAGGAAAACAGCCAACATCTTCAACATATATTTATGAAGTATTTATTTTATCAAACATTATTTAAAAGTGTTTCTATTGTACATTTGAATAAAATTCACATTTATATATAGAGCAGAGTAGGAGAGAATGTTCATAAATCAAGAGCCATGAGAGACAGTACAGTCTAACAATCAATGACTCTAACAAAACATTCAATACACAGTAAAACTAATAGACATCCACAGGTAGAGGGCAGGGTAGATTAACAGATAATTAGATCATAATATAATATAATATAATATAATATAATATAATATAATATAATATAATATAATATAATATGATATAATGTAATATGATATAATATGATATGATATAAGATAATATGATATAATATGATATAATATAATATAATATAATAATATAATATAATATAATGTAATATAATATAATATAATATAATATAATTTCAGATATATTCTCTTCAAAACAACCAACCCAAGGTATGAGTGGATCTCGAGTCAAGTCAATTTTATTTATATATATATATATATATATATATATACACATATTATTTATTTATTTATGCACTTATTTATGTATTTATAAAATACAATAATGATAATTATAATTACTTATTTATTTTATTTATATTATTTCTTTAATTTATTTTATTTAGTTATGTATTTATTTGTGTATTTATCCTATTTAATCTTATTTTATTTTATTTTATTTTATTTTATTTTATTTCATTTATCCATCCATCCATCCATCCATTTTCTTCCGCTTATCCGGGTCCGTCTATCACTTGGGGCAGCAACTCATCCCTGACCTGGAGTGAGCAATCCACCCTTTTTCCCGCCGTTTCACACTCAGCTGCAAACTGTCCCAATGACAGCTGGAGGTCACGGCATGATGGAGCAAACAGGACCACATCATCTGCAAAAAGCCAATTAATTTTAAATTTCCAACTTAATACTGTTGGAAAGCGTACAAAAGTGTGGGTAAAATATGACAATATTATAATAGCGATGGTGAAACCGGCGTGGAATAGAAGTCTGGACTGCATTGTATGTATTTATGTGGTGTATGCTAAAGGACAAAGGTCCTTTGAGGACAACAATGTTTCATGTTGGTGAAAACAACCGGTTGTTTCATGATGGTGAAAACGACCGATCGTTTCACGACGGTTTCACCATCGTTATGCTAACGATCCACATAATGGCTCAATATGCATAAGAGAGAAGGCTGGAGAGACGGCTAGGAAGGTGTGTGCATGTGTAGTAAGGTGGATATGTGGTATGTGGGTAACTAAGGTGCTGTGATTAAAATTGGGGGCACCTGGGGCATGGACCCCCCACTGCTGGCAGACAGTGGAGCTCCTCATCATGTCTCGCCTGACCCCAAAGCACTTAGTATCTATGGTGCGGTTAAAATTGGAGGGCGGTCAGTCTCACAGGGGAGGATGGATGGTAAAGCCACAATGAATCTGCCCCTCCCCAGGGTGTCAGCTTCCTGACTGGCACGCACCGCCAGCCCCCCGGTGTCAGGGAGGAGCTAGGCCTACTCGGCCCAGTGGGCCATGCCAGAACCCCCCGGAGCATCACCGGAGCACTGTGACTGGCACCGCCCCACCCCACAAGGGCTAGGCCCAGAGAAGACCAGTCCCTCCGGCATGCGAACGAGCCCCATGCCTGCAGACAGAGCAGAGCCCCAGGGCCAGGAGCCGCAGACCCATCCTCACCCGACCAGCATCATGCAGTATTTAAATACACATTCACACACAAAGATGTACTTTATATTAACTTATTCATTGATCGGCCTTCCGTGTCAATGCTCAACCTTTTTGGTGGATGCTCGAGTACCAGGGCACCACATATGATCATGTACAGTATATTATGGTGTACTGACAAGTGTGCATTATCGTCTCATCTCATCTTCGTCCTCAGGTGGAAAATGAATGGCGAGCGTTTGTGGCATTGAAGCAGGATGTCACTGTGAGAGAACTCAGCCGACACCTGGGTAAAAAAGCTGCTCAGGCCAAAGTGGAGTCGATCCTGGCAGCAGAGCAGCTTCGCCAGGATGACCTGATCAAGCTGTGCCTCGAGAACATCAAGATGAGCTTCAGGATTCACAGTCTGGAAGCAAAGCTTCGTGAAGAAGAAGAACAGGCCAAGGACCCCCTACAACTCCAGTTTGAGCGGCTGCAGGCTGAGAGGTTGGATTTGAAAAAACATGCTGGAAAGCAAAATGAGGAATCCTTAAAGATGCAGAAAAAGATCAGCAGCCGTTTGGAGGTAAGTTGAAGATTCCACAGGTACCAATTGTGTCAAAGTAATTTCAACAGAGTGTCATCAGTCAGTGTTGTGTATAATTCTGCTCCATTAGCTCCTGTCAAACATAAAGGAGAAGCTGTTCTGGAGTCAAATGGAGGTCCAGGCCAAGCGAGATCAGCTGGCAGAGTTGGAGGCCACGGTGGCCAGGAAGAGGGACCTCCTGACCAGGACAAAGCAGGCACGCAACAGCATGCAGAGAGACAACCTGAGGCTGAGGGAGCAACGCGGACTGCTGGGAAACAGGGTCCTGATGCGGGACTTTGATGATACTGTAGACGCTTCCGACCACCTGGAGGAACAACTGGAGAATCTGAAAGACCAGCAAGCTGACATCATGTTCAGATGTGGAAGATGGAAGAAAAAGCTGGAGACAACATAATGACCTAGAATTACACTCTGTAGACCACTTAGCTCCGCCAAGGCCGAACAATCCCACACGTTTGTTTAGCCTGACTGACCCATGCCCCAGCCTCCACAAAGCTTCAAGGAAATTAGTTGGTCGTTCTGTTTCCCTCTGCTTCCATTCTTGATGCCAATCTAAGCTAACTACCTCTCCAAGGAAGTTATGTTTTTGGTTTGTTTATTTGTTTGTTTGTCTGTTAGCAGGAGTACTCAAAAAGTTTGGATGATGTTTATTTTTTGTAGAGGTAGGGTATGGCTCAAGGAACAATCCATTTTTTTGGTGGTGATCCGGATCATCATCTGGATCCAGAGTGTTTAAAAAAATTCTTTACCATTGCTTCTAACTTCATGAATAATGCCTAAAACGTCCCCATAAGATCTAGCACATATCAGAGTCTGATCTGGATTACAGGAAGTGCAGGAGTATTAATTAATAATGAACCACTCAATTGGATGGATGAACATTTAATATATGAAATACAAAGTGTAAAATAATCCAAATGAAAGAATATCCCACCACCACAAGTAGTGGAGGATGACCATGATAATTACCTGTTGCTGTATAATAGAAGAGAGAAGACATTTGTCTGTCTAAACAATGGGAAGAACAAAAGGATCACTAAATAAAATGTATGCTGTCATCACCTCAGCTCCAAACCTCACCACAACCTTGCCCCCCACATGTTCCCCACCATATAGTCTCACCCCCACTGCATCAAAGGGATATCTAAATATCACATTTAAAGCTTCTTCCTCAGTCGGCTTAAACGCCCAGCTTCTCCAGCAGAGCCCTGAACGACGGCTGTGATGAGTCCACACAGAAGCTTACTTCACTCTTTAGGGAGACACTGTGAACCGAAAGACACGTTATAAATACAGTATGGAAGGCTTATTTTGTATATGTATTGTCTTATGTATGGCTAGTTTCAAAAACATATACAAATATGTATATATATATATATATAGTATATCAATCCCAAACATTGCAGAGTTACACTCTGAAAAGAAGCTGGTGTCACTTGCTGGTGACTTACTGAATCAGGTCAGGACAGTCAAACGGCTGTCTTTCCATCTTTACGGATCGTACGTCCTTTGGGTCAATAATGTTCCAGGATTCAAAGGGAATGCATCTAGTGCAGGTGACATGATGATCCTCTGTGAATTCATAAAAGAGATAACTGAACAGATAACACTAAAACACTTTTTCAGTTCTTATATGACATATTCCGTCTCTTCATTACACCATCAGTTCTGGTTCCAGTCTATACAGTTTATCTCAAGTGATGTTATTTAAGTTTTTCTAGAAGAAAATCCAGAATAATTGTCATCTGGATCCCCTAAAAAATGTGTAATGTTTCTGAGTTGTAGTGGAAGAAGTATTTGGATGCTTTACTTAATACCACACAGTGAAAATACTCCACTACAAGTACTATTCATGCATTAAAAGCCTTAAAGTAGAAGTAGTATTATCAGCTAATTGCACTGAAATTACTAAAGTGCAGTAAAACATTTCCTGATTAATGCTGCTGATCACATGGACAAAGAAAAGGTCTGAAGGAAAGTTCTGTTGTCAGAAATTGAGCTATTTGGCCACAGTGATCATGTTTGGAGGAGAGAAGGCGAACATCATACGAACATAAGAACACCATACCTACCATCATGCTTGGTGGTGGTTGTATTATATAGGACTGTTTTGCTGTCAGTGGAACTGGTGCTTTACCAAAGGGAATAATGAAGAAGGAGGATTACCTCCAAATTCTTCAGGAAAACCTAAAATCATCAGCCAGAAGGTTGAATCTTAGATGCAGCTGAGTGTTCCAACAAGACAATGACCCCAAACGTGGTAAAGAAACGTGGTAAAGAAATCAGGCTAGAATGGTTTTAGACTGGCCTTCCCAAAGTCCTGAGAAATATATACCAAGGACCGTATTTCACTAACGGATGGCTCTGAGTGTACCGTGGATGTGGACCAGGTCTGACCACCATCCATTAGCAATGGCTCCCCACATCATGACACCACCACCAAAACGGTCCACTTCCTGGATGTATGCTGCAGGATAGCGTTCACCACGATGACGATACACGACCATCAGCTCTGTGCAAGTTAAATCTGGACTTGTCACTAAATGTGATCTGCCTCAAGTGTGCAATGAGCCATAACATCTGTAACATCTGTGCTACACGTGTCTGCAGAGTTCAGACCATCAGCATCATCAGCATCCCAACTGCCTGGTCACGTAAGTTTTGTGGAAGTCATGACATCATCAGTTGTTTCAGTGTGACGAATGTATATATATGAATGATGTAATATGTAATACTGGCACATCCAGAATTAAACTCATCATAATACCTTTCGTGTTTATATTTCCAGATATGATTGAGGTGATGACTTCTAGTCTCTCTCCCGTGTCACCAATCGCATCTCTCTCACCACTGTTAACAATCCTACCTCTCTCACGACTGTTAACAATCTCATTTCTCTCACCACTGTCACCTGTCGGACCTCTCTCCCCCCTGTGTGTAAAAAATGAAAATGGTGAATTATTGGCACAAAACCAGCAATGGAAGCTCCTCCACAGCCATACCTGCAGCTTCATGCTAGCGGCTGGGGGAGGGTTGAGAAGCACATTCTTATCAACAAGTCAACTTACAGGAAATGATTACTGATGCTACGTTTAAAACACGTCCATCAGGGTATCAGCAAGGAAGCGGCTGACATCTGATAAGCTGAACTAACTGTTACCAGTTATACTAGAGACCATATTTTGTTTTTTGTTTTTTTATTTTTAAGGTCAGATCAATTCTGCCTTCCTTCTCATGATGCCTAATGGTGCAGATAGCTGGTATTTGTCTTCAAGATCTTAGCCTCCACCAAAATATACTGCTCCCATTAAAAAATCACCAGCAATGTGTCATTCCAAAAACTCTTTAAATACTCTTTAAATATAAAAATATTGATTTTGGATAGACATGTTGTTGATACATGTTTCAAATGTCAATTTAATCCCCACTGATTCAGTTCAGGAGCTCACAAGACTGACTTTCAATCTGGAGTTTGGATCAACTTAAAAAAAGATGCAATACTAAATTTCACATAATGCATCTTGATAAAGTTTTTGTTCAAGACCTCCTGACGATGTCTTTCAAACTACATGTCCCAGTTCTAAGACAGGCTCAATGGAGGCCAAAAGAAAGACGTAAGGAGACTGAATTTTTCTCGGGGTGGTTCAAATTAACGCAAAGACGTGTACGTTTCCTGCAGCTGCGCGAGATGCATTAACAAGCAATAAAGTTGTTCCTAATACTGCAAGTGTTGCTGGAGTTTTTGCCTTTTAACATGCAGAGAGGACAGGAAAAGGAACTGAACACAAACGTACAGACGTACTCCTGTACACTTTGTCTGGGCATTGCTAGTAGCTTAAAGCTAACATCTGTACAGTTGGTATACTGGCTTCAGTCTGGACACAGGCTGAGACCAATCTACTGAATCTAATGTGTTCAATTATTGGAGTGTCCTTTTATAATTGAACAGAACCAAAACGTATTGTATCTGCATGTCTAGAGTTAAATCACAATAATTATTTTTTATTATTTGATGTTGGGTTGAACATCTTCTAAAAGGTGTAAAAAATGTTTTAGCTGAAAGTTGAACCGAATGAGTGGAATTAAATGTGCTGGAATGAACAAGTATTATCAGATACTCTAGAACCATAGTTCTGTGGACCATAGCGTCATTTTTTTAAATCATGTTGGTGAATAAATAATTAGATTTTATATAATTATAGTACTACTGTATGCTGTGTAGTAGATATTATTAACTTACGGACGAGGAACTCTAAGATCCTGTAAGAAGCTTTCTGGAGTCACACACATCTTCCTGCCATCCATTAGTGTCTCACTGGAAAACAAGGGTTAGGGTAAATTCAGTTTCTAATATGAGTTGAAAACATTACTATATATCTCACATAGCATCACGGCCATTTGTCAGATAGTCACAATTATATATGATTTGTGTACTGGACACAAATGTTCAAATACTATGTTTAGTTCCTACGCATTTTGTCTTCGACTGAATGAAACACTGCATTTATAAATCACACTGGAGTCACTCAAAGCAGTGGCGGATCTAGAATTTTTCTAAATCGGGCCATAGAGGGGCCACATTTTTTACAGAGGGGCCAACTATATGTCCAACATTCATGCACATTTCCTTATTCAGTAAGATGTAAACACAGAATATTTCACCAGTCATTCATTGTTTGCTGTTGGCTCCATAGCTTTTAGTAAAGACACACATAATTGAATCTATTATGCAAATTGTGCCTTTTTCAAGCACATTTAGTACATCAAAAAAGTTTAGCAATTATTGAATTTTAAACTAGGATGCATGAATAAATATAAAACATAACACACTTTTTTCCAATAATGTAACACATAAAGTAAATTTTTTTTTGATTATATAAAAGAAAATACGTATATACTATATTACAGCATACACAACAGTTTAGAGGAGAAAAACTTGACACAGTCAAGTATTCAAGTTGTAAACAAACAGACAAGTGACAGGACAGGGGCACTTCAGGGGCCAATCGGATTTCAGCTGGGGCCAGTGCCCCTCTGGCCCCGCCCCTGTATCCGCCCCTGACTCAAAGGTGGCCATGATGGATGGAGGGCATATTAAATCTCAGACTCCAGCATTCAGGGTTCGATTCTTGTTTAACTATATTTAACTCATGATGACTCTCATGAATAAACAGTTTGTACCCATGTACAGGAAGCCTGCTGATTAAACTACATCACTATCTGATGAACCGACGTGATACTGGGTTGACAAAGAAGAAAATTTCCTATTAAGCAACACTTTTTAAATATTTGTAATGACATTTGATGTTTCAGGTTTCACTGTTATCATAGAGGGATGTTGGATTAGGCTGACTTACATTAACTCAATGTAGCTGCATGCTTCACTAATGGGCCAAATCCTTGTGCTCCTGGCTGGGATGGGTTCAGTCGGAGGTTTCTGCCCTATCTCTGGGCAGCGACATCCAACCTTTCCTTGAAGGAGATAAATGATATAAACGATGATGATGTAAATTATATGCTGATTAATTAACATCAACTATTTTGTTAATTAATTTGTTTGATAAAATAAACATAATTCCAGGTTCTAAACTGTGTGAATTAGCTGTTTTTCTTCCTGACAAAACAACAAGACACCTGATGAAGTCTCTAACTGAGGAATTAACAACTAAACAACTGTCAGAAGAACAGTTTCACAAACTGTTTTTTGGTGTCCGGGGAAGCAAAGTTTCCAGTTTCATCAGCATTTTCTCCCAAGCTAGTCGGTTTGAGGTCACACAGAAAACCTTATCATCTTTCAGGCTGACGCTATAAGCCAAAGGACAGACATAAAAATCCTTATTTCATTTTCTTTACGCAGCAATTTCACAGTTAAACAGATATGTTAAAGGGAATGTGTTGTATCGTGTGTTCAACTGTCTACAGGAAGCAAATTGATCATCTATTTATGCATCTATTTTTGGAAAACACTGGATTCTACAGATTCTTGTGCACAAAGTTTAACTTTATATTGATTTTATTCCATTTCAGTCTACGTTAGTACAAGACCTTGGTGAAAAAGAGTAGTAGAAGCCTTACTAAGTACGCAGTCGACAAAAACGTGGATTCGTCACAGTGAAGAATTGGATATCCTTTATGTCCACATTGTCCAAGTCAGTCATGAAGCTGCAGGATCCACAAAAACTAGCCGCTGTGAAGCCACATGATATCTGTCATCATGTGATGGTTGTCATGGTTTTTGTCATCATGTTGCATAAAATCAGCTACTTTTTAATGGCAAAACTTACTTCCATTCTCATGGTTTTCATATCCAAATTCATCACGCATTGAGATTTTCAGTATCTCTGTGTTTGGAACCATGGGAGCAGAAAGCCTGACCCGTGCCTCTTTATAGCTTCTCGCCTCAGTTGCAGGTTGAGGGCGAGATTATTATTACATCCAGTTATCAATGAGGAAATGCTTACATCAGATTTTAAACAACAAAACAAACACAAACATTTCCACATCGGATGTTAATAAACAACAACTTCACTTAGTTGATGTTGAACTGAATTAGTTGTATTGTATAGTTGTATTAATGAAGTAAAGAACTGTGAATGGCTTTAAAGTGAGATTATGGAACTTTTTAATGAAGAAAAAACATCTCACACACACAGACACAGACACACACAGATAAAGATCTGATAAAATCAGATAAAGACTCACATCTGCTCGTTCTTGTAGAGTTCTAAGAGGCTGGATGTAACAACACAAACCTCACTGCCATCCTCTAATGTCGCACTGGAAGTCGAGAGTTAGGGTCATTGGTTTCATTGAAAGAAATCTTGTTTAGCAGCTATATTCACATTCTTAGTTCCCTGTGTTAGAATGCTAACATTTGCTATTGAGCACTAAACACAAAAACAGCTGAGGCTGATGGAAACATGGTGGACATACTGACATTGCTACCTCTAGATCCACGCTGCTAGCATGAGCTAATACTTACATGGATTCATAGGAGTTGCATGATTCACTGGGGTACGTCGTCATCAGACTAATTATTAATCTGACGTTTAGGGGTTTTTTCTCTTCCTCTTGGCAGCGACACCCGCTGGCTTGAAGGAGATTAAAGAATTATTAAATTATACGACCTTCACAGCTGCAAAAATGTAGATTAGATCTCAGTTAAGTAAAATGTTCAAGATTTGCTGGTTCAAACTTCTAAATGTAATAATTTGTGTGTTTGTTTTGGTTTTACATTACAATAAACAGTTTTAGACTGATGATGGACAAACAATCAGTTTTGTTGTTTATTTTGTGTAATTTTATCAGTTCAAAAAAGGACCTTCATGCACAAGTTAGGTGAGATCAAAAATACAAAAAAGCGAGCTTTAAAGGCATTAATCTGGTAGGCATCAGAAAAAGTTGGCTGGAGTAAATCCCAGAGCAGAGCCACATCACCAAATCTAATTTACTGCTAATTACAACTGAATTTTCTTTGATTAGTGGTCCTGACTGGAAATGGATCGTTCAAGAAGATCTCACCTTTACCTGTTGTCTCTGCTGTTGGCTGTTCAAGCTGCTGGGTTGCCTGTTTGGTTGGATGAGATGACTTTGGTTGGTCAGGTGATTCAGTGTTGGTCCAATGAGAGTCATTCGCCAAACGTAGGCAGAATTCGCCAAACTTCAACTCTACATATAGAAAGGAACACAGCAAATATACTGAGCTGGAACTTTTTTACTTAATAAAAAGAGGGTTTTGCAATGTTTTCTGATCATTTTTAGGGGCCTAAATGTCTGATGCCAATTCATTGCAGAGCTATTGTGGATTTGCATGCAGTGTGCTAGGGTCAGTTATTTTTATTGATGCTAACATTTAGGAAAAATATATGGAAAAATATACTCTTTACCTCATATTAGCCTAAATTCTTTCTGGCCTCTAAACTAAACCTAATTTCATCAAAACCTTGATCTGTATCATTATCGATACTTTTGGGTGGGGCTGAATGGAAGTTGTAAATTTAAGCCTGAAATTGATATCAGTTGATCAGAATTTATTATTTATTAGAAAACGGTTTCTAGAACAGCCTCAGAATTGATCGTCAGGTCAGCGCATTTGAAACAAGTTTCCTTCTTAACATTTAGAATGAGAACTTCAGTCAGATTTTCCTTCATTATGAGATTTGCCATATTTTGTTTGAATGAGACTCATACTAGTAAATAGCACATCATCTGTTTCAGATACTGGTTTAAAACTCACTCATATACAAATACCAAAGTTTGTTACATCAAATTTATAGATTGACAGAATGAACAAGAAATAACAAATAACAAATAATCACATATCCAGGTCCATTTCTACCCAAAGGATTTGTATTGATCATATTATACTCTATATCATAGATAATAATAATGTAATATTACAGCAGAGCATTATGTATTTTTAGTTTACAAAGACAAGAAGAGTACAACTAGCCTTGTTATGAGTAAAAAATGTATTAAATTCTCAAATCTCTATGTAGCGATCAACCACTGAACTCACCTTCTTCAGTCGGTTGGAGCAGAAGAGTCACCAAAAGCAGTTTGCAGATGATGAAGAGGCCCATCATGCATCTGGATCATACAACCAACAAGCTTTCAGTCAGGCTGAATGAACTTCTTTAGAGAACATGCAGTTCTTCACAGGAAGCTCGTGATCTGATCAATCAGCAGCAAAGCAGGAGGGAGGCTCCGGACCTGAAAATATATCAGTTGATCAGCTGATGTTCTGACACAGGGTCACAAAAAATAAAATCACTTGGTCTTTAGGCAACATGAAGCTGCTCTCTCTGTTCAGCAGCAAACAGTATTAGCAGCTATTTTTGTTAATTGCTCTGTTCCTGATGCTTGTGTTGCTGGACAATACGAAGCAAATGAAGATTTCTGAACCTAAAAAATGAGAAATTCACTCAGTACTTCTGTCAGTATAATAATAGAAAAGCGCTGCATCCGACTATATTAAAAGTGTGTAACGTTACGCCTCCCTGTGTCGCCGACACATCCTCCCTTTTTTTTTTTGAGTTTTGGTCCCATATCTCCAGATTCATCCACCTACTGCAGTCTCAAGATAATTCAACCTCCTGAATATCATCCCTCATAAGAGACACATTCACAAATCAGATGGAGTTAAAACACTGAGCAAACCTTCATAGACTAATTTTAGCAGTAGAGACCCAAACTTTTTTTCTGTTAAACAGCTGCAAGTATTTTTAAATATGAAGCAAACTTTATTGTTCCAGTATTGTTACATTTACATTTCCCTAAAGAATTTGACAAGGAAATTTGTTTTTTTACACCTTGGGAACTACGATAAATCCCCCAGTGCATCCTATTGCTCTGCAGCAATGCATATTCTCAATGTCTTTGTGAAAACTATTGTTTAACTCCAGGCTCCTCAATCATGTTCTGCAGCCACTAGAGTGAAAGACAATTAATAGATTTAGGAAATCATATATTATGGGTTCCAGGAAGGAAATCAGTCCCAATACAGATATTACAGGGATTGATGTTGGATGCTGCTAAATAATAGACGCCCCTATTGGCAGTAGACCCACAACATCTACCATTTGAATAAGAGGACACCAGCTCATGCACTGCTGTTTTGTTTTGGTTTTTATTGTTGTTGTTGTTTTATTAATTGGGGTTTCAAATAACAAAATTTAAAACAAATTCCAACATATAGGGGATATTTAGTCTTTGCAGAAAATACAGTATACCATCAAATCTAGACAAATGATTGTAGAGAAAAACAACAACAAAAAAAACAGTCAATGGAACTGAAGAGAGGTGTACAAAAAGAGAACAACATTTTGAAAACAAAATTTGACCCATCCTGGTCAACAGGTTAACTAATCATGACTAATATTTAGACTTAGAAAATCCATAAAACGTCCCCAAATCTTTTCAAACACTCCCATCTTTCCTTTAATGATATATGTTAATTTTTCCAGAGCCACACATGATGATAGGTCTTTAATATATTGATTAATACTTAACATATGTGTGCTCTTCCAACCTTTGGCTAATGCTTTCTTAGCTTGTAACAGGCACAGGTCAATAATAACACCATCCCATGTAGTCATATTAAGATCATGTGGATAAATATGCAAAGCTTTGGTGAAAAGGGTATTTTCAGTTTTGTTATCTGGTTCACCATATCCAAAACATCCATCCAAAAACTTTGAACCACATTACATTCATAAGCAGTGATAAAGGGTTCCTTTTGCATTATTCCATCTAAAGCATGTATCTGCTGTATTGGGATTGAAGTGGTGTAGGTTTGATGGTGTTATATATGTTCTTAAAATCCAGTTCTATAAGTTGTGTGTTGATTGTTGGTGTCTGAGCCTCATACCTGCCTGTCTCTGGACTCTGAGTCTTACCCCTTTTGATACTGTTGCCTGTTGTAGACTGCCTTTCTGGTTTTTTGACCTTGGACTGTTTACTAGTTTGTTGATTATTAAATCTCTGAAAAGCTCCCAGTGTCTCTGTCATATGTCTGCATTTGGATCCTCACAGTTCTGGCTGTGAACTCTGACACTTACTGTCCTCTGAAGGTAATTTATTAGAGCCTTATTTATCTCATAATATCACTGAATCAATGGAGCGTATCACTTTCACTGATCTACAATATGAGCCTGTGCTAGCTGTGTTTTACTGCTTGTGACTGTAAACTTTAATAAAAGGCTAAATTAGCAAGCTTTGGAAAATACTAATCCAACAACATGGAGACATTTTGCCTCAGAACCAGATATTTGATAACTCTTTAGCAGACTACTTTGATTGACCTCCATGCTCCAGTGAAAACAAATTGCTTCTGTTCTTTGGCTAGAAAAAGATTGGGTGAAAAATATCAGAAGAAATAAGATTAGTTTCAGGAATCAGACACTGTTTAATGTTCTTCACCATTTATATAGATTATTCCATTTTAGCCAGACAACAGGGATCAGCCTGACTAATGAAGTTTCTGTAATAAAGGGACTAAACTAAACTGAATTTACCCAGTTGGTAACCGTTTCCTACTACAGTAAAAAACAAGAAAAATATACTCTTTCAATTGATTTTTGGCTCCTGAATCACTTTTATATATTTATATATAAATAGCTAGCTCTTAATCTGTTAGCTCAATGCTAACACATGATGGGAATTAACATCATCAACTGAACAGTGATAAGATTATCTTACCAAACAATCCATTTTTACTTCACATATTGAACATAAAACATGTAAAACGACTCACCATGAGCATTTTCTATGCTCATTGGAAAGTAATGGGTAATAATAACAGTGATTGCTGACCAATAATGACAACTTGAAAGGATCAAAACACTCAAACTCAGCCAACATCTTCAACATATTGAACAGACATTGAGATGGTGACATCTTATAAGTACCTGGGTGTTCACCTGAACAATAAACTGGACTAGACAGACAATACCACCGCACTTTATAGGAAAGGCCAGAGCAGACTCTATCTGCTCAGGAGACTGAGGTCCTTTGGAGTGCAGGGAGCACTCCTCAAGACATTTTATGACACCGTGGTGGCATCAGCCATTTTTTATGGTGTGGTCTGCTGGGGCAGCGGCATCTCAGTGTCGGACAGGAAAAGACTCGACAAACTGATAAGGAAGGCCAGCTCTGTCCTGGGATGCCCCCTGGACCCAGTGGAGGTGGTGGGAGGAAGGAGGATGACAACTAAGCTGTCATCCATAATGGACAATCACTCCCACCCAATGCGGTACCAAGTAACAGCACTGGAGAGCTCCTTCAGCGACAGGTTGCTTCACCCAAAGTGCGTGAAGGAGCGCTTTCGCAAGTCTTTCCTTCCTGCAGCTGTTAGACTATACAATCAGCACTGCTCCCAGTAGACCAAACAATTTGTAGTACTTGTGTGAATTACTGAGACACTTTTTGTAATAGTACTGTGAAATATTTTTGAGACACTTTACCCCCCTCCTTTATTGTATTGTATTTTTTTTAAACATTATTTCCCCTCCTCCTGCTGTGTTTTTTGTAGACTGTGCTGCTGCAATATTGTAAATTTCCCCACTGTGGGACTAATAAAGGGATATCTTATCTTATCTTATCTTATCTTATCTTATCTTATATATTTATGAAGTATTTATTTTATCAAACATTATTTAAAAGTGTTTCTATTGTACATTTGAATAAAATTCACATTTATATATAGAGCAGAGTAGGAGAGAATGTTCGTAAATCAAGAGCCATGAGAGACAGTACAGTCTAACAATCAATGACTCTAACAAAACATTCAATACACAGTAAAACTAATAGACATCCACAGGTAGAGGGCAAGGTAGATTAACAGATAATTAGATCATAATATAATATAATATAATGTAATATAATATTACATAATATAATATGATATAATATAATATAATATAATATAATATAATATAATATAATATAATATAATATGATATAATATGATATAATAATATAATATAATATAATATAATATAATATAATATAATATAATTTCAGATATATTCTCTTCAAAACAACCAACCCAAGGTATGAGTGGATCTCGAGTCAAGTCAATTTTATTTATATATATATATATATATATATATACACACACATATTATTTATTTATTTATGCATTTATTTATGTATTTATAAAATACAATAATGATAATTATAATTACTTATTTATTTATTTATTTTTTTTTATTTAGTTATGTATTTAAAAAATACAATAATGATAATTATAATTACTTATTTATTTTATTTATATTATTTTTTAATTTATTTTATTTAGTTATATATTTATTTGTGTATAAATCCTATTTAATCTTATTTTATTTTATTTTATTTTATTTCATTTATCCATCCATCCATCCATCCATCCATTTTCTCCGCTTATCCGGGTCCGTCTATCACTTGGGGCAGCAACTCATCCCTGACCTGGAGTGAGCAATCCACCCTTTTTCCGGCCGTTTCACACTCAGCTGCAAACTGTCCCAATGACAGCTGGAGGTCACGGCATGATGGAGCGAACAGGACCACATCATCTGCAAAAAGCCAATTAATTTTAAATTTCCAACTTAATACTGTTGGAAAGTGTACAAAAGTGTGGGTAAAATATAACAATATTATAATAGCGATGGTGAAACCGGCGTGGAATAGAAGTCTGGACTGCATTGTATGTATTTATGTGGTGTATGCTAAAGGACAAAGGTCCTTTGAGGACAATGTTTCATGTTGGTGAAAACAACCGGTTGTTTCATGATGGTGAAAACGACCGATCGTTTCACGACGGTTTCACCATCGTTATGCTAACGATCCACATAATGGCTCAATATGCATAAGAGAGAAGGCTGGAGAGACGGCTAGGAAGGTGTGTGCATGTGTAGTAAGGTGGATATGTGGTATGTGGGTAACTAAGGTGCTGTGATTAAAATTGGGGGCACCTGGGGCATGGACCCCCCACTGCTGGCAGACAGTGGAGCTCCTCATCATGTCTCGCCTGACCCCAAAGCACTTAGTATCTATGGTGCGGTTAAAATTGGAGGGCGGTCAGTCTCGCAGGGGAGGATGGATGGTAAAGCCACAATGAAGCTGCCCCTCCCCAGGGTGTCAGCTTCCCGACTGGCACGCACCGCCAGCCCCCCGGGTGTCAGGGAGGAGCTAGGCCTACTCGGCCCAGTGGGCCATGCCACAACCCCCCGGAGCATCATCGGAGCACTGTGACTGGCACCGCCCCACCCCACAAGGGCTAGGCCCAGAGAAGACCAGTCCCCCCGGCATGCGAACGAGCCCCGTGCCTGGAGACAGAGCAGAGCCCCGGGGCCAGGAGCCGCAGACCCATCCTCACCCGACCAGCATCATGCCGTATTTAAATACACATTCACACACAAAGATGTACTTTATATTAACTTATTCATTGATCGGCCTTCCGTGTCAATGCTCAACCTTTTTGGTGGATGCTCGAGTACCAGGGCACCACATATGATCATGTACAGTATATTATGGTGTACTGACAAGTGTGCATTATCGTCTCATCTCATCTTCGTCCTCAGGTGGAAAATGAATGGCGAGCGTTTGTGGCATTGAAGCAGGATGTCACTGTGAGAGAACTCAGCCGACACCTGGGTAAAAAAGCTGCTCAGGCCAAAGTGGAGTCGATCCTGGCAGCAGAACAGCTTCGCCAGGATGACCTGATCAAGCTGTGCCTCGAGAACATCAAGATGAGCTTCAGGATTCACAGTCTGGAAGCAAAGCTTCGTGAAGGAGAAGAACAGGCCAAGGACCCCCTACAACTCCAGTTTGAGCGGCTGCAGGCTGAGAGCTTGGATTTGAAAAAACATGCTGAAAAGCAAAATGAGGAATCCTTAAAGATGCAGAAAAAGATCAGCAGCCGTTTGGAGGTAAGTTGAAGATTCCACAGGTACCAATTGTGTCAAAGTAATTTCAACAGAGTGTCATCAGTCAGTGTTGTGTATAATTCTGCTCCATTAGCTCCTGTCAAACATAAAGGAGAAGCTGTTCTGGAGTCAAATGGAGGTCCAGGCCAAGCGAGATCAGCTGGCAGAGTTGGAGGCCACGGTGGCCAGGAAGAGGGACCTCCTGACCAGGACAAAGCAGGCACGCAAAAGCATGCAGAGAGACAACCTGAGGCTGAGGGAGCAACGCGGACTGCTGGGAAACAGGGTCCTGATGCGGGACTTTGATGATACTGTAGACGCTTCCGACCACCTGGAGGAACAACTGGAGAATCTGAAAGACCAGCAAGCTGACATCATGTTCAGATGTGGAAGATGGAAGAAAAAGCTGGAGACAACATAATGAGCTAGAATTACACTCTGTAGACCACTTAGCTCCACCAAGGCCGAACAATCCCACACGTTTGTTTAGCCTGACTGACCCATGCCCCAGCCTCCACAAAGCTTCAAGGAAATTAGTTGGTCGTTCTGTTTCCCTCTGCTTCCATTCTTGATGCCAATCTAAGCTAACTACCTCTCCAAGGAAGTTATGTTTTTGGTTTGTTTATTTGTTTGTTTGTCTGTTAGCAGGATTACTCAAAAAGTTTGGATGATGTTTATTTTTTGTAGAGGTAGGGTATGGCTCAAGGAACAATCCATTTTTTTGGTGGTGATCCGGATCATCATCTGGATCCAGAGTGTTTAAAAAAATTCTTTACCATTGCTTCTAACTTCATGAATAATGCCTAAAACGTCCCCATAAGATCTAGCACATATCAGAGTCTGATCTGGATTACAGGAAGTGCAGGAGTATTAATTAATAATGAACCACTCAATTGGATGGATGAACATTTAATATATGAAATACAAAGTGTAAAATAATCCAAATGAAAGAATATCCCACCACCACAAGTAGTGGAGGATGACCATGATAATTACCTGTTGCTGTATAATAGAAGAGAGAAGACATTTGTCTGTCTAAACAATGGGAAGAACAAAAGGATCACTAAATAAAATGTATGCTGTCATCACCTCAGCTCCAAACCTCACCACAACCTTGCCCCCCACATGTTCCCCACCATATAGTCTCACCCCCACTGCATCAAAGGGATATCTAAATATCACATTTAAAGCTTCTTCCTCAGTCGGCTTAAACGCCCAGCTTCAGCAGCAGAGCCCTGAACGACGGCTGTGATGAGTCCACACAGAAGATTACTTCACTCTTTAGGGAGACACTGTGAACCGAAAGACACGTTATAAATACAGTATGGAAGGCTTCTTTTGTATATGTATTGTCTTATGTATGGCTAGTTTCAAAAACATATACAGTATAGTATATCAATCCCAAACATTGCAGAGTTACACTCTGAAAAGAAGCTGGTGTCACTTGCTGGTGACTTACTGAATCAGGTCAGGACAGTCAAACGGCTGTCTTTCCATCTTTACGGATCGTACATCCTTTGGGTCAATAATGTTCCAGGATTCAAAGAGAATGCATCTAAAGCAGGTGAAATGATGATCCTCTGTGAATTCATAAAAGAGATAACTGAACAGATAACACTAAAACACTTTTTCAGTTCTTATATGACATATGTCTCTTCATTACACCATCAGTTCTGGTTCCAGTCTATACAGTTTATCTCAAGTGATGTTATTTAACTTTTTCCAGAAGAAAATCCAGAATAATTGTCATCTGGATTCCCTAAAAAATCTGTAATGTTTCTGAGTTGTAGTGGAAGAAGTATTTGGATGCTTTACTTAATACCACACAGTGAAAATACTCCACTAAAAGTACTATTCATGCATTAAAAGCCTTAAAGTAGAAGTAGTATTATCAGCTAATTGCACTGAAATTACTAAAGTGCAGTAAAACATTTCCTGATTAATGCTGCTGATCACATGGACAAAGAAAAGGTCTGAAGGAAAGTTCTGTTGTCAGAAATTGAGCTATTTGGCCACAGTGATCAAAACATGTTTGGAGGAGAGAAGGCGAACACCATACGAACATAAGAACACCATACCTACCATCATGCTTGGTGGTGGTTGTATTATATAGGACTGTTTTGCTGTCAGTGGAACTGGTGCTTTACCAAAGGGAATAATGAAGAAGGAGGATTACCTCCAAATTCTTCAGGAAAACCTAAAATCATCAGCCAGAAGGTTGAATCTTAGATGCAGCTGAGTGTTCCAACAAGACAATGACCCCAAACGTGGTAAAGAAACGTGGTAAAGAAATCAGGCTAGAATGGTTTTAGACTGGCCTTCCCAAAGTCCTGAGAAATATATACCTAGGACCGTATTTCACTAACGGATGGCTCTGAGTGTACCGTGGATGTGGACCAGGTCTGACCACCATCCATTAGCAATGGCTCCCCACATCATGACACCACCACCAAAACGGTCCACTTCCTGGATGTATGCTGCAGGATAGCGTTCACCACGATGACGATACACGACCATCAGCTCTGTGCAAGTTAAATCTGGACTTGTCACTAAATGTGATCTGCCTCCAGTGTGCAATGAGCCATAACATCTGTAACATCTGTGCTACATGTGTCTGCAGAGTTCAGACCATCAGCATCATCAGCATCCCAACTGCCTGGTCACGTAAGTTTTGTGGAAGTCATGACATCATCAGTTGTTTCAGTGTGACGAATGTATATATGAATGATGTAATATGTAATACTGGCACATCCAGAATTAAACTCATCATAATACCTTTCATGTTTATATTTCCAGATATGATTGAGGTGATGACTTCTAGTCTCTCTCCCGTGTCACCAATCGCATCTCTCTCACCACTGTTAACAATCCTACCTCTCTCACGACTGTTAACAATCTCATTTCTCTCACCACTGTCACCTGTCGGACCTCTCTCCCCCCTGTGTGTAAAAAATGAAAATGGTGAATTATTGGCACAAAACCAGCAATGGAAGCTCCTCCACAGCCATACCTGCAGCTTCACGCTAGCGGCTGGGGGAGGGTTGAGTAGCACATTTTTATCAACAAGTCAACTTACAGGAAATGATTACTGATGCTACGTTTAAAACACGTCCATCAGGGTATCAGCAAGGAAGTGGCTGACATCTGATAAGCTGAACTAACTGTTACCAGTTATACTAGAGACCATATTTGTTTTTTTGTTTTTTTTATTTTTAAGGTCAGATCAATTCTGCCTTGCTTCTCATGATGCCTAATGGTGCAGATAGCTGGTATTTGTCTTCAAGATCTTAGCCTCCACCAAAAAATCACCAGCAATGTGTCATTCCAAAAACTCTTTAAATACTCTTTAAATATAAAAATATTGATTTTGGATAGACATGTTGTTGATACATGTTTCAAATGTCAATTTAATCCCCACTGATTCAGTTCAGGAGCTCACAAGACTGACTTTCAATCTGGAGTTTGGATCAACTTAAAAAAAGATGCAATACTAAATTTCACATAATGCATCTTGATAAAGTTTTTGTTCAAGACCTCCTGACGATGTCTTTCAAACTACATGTCCCAGTTCTAAGACAGGCTCAATGGAGGCCAAAAGAAAGACGTAAGGAGACTGAATTTTTCTCGGGGTGGTTCAAATTAACGCAAAGACGTGTACGTTTCCTGCAGCTGCGCGAGATGCATTAACAAGCAATAAAGTTGTTCCTAATACTGCAAGTGTTGCTGGAGTTTTTGCCTTTTTAACATGCAGAGAGGACAGGAAAAGGAACTGAACACAAACGTACAGACGTACTCCTGAACACTTTGTCTGGGCATTGCTAGTAGCTTAAAGCTAACATCTGTACAGTTGGTATACTGGCTTCAGTCTGGACACAGGCTGAGACAAATCTACTGAATCTAATGTGTTCAATTATTGGAGTGTCCTTTTATAATTGAACAGAACCAAAATGTATTGTATCTGCATGTCTAGAGTTAAATCACAATAATTATTTTTTATTATTTGATGTTGGGTTGAACATCTTCTAAAAGGTGTAAAAAATGTTTTAGCTGAAAGTTGAACCGAATGAGTGGAATTAAATGTGCTGGAATGAACAAGTATTATCAGATACTCTAGAACCATAGTTCTGTGGACCATAGCGTCATTTTTTTAAATCATGTTGCTGAATAAATAATTCGATTTTATATAATTATAGTACTACTGTATGCTGTGTAGTAGATATTATTAACTTACGGACGAGGAACTCTAAGATCCTGTAAGAAGCTTTCTGGAGTCACACACATCTCCCTGCCATCCATCAGTGTCTCACTGGAAAACAAGGGTTAGGGTAAATTCAGTTTCTAATATGACTTGAAAACATTACTATATATCTAACATAGCATCACGGCCATTTGTCAGATAGTCACAATTATATATGATTTGTGTACTGGACAAAAATGTTCAAATACTATGTTTAGTTCCTACGCATTTTGTCTTCGACTGAATGAAACACTGCATTTATAAATCACACTGGAGTCACTCAAAGCAGTGGCGGATCTAGAATTTTTCTAAATCGGGCCATAGAGGGGCCACATCTTTTACAGAGGGGCCAACTATATGTCCAACATTCATGCACATTTCTTTATTCAGTAAGATGTAAACACAGAATATTTCACCAGTCATTCATTGTTTGCTGTTGGCTCCATAGCTTTTAGTAAAGACACACATAATTGAATCTATTATGCAAATTGTGCCTTTTTCAAGCACATTTAGTACATCAAAAAAGTTTAGCAATTATTGAATTTTAAACTAGGATGCATAAATAAATATAAAACATAACACACTTTTTTCCAATTATGTAACACATGAAGTAATTTTTTTTTGATTATATAAAAGGAAATATGTATATACTATATTACAGCATACACAACAGTTTAGAGGAGAAAAACTTGACACAGTCAAGTATTCAAGTTGTAAACAAACAGACAAGTGACAGGACAGGGCCACTTCAGGGGCCAATCGGATTTCAGCTGGGGCCAGTGCCCCTCTGGCCCCGCCCCTGTATCCGCCTCTGACTCAAAGGTGGCCATGATGGATGGAGGGCGTATTAAATCTCAGACTCCAGCATTCAGGGTTCGATTCTTGTTTAACTATATTTAACTCATGATGACTCTCATGAATAAACAGTTTGTACCCATGTACAGGAAGCCTGCTGATTAAACTACATCACTATCTGATGAACCGACGTGATACTGGGTTGACAAAGAAGAAAATTTCCTATTAAGCAACACTTTTTAAATATTTGTAATGACATTTGATGTTTCAGGTTTCACTGTTATCATAGAGGGATGTTGGATTAGGCTGACTTACATTAACTCAATGTAGCTGCATGCTTCACTAATGGGCCAAATCCTTGTGCTCCTGGCTGGGATGGGTTCAGTCGGAGGTTTCTGCCCTATCTCTGGGCAGCGACATCCAACGATTACTTGAAGGAGATAAATGATATAAACGATGATGATGTAAATTATATGCTGATTAATTAACATCAACTATTTTGTTAATTAATTTGTTTGATAAAATAAACATAATTCCAGGTTCTAAACTGTGTGAATTAGCTGTTTTTCTTCCTGACAAAACAACAAGACACTTGATGAAGTCTCTAACTGAGGAAATAACAACTAAACAACTGTCAGAAGAACAGTTTCACAAACTGTCTTTTGGTGTCCGGGGAAGCAAAGTTTCCAGTTTCATCAGCATTTTCTCCCAAGCTAGTCGGTTTGAGGTCACACAGAAAACCTTATCATCTTTCAGCATGACGCTATAAGCCAAAGGACAGACATAAAAATCCTTATTTCATTTTCTTTACGCAGCAATTTCACAGTTAAACAGATATGTTAAAGGGAATGTGTTGTATCGTGTGTTCAACTGTCTATAGGAAGCAAATTGATCATCTATTTATCCATTTATTTTTGGAAAACACTGGATTCTACAGATTCTTGTGCACAAAGTTTAACTTTATATTGATTTTATTCCATTTCAGTCTACGTTAGTACAAGACCTTTGTGAAAAAGAATAGTAGAAGCCTTACTAAGTACGCAGTGGACAAAAATGTGGATACGTCACAGTGAAGAATTGGATATCCTTTATGTCCACATTGTCCAAGTCAGTCATGAAGCTGCAGGATCCACAAAAACTAGCCGCTGTGAAGCCACATGATATCTGTCATCATGTGATGGTTGTCATGGTTTTTGTCATCGTGTTGCATAAAATCAGCTACTTTTTAATGGCAAAACTTACTTCCATTCTCATGGTTTTCATATTCATATTCACCAGGCACGTCTCTCAGTATCTCTGTGTTTGGAACCATGGGAGCAGGAAACCCGTCCCCTGTCTCTTTATAGCTTCTCGCCTCAGTTGCAGGTTGAGGGCGAGATTATTATTACATCCAGTTATCAATGAGGAAATGCTTACATCAGATTTTAAAAAACAAAAAAAACACAAACATTTCAACATCAGATGTTAATAAACAACAACTTCACTTAGTTGATGTTGAACTGAATTAGTTGTATTGTATAGTTGTATTAATGAAGTAAAGAACTGTGAATGGCTTTAAAGTGATTATGGAACTTTTTAATGAAGAAAAAACATCTCACACACACAGATAAAGATCTGATAAAATCAGATAAAGACTCACATCTGCTCGTTCTTGTAGAGTTCTAAGAGGCTGGATGTAACAACACAAACCTCACTGCCATCCTCTAATGTCGCACTGGAAGTCGAGGGTTAGGGTCATTGGTTTCATTGAAAGAAATGTTGTTTAGCAGCTATATTCACATTCTTAGTTCCCTGTGTTAGAATGCTAACATTTGCTATTGAGCACTAAACACAAAAACAGCTGAGGCTGATGGAAACATGGTGGACATACTGACATTACTACCTCTAGATCCACGCTGCTAGCATGAGCTAATACTTACATGGATTCATAGGAGTTGCATGATTCACTGGGGTGCGTCGTCGTCAGACTAATTATTAATCTGACGTTTAGGGGTTTCTTCTCTTCCTCTTGGCAGCGACACCCGCTGGCTTGAAGGAGATTAAAGAATTATTAAATTATACGACCTACACAGCTGCAAAAATGTAGATTAGATCTCAGTTAAGTAAAATGTTAAAGATTTGCTGGTTCAAACTTCTAAATGTAATAATTTGTGGCTTTGTTTTGGTTTTACATAACAATAAACAGTTTTAGACTGATGATGGACAAACAATCAGTTTTGTTGTTTATTTTGTGTAATTTTATCAGTTCAAAAAAGGACCTTCATGCACAAGTTAGGTGAGATCAAAAATACAAAAAAGCAAGATTTAAAGGCATTAATCTGGTAGGCATCAGAAAAAGTTGGCTGGAGTAAATCCCAGAGCAGAGCCACATCACCAAATCTAATTTACTGCTAATTACAACTGAATTTTCTTTGATTAGTGGTCCTGACTGGAAATGGATTGTTCAAGAAGATCTCACCTTTACCCTTTATATTCATGGGGGGGAAACAGGGGCTCTGCACCTCCACCAGATGGGTTGTTGTAGGGGTTGGCTCTGTGATTGGTTGGGCTGACTTACTGTCCACATGTGTTGTCTCTGCTGTTGGCTGTTCAAGCTGCTGGGTTGCCTGTTTGGTTGGATGAGATGACTTTGGTTGGTCAGGTGATTCAGTGTTGGTCCAATGAGAGTCATTCGCCAAACGTAGGCAGAATTCGCCAAACTTCAACTCTACATATAGAAAGGAACACAGCAAATATACTGAGCTGGAACTTTTTTACTTAATAAAAAGAGGGTTTTGCAATGTTTTCTGATCATTTTTAGGTTCCTAAATGTCTGATGCCAATTCATTTCAGAGCTATTGTGGATTTGCATGCAGTGTGCTAGGGTTAGTTATTTTTATTGATGCTAACATTTAGGAAAAATAAATGGAAAAATATACTCTTTACCTCATATTAGCCTAAATTCTTTCTGGCCTCTAAACTAAACCTAATTTCATCAAAACCTTGATCTGTATCATTATCGGTACTTTTGGGTGGGGCTGAATGGAAGTTGTAAATTTAAGCCTGAAATTGATATCAGTTGATCAGAATTTATTATTTATTAGAAAACGGTTTCTAGAACAGCCTCAGAATTGATCGTCAGGTCAGCGCATTTGAAACAAGTTTCCTTCTTAACATTTAGAATGAGAACTTCAGTCAGATTTTCCTTCATTATGAGATTTGCCATATTTTGTTTGAATGAGACTCATACTAGTAAATAGCACATCATCTGTTTCAGATACTGGTTTAAAAGTCACTCATATACAAATACCAAAGTTTGTTACATCAAATTTATAGATTGACAGAATGAACAAGAAATAACAAATAACAAATAATCACATATCCAGGTCCATTTCTACCCAAAGGATTTGTATTGATCATATTATACTATATATCATAGATAATAATAATGTAATATTACAGCAGAGCATTATGTATTTTTAGTTTACAAAGACAAGAAGAGTACAACTAGCCTTGTTATGAGTAAAAAATGTATTAAATTCTCAAATCTCTATGTAGCGATCAACCACTGAACTCACCTTCTTCAGTCGGTTGGAGCAGAAGAGTCACCAAAAGCAGTTTGCAGATGATGAAGAGGCCCATCATGCATCTGGATCATACAACCAACAAGCTTTCAGTCAGGCTGAATGAACTTCTTTAGAGAACATGCAGTTCTTCACAGGAAGCTCGTGATCTGATCAATCAGCAGCAAAGCAGGAGGGAGGCTCCGGACATGAAAATATATCAGTTGATCAGCTGATGTTCTGACACAGGGTCAAAAAAATAAAATCACTTGGTCTTTAGGCAACATGAAGCTGCTCTCTCTGTTCAGCAGCAAACAGTATTAGCAGCTATTTTTGTTAATTGCTCTGTTCCTGATGCTTGTGTTGATGGACAATACGAAGCAAATGAAGATTTCTGAACCTAAAAAATGAGAAATTCACTCAGTACTTCTGTCAGTATAATAATAGAAAAGCGCTGCATCCTACTATATTAAAAGTGTGTAACGTTACGCCTCCCTGTGTCGCCGACACATCCTCCCTTTTTTGTTTTGAGTTTTGGTCCCATATCTCCAGATTCATCCACCTGCTGCAGTCTCAAGATAATTCAACCTCCTGAATATCATCCCTCATAAGAGACACATTCACAAATCAGATGGAGTTAAAACACTGAGCAAACCTTCATAGACTAATTTTAGCAGTAGAGACCCAAACTTTTTTTATGTTAAACAGCTGCAAGTATTTTTAAATATGAAGCAAACTTTATTGTTCCAGTATTGTTACATTTACATTTCCCTAAAGAATTTGACAAAGAAATTTGTTTTTTTACACCTTGGGAACTACGATAAATCCCCCAGCGCATCCTATTGCTCTGCAGCAATGCATATTCTCAATGTCTTTGTGGAAACTATTGTTTAACTCCAGGCTCCTCAATCATGTTCTGCAGCCACTAGAGTGAAAGACAATTAATAGATTTAGGAAATCATATATTATGGGTTCCAGGAAGGAAATCAGTCCCAATACAGATATTACAGGGATTGATGTTGGATGCTGCTAAATAATAGACGCCCCTATTGGCAGTAGACCCACAACATCTACCATTTGAATAAGAGGACACCAGCTCATGCACTGCTGTTTTGTTTTGGTTTTTATTGTTGTTGTTGTTTTATTAATTGGGGTTTCAAATAACAAAATTTAAAACAAATTCCAACATATAGGGGATATTTAGTCTTGGCAGAAAATACAGTATACCATCAAATCTAGACAAATGATTGTAGAGAAAAACCACAACAAAAAAAACAGTCAATGGAACTGAAGAGAGGTGTACAAAAAGAGAACAACATTTTGAAAACAAAATTTGACCCATCCTGGTCAACAGGTTAACTAATCATGACTAATATTTAGACTTAGAAAATCCATAAAACGTCCCCAAATCTTTTCAAACACTCCCATCTTTCCTTTAATGATATATGTTAATTTTTCCAGAGCCACACATGATGATAGGTCTTTAATATATTGATTAATACTTAACATATGTGTGCTCTTCCAACCTTTGGCTAATGCTTTCTTAGCTTGTAACAGGCACAGGTCAATAATAACACCATCCCATGTAGTCATATTAAGATCATGTGGATAAATATGCAAAGCTTTGGTGAAAAGGGTATTTTCAGTTTTGTTATCTGGTTCACCATATCCAAAACATCCATCCAAAAACTTTGAACCACATTACATTCATAAGCAGTGATAAAGGGTTCCTTTTGCATTATTCCATTTAAAGCATGTATCTGCTGTATTGGGATTGAAGTGGTGTAAGTTTGATGGTGTTATATATATTCTTAAAATCCAGTTATATAAGTTGTGTGTTGATTGTTGGTGTCTGAGCCTCATACCTGCCTGTCTCTGGACTCTGAGTCTTACCCCTTCTGATACTGTTGCCTGTTGTAGACTGCCTTTCTGTTTGTTTGACCTTGGACTGTTTACTAGTTTGTTGATTATTAAATCTCTGAAAAGCTCCCAGTGTCTCTGTCATATGTCTGCATTTGGATCCTCACAGTTCTGGCTGTGAACTCTGACACTTACTGTCCTCTGAAGGTAATTTATTAGAGCCTTATTTAGCTCATAATATCACTGAATCAATGGAGCGTATCACTTTCACTGATCTACAATATGAGCCTGTGCTAGCTGTGTTTTACTGCTTGTGACTGTAAACTTTAATAAAAGGCTAAATTAGCAAGCTTTGGAAAATACTAATCCAACAACATGGAGACATTTTGCCTCAGAACCAGATATTTGATAACTCTTTAGCAGACTACTTTGATTGACCTCCATGCTCCAGTGAAAACAAATTGCTTCTGTTCTTTGACTAGAAAAAGATTGGGTGAAAAATATCAGAAGAAATAAGATTAGTTTCAGGAATCAGACATTGTTTAATGTTCTTCACCATTTATATAGATTATTCCATTTTAGCCAGACAACAGGGATCAGCCTGACTAATGAAGTTTCTGTAATAAAGGGACTAAACTAAACTGAATTTACCCAGTTGGTAACCGTTTCCTACTACAGTAAAAAACAAGAAAAATATACTCTTTCAATTGATTTTTGGCTCCTGAATCACTTTTATATATTTATATATAAATAGCTAGCTCTTAATCTGTTAGCTCAATGCTAACACATGATGGGAATTAACATCATCAACTGAACAGTGATAAGATTATCTTACCAAACAATCCATTTTTACTTCACATATTGAACATAAAACATGTAAAACGACTCACCATGAGCATTTTCTATGCTCATTGGAAAGTAATGGGTAATAATAACAGTGATTGCTGACCAATAATGACAACTTGAAAGGATCAAAACACTCAAACTCAAATCTGCAAAGGGTTTAGGAAAACAGCCAACATCTTCAACATATATTTATAAAGTATTTATTTTATCAAACATTATTTAAAAGTGTTTCTATTGTACATTTGAATAAAAGTCACATTTATATATAGAGCAGAGTAGGAGAGAATGTTCATAAATCAAGAGCCATGAGCGACAGTACAGTCTAACAATCAATGACTCTAACAAAACATTCAATACACAGTAAAACTAATAGACATCCACAGGTAGAGGGCAGGGTAGATTAACAGATAATTAGATCATAATATAATATAATATAATATAATATAATATAATATGATATAATATGATATAATATGATATAATATAATATAATATAATATAATATAATATAATATAATAATATAATATAATATAATATAATTTCAGATATATTCTCTTCAAAACATCCAACCCAAGTTATGAGTGGATCTCGAGTCAAGTCAATTTTATTTTTATATATATATATATATATATATATATATATATATATATACACATATTATTTATTTATTTATGCATTTAGTTATGTCTTTATAAAATACAATAATTATAATTATAATTACTTATTTATTTAATTTTTTTTATTTTATTTATTTAGTTATGTATTTATAAAATACAATAATGATAATTATAATTACTTATTTATTTTATTTATATTATTTTTTTAATTTATTTTATTTAGTTATGTATTTATTTGTGTATAAATCCTATTTAATCTTACTTTATTTTATTTTATTTTATTTTATTTTATTTTATTTTATTTTATTTTATTTTATTTATCCATACATCCATCCATACATCCATCCATTTTCTTCCGCTTATCCGTGTCCGTCTATCACTTGGGGCAACAACTCATCCCTGACCTTGAGTGAGCAATCCACCCTTTTCTGAACTGAGAACCATGGCCTCAGAGTTGCTGATTCTCATCCCGGCCATTTCAAACTCAGCTGTAAACTGTCCCAATGACAGCTGGAGGCATGATGAAACAAACAGGACAACATCATCTGCAAAAAGCAGAAAGGTGATCCTGAGTCCACCAAACCGGGCACCCTCCGTCACCTGGTTGCGCCTAGAAATTCTGTCCATAAAGATTATGTACAGAATCAGTGACAAAGGGCAGCCCTGACAGAGTCCAGCTCTCACAGGAAACAAGTTTGACTTATTGCTGGCAATGCGAACCAAACTCTCGCTCCGATCATACAGGGACCGAATGGCCCGTAACAACGGAGCCGATACCCCATATTCCTGGAGCACCCCCCACAGAGCACTACGAGGGACGACCGTGCTTTTTCAAGTCCACAAAGCACATGTATACTGGTTGGGCAAACTCCCATGCACCCTCCAGCACTCTGGCGAGAGTAAAGAGCTAATCCAGCGTTCCACGACCAGGACGAAAACCGCATTGTTTCTCCTGAATCCGAGATTCCACTAACGGACGGATTCTCCTCTCCAGTACCTTGGCATAGACTTTCCCAGGGAGGCTGAGAAGTGTGATCCCCTGATAGTTGGAACACACCCTCCGGTCCTCCTTCTTAAAAAAGGGGACCGGAGGGTGTGTTCTGTCCCCACCTTCCACGCTATGTTGCAGAGACGTGTCAACCAAAACTGTCCTACAACATCCAGAGCCTTAAGGTACCACTTAAGGCTTAAGGTACCAATTACACGTCCTCCAAGAAGGGATTGAGGAGACCCTTAAAGTACTCCTTCCACCGCCCGACTATATCCCTAGTTGAGGTCAGCAAACCATCCCCACTGTACACAGTGTGAACAGAGCACTGCTTCCCCCTCCTGAGTCAACTGATAGGCTAACCATGCCTGGTGGGACTCCTTCATCAGCTGGATGACATCCCTAACCACTGGTGTCCACCACCGGGTTCTGGGATTACCGCCACGACAGGCACCCACAACCTTACGGCCACAGCTCCAGGCAGCCTCCTCAACAATGGAGGTGCAGAATATAGTACATTCGGACTAGCAGCCTCCCTCAGAATGCAGTTGAAGTTCTGCCGGAGGTGAGAGTTGAAGATCTCTCGGACAGGGGCCTCTGCCAAAGGCTCCCAGCACACCCTGACTGTACGTTTGGGTGCACCAGGCCTGTCCAGCATCCTCCCCCACCATCGGATCCAACTCACCACCAGGTGGGGATCAGTTGACAGCTCAGCACCTCTCTTCACCCGAGTGTCCAGAACATATGGTCGTAGGTCTGATGATACAACTATAAAGTCGATGATCGACCTACGACCTAGTGACCTGGTGCCAAGTGCACTTATGGACACCCTTATGTTCGAACATGGTGTTAGTTATGGACAAACTGTGACTAGCACAGAAGTCTAATAACTGAACACCACTCAGGTTCAGATCAGACAGGCCGTTCCTCCCAATTACGGCCCTCCAGGACAAACTGTCATTGCCCAGGTGAGCATTGAAGTCCCCCAGAAGAACTACAGAGTCCCCAGTAGGGGCACCTTGCAACACCCCATCCAAGGACTCTAAGAAGGCTGGGTTACCCGAACTGCTGTTTGGTGCATAAGCACAAACGACAGTCAGAGCCCGTCCCCCGACCCTAAGGTGCAGATAAGCAACCCTCTCGTTCACTGGGAAAAACCCCAACGTACAGGCATCGAGCTGGGGGCCTACGAGTAGACCCACACCTGCTTGACGCCTCTCACCATGGGCAACTCCAGCTTGGAATAGAGTCCAACCCCTCTCGAGGAGCTTGGTTCCAGAACCCGTGCCATGTGTTGAGGTAATTTAATTTAATTTAATTTAATTTAATTTAATTTATACTTTCCAAGAGGAGCAGGTCTAGACCGACTCTTTATTCTACAGACCCAACAATCCACCATGAGCAAGCACTTGGCGACAGTGGCGAGGAAAAAACTGCCTTTTAACAGGCAGAAACCGCGAGCAGATCCAAGACTGCCAAGAAGATGATGATGATGATGATAATAGTAATATTAATAATAATAATGGCAAAAATAACATGACAAGGATAACATCCCATCTGGTGGCAGCAGGCTGGAAAGAAGCAGAAGCCATGGAAGAGGCATCAGCCTGGGAGGAGACGGCGAAGCTTGGATTTTCGAGGAGACTTGTTGAAGTTGAAGCCCCAGCAGTGACTGGCTGAACTCCTACAGGCTCGCCTTGTTTGGAAGAGAACAACAAACGAAAATTAGTTTACTGCATAAATAAATGCAACACTAAAGATGACTTACAACAGAGACAGACCAATGAATAAATACTGCTGTACTTAAAGAGGCTATACTGCCAGGCTACAGTCTACAGACTGTAGTCTAGGAGTTCTACAGTCTCTTCTCCCAGCTCCACCAGATACTCTGCCAAGCTGTCAACTTTGTCCATGCCTGGAACACCAGAACCATCCACAGCCTGAAAAAATCAGAGATGAGATGAGCAACAAAATTTGAGAAGTGGAGCTAAGTGCAGATAGAGTGATTTCTTAACACATAATTATGTTTTTACATACCCGACTCATCGGGTGATGATGAATCCACCCCTGAGGAGACAGGTTCAGCCATGGGTGCAGCAGCCATAGAGGAGATACCAGGCTGGGAGGTGGCAGCGGGTTGGGAGGAGACACCAGGCTGGGAGGAGATAGCAGGCTGGAAGGAAGCAGAGGTCATGGATATCAATTTATGAGCAGCTCAGTGTCTGGTTTGCTTTGGTTATGGGATTAGTAAAAATAAAGCCTAATTGAATTTAATTTAAGGATTTAAGAACAGCCACAAAGCAAAGGTTTTATATAGCCAGATATCAATTAGACATACCAGAGTATTTTTCAGGTGGACTGAAGGTTGTAACAAATGCCCGGCCAAACACCTTCAAGCTCTTGGTGTTGACACTGTGGGTGAAATCCCCAGAGTAGGTGAGCAGAGATGAGGACCTGCTCATCACTGCCTCAGTACCCCGATCCTTGATGTGGTCCATGCTGGAGAGGATGTCTCTGCCGTACACTGCCGACAGCAGTCAGCGACTGGTTGGGATGTCAGTGGGCTCTGGAGGAACCTGGCAGACCACTGGGAAGAGACTGGGCCGATCCACAAAGTCAGCACACTCTCCAAGATAGTTTGCCAACAGGGTCAGCCATTCCTACCCATGGTTCTCATTAAACTAAGTCAGCAGTCATGTTGTACTGTTGCTAACAGACCAGTCCCTCAGCAACCGAATGACATGGATGTCACAAGCATACCTGAAATGCACATTGTTGATGTGATTAATTACATATTCATTCCAATGTATACACTGTAGCATAGCCCATAATCATTGTATTGCTTTTTATTTATATTTACTTTTGTTTATATTATTTATTAACATTTTATGCCATATTGCTATCTTATATATTTTTCTAGATTTTTACTTTTTCTCTTTATCTTATAGTTAATAGAGCAACTGTCATATTATAATTTCCCTGCAGGGATCGATATAATATTTCAGATTGTGATTCTGAAGTTAATTGCTGTGGTTTAAACCTACATAATCACCATGTTTTAAAAACTACTTCACTCACTTGTGGGTCAGAATCAGCCAGAAAATCTATTGTTGAGTCAGATCCAGCTGGTCCCGGACAGTCTGACTGTTGGACAAGTAGTTCAGAGAACACACAGTGCACCTGAGGGTCTCTGTTACCATCAGGTAATATCTGTCCATGTCCAGGACCTTCCAAGCCTTCGTGTGGACACCACCTCCTGTCAGCTGCTTCCCACAGGTTGGGCAGGACACCCTGACCTTCCACAGGTCGTAGGGCATACATACCATCAGCCGATGTGTGATAAAGCAGTGTGGTGTTGGTGTCTAGTGGTAGATGAAGGCTGGGACAGGAGGCTCAAACCACAGCTTCAAATCTGGCCACAGTTTGACGGAGTGAAAGACGATGTTGGTAATCCACCTCTGATCCTGCACAGGGATGGACTTGCTCATCTTACTTGGCAACCAGAAAGAAGTTGAAGTTTGGAAGACAACAACAAACAGAAATTAGTTTACTGCATAAATAAATGCAACACTAAAGATGACTTACAACAGAGACAGACCAATGAATAAACACTGCTGTACTTACAGAGGCTATACTGCCAGGCTGGGGTGTAGAACAGGGTTAGGGGTTCACACAGAGAATGGGTGAGGAGAGGGGCTGGGGGTAGGAGGGCTGGGGGTCCTCCTAGGTACTAAATTGAGAAGAAATACATGAGACGACAATTACATGCAAAAGTGAATCTGTCTGAAAGGAACCCAGAGGGAGAATAGTAAGACAATAAATGTTCCTTACCTCCTGGTTTTGAGGATTTAGCGACTGAAGGAGATCTGCATTTGATCAAGCCAGTGCTGGATGACGAGATCAGCTGCCTTCGGTGTCCAATGAACAGGGTCTCTTGGCTGAGTCCTGAAGTGGACCTGATCAAGTCCTGACAGAAAGATGCAATTGGTCTCAATTTAGTTGTTCAAGTTGGTCAACTGCTTCTTCTGCTTTCTGTCCAGTATTTCGCCGAAATTAATGATGGGTACATAAAGTTCAGCATTAGGAAATGTTTCCTCGGCCATGTTCAACAAAGCATCAAGTTATTGGACCATGTTTTCAGTCGTTTGCCTTCGGAGACAGTTGTTGAGGCCTGCTGACAACACCACTGTCTCCACGGACTTGTTTGGGGGAAGCCTTTTGAGCATCTCAGTCAGATGGTAAAACTGGGCTCCTGGATAGCTTTCTATCTGAATGTTTGCATCAGAAAATCCAGGGACCCGAGCGAGATTTGAATCCCCCATGATAATGATGGACTTCTTGGGGTGAAAGGTCCAATCATTATCATGAAGGTCTAGTGGCCCGTCGCTGAACAAGAGGTGGGGTGATCTTCCTCTCTGGCTTCCCATTCAAGAGTTTCTGAAAAGGAAAAAAAACAGCATGTTTGATTTCACATGCAAAGCTTTGCTGTTGGTTCAGGGGGTCACTGAACCCCCTAGTGGCCATAGCCAAAAAAGCATGCAGGGATTTAAATGTCTGTATTTTATAATAACACATAATTAATCATTTATTGTGATGCCTTGCTCTATAATAATAAATATTAGTTGTGTCACAGTGATTATTGTCACAATACATCAGTTCTGGTATTATCCTGTGGTATGGTAGCCATGGGCCGTACTTTGATTATGAAACACAGCATTTTAATGGAGATTGCAAGCAAAAAGAAAAGAGAGAAAGTCTTGAGCTGGAACAATTCACACACCTGTATGCAGACCTCAAGCCTGGCTCCCGTAGGCCCATATGTCAAATAGTGGCTAGCCTACCTGTTTCATTAGCTAGCCTAGCTACCTCATTAGCTAGCAGCTATTAGCTGTTTGCTCGGTTCATCACTTTTTGGGTAGGCCTACATTAGTTTACAAAATACACATGAAATTTCTTCCTGATTTTTTCTGACCCTCCAACCTTCAGTTTCAAACTGCAGCTGTGATCTGACGTATAGTAAATAGGTAGTTAGGATGTGAAATATGAGCTCACCTGTAGTTTGAGGTTGTCCTCCTTGACGACCTGGACCTCCTCTGTCATCTGGGACTCCAGAGTAGATAGCTGATGCAGGAGAGACCTGATGTCATGGTCCCTCCGTCGGATCTCCTTGTTGGCGTACCGGAGGTCAGCCTGCAGCTTTCTGTTGTCCTCCTCCCTGTCGGACAGTCTCTTCTTCAGACGGTGGTTCTCCTGAAGCAGCTGCTGAGAGTCATCAGGACGGTACTCCTTGTCTCTGGGAGCACGCTGTCTCCTCACGTCCTTGTCAAAAGTCTGTCCAGAATGAGCAAAGACATCTTTTTAATATCACACTGTAGGAAATGTATTTGTACCTGTATAGAAAATAATATACTTAGTGGAAATATGCCAAATTACATATAGGTCTGAGTACAAACCTAAACCATTAAATAAATCCTAAATAAATATATATGAATTCGCTGTAAATCACAAAACACTGTAATACATCAGTTAATCTATAGCTTTAGATAACGACCAAAGTGACAAACAGCAGTAATCTGGCCTGTAAGTAAAATTGGGACTAAAACATGTCTCCTGGTTGAATATCTTACCTTCTTGCCACCATGTCCAGACATGTTGGTCGAAAAAGATGAGATTGTTGATGGAATGGTTGATGGATCCAAGTTGGAATAATGAACTAACAACACTGTATCGAAAGTTTTTCACTTTGCAGACACAAATGTTTCGCAGTTCAAAGGATGAATCTGTCAGAAGTAAAGGTCGAAAAAGATGAGATGTTCGATGAAATGTTGATTAAATGTTGATCAGATAGTAGATGGGTCGAATAATGAACGTAACAACACAGTATCAGAAAGATATTTCACTTTGCAGACACAAATGTTTCGCAGTTCACAAACAGAATCCGTCAGATGTAAGCGGTTAAACTCACAGAAAGAGCCGTTATTTTTCAGAGCGTTATATCGGACCTCTGTATCCATGGATACAGACGTCGATTCACTTCATGTTGTTTATCTTTAAATTAGTGTATCCGGATACTCGCACCACCATTTAATTTTTCTTAGTGTAAAAATGTATTTATTCATTTATTTTTTATATATTTACCTGTCACTGTTCGTATTTAGTATAAACTGCATACATGGGTATTCTGCTCAGATCGTGCTAAAAAATAAACATATATTAGCATCTTATGTTTATTTATGATTGTTTTGCTGCAGATTGTGTAAAGAAATACATCCATTGATTTACAACACTGATATTTTATTATATTTAAGGAAACATCGTCTTGTTTGGATGGATTATATTTGTTTACATCATTTCAGGGAGAGAGATCGATTGGTGGTGAGCTAGCTTGACTTTTTACAATAGAGAGAGAGAGAGGTCTGTTGCTGTCTTTTTCATCAGTGTGTCTTAATAGAGACAGTAGGCCTATATAAATATATGACTTCAGGGAAATATGAGGTGAATTCAGGTGTGTTGGGACATTAGGGGGCGGTACAGTGACGTAGTGGTTTATACTGTGGCCTCACAGCAGCTGAGAGTTTCAGTGATCATATAATGTTTGATCAGGAATAGACCTTTAACTCCTGGGACATTTAGTGCAGGTCTAACTACTAAGTTTCCAATGAGCCAACATGAACAATAAACAGCTGATTTGGGTTTATAAATTATTTCCACTTTGTCAAAAACAAAACAAAACAACAGAATATTGATTTCATGTCATATTCACATCATGTGAGTCATTAGCATCACATGATTCAAAATGTGAATGACAATGAAACTGTGTGTGGAGAGATGCTACGACTGCATTGTGTGCCTGAGAGGTGGTGGTGTCGACCCCAGTCTTCCAGTTTGACATAGATGCTTCCTTTATTCCTCTCTCAGACCATCTGTCCTCTCTGTCCAGAAGGTGTTCGTTATTGTTTGCCCACACTTTGGGCTTTTTGTGGGCTTTCCCACTGTAGCCCCATCTAGGCCCACACATGCCCACAGTGGCTCCATACGGGCTCCAAAGCCAGTCAAAGAGGAAACTGTGGGCCTACGTGGGGCTACAGTGTCACACATGGGCAACACCATGAGATGAATTTGAGTTGTTAGAGGATGGTTCCATAGAATAACATTACAGTGATTGGCCCTGGTTCCTCATCGGCATTGTTTATACTTTTAACTTGTCCTTTTGCCGCACAGCTTTTTGCTAAAAGACATCAGATGTCATGTAAGTGTAATGTCAGTCATGGAATTATCACAAATGACAGGGAGCAGGGTCACTGGTCAAGCAAATGATTACATTATTATTACAGCCTTCTTCCTTATTAAAGTCTGAGAAAACAGCAAAATAAATAGGCTCATGTTTGTGGTGGGTAAAAATAATATTTATCTTATTTTTCTTTATTTCAAGAACAAATAAGGTATGACGTAAAACCATAAGTATTAGTCACAACATTAGGAGGTGGTATACATATATAGCTCTCACAACCAAATAGATATTATTAAGTGTTAATATGAGGAAAGCCTGCCTCTGACACTGAAGTGGTCTCATGATTCATGACATCATTGGCCAAGTGCAACAACACATTATATAATAACTTGACAAAATGTAATACATTTTTATGAAATGCTCTCAGAGCTTTTCATATGTGTATATGAGCATATAATTCTTCAGTAGTGTGTGTGTGAAAGCGTTTCATACGTGTATGTGAGAGGAAATTCTGCATAATATCCCTAACGGCGCCTCATAGGTCAGCGCTCCATCAGCCCACCAGGGAGCACTGACCTAGTGACACACTTTCTCCTTCTGGGACGGTTATGTAATTAAATGCCTGTGCTGCCCTCTAGTGGCACTCTCCTTTCTTTCTCCTCTGAAAACAGCATTTATTTACCGAGAGCAAAGGTTCATCATTATCATGATTACTACCATCATGAATCACTACTACCATCTTGAAAGGGTCATGGCTCCCCTGCTCTGTGTGACTGCAGCTGATTTCACTGTACAGGCTGAGGCCTCAGTGCTGTTTGTGAGAGGTGCTTGGCCTGTAATCGGCTTGCAAGGTCAATAAGCTCAGACTCTCCTCTCCCCTCTTCCTCCCTCTGTCTCTCTCTCTCTGTCCGGGCATTATAAAGGCTTATGGGGATTAGAATGCAGCTCTGGAGTCAGGAGACACAGGTGGGAGGGATTATGTTTTTACTGTATGTTGTGGTGCATGTGCTCTCATCTATTTTACCATCTTTTACTGTATTGAGAGGTTTCATTGTCTTATAATATGCTCATTATTCATGTTTACAGCGGCACAAAAGCATTACATTTTCATAGCACACATAATATTTTATATGATGAATTAATTCCACTTTAAATGATGTCTTCAAAAGCAAATTCTTATTTTTTCATGACGCAGGCCTGAGATACAGTCGAAACCGGTACATAGAACATGCATGAAGAATAGCTTCAACAAATATGTGTCACCAAAGTCAAGAAAGGTTTGTAAACAACCTAACAACATTTTAATGTTTGATTATTATATAAAGTGAGAACCATTACCCTTTATTAATCATTGGGTCTTACTTCATAAAGGTTGACCTACATCTCCTTGGAGGACATAAATGTCTGATTCTTTAAACTACTATAAAATATTTTATTTATATATATTTATATATATATATATATATATATATATATATATATATATATATATATATATATATATATATATATAAATAAATCAATGGAAAAAAAATATATATATAATTGTTTCCCACTTTCATTTCATTGATTTTTTTTCACCGACATCAGTCCTGATCATAACTATCACATAACCATTTGATTTCAGAATTGTAACCCTTCAAATGCCAGTTTGTTTACATTGTTTACATAATGCCCCTGTTTGTTAAATGAAAAAAACACAAACAAAAAAAATCCTTAAAGGACATAAATGTCCCCTTCCTAAAACTGCCATAAAGCATTGTGTATTAATGACTTTTCTTAATTTATCTAGACTAGATAAAGTAATGTAGTTAAACAATGTGCTCCTGTTAATGAGCCTGCAATATGGAAGCAAAAAAAACTAGCTCATAGAATTCATGTAAATTCATTAGGTTTATCTTACCCTCTGGGAAATTGTCACAAAGTATTTTCAGTTTTAATCAATTTAGAAAAATTTCATGCCCATTTTAGACCTTCCGGTCAGATGATATCGTATCCACACATCTGAACTCCTCTTTCTTGGATCATATGTAACCTGACAGGAATAATCACCTCCATTTGGGCCTGATTAGTCTTGGTATCCCAACTTTCTGGACTAGTTCATTGTGACCTCTCCCACTCTTCTTCACTGAGCATTTTAGCACTGACACATTACTGAGGGCAGTGACAAAACAACATAACATGTGATAACATCTACATTTTAATGTTTGTGCTTTATTTTGCTGCTAGTCTTTGTCTGCTGTCTTAACATGCTCTCTCCAGGTCTCAAACAAAGTTCAATTTCTCCTGATTCGTCCGAAAAATGTCACTTCAGATTCAGAATATTTGGAAGATTGGCTTGTGAAAACTGGGAACAATATTCACCTTAATATATTAAAATAAAAGGTCATATCTATGCTCATCTTCCATTGGAATGAAGAGACTCAGGACCTCCCATGGGTCTCCTAAAGGGGCGGGGCAGTGATGAAACCCACATGACCCGGATACAGGAAGTGACTCTTCAGTGAGCAGTCTCATTTCTGAATGTCTCTGTTTTTTTGTACTGATGAAATAAGAACTACTCATTCCACCTAAACAAGACCAAGAATTCAGATAAACAAATGGATCATCAATGAATTAAAGGCTTTTTTCTAGTTTATTAATCCTGGTGTTATTAGTACTAATTCAGTTACTGCTGATCAGTGGAGTCAAAGTCTTTCCACAGGTTTGCAGGAAATTTGCAGTCAGAGGTTTGCAGTCAGACACTCACGCACTCTGCTCAGCTCGTTCCACGTGAGGAGGCAGAGACGTTATGAATAAAGCCACACATCTCTGGTCATATGAGCTGCCAGAGTGTCAGTTCATCTCGTGGCCTGACTTTCAGCCGGAGAAACATGACAGACACACTGCTGCTTTGTTTCTAAACGTGAACCCAGTGTTTTTGTTGCAAGGCGTCATGGGTTTAACCGAGGGATTGAAGCAGTCCCACGTGTGGTACCGCTGAAAGACTACCGGACACATGACTGTGACTCAAGGGTTGTTTGAATATGAGAATATTCATGTCACCTTTCAACTTGTGACGTGTCAACAACGTTGACTATAAACACTAAATACACAGAAATAATGACATTTAAGAAATAATAACAGAAATAATGACATTTAAGAAATAATAACAGAAATAATGACATTTAAGTGGCTCTAATTCGTATTTTGACGTTAATAATGATTCAGGTGACATTATGTAATGTGAAATGTAACCTGCAGCTCTGTGACAGCTTTCACCATCTTTCAGCTGTTTTCTCACTCCTTATTATTATTATTATTATTATTCAGCCTCACTCCTATCAACATGTTTCCAGCTGCAGCACACATGTTTTCTGAGTAAACGCTCTAATAAACCCAGAGTACTCCTCTCCCCCATCACCAGACAGCAGCCACAAAGTAGGAACCAGGTGATTAAAACAAGTTTGATCATTTGGTACCACTTTATAAAAAGACCACCATTATAAAAGGTTTATAAATGGCTTTAAATCAGGTTATTACGTAGGTTGCAAACACTTTATAAATCAATGTAGTTCACTATTTGGCAAGAGGTCAGTGCTTTACTTTTTATCTAGTCTGTTAAATGTCAGAACTTTATCAGTCACCACGTGAAACTGTCCGCTCCATCAGATATTTGTTAAAATGCTGCTTCTATTTAAACACCAGCAGAATTATGGCTGGATGGCAGCATCTGTTTCTAAGGTGAATTCAATCTATTAATGGGTTACTGTCATTCGTAACTGGAAAATGGAGCCTTATTGTAAAGTTTTAGAAAGTAACGTCACTAAGGCCAGCAAATGAATGTTTAGTTTAAGGTGACAAGGTTTGTATTATATTCAAAAAAGCACCAATTATTCAATTGGTTTGTTGGGCGAAATTCCAGGTAGGTATCCTAGCTAAGCTATCTGAAAACCACGACCATTGGAGGGGAACCACAATAGTAAACGGATGCTAGTAAAATGCATGCAGAAATGTACAAATGCATTGCAGCAGCTCAGTAGTTCATGTCAGGTTTCTAATGTGCTATTAAAATCAGGAATGCTTGCTGTACACATAGCGAAGGCTGAGTGTCAGGAGTGACGATTAACTGTGCTCTGTCTCTATTGTCTTAGCTTTCATGCTAATGCTAGCACATCCAAACTAAATTCTGACAAATGGTGTGGAATCTAATTCCCATTGCTGGCAAATTCCAACAGGTCTTGTTCATGTAAAAGCTTTTTGTCACCTCCACCAAGGAGGTTATGCTCAGATTTCAATGAAACTTGATGGGAGGATGGGTCTTAGGCCAGAACAGACCCCTTTAGATTTTGGTGTGGATCCTTTTTATTTTTCAGCATTTTCTTTCATTTCTCGGGGAATAATTCATGGATCTTGATGGGGGAAAAAATCAAGCATATTTAGGGGCTGGCATCTGAGGGTGCGCATTTTGATACAGATCCAAATAAAAATCCGTATCCACCATTTGAATATGTTTTCATATGTTTCTTTACCCAGCTGCTGTATGGTAACTAGAAACCTGCAGCTACCACCAATGTGTAGCTGAGATAATAAGGATTCAGATGGGGTTCAACAGTTTGGATGAATTACAGGGGATTGTTGGGCCTTGGTGGAGATATGCGCTCTACTGAGGGCCATTCTAGTTTAAAACGATGGATAGATTTATTTGACATGGACGAACCAGATGCATTGTTTGAGTGTTTTAGCACACATGCTAATTTAATTTGTCCACAGGAGGCTTTTGAGAGAAAAATAATAGTAATCATAATACTGTAGCAATGACAATGATTATAATAAAAGGAGAGGGAAATAATAAAGTCTACAATTAAATTAAAGCCACTAAATGCAGAATTTAAACATTCCGATTCCAGTGGAAGCATCAAAAAAGACCCAAATGCAGCACTGATACCAGGCATCTCACTGATCAGACCCAGTCAAATAGAGTTGAATTCAGCAGGGTAGGGTGTGCACCTCAATCTTCCTGTTTGTCTGGCCCACGCCCGACACCTCCCCACAGGTTTTGTGGAAATCGGTTGAGCAGTTTTAACGTAATTAGTGAAAATGTTGAAAGAAGTCGTTTTTAAACTATGCTTTATTGAAAATGAACGCGTCGTCAATACCTTTCTTTCTCCTGAGACTGACATGCAGCAGGTGTGTGTGAGAACTGGAGGTTTGTGTAGCAGCTAACAAACAGTCACCAGGGATGACACAACCATCCAGGGAGTTCCTCTAATACCACACATTCCTTTCAGCTTAATGTCACTGTGGCCATCCCTGTCAAACAGGACGGTCTCTATCTGTCTGCTTCGAGGTCACGTCTCCTCCTCTGAACAGTGTTTTATGACTTATGACGATAACTGTCTCCACCATCAGAAGCCTTCCTGAACAATGTGTGCGACTGACTGACAATACTTGTTGTGTTGTCTTTATCTACAGGCCTTAAAGTCTGATAGTGAGGGCAAAGAAACCAAAACTGCTCCCCTCTCATATAAGACAGTATCAGTATCACCTTTGACCTCCACATGATTAACAGGTTTACGGTGCAATGGGTCCTTCTACAGCTTATATGCTTCACCGTTCATATTTTTAAAAGCTGGAATAATAATTTACTGTCTGGCCTGAGGTGTTGCTTTATTTGTGCCCTTGGAATATCACAGAACAACTTTATAATACATTTATTAGGTTAGCAGGTGACCCTTATCCTTACTGAATATCAACAGTTATAATGCTGCCTGCTTTATGCACTTTCCTAACAATTAAAAACAAGAGAAGATTAGATAAATAAATAAGAGAACAATAAAAATGTGAGATTACAAGAGCTCATTTGTGATAAAACAGTTGGAACAAGTTTTCCCTCTTTTCCTCCACTGTTTCTGCTGAGCTGAATGTTGGAGCTTTCCTTCCATTCTATTCTGCCAATGAAACTAAAGATCATTGTTGTTTGAGTACAGCTCTATTCCATTTCTACATCTTTAAAAGTTTATTTTATCAAGCAGACTCCAGACAGAAAACAGAGTCAGCTGCAGCAGCAGAAAAAGACTGTGGGCCTGTTATCAGTAATCATTCTCCGTCTGCAGACAGCAGACAGGTTAACAGGGGGCGTGAGGCCATGCTATTTGCATAGAGAGTACATTCATACCTGCGCTGTGCTGATAACAGGCTCTCTGTGGAAAGACTGGGACTGCATGATGTAATCTGCATTTTCCTGCTTTTACAGCCACTGGCCTGTGACGTCAGCAAAACCAGCAGTGTTTGTGCCCTCCTGCTGAAAACAGGCCCGCTCTCTGTCTCATTTCAGTGAAACACATGACAAGGAGACTTTGTCCTGCTTTATCGTCAGCAGCACTGGAGACATCCCTCAGCACAGACGCATTTAGACATTGTCACTTTTCTTGACCGTACATCAGCGTCAGCCAGCAGGCCTCTGAACTCATCCAGAGCCATCAGCAGCCATAGAGAGAGGGTCTCCCTCCCTGCATGACATCAACACTTTAAAATCAGCATTAAAAGGTTTCATTTCTCCCTCACTCATCAGTCAATTATCACCTCATCAATTTACGACTCACATTTATTTAAAGGCCTCGTTGCATTATTTTACCAATCAATGGTGTTTAATGGTGCTTTACGAGCCTCAGGCTGTGTTCACGACTGGATTAGTGTGATTATAATGTAGGAAGGGACCGGCCCGGAGCCATCAGACTAACTGATCTGTACCGACTGACCTCTTTCTTCAGGAGTAATAAATAAGTCACAGTGAAATCAGCCTCTTCAGATCATGTGCTCCTCCTAGACAAAGATACAGAGGGTCATACAATGAAGAAGAAGTAACATACCTTATTTAATTTGACCTCACACATAAAGAGGGTGACCGTAAGCAGCCTTTTATCACCTAAGAGATGTCGACAGTAAGGCCTTTCCGGTCCCATAAAGATGCTGAAAAACTGAGCCATGCTTTTATTCAAATAGATCAGATTACTGTAAGGCTCGTTTTACCGGTCTACTAAAGCGGCCAATAAAAAACAACTTCAACTGTGCTGCTAGACTTTTGACTAAAACTAGGAGAAGAGAGCATAATACGCCAGGTTTAGCTACACTCCATAGGCTCTCAGTATTTTTTAAAACAGATTTTAAGGTTATTTTCCTTTAAAAAGTTTCACGATAGTTTTATGTTATTTTTTTTAATGCTGGGTTTTTAAATACACGAAATTATACACATAAGAAAAAAGGCAGTGCAGCTTTTTTAAATTAAACTCCTAAACTATGGAACATCTTACCAAGAGCAAGAGAGAAAGCTGAAAACCTATTTATTTTCTTTGGCTTTCACTCAATAGTATTCTGCCATATTATATTATTTTTACTGGTGTGTGTTTAGTTTTTTTCATTTCTTTATATATTTTATCATCTACTGTCTTTTTAGTGTCTAATTTTATTGTTTCATGTTGTAATGTGCCATTTCTTTTTTATTGCAAAGCACTTTGAGCTACATCTCTAGTATGAAAAGTATTATTATTATTATTATTATTATTATTATTATTATTATTATTATTATCACTTATAATAATAATAATAATAACAATAATAATATAATTACCAATGAATTACCAATAATAATATAAATACCTTTTACTGCACCAGTGTAACCAGCAGACAAAGGGTTTGTCACAAACTTACAGACAGAAGTCAGTGACCTACTGTGGAAGTATTATCGCTGCTGCTGGAGGTCAGTACACTGCTGGTAAACCATGTCACATAACCATTGTATCAAAGGGATGTGTTCTCTGGACATGACCTGATTAAAATTATGAACGGTCCTCAAAAAATATATTTTAATCAAAACAAGCAGAAAATACTCAGGATATCCAGCCAGGGATGCAGTTTATTGAAAAAGTCAGTTAGAAAGAAGTAATTTAAGTTGTCCCTGTTTATTGCATATCTTTATTTTCCAAATAAAAAAATAAATTCCTAAAATTCCCAAAGAAATTAAAAGGAGATGTGTACATAAACTTTTGTAAAAATATACTGAATGCTTTCTGAGACAAATCCTCCTCAGACAATGAGCCTAAATCAACCTGTAACCATGGAAACAAAAAAAACACAAACAGTGAAAGTTCATAAATAGTAAAAAGCACCTCTTCAGCACTTTGTTGTTGTGTGTAGAAAGTTTAGCTGCAAAATATCTAAGTTTTGAGTTATGCTACGGAAAAAAATGTGACAGACATACAGATGAAACCTATTCCCATATCCTCTCCTCACCTCATTAGGGAAGGGCGATGATTACGTTTTTTTTATTTAAGCTGAAAATGTCACTTAATGTGATTTAATTAGTTGTGGAGCAAAGTAGATTTACTTTAGGCTAAAATGATATACTGTACATAAAAAGGACAGAAATCTATCCTGTTTGCAGTGTTTGTCCACTAGAATGATGGAAATTCTTCCAATCAGAACAATTTGTCGCATTTCTCCCTTCAGTCAGGAAGTTTATTCAAAATAGTAAAGTCGTTGTTTTCACCAAACAGGAGAGAAATTCTTTTAAAATGTGGCCTTTATTTAGAAGGACATGGACTACAGATTCTTCATATCCAAAGGTTGAAGCGTTCAAATTAAAACCACAGACCATTGAAAGAGATCCTGTTGATCAGAATCATGTGAAACAGAGACTCTGAATGAAACTGTTTACCCTGCCACCATAGAACGCATCCAAATAAATGATTGAATCAGCTCTTATGAACACAAACCACTTCCCTTCTGTCTATTTTTACGTTCTGGCTCCTGATAAAACTTTGCAGCATCGAGACATTAAGTAACAAACAAAAGGAGAGAACTGTCAGCACTGCAGGTAAAATATATACACTTATTTATTATGATCAGTGGAGTTGATCTACAGCTTTCTTTATCTTTCTGAATGGCTAAAGGTGAGAGGCATGACATACTGGTCCCAGTGAAATCATTACACAACTGTGAGCACAGGAAACAAAAAATCAATCAAGCAGACGAGTCGCTGCCGCAGACATTCTAACAGGTATGCACACCCAGCCCAGACAGCGCTTAGCAGCTTTGGAGAAATACAGGAACCCATACAGGAACTCATGTGACTTGTGTGGGGCGGGATTTGTTTCTTCTCCGGAGATCCTGATTGGTCTCTTTGGTTCATGCTTCATGTTGTGATTGCTTGCTTCATAGATAATTATTTAAAAGGATTCTATGAGAGGATTACTGTCCTGAGAAGTGTGTCAATTTAACGGGAGGTGAGAAAAAGTTGAGAATACAATGCAGCCCGCAGGGTATCAGTCCTTTATATGATAAACCCTGACATGTGACTGGATACTGATGATGGCGAAGATGAAGAGGTTTCATGAGTTCAGTCAAAAGATAATCTGGATAATATATATATATATATATATATATATATATATATATATATATATATGTAAATGTTGGAGACAGAAATGTTATTCCACATTTATAAATGTGATACTGATGTTTAATGTGTACTTAATGTTAATAAAATCTGGAGCTTTGTAACTAAGCTACGTTCACAGTTACTTGGCCTAGTTATAGTGTAAGTTATGTAAGTTTACTAAATGGAGGTTAAAAGGTTAGGTGTTGCAAACAAAGCTGAAGTTAGCATGCAAATATGGCTTCTTTATCTACCAGAGCAAAAATAATTAGGTAATATGGAGTATGATCTACACACATTTCTGAGACTGAGAAAAATAATGCAAACAAGATAAATATTTTCCAATGACAAAACATGCCAACTGGAATGGCACTCAGTAGAGCACACGCCTTGTTATATTTTAATTTAATCAAGCCTTATCCAAATTCAAACTTATAGACCTGTAACCATAATTTACAGGACTCACTATCCTCTCCAAGAACATATACAATATAAAATTGGTGGATCCAAATTTGTATTTGTGTCCACACACCCCTAATTATGTCTAAGAGCTATACTTTATTCCCTGAGAAATTGAAGAAAATATTGAACAATGTCCTATCTCACGATGTTAAAGATTTATTTATTTTTTAATCCTGGATCCTGGATTCATCCGGATCCACAACAAAATTTAATGGGGTCTATACTGGCTCGAGAGCCATCCTCCCACTAAGTTTCATGGAAATACGTTCAGTAGTTTTTTTGTAGTCCTGCTGGCAAACCAACAAACAAACAGAAGCCATCACCTCCTGGGCGGACTTAATAACTAAATGAGCAACAAATGATGCTGATTGGGTGTTTCATGTTTAGGCTTCAACCAGATATTAAAAATGGTTGCACCACACAAACCAGTTCCCACCCAGAGCAAAAATATTTACACCCAGTAAATGCCTGGTCTAACTGAGCTCACTGACCAAACTAGCATTAGCTGCTAATAGGCCTATTGCCAGTTTTAAATAGAGTACAAGAGGTTGAAATATATGGTAAAAAAATTGCTGTGCACCCAATAAAATTAGGTTTAATTATGATAGTGAGTGGTAAGATTTTGAAGTACATGAAAATAATAACATAGGTTCACCTCAAACTTAAAAAAGTTATGTTAATAGCATTAGACTGAATGACCAAATTATGTCACTGAGTTTTGCATGACTGAATATTTCTGCTACCATTAACTGAATGAGCACTATGACTCTGAAAAATATTTGTTCATATTGTATGTATATATATATAAACAGGCTAAAACTGTTATTAGAAATGATTAGCATTAAACTAATTCTAACTCGGAAATCTTTACCAGCTAGTTTTAATGGTGCAACCAGAAAAAATAAATCACTAGCTTGAAACTACAATTGTTTCTATGAACTTTGGAAGGACTTCACTGCAGTAGTAATAAATCTATAAATAGGTATAGACAATCCATATCCTGGAACTTGAACTGATTCTAATCAGGCATTGTGATTAGATCCCATATAATCATACATGAATGTGATTATGGTGAGTATGATCCTAAATTTCAGTGCGGTGTGCGTCCCAGATGATGTAAAGGTGATTCAAAGCTCTAATGTGGAGGATTTAGAGTTGTCTAGCACTGAGACTGAAACCAACGGAACCCCCCTTGTCTCACCCTCAACTATGGTAGCGCACTACTAAGAAGAGGAGCTGCTCCCTCTACATTCTTAGTTAAGGGACAAGCAATTCTCATTTAAATCCCAAACACTGGACCTTTAAATTCTGAATTCTTCCCTTTTAGTGTGTTTTTCACCGTTAAAATGTTCAAATATAAACTAAAGAATGTCAAATTACACAAAAAATAACAAAAAAAAGGTTGTTCTTTGCCTGTATGTTCTTTTTGTTTTAAGTTACTTTTTGTGTATCATGATTTCAGGCTGACATTAATCAGCCCTTATTGACGTAAGCAGAGAGAAATGTTCATGAACAGAGTGACAATCCGTGTGAAGTTGTGTAAGGACACAGAGACAATGTAAACAAGTCGGCCTGTGTCACGTGTCTATATTTATCTAACTCTTAATAAAGGATTTACCCTCAGTGACCCACGCCCCAGATAATAATTCACTACAGACAGCACTGTGATCTCGCTCACAAGGTGGAGAGAAATACCAAAGCTTTGTGGGAAGCATTTTACTTTCACAGCCTTGGAGTGAAACCACCAAGAGGCCTCTTATCCCACCCCTTCCCCCATCTCCCCCAACCCCCCATCCTGGGAGAGGATTACGGGGCATCTTTTAACTGTACCATCTGCTCCAAATTGACTCTCAATTAACAGAGAGTAATGAGAAAGCTGTCATCCCAAAGAGATGCCGCTCTGAGTGTTGTTGCAGGTCAGTGTGCATGCACCTGAGGTTGAGATCAGATCTTATCAGTGACGGGAAAGATAGAATCAGAGATTTTAAAAAAAAACAACATCTTGACACCTCAGCTTATTATTTCAAAGTCAAATGTCTCACAACTAAATGAAAGGAATGTTTTGCATGGTGTGAGCAGTGTGTTGATTATGAAAACTTGCACAATTTCCTGATTGATCAGTCCACAGTGGTGCAGAGTGTCAATTTGAGTCCAGCCTTTGGCTGCAGCACTCTGGCTACAGATAAAGATCATAAGCTCAATATTAGTCTGCTAACTGGCCTTGAGGGACCCTGGGAACTGTAAAAAATTACATATGTTGCCTTAATAACATCAAGTGTTAGATAAACACCCCACATACACTGCTACACTACCTTTAGTGTAGTGTATGTAAAGGATAAAAAGGTCCATGCACAGACATAACTTGCTGTTGTTGCTCTTGTCCCAGAGGTCACAACCTCTGGGGTTAGAGGGCAGATGGCGTGTGCCACATTATGGACCCTTTATTGGGGGCTTGTGGTCAGGCTAATAAGAACAACCCCCACCATCACACACACACGCACACACACACATAGAGGTTAATGGTAACCAAGTGGCTTTAAGAGGCAGAAGAAAGGTTGCTGGGACACAATCTCCCTGTGCTACGTTTGCTCTTGAGGAATAGTGGAACTATAAATAGTAATGGTGGTAATGGTAACACATTAGTTGCAGTAATTGGAGCAAATAATGGTTATAGTCACAGGAGAAATCGTGATGATATTGTGTTTATATAAAAGGTTAAGACAATATGTACAGTAGTCTTATTCACAATAACTAACTCTAAAAGGTGTACAATATAATTCCTAGACATGTGTGAAATATTTCCACCAGTAATTAAGCATTTTGGTTACACAAGGGTAAAAACATAACATTTTCATAGTAACTGTTATTACAGGAATCTAAATAAGATAAAATAATGAATCCAAAAATTTTGTTTTTCAAATACATATCAAAAATAGTTAACATGGACAATTTTTGTGTGGAAGTTCCTGTTAGGGTTTATTTTCTAAATGTGTCAACTATGTTGAATTGCTAACATTATATATATATATACCATTCTTAACATGTTGAATAATAATTTCACTGTAACTTAAAACTTTTGACAAACTATTACACCATATTGTATTGCAATGTGTTGCATGTTGTGTATTTAGACATAAAGAATAACCAAGTAATGTTCTTTTAAGCCCATTAGAAAAGAGTGACTTTTTGCTCTTTTGTGTTCAAAAGTCCTCTAATCTTAAAACCAAAGGAGCAGATTTAATCATTCAAAATGATTCTCAGTGATGAGTTTTATCGTATATTTTATCTGACGTCTTTCATCATCTTCTTAGTTTGAGTAAAAATGATAAGAGTACTAGTTCGGCTTCTGATGCAATACCCCAGCGGAAGAATCAAATTTATACAATAGGACGGCAGAGGTTTGCCTTGTTGCTTGGATACGAGAGCAAAGGGTGGTGAATTCAGTAGTGCTTCGCGAAATGAAACTGGTCATGTGTTAGCGGCCATTGTGGCTCTACGTATCAGCGTGATAGTGGAATGACCTTCCTCCTGCTTGAGCCGGAATGTCGCTCATTTCCTTGCCTCTGGTGAAGACGTACTGCATATGAAAACAGCGCCATTTCTGTCGGCGTCCATGATAACGTGATGCTACCGCAGCGGATTCCAGAGCTCGAGCTCGGAACAGCAGCGGGAGAGAACTAGCCGCTCCCCTTTACTTCAGACCACGGCAGGTAAGCAAAACAACATACCGGCTGACCCTTTTCTTTTCGTCTTATGGAGTTTTTGTCCCCTTTATTGATTCATGTTTTCACGGCGTACTAGTCCGCCGTGTGACGATATGGCGTACATTTTTGAGGGGAAAACGTCTGACAATACTTTGGTCGCCTACCGGGGCAGCCGCTCATCCGCCCCCTCGGTCACAACAACAATCTTACGCGAAAGCTAACGTTAGCTAACTTTGAATTTGAGATCTCTTCTATGTTGCATTAACTTTTGTCCATTCTGCGTGCTACGTTTCTAACGAAAGTTCAGACTTGACCTTAATGTTCCCGTGTTGCCGTTTGCTAGCTAACGCTAACTATTTAATGGAGGACTCGAGTGTGACCATATAGAAGGAGCCTCCGTTCACCTGTACGGTAGTGACAAAACAAACGCTAGGTTTTGTGTGGTCGGCGTGACTCAGTTAATTAAACTGAAATGTACTCTATTTTACTTGATATGTAGTTATTTGGTTAACGCAAAAATATTAATAAACTTAATAATGACAAGAGACTAATCGCTCTCGGCAGCTAACTTGGCTAACTTAGCCCATTAGCTAACTAAAAGGTCGGTGGTCCAGCTAACCTTGCCGTTTGACTGCAAAGTGACGCTAGCTCATTTATAATATTATCAAAGTCAGTGTGACGTTTTGTGACTGTTCAGCAATTGCAAAATCCATTTTTCTGTGTTCTATTAGCATAACAATGACATAATACTTGAATTCCTGGCTGCTCCGTAGTTGCATTGCCGCACTCGATAGTCAAGCAATGTAAATGCGATTGCACATTTTCACGTTCCAATACACCCTAAGTAAAGTAGTTAGGTGACTTGGTAGTCAATATGCCAGAAAATGATTTCTTTATTTTCATGTCGGGGTATCTGTCTGAAGTTATAAGTTGTAGGTTAAGTTAACAGTACAGTCAGGAACCAACTACCGGGGCTAGTAAGCATACAAGAAACAGCTGGGTTGTAGACTGTGGTCGGCCATATTTAGCAATTATCGATGAAGCCAGCACACGTTTTTGCTGTTTTTCGTCTGTATTTATTAAACTGACAAGATGCCACTCTACGAAAGGGTTATGTGAGCTGAAATGTAATGGTTGCACACTGCAAAGCTTCTTATCTTACCCTTTTATCGCTTCTATCGGGTAACTTACAGTATGCCACTGTTGAGTGACGACTGGCCTAGCCAATCAAATCGGTGCAGCCTCCATTTGCTCTTCACCACGGTTCCTCAATCCTCTGCGGCAATATGAAACACATGCACTTGACAGAAAGTGTTTCTCTGCCAATTCCCCACTCAGTTTACTCATCTGTCATCATAGTTCGCCTTCAGTAGTTTTGTCGTGAACAAATCCAGGATTTATTTATCAATTGAAACTATTCAACTTATTTTCTGTGAATGAAACACAAAGAATATGTAAGATTTAAGATTTAAATACTTTTGAAGAGTATTACAAACACTTGCTATCAGTTAATTGTTACAAAATGACGTGGTCATGACCACATATCCTGTTACTAGAGCTGCACTGATCAAAATAAAATCAATCAACATATATTTTGATGATAGATTAATTGTTTAGGTCATTTTTAAAGCACAAATGTCAGACATTTGCTGGTTCCACCCTCTTTATTGTTAGGATTTTCTTGTTTTCTTTGTCATTGGTGATAGCAAATGAAGAGTCTTTGGGTTTTGGCCTTTTGTTTGGGGAAAAAACAAGCATTTTGAATATGCCACTTTGAACTTTATTACTCTAATAAGCATTTTTCACTTTTTAAGGCATGTTCATGGAAGAAATGCTAATTGATTTATTCTTAAATGATCTGCCAGATAATCGTTAATGAAAATAATTGTTGGTTTGTTTGTTACTTTGTTCCTGTGTTACATTGCATTTATAGAATGGTCATTTCACATATAGATGTGAATAACATGGATATTTGAGATGCTTTCACATTGATTTGAACATGCTAAATTGGATGGTAAAATGCAAATCACTGTAGTTAAAACTTCATTTTCTGGTAGAGTGTGGTCCATTATTCCTATTAACCTGTATGATTTTAAAGGGTGATTCCCACAATAGTGTGTCAAGACTATGGATTTCTACATTATGTAAAGAGCTTGTGCTTTCGCTGGAGCCCACTAGTTTGCCTGTAAACAAGGCCATGAACAGTCATTAAAACATTCTTTGGAATAAGGAAAAAACTTAATATGCTTGGGTATGATATGTCATAACATTTGTCCTCTTTTTCCCTTTAACGTCAAAGAAAATCTGATTTCCTTTTCCCAAGCAGTGACCTAATTCATTAATGCATTGTTAAGTGTAAAGACTCCTTGTTTCTTGCTGTTTTGCTCTGTGAAAGTTACAGAGTATATCTTTTGGTCTTTTGTTTTTTTCAAATGCTTACATTCAACATTGAAAATATTCAGAGAAACCAATGCTTGCTTTCTCTGTTTCAGGTTGTGCCGGTGAAGTAAGACGTAGCCCCAAAATGGACACCTCTGACTGAGAAGCAAACACATTCTGTGTTTTGCTCAGCAGCTGAGATCTATCAGCAGCGCAAGCCATGCCTGACGAGTAAAATCAAATTTTTTTGCTCAAAGCAATAAAACAAAAAATCCTACATGCCTCCACATGTATTGCCCCTTCAGTGTGTCCTGCTGGAGTGACTGCTCCCTCTTCCCAAGGTTCTGCCTCATCCTCTGTACCTTTCTCCTCCAACCACCCGAAAGTAACTACCCATCACTATGCTGCTCCATCTGAGAGTGGCCAACACCTGAGGTCCCATGCGTCCTGTGAGCACCGATTCAGACGGTCCTGCTCCTCCTGAAAATCTCTCTTGCCCCTACCCCCTTTTGGGCCCGCTGCCTGCCTTAGAGATGTCCTTGTTCCATTCGCTTGGTCCAGTACAAAGCTGGCTTGGCCAGGAGCTTGAGAAGTGCGGGATTGATGCTATGATTTACACCCGCTATGTCCTCAGCCTTCTCCTGCATGACACTTATGACTACGACCTGCAGGACCAGGTGGGCTTCCACAACCTTAAAGGAATATTTCTAGTGAAAAGATGAGAAAAATTGTCATTGTTTTTGTTCTGCATTGTCAAATAAGTGGGGAGGTTAATGTCTTAATATAATGGTCTTGGTAGAGGAAGATATCAATTTCCCAGGAGAGCTTGACAATGGGTCTTTTTTTCCCCAACATCATGGCACCATAGAATCATTTTTTAATTCTTTCTTTGACTTCTGTCATTTGTCATTAAATTTATAGATATGCAGATTGCTTTGTACATGTAGATTTTGTTATGGTATATAAGCCTATATAGAAATGTTTCTATGCATATACTGTGCAATTTTATCTTTTCTTTTTTTTAAAAACATTTTTTGTTTTGTTTTCTGTCCAACACTAATTTGTCCTTTTTAACTGACTTTTCTTGGTTTTTGTCGAAAAGGAAAATGACATCTTCTTGGGCTGGGAGAAGGGAACTGGGAAGAAATGGGGCAAGAGTAAGAAGAAAGGTGGGACTGACCTGAGTCTTGAGGAAATGAAGAAGCAAGCTGCTGTGCAATGCCTCCGCTCTGCATCTGATGAAGTAAGCATCATTATCACTTAGCCTGATTGTTGTAATCCTGTCATTTTCATGGTGTTTTGGAGGAGTGGTGTCAGTCAATTTCTTTATATTTTGTCAAGCTTTATCGTTCTGTAGTGTAAAATAATCATTATTTTGAATCATTTTTGAGCTTCCCATTACCAATTGTGCTTCATATTGGATTTGAGTGGATAAAGTTGAACAGTAAATACTTTTACACCTAATATACTGACGCATAAGACTGAAAATAGTGCCCCCTTGTCTATTGATTTAATCAGGGTTCTGATATGAACTAAATGGTTTTGAATTGAGAATTGATTCTGAATTGAATCATACCCCAAAGACCCATCATGAAATATTCCCAAAAGAACCCTATGTGAAAGTATATCCCAGAAGTACTTTCAATTTATTCTACATCTTTGTGTGAGTGTAAAAGCTATGGAGTGATTTGCTGACATTTTAATTTGTTGCCAGCAGTAGTGAGTTGAGTGACACAACATAAAGCTACAGGGAGGGTGGGGGGAGGGTCTACAAGGCAAAAGGAGTGTTGAGCTCCTCTCTCGGGACTGGACTCTGCAGTCTATTTTTTAACCAGTACACGCTACACAGGATTGCAGCAGTGAGCAGCGCAGTTGGTTGACTGTCAGCTGACCGGTAATAGCACAATGATGCAAGAGGAAACACAGGGCAAGAGAAAACTTTGCTTTGCTTTTCATGAGGTGGCATGGTAAGAATATTATTTTATGCAAGAGTGAAGAGGAAGTGAGTGAGTTAAATAGTCCACTTTTTAAATAGTCAAGTTAAAAAGACTAGTACTGATGAGCAGCTATGTTGTGATTTGTTTTAGGCTATTTGCTTTGACAGTAGTGACTTGTTGTAAGCCTGTGCTTTTAACATAGTCATCTTGTTTATTTCAAACCCTTGTTTATGTTTTTATACATTATTTTTCAGTATGAGAAGGCAGTGAGCAAAACAGAATATTTTGTAAATGTTGACTATATCAGAACATTGTGAGGTAATCACTTATGTTGTTAGGCATTTATTTTTTTGAAAGTATTTCTGCACCATTGCTAAATATAGCAGTCATGGCCAAGCATGCCTAACTCTCGTAAGTCAGCTGGTTTGACTTGTGTCTGTCCCATGCCTTTCATTATTTTGTTTGGGTACCATTAGGGATACATTCTTACGAAAGCCTACTAGATCTCATCAGTCGTGGTGGTTTAATTAAAAAAATATTCCTCCGTGTTTACATTAGGGCTTGTTTTTTTATTTTTATCTCAAAAAACAACAGATTGTAAGGCTGGTTCTTGGTGTCCCACTTAAAACACCTCAAAATTATGTGAAGTCAACTGCCCTTCAATATATCTCTACAATGTTGTACCAGTAATACTCTACCATCATAGGGATATTGTCATCAGTCATTGCTGTTATATAGTGAGAGGTACCATTTAGTCAAATTATCTTGAGATGTTTCAAATTTTTAGATTCATTATATGTAAAAGAGAGAGAAAACTGGAGCGCTAGTGATGTCTCTCAAACCAACGGTGCTCATGGAAGGGAACTAGCAACAAAGGAGGGTGGGAAAATTGTGACCAAAAATGGCATAAAAATCCAGATCCAGGCACTTAAGGAAGTTTGAAAAGTAAAAGGCCTTTAATTCAATTGGGTTAGAGGCATTAAAAGAAAAGACAGCGTGTCGGCTTACGCCTTCTTCAGGGTGTACAGACACAAAGAAGCAAAAAGAGTAATTCATTTTTTGGGCATATAGTCTTTGTCAAATATGTTTGCGTATTCATGCACGCAAACCATTTCAATTATTATTTGAACTCAAAGTTACATTTCTCCCTTTCACAGGTATATATGTGTGTCATGTAATGATGGTGGTATTGGCTGCCCATAGTATTCAGTTTGAATTCTCAAAAATCTGTTCCTTGTCTTTCTCATTCATACAGAACTCTGGAATCGAGAGCTTGGTTGAAGAGCTTTGCTCTAAACTAAAGGACATCCAAAACAAACAGAAAGGTATGGTTGATACTCTTTATGTTTTCAACTTTTTAAATAAAAAAATTTAAAAAGTGCGTTAAAACTGCTCTAATCTCTTAATTTTATATGTCTAACAGAGGAAAAAAAGATTCTAAAGAAATCTGATGGCTCTCAGTCTCCAGAGCGACCTGAGTCTCCCTCTTCAAAGGACCAAGTGGAAATGTTAGTAGCATCATGGATACTGTATATCTATTAATTTTTGTATGTGGGGGGAAAGTGCATAACACATTCATGTTCTCTTGCTTATTTAAACTTCACTGCTGTGAATGCATCTAAGTCAAGTTCTCCACCTGTCTGTTGTGACTGCAGGTATTATGAAGCATTTCCTCCTTTGTCAGAGAAGCCTGTTTGTCTCCAAGAGATCATGACGGTGTGGAACAAGGCTAAGGCCTGTGCATACTCAAGTTCATCATCCTCTGCAGCTCCACAGACCAGCACAGACACCTCTTCCCCAAAAGATTGCAACAGTGATGGTGAGGCTGCGAAGGAGCAAAGCCTAGAGGCGTGTGGTGCCATCACTACTGTGACCAATGAGAGAGGCCAGCAACGCCGAAGCAAGAAGGAAAAAGAAAACCGCTACCATGGTGGTGCAGCAGTGGAGGAGAAGTGTACCATCCACTCTAAGAGACAGACGAGATACCGATCTGAGGGCAAATACAGACCCAGATCCTGGTCATCTGGCTCTAGTGAGGCAGGCTCAAGCTCAAGTGGGAACCAGGGAGACTCTAAGTCATCCAGAAGCAAAGCAGTTAGAATAAGGCACAAATCCAGGGAGGCTTCAAAAAATAAGAGAACACGCAACAGCGGCCAGGTGAAGGTAGTCGACAAAGACGAGCGAAGAAACATAGGAGGGAGCAGTAGTAGTGCCACTGGAGGTGCTGCCAAACAACCACAGCTTTACAAAAAGGGAAAGAGACCGCTGAAGGAGATTCGCAAAGATTCAGGCTGGAAAGAAGGAAAAGAGTCCGGAGTTGACGACGGTAACAAGAAGGAATATATGGAGGAGCCACTTTGGTACACTGAGCCCATCACAGAGTATTTCGTACCTTTCAGCAGCAGACAAAGCAAGCTGGAAACAAAATATCGAAGCAAGGTAGACTATCATGATGGCTTTGCTTTGTCAAGTGACATTGAGAGGCTGCCAGAGAGAATACAGGGAATCTGCATTGCCAATGAGAGCTACCAGAGAGCATACCTTGCAGCAGGTTCATTTGTAGATGGGCACTTTGTGGAAGGGCCTGGCGAGGATGAAACTGCTGAACTCACTGGGACCTCAAACTGCCCTCAGCCAGAGGATAGTAGAGATTTAGATGACAAGCATCTGTCTGAATATACTCACTTCTATGAAGTTGATATTTATCAATCCATATTGGATACTAGTGCCTCAGACTCTATACAAGAGAGTCGGATCTTAAGCATGATTCGACAGAAAAGCAAAGAGCAAAGAGACCTTGAGGCAGAATGTTGTTTAGTGTTAGATGGCCTTGAGCAGCAAGGGAAAAGTGCAATACGGGCAGACTCACAGGAAGCTTCAGGATCTGTTGGATTCTTAATGGAGGATCTTGGGAACATGGCTCAAGTGTGGGGATGTTTTTCACCCTCTACTTCAGAAGATATAGATGGAGAAAGCTTTGTAGGAGACTCTCCCATTCGGCTCTCCCCCCTTCTTGACAGTGTTTCATTCACGCTGAGCAGACTATCTGGAAATCTGGAGGAGCCACCTGTTCCTGAAGCCACCAGTGAACCAACTGGTTTGAACTCATCCTGCTTCTCTCTTTTTGAGCTGCAGTATGACAGCCCTACTTCTTCTTTTCCCCGCGACTCACTCACCATTGGTTATGAAAACAACACAGATTCTAGTAGCTGTCTAGACCCACATTCACATAAACAGTCTCGTTTGCTTATATGGACCAAAAATAGTGCCTTTGACGAAACTGAACACTGTTCCAACCTTTCAACACGAACTTGCAGTCCGTGGTCACATTCGGAGGAGACTCGTTCAGACAATGAGCAAGGAAATGTTCCGACAGAGGATGCTGCTCAAATTGGCAATGAAGAGCTAGATTGTATGATCCCTCCGCTCTCTGGTACCTATCTGGAGGATGAAATCTTGGATTTTCTGCAAGAAAACTCTGGCAGTAAGTGTGAGGAGGTCACTCTTTGTACAGTATCCAAGCAGACCTTCACCAAAAAATCTAAATTGGAGTCAATTTGTGGTATAGCATTGGAAGAGGATGAGAGTAAACAGTACAGCACTGGCATGTTTTTGGAAAACACAAACCAACACAGTGATGACTACAGCTCAGGGATAATAAAGGACATTTGGACTGCGATAGATGACAAATCTGTAATGTCTAGGCAAGGAGCAGAAAAAGAAAGCGAGGGGTTATTTCCAAATGAGTCGAGTAGTTACTGCTGCAGTTGTCTGGAGGTGCAGGCAAAAGGAGTTCCAGTTCAGGGATCTCCGAAAAGAGCAGTGCAGCGTTCAGAGTATCACCTTTGGGAAGGAAAGAAAGAAGAACACGACTCTGCCAAAAACAAACTCTCCGTGGTAGATGGCGCTGGGGATTACATGACTCCGTCCAAGCCCTGGGACTTGAACTCGAACAAGGAGAGTACATCATTTATCTTAGGAGGGGTGTATGGAGAGTTGAAGACACTAAGTGGTGATAAGAATTGGGCTGTTGTGCCACCAAGTGACACCCATGAAAGCTTGCTTCAGTGTGCTGCTGCTGCTGCTTCTAACTCAGACATGCTTACCATCACTGGTACAGATGTGTTCATGAACACTGGCAGCTGCTTTGCCCCTGGACATAGGCCCCTGTGGAGGCCTCTTGTGTCCTTTGGGCAGAGTGACCAGGCCATTAAAGGAGGCGGAGACGGATTGAATAAGGGATTTTCTTTTATCTTCCATGAAGATTTGCTTGGATCTTACGGAAGCTTGCACAGTGAGGAGCAAGTTTTAGAATACCCGTTCGCATCCTTCAACCTGAACAATCCTTTCTCTCAAGTCCTCCATGTTGAGTGTTCTTTTGAGCCTGAGGACATGGCTTCATTCAGTCCAGGATTCAAGCCCAAATCCATTCTTTGCTCGGACTCTGAGAATGAAACCTTCCACCCACGAATATATGGCATCAACCGAACGCAGTACAGGGCCATTCGCATTTCCCCCAGGACTCATTTCCGACCAATATCGGCCTCAGAGTTGTCTCCTGGTGGACCGAGTGATTCAGAGGCTGAGACAGACAAAGAAGAGCTGAGTTTTCCCGTCCTAGCACCGGTCAACATCTTTGATGATCCTCAGGCAGACCTCAAACCTCTGGAGGAGGATGCAGAATGTGAGGGCCCTTATTATGGGAAGTCAGAACTGGAATCTGGTAAATTCTTACCCAGATTAAAGAAGTCTGGCATGGAGAAGAGTGCCCAGACCTCTCTGGATTCACAGGAGGGCTCCAGTACTCTCTTGCCTATTGCTGAGCAAGAGATTTGCTGCGACTGCAACACGGCAGCATCTGCATCAACTGCAGGTGAAGAGACAGTCATCTCAGTTGGCAAGATTCAAAAGGAGGAATCTTCAGGAGAAAAACAGTCCTGCTTACATGCACCAGCAGGTCAGATTCCCAAGTATGGGATTGCGTATGACTTTGTTGGAGATTTGCCAGAGGTGAGAGACTCATAAAATTATCCCCTTAAATTATCTATACAGTATTCTATATGTAGTGATCAGTGTGCTAGAGAAATTAACAAAAACAATTTGCTTCATCACACTTCTAATCTACTGTAAAATAGGCGCCTCCTTTGTCTCAGGCAGCTGTTTACTGAAAAACACTAACCACCTCTCATTTGTCTTGTTTAGTTCCCTCTGTTAAATGTAAGTGGACAGGGAAGACCTGGCAACCAGCAAGATGAGTGCTGGTGGCAGAGCACACTCTGCTCCCCCTTTTTCCCTGGACCTCAGTGTACAGGTAAACCTGGTTTCAAAAACATATGAATCTTTACTAGTTTAGTAACTATTCTTTCTTGCAACAAAACCAGAGACACTTGGCAACATGAAATTCGTTGAAGTTTATGTACTAAACCTGAAATACAACAAAATTTACTTTATATATTTGTTTGACACAGAGTAGTGGTTTAATGTCCGGACGCTAAAAATGACACTGAAACAACAAGCATACAAGATAAACATGATCAAAATTAGTTAACTTGATTTTATATTTATCTGTCAATAAAGCTTTATTTATTTGCTCATAAAATGACACCGTAGACATTCAAATTACTCACTGAATGTAATGTGTTGCTATCATTTACACGTAAATGGATGAGCTATCAGCTTTTATGACACAAAAGGGTTTGAGTAAATGGAGACTAATGGATTGGCCAAATATTACCACGATATTCAGATCCTAGACCTGTACACTACTGGCCACCAGTGTCTTCTATTACAGCCACCAAGATATGTGTAAATGCATCACCATTCTTGGTAACACTTATCAAACTTCACTGAGTAATTTGGGGGGGGGAATGGCAGTGTAGGTCAAGCAAAATTTCCCAATTAAGTCATGATCTGAAGGGTCACAGTAGGAAAGCTAACTAATGCCACACTATTTCTGATGCTACATATGTCCCTTTCAGTCACAAAATAATACTAATGCAGGAGATTAAGGAAGCAAAAGTACAGTGAGAATATGCAGCATGGACATTTATGTGTACAACCATCCAACCAATATGCCTGACTTCTTTCTCTAGGGAGCAGCAACATTTGAATACTCCAGTTTTGCAGAGGGCACCTGTCGTAGAGAGGAAACATTCCTCTTCTTTTGTGACTGGACCTCTACCAGCAAAGATTCAGGTCATCTCAGAGCTGGAAAAAATAATGTAGGCCCCACACTCATCCCTGCTGGTTTTCATTTACTAACTTAAAACCTTGTGTAATCAATCAGATCAACAAAGAAGTGAGTGAAAATAGGAAAACTCAAAAAAATATGTTTTTCATTGAGTGATGCCATGTGCGAACATGCATTTAGGATTTGTTTTCATTTGATTCTTCTGTACACTGGTCCTCATTCAAATCTCACAGTTAGGTAGTAGGGACTATCTTTGTTCTATCCTCGTCACTTTTTCCCCTCAGTTTTGCTTTCAAACTAGGATACTGGTAATAGGTTGTGTCTGAATGGTTGTGCATGTGTGTTTGTCCAGCCAGTGTCACTCCTCTTTTTCTAGTTGAACCTAATGTTGTTTGAAACAACTGCTGTTGCATCCTCTACTTTCCACCTTATGTTCAGAAAGATAATACAAGAATGTTGACATGTTTGAGTTCTGTAAGAATTTGAGAGTTCAATAGTTTGTTTGGATCACTTTCTGAATGTGAAGTAGAGAATCTGTGCAGCTTTCTTCTAAATATCCCTAATTTCCCAATGTGTGAAAAGTTATCATAAATGATTCTGATTTTTGAATGGTGATAGTCTTACAAAAGTTAGTAGTAGACATAGTATGGTTTGTGAGGCTAAAATAAAGTATTAAAAAAAAGGAAATCAAAGACTTTTGTTGGGGGAAAAATAGTTATGATTACTTGAATGCAATGCTGTAAAAGAATTGGGGTTTGAGGTGTTTTAGAGTAAACACCCATCATGAAAAGACAAAACGACAGCCATTTATGCAGACACTTGTGTTGCAACTGATTGAAACTTCATTTTATTTTCTGTAATTCAATGGTACAGACTATAGGTGCTATAAACATGGTCAAAGAAACCTTTGAAGTTGCAATTCCATAATACGGCTGTGATAAGTAGATGTCATAGCCTAGTTTTATTTGTAATCCAGACTCCTTTAATATCATTTTGCAAAAAAATTTAAATGTAAAAGTTTTGCCTGATCTCAGTTCTTGCTTAATATGGCTTGGCTTTTATTTTAAGGTAACCTCTTAGTTTGTCGGGGATGTAACTGCTAAAGCAGAAATGCTTGCAGGTATTTAAATCTCATGTTTCTACATGACTTCAGTTCATTGTCCCCTAGCAGTAAGGATGAAATCAGCCTTGCTGCAAGTGAAGTAATACACAACAAAACAAGTGTCTGGTCAAACCAAAAACATGTCATAATCACACTACAAATGCTTTTTTCCATATGCGGTGTGTTTTTATTTTTTTTTTTGGTTTACAATATATCTTGTTGAAATATTGAGTAATGTCTCACTCTGTGTGTACGTGTGTGTGTGTGCAATAGGACTTGTGAAGGCACTGGTTCAGAGTGAATGTAATAGGTCTTTAACTCAGCGAAATGTGATTGCAGAAACATGCATTCACAAAAATGCAAATGTGTTAGTACTCACTAAATTTAAAATGCACCTCAAGACATTGGCTATATCACATTTGAGGTGTGGTTGGATTGGCCCAGGAACCTGTGCTTTAGATATTGAAGCACCTGCAGATAAATCTGTTATGAATGCCATATTTTTTTTCTTATTTGAAATGATTCAAACAGGCCATGGGGACAGTAGCAGGGTGACATGTTTGTCACATGATAGCATGAAACGGAAGCACAGATAATAAAAATCATCCCTCCATTACATAAAAGTGTCAGAAGTGAGAGCAGACTCCTTGTAATGCACTGTCGCAGGTGAAGGTGTCTATATTGCAGGCATGGCTTTGGAAATGGCTTCCTCATCTAAAAATGCAAACCCTATGTGTAACCCCCCCAAAGTTTTGTTCTATCCAATGCCTTTTCAACTGAAAAAGGCCCCCAGTAGCTGAATGAAAGGTATTCCAACTTCAGGGTCTTCTCACCTTTCTGTGACAGTCGTCGGACACTCAGGAATTTTTTAATCTACACATACTGCATCAGTTACACTCAGACCTGTGACAGTGCATTGATGCATTAATGTAAAACCTTTCTTTGATTGTACAGCAGAAATTATTGACACCAGTTCTTTCCAAGCAAACCAGATGTGACTGTCATTAATTTAGAGCTATAGATTTAAGGGAAAAAAAGAAGTAAGCCATTGTTGATTGCATAAGCAATTCAGAGGGGAATTAAATTGCCCTATGTCCTATGCAATACCTTGGCACATGTAAACATTCAAGAATATGTGGAGAAGTCATTTACTGTAGTTAATTTTGCATGTTGATTTACTTTAAAGTGAGGGACCCCTGAGGAATAGAAAACAAACCATGTAATGTCTCTAAAAATGCGGCATGCAAACATCACACTCCATCTTTTTATGTTGGATTAATTAACATAATATGGTTTAAAAAGTAGTTAGGCTAAATCAGTGATTGATGGGGTTATGACTACGCATATGTAAACCTGAGTGTGCAAGAAGCTAAGTCACAAAAAGCACTATCATGGGAGTTTAAATGAATGCATCACACCTCTCCATTTAATTCCTCCATTTTGATAGATTGTTTTTTTTTTTAAAGTGTGGGGAGGAAAAAATGCATTCAGTGAGGGTATGTGCATTTGTAACAACACTGTAAAGGTCGCTGAGTTTCGATTTTACTGTGGTCTAAACAACATCTCCAGCACTGAAAACTTTCCTCATCTTTTCATTCCCACCTAGACGCTCCTTCACCCTCCCTGTTCCTCTGTTACCTAAATCTCATCTGTCCCGAGTAGATGTGTTGTTCTAATTTCATGTACACCCAGGATAAATTATTTTGTTTCATTGTGGATTTTCTTAACATCTAATAAAGGAATAAACCAAACTTCTGTGTTTTTTCTTTTTCTGTTCATTTCAAGGGTTGCCTAAGTGGTGACTAGTCAGAGGAGGCAAGACCAGCTTTATGTTTGAAATCCACATCCTCATTGTGACACTAGAGGGCAGGGTGATAGGAGGAACAGCCAGCCCAATCATCATTCATGTCACATATCAGGCCTGCTTAGCTTTAAACATCTGAAGAAATATCCATTGAAAATCTGATTTGTGCTGTGGCTTTTACTCAGGAAACAAGGCCATTTGTTTTTGGTGTACACCACATCATCTATTCAATAGGTTTGGATGAAGTGATACAACTTATGTGCAAGTGATTGCATTATGTCATTTTAAGGCCAACTTAAGCTGTAACCTAAATTTTGATTAGTATTTGACATGCCTTTATATGTTTTGCTTACATATTGAAAATTATGTGACGCCAGTGACAAGTCTATAATGGATGGAATTATATATTCATGGCCCAGTTTGACGATATTGTAATTTTCTCAGTGATCAATTACAAAATGAAATGAATAAATGACGTTTGAATTTATAGAACAGGGCATGTAAAATTGGTTTCAGTCAATATAGCATTTTTATTAATCAAAACATTTAGGGTGAGTATAATATATACATACGCTTAAAATGTTATTTTGATGTTAAAATTTTATTAAATGTTATTTTATTCTGCAAAAGCGTCATATAGGCCTAAATAAAAGCACAATATTATGTAACCTACGTGGCAGTGATTACACGTGAAAATCTAATGCAATGCTGGCTGAGGGGTCGATTATTAATGCCTTCAGGTCCAGACAGGTGAATCCATCGATGGTGGACATTCTTGCCTCGATTATACCGCATTCACAACTCGTTTGTTTTAAAATGGCGGCGGAAGCGTAGAGACAGGTATGAAGTGTTAACGATACCGGATAAACTTGTGAAATATGTTTGTTCTGAACACCCGGAGAAGTGTGTCATCTTCTGTAGTGATGCCATCCGGGGAACAACTGTCTGACATCTTTTAAGTTAGTTTGCAGTTGAGGAAGTGCTGGTTAAATCAGTGAGTCGGCGTCAGCAGCAAGTGCACTTGGTAAGGCCGTCGGTGTGTTAATGTTTACCGGCCGCCATTGATTTTCACTTTGATGTGAATTCATGTGTTTATCCCGACAAATGACCTCACACCGGAGCTGTTGGTGTACACTAAGCTGAGTTGAGGAGGCAGGGAGGAGATGGTGGTACAACCGTAGTCACAGCATCATCATGGACCGCCCTGGTCGGCAACCTTCACCCCACCTGTAGCATCAGTCGGCATCATGGCAAACACGAACCTCGGTGCCCCGGAGCAGAGAGACAGCCGCTGTGGTAGGTGATGTGATGTCACAGCTCCCATAATGTCACGTTTAACACGTATAGCATGAACTATGACACGATGCTGTGACGTTATGTGCTGTTGTCACTGGTAACATTACATTTTCATTAGGAATCAATTAAAAATGTTGCTTTAAATGCGACATTTAATAATTTTAAATTCACAAAGCGAATAAACCGTGACACGTGACACTTTAATCTACCAGGACTTACTCATTGCTTACTGCCAGATGTTGGTTCTGACCGTCTAAAATGTCATTTAAATAAACGCGAAATGAAAAAAAAAATTATAAAGTTTCAAATACTTTTTTTTTGTCACGTGCTTTGTATGATGTGCATTCCAAACAATAGAGAGCCACTTTCATAGAAAACCTCTTAAGTGTTCTAGAATCTGTGATGTTATCCTACCTCAAATATAAGTGTTTCATTTCCTCATGGGGCCTATTGATAGATATTCATACAATGACTCAGGACAAGATGCGTGTGTGTGTGTCTGTGTCTGTGTGTGTGTACTCAAATGGGTAGTTAATAAACAGTTAATTAGACAATAGCAGCCTTGGTGATCGTGAGTGAAAACGTGTACATTCTCATGTTTTGTGGAGTTTATTTAAATGTTACATTTCAAGCAGTGTGTGGTGATAATAACGATGAGTTTGAACAGACTCTGACATTTATTAGTGACCTCTGGCAGTAGATTAGTTCCACAGTGGCACAGGAACAACCTGTTGCTGTGTTTTGGGACAAAGTGTAGCAGGCTCACATGACTGTGCAGGTCAGGCTTTAGAGGTTGCGTAAAAATTTAGCTTTGTGTGTCAACCATTTGGAGCACATTATAGTCTGTGTTAGAGCTGAAACTTTGTTTATTTTGTCTATTTTTACAACCCCATCCCCCCAAAAAAGTTGGGACACTGTGTAAAATGTAAATAAAAACAGTATGCATTGATTTGCAAATCATTAAAACTCCATATGTAATTGAAAACAGCACAAAGACAACACTTCAAATGTTGAAACAGAAAATTTAATTGTTTCTGGAAATTATATCCTCATTTAGAATTTGATTCCAGCAACACGTTTCCATAAAGTTGGACAGGGTCATGTGTTGCATCACCTCTTCTTTTAACAACAGTCAGTGTTTGGGAACTGAGGAGACCAGCTGATGTCATTTTAAAGTGGAATGTTTTCACATTCGTTCCTGATGTAGGATTTCAGCTGCTCCAGAGTTCGGGGTCTCCTTAGTCCTATTTTACGATTCATAATGCGTCAAACATTTTCAATGGGTGACAAGTCTGTTTAGCACCGGACTCTTTTACTACGTAGACGATGAAATCCACAAATTCTTCATAATTTTACGTTGAGAAACATTCTTCTTAAATTGTTGCACTATTTTCCAGTGCAGTCTTTCACAGAGTGGTGAACCCCTCCCCATCTTTACTTCACAAAGACTCCGCCTCTCTGATGCTCTTTTTATACCCAATCAAGTTACTAAGCTGTTTCCAGTTAACCTCATTAATGTTGAGATGTTCCACCAGCTGTTTTCTTTTAGCATTTCACTACTTTTCCAGTCTTTTGTTGCCACTGTCCCAACTTTTTTTTTGAAACGTGTTGCTTGCATCAAATTCAAAATGGGCATATAATTTTCAAAAAACAATGACATTTCTCTTTTTCAAAATGTTATGTTATCTTTGTGCTATTTTCAATTATAGGTGGGGTTTCAATGTTTTGCAAGTCATCACATTCTGTTTCTATTTACATTTTACACAGCGTCCCAAGCTTTTTGGAAACAGGGTTGTATATGATCTTAATTTCAATGACTTAATGTAAAATAGAGATGTCTGTGTGTGTGTTCAATTTCCTTACTTTCAGCTAGCAACTTAAAAACCGTTGATGTCTGTCCATGAGAGTCAGGAGCTCAGTTAATGCAGCGAAGAGCTCAGACATGCTAGCCTTACCTCACATTACCTCAGCCTCTCAGCTGGTGTTAAAGCATTCTGGGGCCCTGTTCACATTACAGTACAGATTCCAGTTACAGTCTGGTTGCTGTGGGATTAGTTTTCACCTCAGGGCTTCCACACCCTTTTTTTCTTATACCCTGGTCATTTAGTAGAAACCTTTAGTAATCTCGTACAGTATTTAGTAGATGTGCCATTGTCAATATGTATTTTAAATCAATTATGTATATCAATTTTGAAAAATGCCTTCATAATCAGGGCTGTATCAAACATTTCGGTGGCCTCGGGGCAAAAATGAGCTGTAGCTGTGTGCAGTAAAGGTTGATGATAAAATGTTGTTCAAAGCACCTGTAGTGGTTAAAACTCCACATGGAACCTTTTTATATAAGATGAGTCGTCAAAAGAATGTGGACCCCAAAGAAAACAAAATCATTTTAAGGTACTGTCAATAATATGTGTTTGTTTTGTTTTTTGAAAAGTACGATTCAGGCCAGTCTACAGTTTGGTGACCTTGATAGGTAAAAATGTTGCTCATCCTTCTCACCCTTTGAACTCAGGTCAGACAAAGGCACCACAAGAAACTGTATCATTTTAAATGAATTAATTTGAACATTGTAAACAAGTTTTTCTTCTTTTAATCAATAAAACTGGGCACTAAAAGCCTTGTAAAATGTGTAAAATCAACCTAAATGATCTCCTATTCTTTTCAAGGTGTGTCTGGAGGAGCCATGGTGGAGAATGGCTGTGTACTGAAAGATCTGACCGTCTCTGACCTCCATGATCATACCAGCCACCACTGCCATGAACCCAGCATGACCCTGCACAGCGAATCCATCCTGCTCAGTTACAAGCCATCCTGCTCCTCTACCCCTATCTACTACAGCAGTCCCCAGACAAGCTACTCAGACCTCAACCAGGACAGCCACAGCTTGTCTTCCCAGGATTCTGGTATCCCAACTCTGGAGATCAATCCTCCAGAGCCCATCCTTCACAGCCACCAACGCCCAGATGATGGAGGCTTCATCCTGCACTGCAGTCATGACTCTCCTGCCACACTACCTTTGGATGATCCCTCTGACACCAACACCATCCACAAATCCTCCACCTTCCCCCGCAGCGGGTACGACTCCATCCGCTTCTTCAGCCCCACCCTCAGATTATCCACCACAGCGGGGATGGGTGTCAGCGGTGGAGCCTTGAACCGCAGTGATGACATCTCAGTGTGCAGCGTGTCCAGCATGAGCACAGAGCTATCGGTGTCCAATGAAGACATCCTGGATTTCACCGTCACCTCTGACTCCAGCGCCATTGTTGCCCTAGAGACGGATGACAGCGGCACCAGTCACTTCTCAAATGTGACGCTGTCGTCGTCACCGGGAAACTCTAGAGACTTATGGAGTCCTGTAAGACCGCAGTCAGGTTCAAGGGACACGCAACAGGAAGAGGATGGAAGGCGAAAGAAACTGGGACCTTTAGCAAGCCTATTCAACAAGTAAGTGCAGATCAGGTTCAGTATGTGTAGTATTTAATGGATAAGTCATAATTTACAAGGGCTACTTGGTTGTTTAGTTTGAGTCAAGCTAGAAATGCAGGGAAATTCTTCTTCATTACTTAAAATGATTTTAGATATGGCCCCTTTATTCTGCCCTCACTAAGCGTCTGCGTACATAGCTATGCAGAAAGCTAGACACTCTCCCATAAAGGACCCAAGACAGGAGCTGGCTTTAGGCGTTTTAATGGAAGCGGTGTAAAACTGTAAAACAGTGCACACTTTAAACAAACACAAGGAAATCCTAAAACATTTAAACTATATTGCAATTAAGTGATCAGTTCGCATGTGCGTAAATATAGTCTCTCACTGTCACTGTGGTTATGTGTACTTGTGACTCGTTGTCTTCTGATCTTGCCTGACAGTTGAGTGTAGACTGGTTTGACCTTTCAGTGGAGATGATGATGCAGACTAGGTGGGACGTAGCGATGAGAGTCCCAAACTGATGCTTCACGGGTTATTTATTTGATGAACCAGCAACGTAGAAAGCACCGTGGAAAAGCACCGTGAAAACTCTAAAAAGATATACAAACATAAATATTAATGTCTGTGCTTGCATGGATTTTATCGCTTATACTGTAACAACACACAAATAATACAGGTATAAACAGGATTGTTGCCCTGGCGGCCCACCTGTACAATGGTAGGGTAAACCCTCTATTCGATTCACGACAACCAAGCACTGAAGTGGTGCCTTTATTTTGAAAATTTAACTTTTTCTCATATATGCATTTATCAAAAATTGTAATAAACACAGAAAGCTTAAATAGCATCTTTCAAACTGTCTTTCTTCAATGAAATGCATCCATGGTGGGGGGGGGGGGTTCCTGAGTGTTTCTTGCTTGTTTGATATTTATAAGCAGCATATTGACATTTCATAAATGCTACTCGCCACAGACTTCACTGTATTCATATTCGGGTTATTAATGAATTTATCACCCTCAAGTAGAAGCTGGGGTGTTTACATTAATACAAAATATGTCTTCTATATAAAAGAAGCTAAAATATTTGACAAACACTTGACATTTATTCAATCTTACAAATATTCATAGACTTTGTGCTAAAAGCTACCTGACATCATTTAATAATCATTCTGTAACAAAAGAAAGAGGAAACAAAGCATTGTTGGCAGATTTGGCAGGATAATTATCGATTCTGTACTTCCTCTCATTACAGACTCTACAGACTCCCTTACAGAAGTAGACATTGCTCAAAGTTGCTTCACAAACCTTGCTTAGCCAAGACATCCCTACCACCAGTCTTGCATAACACAATATTCGTTAAGTTCAGCTTTAAGGTTCTGCATATTCCTGTTGCATTATCTTTTCATGAACCAGCTCTCAATAAGACGTTTGTGTCGAAGCAAGGAAGATGAATAGCAGAGACCATCATATGACCACTCCGGTGATTCCTGAATCGGGGGTTGCCCATCATGTCCCAATACCCCATAACCAACCATTACCATGTTTTCCTGCAAGAAAACCTTGCAGCACTGCAGACTGTGCTTAAAAGTTACTGATTAGCCCGTTCTAGGTAACCACACCGCTCCATACAGTCATGCATGTTAAGTGCTCCTTCATATCTCTATGTTTGCAGTGGGGAGTTCCTTCCTCTTAAACAGGTACATATATACTGCAAACGAAGCAGCTACAGGGAACCTTTCAGATATTCATGTTTCTGCCCTGTCATAAATCAGCATTGGTGTTGGTGCAAAATCAAAGCCTAATTGATCATTTATTAGCAGTTTCTACTCACCCAGAAAGACTTCTAGTATTTATTTACATACAGTAATCTTGTACTTTGCTCTGGTTGTGTTGATGAAAACGAACAATGGCTAATGATGATGTCCTAGCTTGTAAGTGTATTAAGAAGTCAGCTAATTTGAAGTTTTTTGAAGTGACTCTGAAGTAGGTTTCACATTCATTGGCCTTCATCACATGTAGCCTCTAATACAGTCATCAAGTCGGCCTCTGATTTCCTGCTTTGCCACATTCCACTTAATGTTTACGGTCAGAGTTTTCCATGAATGAACAGGGGCTTTTATTACACCTAATAAAAGCTTTATTTATTTTTAGGCCAGGGAGCTGGTAGAAAATTCTCTGCACAGGTGTAATCTGACACCCGCTGTGTTGTTTAATGAAGTGTGTGTGTTTAGAGGAGATTGTGAGGGTGTTTAGATGAGATTCAAGGTTTTCCTTTTCTTAAAGGTTCTTTAAAACCTGCAATTACAGCTAAATTGTAATTAAAGCATGATTATAACACATTACTTGCATAAATATAAAATACCTTATAATGTTTTTCTAAACGGGTGAATCTCCACTAAGAGATAAGAGATAAGATAAGATATCTCTTAATAAAGGGATATCTTATCTTATCTCTTATCTCTTAGTGGAGATTCACCCGTTTAGAATTCCAGAGCAGATGACAACCATTCTGGTTGTACTGGTGCTGTTGCTCTATGGATGACTGTGTCGGCTGGTCAGTTGGTTGTTTCACCACTTTGGTTCAGAATGAAATATCTCAACAACCATTGAGTGAATATATATGAACTTTGGTAACTTATGCACATATATCCATGGTGCCCAGAAGATGTCGATTGCCATGATCTCCTTGCTTTTCTTATCAGTTATGCTCACACTACCAGGCTCAGGTGACTCAATTCCAATTTTTTGGCCTTAATGTGACACAAATCAGATTTTTTTTTTTTTCAGTTTGTCTGAACATGAAAATCTGATCTTTTCAAATCAGAATTGAGTTACTTTCTTATGTGGTCCTAGATCGGATACTTATCCAGTTCCAGGTCATACAACATGAATGAGAACCGTCAGATTGGAATGTGTGTGGCTTTTCATATCTACTGTATATACTATGTAATCACCAGCCAGCACCGGCTACACTGCAAAATGAAACGACCACAAGAACAATGCAGATCGTCAGCAGTTCATGACCTGCTCAAAACAAAGTATTTCCAGTCCTCCAGAGCAAAATGTCACGTAGACGTTTGCTACTTGTGCATCCAGTTTGGTTTGAATGCCACGAATTGTCCAACGATTCTTACATTTTTTGTTGTTGGTGACGCAGATGACTCCAAACACAATGACGCAAAAAAAAAAACACATAGCAGTGTGTGCATGCCTTCTGTTTGGGAGGACAGATGTGTTCACTTAAGAACTAGATACAGGTCACTTATAATTCTGAATGTGGACCATCAAGATAACCAAATCTGATCAGAGCATAAAAGCAGAATTGAACCATGAGGCTTGTAATGTGAACGTAGCCGTAGCGCACCAGCAGGTTGTGTTTAAGATAAGATATCCCTTTATTAGTCCCACAGTGGGGAAATTTACATTATTTAGTGCTAATTAGCAAATATTATCATGCTAAAGTAAGATTGTGAACACGTAAAGCATTATATTTGCTAACAGTTAGCATGTTAACAGTGTCATTGGTTGTGTGTTGTGTGTTCTCATCTGTGTATGTGGTTTTGTTCAGACCTGGTGGTTGTGTGACCCAGCTGAGGCTAAGCTAGCTGTTGATGGTCATTAAATACCTTCACATTTCATGGTTGCCTGCTAGGCTTGTTTTCTGTTTCTGCATGTGATCCTGAAGAAACATTTGAGCTGTTCAAAGGCACAGTTGAGTGAGCAATGAAAATAAAGTAACAAGTAGTGTAACAAATGACCTTAGCTGCTAAGCACACAGTAATATTGTTACATTTTTAATGGGTAATGTGTGAGTTTTACAGTTTAGAGTAAGTTCAACACTGGTTACTTTTAAAAAATGTATTGTCCTTTCTTATGTTTACTAAAAGAAAGTGCTGTTATTTGTTGGTAAAGCTTTATTTTAGCATCAACACACTCTGAACCTGGCTAATAAATGTCAGAAAAAGGATCCCTTGTCATTTACACAGACTATTTTGTTACGGTGAAGTATTTAAATGAAATAAATCGGTTGTGTTACACGTGACACATCTATTAAATAACAGTAACTCACCTTTATCTCCCCCTCCCTTTACCACGCTGGCCTGTTATCGCTCTCTTCCTCCCTCACATGGAGAAGTTCGTCATTCCTTCAGTGCCCTCCAGACGCCTTCTCCTCACACCCATTCCTCCCCTCCCATTTGTTAAGCCAGGCCTCCTCATTGCCTGTTCCTCCACAGGCTCACTCTGGCTGAACACGCGGCATCTGTGTTGACTTTTTCTACTCTCTGTAACTAAAACTGTGGCAGTTATTGCTGTGAATCTCATCCGAAGGAGAGCTTTGTCTCCGTCATAAGTTTGTCGCTCTCGGCCGACCTCCATGCACTTGTTTTCTGTGTGTTTATTGAAGAGGAAGATTTTGATATAGGGTTGTATGGTGAGAGCAGGAATGGCAACCCCATCACTTCTTCTGTACATTGACAGGTAGGATACCACAAACCAGCAGATGACATAAAAGGATTGTTTTATGGTTGACCTGCATGGTCTGCAGTTGTCAATTTCTGTTTCTGTTTCTGTACAGGCTAGCAACAGATTCAGCTTCTGTCCTCGATGCCCTGTTTGACTAAATGCACACTGTTTATTGGATTTAGTGTGTTCTGTTTGGCTTGAAGCAGCTCCTCACCCTGTTCAGTATTATCTCATGTGTTGGGGAAAAACTCATTGTCCTCTGCTTCGCCTCTTCTTGTACTAACTTGTTTGGTATTTCAGTACCAGGTGTTGTCTTTGTTAGTTGAAGCGTATGAACCACCGGGGACAGCTTATCTCCTTATTTTCACACTCAACACAAGTGTTATGAAATCCTAATATTCTTTGGAGACCACAAACCTGTGCAGTGCAAAGCCTCGACGTGAATTCAACGCACAACTTGTACCTTTTTAAAAGCCCTCTTGGATTTTGTAGCTGTTCCACTTAAGCGCTCGACCATAGCTGCAGCCAGTCAGCTGTCACGTCCAGGCTCTTGTGGACTGAACTGAATGCAAATCATGTTCCTGTGTTGTTGACAATTGTTCGGTGGTTTGCACGAAATCTGAATGCATGATCTTTTCATGAGCTGTACAGAGAAATGTGATGTATTAAGCGTTGAAGGTGGCACTCAAGTCGGCCTCTGCACTTTGATCACCACTGCTTTACAATGGCTGACGGGGTTACTGAAGTTCATCACTCCCCATAGTTCAAAGTTTTAGCCCTGCTTCACTGATGTTTTTGGAAGTCAAGTCAAAAATTGAATCCATTTATACCAGATGTTACAGAAAAGTACAGAAAGTATTTGCACAAGGTTTAAGCTTTTTCCAGAGCGTTCAGCTGCCTCATGGTCCTCCCCAGTGGATGGATTTTGGTCAGTTGTTGTCTAATCTAAAGTAGCAAAGCTTTGGTCTCATTATAGGAGGTGATAACAAGAGCACAGTTCATAAATGTGGTGGTTATTGGTTTGTTATCTTTTGTTTAGATCAGATTTCAGTCTTTTTCATTCTGCCTTTGTGAACTGAAAGCTGATGTTTACTCCCTTATTGTATTGTCATGGTGAAGGTCACTCGGATTACAGCAGGTATTCCAGTATTCAGATGGAAACATCCGTCAGCGTCTCCGTCAACGAGTATGAAATGTTGCTCCGCAAGTGTTGGACACTGCATGTCTTCCAGCTTGTTTATTGTTCGCTTTCTAAGACATGAATATTGGTAAAGAGCTGCTGGTTGCCTTCAGCTCTGCACAGTGTTTCCTGTGCTGCTCTGAAAGCAGCTGGGTTTGACATCACCATCACTGCTTGTTCCACCGTGTTCACATCTATCCCATGCTGGCTTTTTAATATCTATGTTTTGATTCATTAAAACCTTGAGTCGGCCACAGAATGAGGAAATGCCTTCCTCTGCAACCTCTGTGTGCGACAGTATCAGTAAGTAGAGACGGAACTATGCAGGACTGATGAGAAACGAGCCACAATGACGGAATGTTGTGTTGTATTGGAATGTGAATTAAGCTAAAGGTGCTTTTTGACTCACACAGCCTCATTGTCATTGACTATTTGTGCTTCTAGAACTCTCTCCTAACTTGGCTTAGATATGTTTAGCAGAAAGTCCCGGCCTGATTTACAACACTTCTCAGAACAACTCTGAGAACGGACGGGACTGAAACCTTTAACCATGTTGCAGGATGGATTTAATATGCTCTGATCGCTTAGATTAAAGGTCTACTCCCACTCAACTAACAGCCTAGGCATATAAAAAGGATTCCACCCAAAATGCGGCATATCAATTAATAAATATCATTTTATTATTTGGTCAAGTTTCAATGCATATTTCAAATGAAAACATGCCTAATGAAAGGGAATTCCGAGGGTGGATTTGTTTTGGATTTCCTAAAATCCACAAAGAAATGCACTCTTCCTGTGATGATGGGCGTAGTATGGACAGTGATGTAATTATTATGATGTAATTATGAATATCATTTTATTTAATGAACATCTCTGTTGGATAAAGTGTATCACATGCTGATAGTTGTTAGGTGTATTGGCTTGCATTTATTTACCATGCTGCTAATTTGAGTGCAAAGAGGCAGGTGTGGAAGAGTATCGTGCAGCAGATGACTCCAACACACTGAAGTTGCATTTTTCCTCTTGCCAAATATCTTTCTTTTCTCTTTTTTTTCAAGTGTTGTGATCACTTTCATCTCTAATCTTGCAGCATTATTGCCTAGTGTGAGATTGACGGCAAAATCTAATCTCTAGTGTTTCATTAACTCTGTCGTATAGTGTGTGGAGAATGTTTCTCTTACCTCTTTCTGCCTCTCCTGTGGGATTAGGACATTAGTTCTCAGACTATGAATACCATCACTAGGAACAACTCATGGTGCTAAGAAACTTTATGAATACGGTTGTTGCTGCACAAGGAAAAATATGTGCAGATTTCCTCATGGTTTTGATGGTTGATGTGTATCTGTACTGGGTTTCATAAGCCCACTGTGAACTGGTCAGGGTGTTTGACTTTAACCAGTCATGCTGGAATGGACTTTAACGTCTGTCCTCAGTCAGTTGGACTTACTTGCATATACAGCTAGATTATGTCACACCTCCTGATAATGATTTCTATGTCATACATGTATGATGGACTTATGACATAACACATTTAACTGGCTCTGAGTGCAAGTAGCAACATTTATATTAGATACTTAGCTGGAAAGATGTTAGTTTGTGCTGCAAACCTGATGTTTCCAAGGGTTTAAACACGTAACACAGCAGCATTACTGTTTGATCATTCTCCTTACAACAATGATCCTTTGTTTTTTTCATTACTTCACAATCCTTCAGTGATTGATGAATAACTCTGAAGCAACAGGTAAAAACGTTTTTAACTGGTCGCCCAGTGGCCATGGTTTGACTTATTTGCAGGCCATAACTCTGCCAGCTGTCACAGATTTATTGTTACACATTATTCATTTGTCTTCATTGTTTTTCAGCCATTTGTTTTGTAATGTCTTAATATGACTGAAAGTCTTTCTGAACCTGAGCACATCAAGAGACCTGGGACAGGTGCAGATGTCTAAACCAATCAAGAAGTCTGGTCACTTTAGTCCTGACTCCATCATCATTCATCATAAAGCAAATTGCATTGTGCGTGTAGTTCTTTATCAGCAACCAATATGGTCGTCATTTCAGAAAAGGATGGAAGGATCATGGAAATTAGTGAGTCACGTGTTTTGATGATGACTGCTGGCTCCAGAACAAACACAGGAGCCTGCAGCAGACACACTCAGCTATCCATGAATGAAGCCTCCAGCCTGTCGCTGTGTCTGCTCAGTGTTTATCAGCATGACTCCTCACTATCCTGGAGATGTCAGGATGTGTTGCAGTCAGCTGCTTTAACACGACCCCAACCTTAAGCCTAACACTAGCTGGGTTTACATGGACCTCTTTATTCAGATTAAAATTGGTTTAAAAGCTCAATCCGAATGAAAATGCTCCATATAAACACCTCATTCGGAATAAAAACGGCATTCAGTTGCAGAGGGGTAGTATAAATAGTATAAACCTTTTGTTAAACCGATCGGATGAACAACCGTTCCATGTAAACGGTGGAACAGAATATCTACTGGTAGAGTTCTGTCTGCTGCTCAGAGTCGTGACGTATTTACAAGATGGCGGCTTTAAAGCAGTAGTAGTAGACAACAGCAGAGAGTTTCTTGTGCTGCCGTCTCTCTTTCGTTGCTTCCAGTATGAGTAAGTATACGTTATTATCATGCTGCAGCTTTATTAAAAGCACCACAATAACAGCAACTATTACACCGATCACATGATCCACATCCATCTTCTGGTAAAACGTGCGAAACATACGTCACTTCTATCACTTCTGCACATGTCACACAGCTGTTCTGATTAAATGTGGTGGAGCATGTAAACACCAGATCATATTAGATCACATCTCATGTAAACATCAGATCGTATTAGATCACAACTCATGTAAACAGTTGAGACGAAACCTTCAATCAGAATGATTTAAATCATTCTGATTTCAATCAGAATGAAGATAAGTGTCCATGTAAACCCAGCTATTAATGTCTGATGTATCCAACTTGTGGAGTCAGACCTTCTCTAAGCTCTCCAGGGTCCACATCCTTTGAAGCACCAAGGCTTATTGACATTAAATCTAGCAAATAATGAGTCAGAATCATTAGATAAGGGAGGCGCCAAAGAAATTCAGCATAGACCGACGGCATAATATGAACTGCTTGGTGTTACAGCTCTTTACTCTGCCTGCTTTGTCACATGGCCTCGTCAGAATAGGCATTTTATTGAACCAGTTTTTTCATGTCTTTTCACAGCTAGGCTCTACTCAGGTTTTGAATTGAAGCCCCTGCTAACAGCTCTGTGATAGCACCACACTTAAAGATGAAGGAATAGCGTACTAAGGGGCCATTTACAAGACAATGTATTTGCATGAAACGATAACCTTTTGTTTCTGTTTGGCCGTTAGTTCACACGACAATGGCTTTTTTGTGGTCCAGAAAAGGCTAATTTAGCTGAACCTCTCTGAATTTAAATTATGAATTTAAATTCAGAGAGGTTAACTAGGTCCTGGAGTTTAAGGTCATTCTGCGGACTATTCCAAGCAGATGGTGCAGAAAACATGAAGGCCTTTTTTTCCCCAACTCAGTCTGAGCTTTAGGAACAGTCATAAGTAGAGTATCCTGAGACCGTAACCCATAAGTGCCATGCCTTTGGGACAGAGAGGCAGATAAATGACACGAGTCTACCAAGAATGGCAAAACGCAATTCATGTGAAAACTGTGACGACATGGCCTCACTTCATGCATGGTTGTTACGTTTTCAGCCTAATAGCCATGCAAAAATACACAGGAAGAACTCTTCTGTCTATGGTAAACCTATTGACATATAAAACGGGGCCTAAATAGTGCACTGAATCCAGCAGCTTTGCATGTGGTATTTAAATACCAGGTGAGCAGATATTTTAATTTTGGGTGCAGAGCAAACAGACTTGTGGTGAGTTTGAGTGAAAAAGAAAATACTCCTCAATGACAGCAGTAAAGATAACTTTTCCTACATTTTTAGAGGCCCTTATTGTTAATTATTGCTGCATGTCAGCATGCTGTTGTCTGCAATTACTGCTTAATGGGTTCTATGTCCAATGTTATTACCCCTGTGACTATGACCAACCAGATGTCACATAACGATGCTCTGTGGGTGGCCTGCATTGCATTTCTTCTTTCATCCATAGATTGCTTTTTCAGTACTAACACACACACACACTTAATGCAGCTGTGGGGGCCACAGTGGTGATGGTGGTAGCTTGTGTTACACTTATCTTTTTGAAACCTGCAGTATAATGGCCTAATTTGTTTCCTCCCCCCTTTTCAGGAGCCTGTTCGCCAAGAAGGTGAGAGACAGTCGGTCAGTGGAGCAGAGGGAACCAGGGTGGAAGCTGTTTGGGAAAGTCCCACCACGGGAAGGCCCCAATAAGGACCCTAAGAGGATACAAAAGGTACTTATACATTACATTTTTAGGATAATGAGTAATACAGACTACCACCACCTGCTGGTATGGAGAGTCATTTCCTGTCATTCAGATGCTAAATGTACGTGCTAGTTGGCTATTGGCTGTAGTCTTTTCGGTGTGTACTAATACAACCTTTTGGACTCATCACAATAGACGTGAGGCGGTGCAAGAGTTAGTTTTTTGTCGCTGCTCGCAATTTATTTTGGTAAGTCATGCCTTTCAGAAACTGAGGTGACCCGGTCATTTAAAGTCTGTGTGTGGGGAAACACATGATGTCATCTTTGTGTGGTAGAGAACAGACGGCTAACGCAGCTACAAATTGTAAATTCATATGTGGAGAACCATCACAAATAAATGAATGTGAGGGGAAGGGATTCCTGCTCAGAACAGATAACATCAACAACTGATGACTCGGAACATTCTGTACAATCTCAGCTGTGTTGTTGAATGCAAGCAGCACAATGTCCTGAGCACCAACACTTCTTATCGGTGACAGTTAGGTTCTTTATCTATTTTTAGAATTGCACATGCTAAATACTAAACAACCACAACATATGTTTGGCCTGAAGCCTGAATATGCAGGGGGAGTAAATGCAGTCATGGGTTTTATAAGAAGAACGTACCTCCCTACAGTCCCCTTTAATTCAATCAAGCCTTATCTAAAATCAAACACAAAGCCCTGTAACCATAATTGAAGGTTACTGGATTTGTATCAGCCAACCGTTTAAATCTTATGGATAGGGTTGGGCATCGAGAACCGGTTCCAAAACTCAGATCACAAAGGAATCGTTCAGAACTTTTAATTTCAATACTGCTTATCGGCTCCTAAATAAATTTCACTCGTGCTCACATTAAGTTTGAGTTTCCGTGGTTGGTGGCATGCAGCTTCCGTAGTTTCTGCCTCACAGGTTGGATGGATACTTCGAGCCGGGCACCACGATGGATCACAGCGCTCAAACCTGTGCTTTTATTTTGCCCTGAAAAATGCCGGGTCGGCATAGTGCAACACCTATATTTCGTGCAAGGGAGGATGAACAACTAACATTAAAACTGAACACTTTCGCCTACACAATTTACAAATCGGCGAGCATACTGTGTCTGCAGATTGCTAACACTAGTAGTCAGCTTGCTGCCGCTAAGCCAGTGTCATCAATCCCATGAGGTGACACTCCATTCACCTCAGCAGCAAAGGGAAGAATGTCACGGAAAAGTGACAGTTTGTGTGGTGAAAAGGCTGCATCCCTTCTCAGATGCTGAAGCACCAACATTTGAGTAAGCAAACACAAGAAAACAGCTAAGCTAGCTGGTGTGCAGCTGGCTGCTCACCACCCTGACCTACAGTAATGGTAAAGCTAGGTTATGTTTGTTTTTTTTATGTTTGCAGGGCTATGAGCAATTCTAGTTATTGTGAGTATATGAATGATACATTCTTTATACAGAATGGCTTGTATAAAAAAAAATTTAATACATTTCTCCTCTGTGAAATAAGCATGTGGTCTGTTTTGACCCTGACCCTCAGAGAACTGGAAGAGAGAATCGCCAAGAACAGGAACTGGAAAGCAGAAACGGAATCAGAATCAGAATCATTCAAATCCAAACGATGCCAAAAGTTATGAATCTGGATTTTTATTTGGATCCACACCAAATTAAACACAAACATAGATACTAAGTCCCTAAATATGCCTGATTTTTTTTTCTATTTTCATCAAGATCCATGTATTATTCCTGCTGACAAACCAAACCTTGGGGAAGGTAATAGTGGGGGAATTTTTGTCAGTGTAGCTATTTGTAAAGTCATGAGGTATTTTCTTGTAGCTATATTTGAATTGTGCAGTTCCTTTCAATGTCATGGAACTATTTTCAAAGTCTTGTCTGTAGCCTCTTGAGCTACATTTCCAGGAGCTGCATCTTATTTCTTTTTAAAGAACAAATAATTACAAAGAAATGACACCACAAAGTCACGAGTGCATCTGTTTTTACTCAAGATAAGACATTTGTTGTTATTAAATAGCTTCATATGGTTAGCTTTTACTGGTGAGCCTCCTACTCTGTGTAGTGTTGATATAGCTCCACTAATTCTGAAGAAGAAATATTGTAGCTCCACCAGCTACTGTTACAAAGCAGCTTCTCCAGCACCACAAAAGAAGAAAATGTTTTTAACTCCTCTGTTGACACCAGAAAAAGATGAATTATTTCACATACGACACATAACAGACTAAATATATGACAAGTCACATAAGGCTTTCTTTTAAAACAGGCATGCTTTGCATGCTCAGCAATCTGAAATTCAAAATGTTAAGGTCTTTGAGAGAACTTTGTTAGATAGCCAGCTGGTGCCTGAATGCTGTAACGCTTTCCCACTATTAATCAGAGGACAGACAGTGAAGTGTCTTAGTCCCAATTAAAGCACTTTACTGGTAAAATAGACCAAAAAGCAGGATGACAGCTTGTAATTAGAGCCTGTAGAAACCTGTTATTATGCAACCTTTTACCCTGTATCACCACCGCCGGGGACGAAGCCGTCTCCTGTTTGCTCTTTGTTTAAGCCCAGCTGAAAGCCTGCTAATGTGCCGTTCCTACAGTTTACATATCAGCCCTTTAACGTGTCACACTCTGGCTTTAAATAGCGTGTTATGTTGACTGTCTAGTTGTGTTAGAAATTAGACCCTGAGGACTGATATGCTGTCTATGACACAAGTATGGGTACACCCACATGTACACACTCGTGTGTGTGTTTAATAGCTTGAGTCCATCTTATCTGTGGTCGTAACCTTATATTGGCATCAGGAGTCAGCTAACGCAGATAACTTTCAAGCTTTTGTCTCGCTGCTGATGCTGCTGTTCAAAGGCGGGGTCAGTCCATTCTGTGTGTGTTTAATGCTTTATTTGCTCATGTTCAGCTGCTATGAGAGTGTGCTACTTCTACCTCTCCAGCAAAGGGCAACACTCCGAATCAAGCTGAACACTTTAATTTACAACACCTGGGTTCCTGTAAAGTCTGGGGACCAGTGTATCTGGAGGGCTCAGTGTTCACAGTACAGTGTGAACTGCTGCCTGCTGCAGAAAGAAATTGTTCTGTGACCTGCTGAGCCTTTAATCACCTAGTGAGAATGAGGCGGAATTAAAAATGGACACTATTACCAGCAGGAGTTTTAAGTTTAATGCCAAGTCATGTAAAGCCCTTTAAGACTTAAATAAAAATAATAATAATTCAAATATACTGGACTGCAGTTTCTTAGATATTTTGTCCTCATATTCTGAATCTTTAAACCATTTAAATGCCATAAAGTATCTTATTCATGAGGTTTTTGTTTGAATATTAGTTGTTCAAAGGTGACAGAAAAATCTTAAATTTAATTTGCCCTGCAGTAACCTTGCAAATTGTTCTGGTGTCACCGTCTAAATGCTGCTGTATATGAGCAGAAAACCCTGAAGCAGCCCCAGTAAAGGCACTACATCATCATGCTCACCCCATACAGTCTGTTTCTGTTTCCACCTGGAGCTATATGGATGGAATTCACAAGAAATGCAATTTTATATTTTCTTGGAAATCCAACAAATTGAATGTTTATGGTTAAGATATCAGAAATGTTTATTTGGCTAATCCAGCAAATGAAATCAACAAGTTAAGTAATGCAAAAATCATTTAAAACATGTACAATCTGACATGAAGAAGTCCTGCATATTTATTTGAGATATTAAATATTAGATATTTGAGAGAGAGTAGCTAAAATACAAGAAATAAACTTTGCATATGAGGAGAAAATGGCTAAATATGAGTGAAATTATCTGTCCATGCAGCAACATGAGTTTACTTGTCAAGAAATCTTAAAAGAAGTTGGTTGTCTAGAAATACCTGGTTTAAAACACTAATTGAAACAAAATAATTATCTCAAGTTTCCAGATCTAAGATTTTAAATCTTGGCAAGTAGAGAAGAATCTGCTGTGTACGCAGCTCTTTTACCTGTTGAAAAGGCCTTTCACCATTTTAACAAAGCAAAACCTTGCAGACAATCACATCTTGCAAAGAGTGGATAATATTTGATTGTGAAAGCCGCACATCTACAAATCAACCACTGCACCTATATATAGTGCCAATCATTCCTGAAGCAGGGGGACAGTTCTCCCAAAGCGCAGGCTTCGGTGACTTGTGTCGGGGGCTTTAGCTGCAGCTGCTCGCAGAGCCCAGACTGGATTAGGAGAACAGAAGGCGGAGTGGCTGAAACCTGATCCATCACTCTGAGGTTGATTAGAGCACCTGAAAGCAGCCTGAAGCAGATAGCAGAGCTTCTTTCAGCGCAGGGATGGGGACTAATAAGAGACAACGGTGTTGATTTGCTGACACACGCTCACAGCAGCAGCAGCAGCAGCAGCAGCAGCAGCAGCAGCAGCAGCACTAGACCTGATCCAGAGCAACTCAGTGTGGCGTCGCTGCTCACAGAGAGGAGGGGGGGCAGAGGGGTATCATGCTGCTGCTCCCTTGTTTCCAGTGCGGGGTGTGTCCCTTCATTGGCAGCTTGACTGTGCCTCTGCTCTCCTTTTTCACCTCCTCCTCGTCTCCTCGCTCCTGTGTGCCCCGCGTTGCCTAGAGTGAGCCCTCGGGAGCAGCGATGACGCTAGGCTAGCGTTTTGGAAAACTAACCCCCACCGGAGGACAAGTCCGTCTGTAAGGAAACTGCAGCGTTCATGGTGAGTGAGCATTGGAGGACAAGTGGGGGAGCTCGGAGACCCGCTGTCTCTCTCCTTGTCTGTCGGAGGGCATTGGTAGTCAGAGCGTGAAAGAGGGGCAGCAGAGGAGGAGAATGGCTCGAGTTTCACATAACAGCTTCTTTCAGCTGGTCGTAGCGCTGAGCTCAGTGGTGGAGAGAGCATGATGACGGTAGTCTGCATGTCTCTGTGTCTAGAAAGATGAAAACATTTTGTTTCCTGCTTGTTTGGATGCACTTAAGGTCCATCCTAGAGATGACCTTTCTTAAATGCGTGAAACTTGACCGATACCATTCACCTTAGTACAACAAAAGCACGTGCAGCAGAGTGACGGCGCTGCCTCGTTTCTTTTTTTTTTTTGGCGTTTTGAAGAATGTCAACAGGATTTCCTCCTGCTGTTATTGTTATCGTTGGACAGATTGGAATAGGTGACACTCCATTTAAAAACAAGCGTGGATTAAAAAAGAAAAGAAAAAAAGCACCGGACTATATCTGAGCGTTTGGTGCCAGAGCTCTCGGTTCCATCCGTTTATTTTAATGTTGTACATTTTCTTCATTTTGTCTCAACAGAGATGCCAAATCATGACAGACTCTGTAACAGACTCAGGCTCCTCTTCAGATCCCCTGTGGAAACTGTAATCCGACGTTTATGTGGCAGCGGCCGTGTGCCAAAAGATACTACATGCAAATTAAATTAGTGTCTCCAATTCATTCAGATATATTTAATTACCTAAACAAGATTGTATCAGAGCTCGGATAGCTGTTACTTGCAGCTTCCGTTACCACGAATAACCAGATATTACAGCAGTGTGATTTGTATAATATATATATAGCCTTTATTAATAGATTTGGTTATTGATGAGGTAACAACACGGACTGAAGTATAAACGACTATTTCTGGGAATCCTGAGATTAGATGAGCCCCAGGTAGATGGAAAGGACGCCGTGTGTCACTATTACCAGCTGGGATAGGAGGAAGAGTTTCACTGGAATGTGTAAACATGTGTGTTAGTGAAAATATGGATCATTGAGTGTCTCCAGAGGGAGCTGTGTGATGTCAGGTAAATGTCTTCATGTCTGCTGTTGGAGCCAAAGACGATGCTTGAAAATGGGGGCGGGGGGGGGGAGGCTAGAAGCTCCATGCTACATTAGCCGCTATTGGAGTAACACATCTGAACTGTTAGTGTGGCATTGTGGGATATGTAAGCACCATGTTTAGACAAGAAAGTTGAATTGGCTCCATTTTTAATTGGCTCCTTACTAAAGTGAGCTATCTGCTTTTGAGATGTGATGCATGATGGGTATAGAAGAAATGGATAGACAGACAGAAGAGACTGATTCATACTGTAGTTCTGTCCTGATTTAACAGTTGGGAAAATCATCTGCAACACACTTTGGGAATACAAAGAGTGTCTCGGTATCCTCTAACAAATGTCATGTTTGTGTGTCTTAAAATATGTTTATGGTTCAACCTGTAACCAGCTTTCATTAGGTTTAAGGCAGTTTGTGTTTTGGGTGACAGAGGCAAAATAAAAAAGTAGACCAGTAGGAAGAATCAGTGAAGTGTTGAGGTGTGATCAGTTCCCTTCCTTGCCAGCTAAACTAATGGTTCACCAGTTGGACTAGTTCTTTACTGGCAGTCCATCATATTGTTTTAATAAATTAACTAGTCCTTTTAGGTAGTTTCTCACATCCCTCACCCACACCTTCCTCTCCGCACACATCCTTCCTTGTGTTGCACCTTTGTAGGTACCACCTGCAGTCACCCCCCTCTTCCTCTCCCCCCCTCTGCAGCATCCATCCATTCTCAGGGTGCAAAGCTCTGGCTAACCTTTTTATCGACCTGCAGCAGTTCTCTCTGAATGCACTGTCTTTAGTAGAACAGATAGGAGTCCATGCATGCTACGAGTCCATTAAGGTACAAGGTTATTTGATGTTGAAGGCAAACCTTGTCAACCAATCAACACCTGAGAGGAAAGAATGTATCAGGTCACTGACGGTCTTCACAAGCAAGAAGGTGTGTGTATGTATGTTTGTGTGTGTGATGTCAAGAAACAATGGTTTGTTTGTTTTTACATATTCATAAAAGCGTTCATAAAAATTAAGGCAAACAATAAAATTATTTCCCAAACGCTGCGTTTTAAACATTCGTCATAGTTTACAGACCACAGCTATGGATCCACTGTACTTAATGGAGTTGCGTGGAGTGTGTGTCCAGTATTATGAGTGACATTTCAAGTGCACACACATTCAGTTTAACGTCAAAGTAGATGTATAAAATAAATATATTCTTGTCAAACCTGGGATTAGTCTGCAGCCTGTCTGAGCACAATTCTACCAAAACTACAAAAATTAGAAGTTGTAATATTTATGTTGCTATAATTAGCATAGAAAGCATTTCCCCCCACTAGCATTGGGCCTATTCTGGTAACTCGATTGTGACTAGTGTTAGCATGTTCCCAGCTACAGACCTTGTTGGAGGTTAAATTGCCTGCCACATTAGTAAAACAACCGGCACTACAAGTAGTCACTATGACACCAAGCCTCTAGCACCACGTGTAGTGAGGACACGTAGACAAACTCTGCTGTGTCACTATTTTCTGGTGTGACCACGCCTTCAGAGATCTAACCCCGGGTCAATAAATGTTAATATGGACCTACACTGTCAAATGTAATATGTTGAGTTACTTAAAAATATTATGCAAACTCATTGCCTTAGATAAATTAAGAAAAGTAAACTTGAGATTTTGAGCGTGCAATATTTAGACCAACTTCTTTATTTTGCGTGTGTAACATTTAAATTAGCTTACTTACTGTTATTGTGATAACTTAAACTACCAGTATCATAAAAATTATTGTAGCATAATGAAATTTCTTATGGCATGAATCTGACAAAATAATTAGTTTTTTGCTCTGCAGTGCTTGTTATTACAACACAACACACTACTTTATTTTATCACCTCTTGCATCACCCAGGCGGGACGTCACTAACCGTGTGAAAGACTTACTCATGATGCAATGATGTTGTATAACAAACCATTTTCTATTGAAATATTTCTGAAGAACTAATTACTGCTTAACTGGTAATTATTCAGAACACATTTAAACACAGGTTACTTGGACTTATGGCGTCAAACACATTGTCTCAAGGTATGCTGGGAAACTCCACCCGCCTATCCAGAACACACTACAGTATCTATTTATCCATTGTGTAAAACCACAGGGGTTGTTTCAACTGTCATTAAACATTTATTTTCAAAGGTCAGAAAACGTCAGCTACCCAACATTGAACAGGACAGCTGCAGAACAATGAACAATACATGTGAATCTATTCTGGTGTGTGATATAAGAGCGTCCATGTAACAGATCTGAATGTGAATGAAAGATTTTAGAAGCTGGGACAGGAAATCCCTGAGTAGAGTTTTACAAAATAAAAGCACCATTTAGCCAACATTTCTCACATAACAAAAGGGCTGTTTCCCATGAAAAGTAGTGGAGGACAAGTAGAAAGTGGAATAAACAGAAAACAGGCTATAATTTACTTAGTTACATTGTGGGATGTAACCAAGTACTGAAAAGTTCCCAGTACTTGGTTTGTTTAAATGAACCAAACTCAAGTAAACTGAGTTTGACAGTTTTCTTGTTTTTAACACGTTGATAAAAACTGAGTTAGGTCAACTCAGTATTTCTAATTAAATTCAATCTTACGTCTCACAGTGTATAAAGCGCATTTAAGCACTTTAAGTTTTATTGGGCCTTACAAATTAGCCATAAAATGTGTGGTTTCACAAACAAGCACACGGGTTTTTGCTTTAGCTGAGGTTTTATGACATGAATGCTCGTAAAACAAAATCTCCTCCCTGATCAGGCTGAAGAGGATTTGGACCAACATGCAGCCTGGTGATTATCATGAACACAGTGCAGTTGAAGAAGGCACAGGATGCGGAGATGGTAGTGGGATATGTATGGCTGTTAAAGAAGAACACATGAGGATGGTGACTCACCCTCTGTGTACTGCTGTACTCTCATCCCAGTGCTGAGTGCAGGCTTACCCATGAATCACATCTTATCTCGAGTGATGGAGGAATGGTTTTCCATTAGCACTCTTCACTTCCAGCCTCCCTCCTCCTCCTCCTCCTCCTCCTCTTTTCCTCCTCCATGTCTCTTCATTTGTTTGGTGTGTCAACCTCTCTCTGTTGATGCCCAGTCCTCAAGAGATGTTCTGACAGGCTCTCCTGTCGTCTATCTCCTCCTCTCACCTCTTTCACATCAGCCTCAGAATCTCTTTCCTTCATCTCTATTTTCACATAGCAGTAAAAGTGCTTTTGTGACCCTGCCATGGCTTTGAAATGTGGACACATTTTTTCCCTGGGTGAAGTATTCGCAAGACAGTAGAAGTAGATACTGGTGACTGCAGCTTTGTGTTCACTCCCTTTGAATGTGAATTTTTCACCTACAGCTCATAGGAGCTCACTTTCTTAAAACTTGTGCTTTCTGTTGTACCAGAACTGTTCACAAATCACCCCCAGCCACTCTGTGGCTCTTTCTCTGTGGCTCCTTTTGTAAAACTGATGGAAATAAACTGAAAAGGCTGAACACTTCATTCTGAAGCGATGGAGAAAGAGCTTATGTTCTCCTTATGCTTTGGTAAATACTGCTCTAAAAAAGAGGGAAATTATCTCCCCAAATTCAGATGATCTGAACATGTGTACATTTAAATACCAAGTAAAAAGACAATGTTTTATTTTATTTTAATTTACCTTTTTACTGTTTGCTTGTCTCTCTTGCTCCAGACACAACTAACAAATCAGTGGAAGTACGTAATTTTTAAAAAAAACGCACAAACAAAAACAGAAGTGATGCAATTTGTAAGAGACTATCAGTGAGTTTTCTTGCCAGATTCACCGGCAGCCTTGCCATGGAGCCACGCGCTCTATCTGAACAGCCCAACTGGTTAACATGGACACCAGAGGGAGGAGGGCAGGGCTTTCCGGTGCATCCACCTTCCACCACGTCTCCACAGGCGTTTTTTTCTTCTTCTTTTTTATGGAAGCGGTTACGCTCCTTCCGAGCGCTGGATGTTTGATGGGTGTCCCTCAAGGCTGTGTCATGGTAGTTGAAGAAATCCAAGCTACACGCTCCTGCAAAACATGCACTTCCTAGCTGCACCTGATTGTACAAAGACTTCCACTTCTGGGTTGTCAGTTCCTGGGTTTTGAACCAGATAAGCATGGAGGCTCACGTGAAACCTTTTCTCATATCATGAAAATAGCTCACCCTGTCTTCCTGAAGACGTTTGAGGTGAGGAATAAGCCACACGGTCACTAAATGTCTTTTTACATCCTGCAGACATGAACCATTAGCGTTTAGCTCAAAGCACAGTACAGCTGGCAGTAGACTCTTGTTGCTGCTTCACTTTCTTTATAGCATTTTTATTACTCTCATAAAGATCTGCTTTCTGTCCTGCTCTATAAGTTGAGGTTATGTCTCATCATTAATCATGGTGCCTTTGTGTCTTTGCGTGTCTCCCCTTTCTCTCTCTTTGTGATGCCCTGCCCTCTTCCTCCTCAAGAAGAAATTCAATCTGTTTCAATTTCCTTTATTTGTCCCTCAGGGCCAATGCAGAGGCTCTGGACAGCAGAGCCCAACACAAAGACAGATAAATAAGATCGGCTGCGTCATTGACAGTCAGGCCTGCAGACACACACACACACACACACACACACACACACACACACACACACACTCCTATTGTGGGAATAGATTTTTCTGTTAGAATTGTGTCCTGTGCTGATAAATGTGAACCTCCCTGTGGCAGCACAGTGTTAAGCTGATTGCTTGCAGTCGTCAGCCTGCATTATTAACCAGCTCAACGCACACTGGAGGCCATTTTGGACATGCAGTGGAGTGTGTGTTTGTGCTCGTATTGCACTTGCCCTATTAACAGTGGCTTCACAATTAACTAAGAGAATGTCGCGTCTTCCAGCGCTCTCTTCTGAAGGTCTTCCCTGAACTAGCTGTGCTCTCTCAGCTCGACAACGCTGACCTCTGGATTTAAGCTCACAGCTGCTACCACACACACACACACAACGTGTAAGTCAGCTGATGGCTGACCTTTTGTTAAACTGCTCTGAGGCTTTAGCTTAAACAGACTGAATGTCACATGGCCTCTTTCTATAGGCCGGCATCACACTGGTGGTGGAGCAGAGTCATTAAACACCAGCTGACGAACGCTCGGGGGCAAAAGAGTGTTGTCACAAGGTTGTCATGACATCTCTGAGTATTCTACTGCTGGAAAGGCAGCCGTCACATGACACTGTGCTGCTAATGCTGCAGGACGATTCAAATATTTCTGAAATTGGCAACCAGAGAAAACTGAGCATAAGGGTTATGGAAATTTCTTGTGCTTAAAAGGTATAAAGCCTACAACAACCAGAATGCACTGCTCCACAAGAGAACCAACAAACTGCTCTGGCTGGTGGGTGACGTTCTGCGGGTACAGCAGCGTTTGGTATTGGTCTGTTTTAAAGCAGGCGCCGGCAGATGAGAGGAAGGCTCTCAGGCAAAATGGAGAGAAGTTTAACTTTGTTAATTTGTGCATAACATCCATATTGTAATGAAACAAAGCTGGCTAGTTCTGAGGCCAGCTGTGACCCCCCTTTCTCTCTTTGTCAGCAGCAATGTGAAACTTAATATAGCTCAAATGAAACCGTCCTTAAAGGCAACTCGTTCTCCCTGCTACACTGTTGTAATTAAAAAAAAATCTGCTTTTGTTGCCAGGAATATGAAACAAAGACTGGCAGAGCTGGACCTGGCAACCTGACTTCTCCCAGGCAAAGCGTGAGGAAGAACCTGGACTTTGAGCCCCTCTCCACCACCGCACTCATACTGGAGGACAGACCTGCGTATGTAAACACACACAAAAACCACTTCTCACATTTTGCTCTCTTGCTCACTACCAATTGTGTATCAGGCAGTAAGGCCTTGTCTGTATTTTTGTATTTTCACCTACCCCCACAGTCCTCCCCTCAGCATTGTCCCTGTTCTTGCAGTGTAATACAGACGGTGACAGAGAGGTGCTGCTGAAAATTTAATAGCCCTCCAGCGGCAGCTTATCATTAGCATATTACATTTAGTTTAAGAAACAGACAGACTAATACTGGGCCTCGTCTTTCATTCAGCGATGCTGCTCGGCTGCCAGATTAGCCCCTCTGCTGGGGAACACGGTGAATGAAAACGGTAGCAGGGGTTAGTAGATTAAACATCCTTTGGTTCACACAGGAAGTCTGGTGACACCATGACTGGCAAAACTGAGTTCAGCTGCTGATCAGGTCTGAACTGCAACCTCTTTCTTCTCCTTCATAACTGTCTCCCCCTAGTGGTAGAGATAATCCAGGAAAGTGGTGCTGTTTAATTTTCAGCGCAGTTAGTTTAGTAACATCATCTGTGTGTACAAAATATTCACCCTGAGATTCAGTGAAGCAGAAAACAGTCAACTCCCTTAAATGATATGCCTTTCTGTCACCTAAGTACAGAATGAGCATGTTGATAAAACCAGACTTTCTAGTCCGGAGCTTTCAACCACATCTCAGTGTTCATCTGCTGATGCAGTTGGCCCAGAGCTGTGAGACGTGTTTGAAAGCTCCAGAGAAAGCAGGCCGTGTCTCAGTGGTAGAGCGGTCGTCCACTTATCAGAAGGTCGGTGGTTCGATCCCCAGCCCCCTGCAGTCTACATGTCGAAGTGTCCTTGGGCAAGATACTGAACCCCAGATTGCTCCCAGTGGCTGTTCCACTGGTGTGTGAGTGTTTGTGTTAATGGTTACAGCAAAAATGTTGTTTAGAATGTAGATTTTTGAGATTCAGTTTGATTCAAAGTTCTACAGGAGACAGAGGTTTAGTCACTAGTTCACTAGTAATCCTGTTCCTCTGTCTGGCTATGTCCTCCTCTCTGCTCCATGTGAATGATACAAGTACTCCCTCACCCATTTTGATTGCGTTGACGTTTGTGCGCTACAGAAATCTGCCTGCCAAGCCAGCCGAGGAGGCCCAGAAACACAGACAGCAGTATGAAGAGATGGTGGCTCAGGCCAAGAAGAGAGGTGAGGTCAAAATTGTCTTAACGTCTTCCTTCAGAGCGATCAGCTGAAGAAGGTTGAAGACAATAAGGACAGTGATATAGTTTGATTCATCCTGCCTTAGCAAACACCTGTAGTTCATTTTCTCTCCACCTCTCTCCAAAGATTAGCAGGTTTCCCTCTGTTTAACCACCTCTCTTCACACTCCTGATGCAGAGTTGAAGGAGGCTCAGAAGAGGAAGAAGCAGCTGGAGGATCGGTGTAAGCTCGAGGAGAGCATCGGTACAGCTGCGCAGACCTGGAACCAGGAAGTGTTGCCTAATTGGAGTACAATGTGAGCATGTAGGGCTTGTTTCATCTTTCTAGCTGTCTTTTTCTTGTGTTTGAACTCCAGTAACCGGACCAGTCATGGAAAATAAATGTTGAAAAGCAGCCAGTCGGTTGTTTATGTGGGCATTATGGGAGAACCAGTGATCACACTTAATAATTCAACAGTAGTCACTTCACCTGATTTCAGACAAAGAGACAAAACTATAGTGTACAATGATATCTCCACACATTTAAAACATAATCATCCATATCTCATGAAATCATCATCACTGTCATTCACCCAATGCAAAAAGCAATGGTTAAGAAAAACTCACCCCTTCCCCACGTTTATACTGATAAACGTATGACTGGCACGAAAAGTCTTGAACACATGACTGTGTCTTTGTCCTGATTGCACCATCTCAGCTGTTTTTGGACCTTCAGCACAGTAAAGGAGTATATGTTGGCATACACAGTAGTTGGGCTTGAATGTCCAGGCCCTCAGCTTCATAAACTGTACATGCAATGTGTTGCCCTAGCATTGCATTTATCAAACACGTCAATGTACTCCAAGTCTCAGTCTGTAAATAATGACCAAGATATTACAGCCCTGAGGTCTACATGGAGAGTGTCTGTCTGCCATTCCATTCCATAATAACATTGGTGAGGTGCTTGACATCTCTGGCATTTATTATGATGTCAGCATATCTGAAGCATCGAGTGAACAGCTGCTATAGGTCATTACTGCAGAGAGAATAAACAGATTAACTTGTGCTACAGGCCTCATATTCCTTCCAGCATGTTGATTTGAATTAATATTAACATCAGTGTCGGTGCTTCTGTTTCTGCTTAGTCATAAAGTCATGCCTGTCAGGCTGACTGTAATTGTCCAACCTTGAACAAACATCATAGAGACGGTTTAGTGTAAATGAGTTTAGGTATATGAGGTGTCTATTTAATGCACAGGATGTCACAACTGTTTGTATTTCCACATCTATACAAATGGAGCTCTATGAATGAGAGGAGGAGCGTTTGGAAATATGAGGTGAAGACGTATGGGTTAAGGATGACTTTTACTCTGGAGGATATTCATTTCCTGTACACCTCCACTGCCCCCTCCTGGCTCAGATTGATTTCTATTCTATATCTCTGTAGGGGAAACACAACTTCTGATGTGCTGAACTCTAACGCCGCGTTTAACCCTCCTGTAGGTGTACATCTCGACGAGTCAGAGACCTCTGGTGGCAGGGCATCCCTCCTTGTGTCAGAGGCAAAGTGTGGAGCCTGGCTGTGGGCAACGAGCTCAACATCACACACGGTACATTGGGAGCGAGTCCGCATCTGAGAACGTGTGTTGTTTTATGATAAAGAAAGAAAAGATCTTTTAACAAAGCTACAGTCAGTGTAGAAAAAAGCAACACATGTAGGTAGAGTGGGATCCTCAGTCATTGTTAAACAATAAGCTTAAATCTATCAGCTGTGACACAGAAATGTTCACAGACAAGGTAATATATATATATATATATATTATATATCCATTTTATAGCGATAAAACAAAAGACACATACAGATTTCTCTGGGGTTTCATATTGTTGGAAACATGCAGGACAATGAAAGTACACAACTTAACACAATATGTACCAAAGGTCTAGTCAATATCACGTATTTATTACATCTCTAAAGACACGCCAATTTGGCCTTTTGGTTCATTCAACAGCTGAAACACTGAACACACATTTCTCAGTGTTGGTGTTGAAATAATTGGCAGTGAGGTTGATAAAAGAGGAAGAGCTAATTTAAGGAGCACGTTCCAGTGATTCCTCCAGTACCAGAGCGAGCGAGCAGCATTTCAGTTCTCGTGTCTGGATGGAGGTTACACACACACACACACACCGACACACACACACTCGACACACACACTGCAGATAAATTCTGCACTAGCTGAGGGAGCACCAGTTTATAAAGCTTATAAAGAAGGCTCCTCAGCACCCTTAGGGCTAGTTACAGATACGCTGACTGCTGAGCTGGTGACATGATGCACAGTCTAATGCGTTACCACTCCACACACACACACACTCTACAAAGCTCAGCCCCCTTTAATGTTGTCCTTCTCTCATAAGTATAAGCTCAGTGACAGTACTCCTCTTACTGCTAAAGCTATCACCAGCATTTTTAAGACTCCTGCCTAGAGGGGGTCTGTAACTGTAACTCCTCAAAAGCTGCTGGACAGAATTAAATGAGATTTCACACCAGCTTTATAGGAGCCCTAAAGGTGTGCGTCTCCTAATTGGTTTCTTCGATTTGCTTATTTTTTAAAACATTTTCAGGCATATGTGAACTTTTTCATGACATTTTGTTACTATTGGGATTTTCTACTTACTATTGTGACGTTGGCGACTTCTAGTGGTACTTATGCTACTACTGCTAGTACTGTACCTGCATTACTGCTACTGTGCTGCCAACCACTATTACTACTACTACTTATAATGCAAAACTAAACTCCTGCTGTCAGTTTGACTCAGAATCAGTTCTTGAATCAAAGCCGATTGTTACACTAAATGGAAAAAGGAGACTAGTTTCAGGCTTGACTTGTTTGTTTTACAGTCCACTGAATAACAGAATGAAACATAACTTAACTGATTGTTAGTTAACAAAAAAAGGAGAAGGAAGAATTTGTCCTGCTGCAGAGTGATGTGAGGAGCTGAATCATTCATCTCCTGCAGTGGTTTCTGTCCAGTCATCCTGTTCCATCCGTCTTCCTCCCCTCCTCATTGACTGTGCTGTGGTGCTGTTCTGTATCCCTGCAGAGCTGTATAACATCTGTCTGGCCCGAGCTAAAGAGAAGTGGAGGACCACATCTGCACCTGCCTCAGAGCCTGAATCTGAAGGTAGTGCATGGAGAGAACATATTTCCTCTAATATTCACTCAGAATGAATATGACTCAACTAAAAGTTTGCAGTACATTTAAGGATTTTTTTGTTGTTGGTGTGTTTCTTGATGTTTTGCCATGTGTTCCAGATGCTGGCTCGTCAGATCGGGAGTCCAGCCTGGAGCTGATCAAGCTGGACATCTCAAGAACCTTCCCCCACCTGTGTATCTTCCAGCAGGTCAGTGAGAGAAGCTCATCCACACCATACAGCACTGGTGTTATCAAACCCTACAAAAAGTATGTCTTCACTGGTGAAACGTCTCATTTAGACTGTTTAGTTAAATACCATGTTACCCCGGTAACGCTGCAAGAACGAGTGACCTCATCCACATTATTGTTCCTAAGTAAATCGAACATGGAGGCTTCCAGGGAGAGTGCGGATGTGTTTATTTCTGGCCTTTTTCTTTATTGTCTTCATCGTTTCTTTGTTCATCATCAGGGCGGGCCATATCATGATGTGCTGCACAGCATTCTGGGAGCATACACTTGTTACCGGCCAGATGTTGGCTACGTAAGTCACACCCACAAAACACAGCACCACATCCTGTAGTGATGCTTCTTATCATACTGCACCTCTGGAGGAGGTTATATTACAACGGAATTCAACTTCTTTTATTGTCACATGACAAATTAATATTACAATCTGAGTCAGACTGTTGGCATCAGTGTTCCTTCTGCTAATATACATATACAGATACTAAATAGCGCATCGCTAAATGAGCTGCAAACATCCAATCAGAATGTTTGTAAATCACTATAATTATCATTAGAAATAAAGGACGATTAGATTATTTAATATTTAAAGGTGTATTCATTTCTTTTGTCCCACTACACTTCAGTAGCAGTTTGCTGTGGTTGCAGTGATTCACATAATCACTATTTATGACAGGGGTTACCTCTCCACACGTTTGAAACATGCTAATTTGTGCTTGTTTCATGTTCAGCTCGGCTCTACTGCACAGGGTCCAGTGGTTTGGGCAGGACTGCTGCAGCGTGTAGGTGTGATTTCCCAGTTAGCAGATCTCTTTCTCCTCTTTCCTCTGAGGAGAGTAACTAATCATGTAATAATAATAATAATAATAATAATAATCAGTGCTTTAGATCAGCCTGAAATTCTCTCTTATCCAGCTCCATTTAAAAAAGTGATAGCAGCTCTTTGATGATCTTCAGATATCATGCAGCGTCCCTCCACTGAGCTCGTGTGCACTGCTGTCACTCATTGTGCTTGGTTTGCATTGCTGCAGCCCCATCTTGGTAGAACTGACCCATGAGCTGATGCACATGGTCCATGCATTCACCTCTGTGTGCAGGTTTTCATTTGATTTCATCATTGCATCTGTTTGTCATTTCTCCTCCCAGCTTAAATATGACATTTTTTTAAAAAGTGGATTTAATGGAGTACTTTAAATAAGAAACAATGTCAGTGATGGTGTGGAACAAACTTGCTGCCACTGTCTTCATTTAATCAGAGAGATCTAGAGGTAGATTTCATATCAATGCCTTTTTAAAGTGTTAACTGTTGTTGTTTTTGTTTTGTGTGTGCTTGTACGACCTCTGTGTGTGTGTGTGTGTTTAGGTGCAGGGAATGTCGTTCATCGCAGCAGTGCTGATCCTGAACCTGGACACAGCTGATGCCTTCATAGCTTTTGCCAACCTGCTCAACAAGCCCTGTCAGATGGCCTTCTTCAGAGTCGACCACAGCCTTGTGAGCACAGATCTCATATTACTGACCTTAAAAATGTATATTTATACAGGAAGGCACAGCAGTCATTCATCAGGTGAATGAGGAACACACAAGCTCTACTCAGTCTTAGCTGACTTCATCCTGTGGATTTTAGTGTCTACTGCTCACACCAAGAATATGACAACACTTAGGATATAATGTGATCCTCAAGTTGCGTCATTAAAAATACTACAAAAAGGTTAAAAAAAACAAACAAACACAGTTTTGTCAATTATTTGCTTTATAATGTCTTGTAAAAGTAGTGAAAAATAGGAATTGTAGAAGGAACAAAGAAATGTTCACATTTAAGATTTAATGAAATAAATATTCTTATATATTGTTTGCTTACTAAACAACAGTGTCTCTTATGTCCGTGGTACTCATTCAGGACTCTTCTCCTCTTCTCTCCACAGATCTTGACTTACTTTTCAGCATTTGAAGTGTTCTTTGAAGAAAACCTACCAAAGCTTTTTGCACATTTCAAGAAAAACAACTTGACCCCTGATATTTATTTAATCGACTGGTGAGTCTCCAGCTATTCTTTGTTAAATGATTTCACTGTGTAGAACAATAACACAACAATCTCTTATTTGCTTTAAATGCCAGCATTTGTTGTACTTCTCAGCTGTGATGGTAAGAATATCAGACCAGGATTGAAACTATGAAACCTCATATCACTTTACCTGCAGTCTTCAATCCATCACAATCTATTGAATCATAAGCCTATACACAAACCTACTGTTTGTATGTTGTTTTTGGTTTCTAAAAATGGTTTTGAGAACATTTGTGAATTCAAAGGATGTATAATTTATCATGGCAGTGATGATTTACCTGCAGGCATTCCAAATATGGTAACAAACCCCAGTTTGTTAATGTAGGAGGAAATCTTTAAAGCAGAAGCAACCACCATTTGAATCCTTATTAATGTTGTAGTGAATTGATATACAAACGAATGGAGCTCAGTAATCTAGATAAGTGTGTTTGTGAGTGAGTTACCGTATCATCTTTAAGCTGTTTGTCTCTCTGTGGCTGCAGGATCTTCACTCTGTACAGTAAGTCGCTGCCGTTGGACCTGGCGTGTCGGGTGTGGGACGTGTTCTGTCGAGATGGCGAGGAGTTCTTGTTCCGCACGGCGTTGGGCCTGCTGCATCTCTACCAGGACGTCCTGACCTGCATGGACTTCATCCACATGGCCCAGTTCCTCACCCGCCTGCCCGACCTCATCCCCTCTGAGCAGCTCTTCCAGCACATCGCCGCTGTTCAAATGACCAGCCGCAACAGGAAGTGGGCGCAGGTAGGGCGGTTTCAGCTTTGCACGTCAGGTTGATTCTGTCCATGTATCTTTTTAACCGCACCTCCCTCCACCTGCTCAGGTCCTGCAGGCCTTGCAGAAAGATCCAGAGCGAGGCAGCCCGGTGCTGAAGCGCTGAGCGGAGATCAGAGCGAAAACCAACTGGACTCCCAGCAGGACGGACGGACGGACCAGTAAAACCAATCTGGTTATAGCCTCTGTAATAATCCTCTTCTCCAGAGCTGTGACGTTCCTAAGACTGAAACAGGACCATGGAGGGAGGGCTGTTAAAGGAATACGAGGCCTTATTTATCTCCCACCAGACGCCCAGCAGTGGACTGGAAAGTCTGCTGGCAGAGGCTGAAGAATGTATCACACACTCCCACACACACGTCCACCTTACGATGCTGACTCAGAGGAAGTCACACACACCATTCCTACACTTTTAATTCTCTGCTGTTTGTTCTAGGCTCAGTTTCACTTTAACATGTAACAATTTTATGACTAAAGTCAGGGAAAGTGACTGTAATGTCCTACGATGACATCACCAGAGTCAAACCTGTGAATGACCTACATGAAGTAGAACCTCAGCTGGCGTCTATGCATCTTTGTTTGTCTGAACCCCCTTCTTTTTTTTTCTCTCTCAAAACTTTACTCACCCCTTCGTTTTTGACCTTGTTGTAAATTTCAGTTCAACCATTCCAGGAAGTCTGCTCTCGTCTTGAATTCTTGAATAGTTTTGTGAGTTTAAAATCCATGGAAATGCACATCACCTTAATGCTGAAGGTAAAACACAGTGGTGTCTCTGAGAGCACCACGTCGTTACATTTGATGAGATGTTTGAACCCTCTAAAAAGAGGTCATAAGCTGCCTGTAAAACGTGTTCTGAGTATATTTATGTCAACCAAGCTGGAGTAAATAATGAGGTAACACCACCCACCGGCTTCACCGGCTCTTAATGTGTTGAGCGACATTTCTGCTTGTTAGTGTTTTGTTTCCTGATGTACTGGTGTGAGTGTGATGTCTTTTAAATTTTGTATTTATTTAATATTTACCAAAAGGACGACGGGACCTAAACATGCATGTTTTTAACAACACATAAGTTGATTTTGAACATCAGCGTTACTGCACACGACTACTCTCAAGGAGGTGAGGCTACAGTGTCGATATATGAGATGTTTAAGGTGAAATGATTAGTCGATTAGTTACATAACAAACAACAGTAAATTGTTTCAGTCATTATTTATGTAAAAAACATTCCTGTGTTGCAGCTTTTTGTCTGCTTTCTTTGTCTGATGTGACATTAAATTGAATATTTTGGGGTTTGGATAGTCGTAAAACAGAAAGCACTTTTAGGACAGCGACATTGTGATCGGCATGATGGTCAATGAATCATCAGATTAATTAATAGTAAGAATAACGTGTTGTTGAAGGAAAGCATGTTGTGTAGGCTCTCTTTGACAATCAGATCCAATTTTTGTGCGTCTGTCCTTAAGCAGCATCTGATTAACTGTTTTTTTCATCGTTGCAACTCAGTGATTTCACCTGTTCAGTTGTTTCTCAACACTTTATCTCTGTTATAACCCAACAGATTCACAGATTCTCCCTGGGCAGGACTGCAATAAAACTTTTTGCACGTTTATGTAAGCCGTGCATCATCACCTTTTCATCACTTCCAGGTTAAAATTTTTTTGCAATCCTGTGTATTTTGTTGTGCTGGATTAGTGACCAGGTGATGATACAAGCAAACGTTTGTGTTTATGTGTAACCCGAAGGAGCTCAGTAAGTTACTACAGTAGTTAGTTGTTACATTAAAAGCTGTCCTGTGTTTGAATCGACCCTCGCAGCTCCACCAGCACCTCCTGCCTCCCATCAAAAGCATTCAATCAAACTCAATATGAATAATCACAGTAGTGTGTTGTTTGATATGCTGGATATCTGTCGTTTCTTGACTTCTGTTTGTTTTGCATTGTCTGTTTTTATTTTTAAGAGACCTGTGCACTGTAGAGGACTGATGGAGACAGCAGACGGTTATCATGCAGCTGTATCTCACTTGAAATGTATATAAACAATGGTTTTATTAAAATAAAGAAGTGTAAATATTCAACCGGGAGTAGTTCTGTATGTTTTTGTTCACATTTCACAGAAAATGACACGTGATTTCATTTTGATAATCATTACATATAAACCAGTGACTGCATTTCTCAGATGGTCTCTGTGGTACCAGAAGGCTGCATCATAGAATCGTAGTTGTAGATCTGCCAACAGGCATTTTCAGACTGAAGAAACCTTAATGTAGTTGTAAGAACTTAAGTCTAAGAATCCCCCTGTTTAGTGTATCTAAGCTGCAACTTAGAAATCAGTTTATTATGCCTTAATGCATGTCTGGAGAGTCACCAATTTACACATCCAGCTGACATGGAGGAACATTAACATAATTGTGAAAGGTGTTTCTGACCACCGAGTCACTTTTAGCTCTATTTTTGGTCAAATTAGCAGTTTAAACCTCCACTATTTGCTGTTTTGTATTGGACATGTAGGTTTTTGGCTGCTTGTTGGCTGAAAATGATGCTGATGAAAATGGATTTAGACTGTAAAACCAAAAGAATGAACCAAAAGAGGCTAAAAAAAAAAGCTTAGTAGAGATGAGTGCACTGGTTACGGTCTGTGGGTTCATTACTCTGAACAACTTTCACATTAAATATTCTATTGTTAATATAAACATATTCATTAGTGCAGCTTTATTACATAGTAACATATCTTTTTGCAGCATGAAAGCCTAAAGCAAAAATTAGCCACGAACGCAAAACACATCAGCAATGCCTCATCAACACTTAACAGAATATAAATAGCTACATATATATCTTTATTACAGTCATTCCTAGAGCTACAGGTTATCCACAGCTGCATTTCTATGAGGGGCCATTAGGGACATTATTCACAATTTCCTCTCACATACACATATGAAAATCTCTGAGCATTTTATAAAAATGTATTACATTTTGTCAAGTTATTATATAATGTGTTGTTGCACTTGGCCAATGATGTCATGAATCATGAGACCACTTCAGTGTCAGAGGCAGGCTTTCCTCATATTAACACTTAATAATATCTATTTGGTTGTGAGAGCTATATATGTATACCACCTCCTAATGTTGTGACTAATACTTATGGTTTTACGTCATACCTTATTTGTTCTTGAAATAAAGAAAAATAAGATAAATATTATTTTTACCCACCACCAACAGAAGCCTATTTATTTTGCTGTTTTCTCAGACTTTAATAAGGAAGAAGGCTGTAATAATAATGTAATCATTTGCTTGACCAGTGACCCTGCTCCCTGTCATTTGTGATAATTCCATGACTGACATTACACTTACATGACATCTGATGTCTTTTAGCAAAAAGCTGTGCGGCAAAAGGACAAGTTAAAAGTATAAACAATGCCGATGAGGAACCAGGGCCAATCACTGTAATGTTATTCTATGGAACCATCCTCTAACAACTCAAATTCATCTCATGGTGTTGCCCATGTGTGACACTGTAGCCCCATGTAGGCCCACAGTTTCCTCTTTGACTGGCTTTGGAGCCCGTGTGGAGCCACTGTGGGCATGTGTGGACCTAGGTGGGGCTACAGTGGGAAAGCCCACAAAAAGCCAAAGTGTGGGCATACTGTGGGCAGGCTGTGGCCCCACATTGGGCCCCACTGTGGCTCACAGTGGGCAGCCCTGTGGGGTCCACACGTGGGCCGCATTTTATGACGTATCACATTTTTTGCCCGCAGTGGGCCCCAAAGGGGCATGTTTGCTGGGCAGGACTCAGCGGTCCACCTGCATCTAAAGGACAAAACAACAACGAACACAAGCTTGAAGATTGGAGCTTTGACCCCAAGAAGCCCATCATTATCATGGGGGATTCAAATCTCGCTCGGGTCCCTGGATTTTCTGGTGCAAACATTCAGATAGACAGCTATCCATCCAGGGGCCAGGTTTTACCATCTGACTGAGATGCTCAAAAGACCTGGACTCTGTCAGGTCTGCCCTTTGTCACTGATTCTGTACATAATCTTTATGGACAGAATTTCTAGGCGCAGCCAGATGACAGAGGGTGTCCGGTTTGGTGGACTCAGGATCACCTCTCTGCATTTTGCAGATATTGTTGTCCTGTTTGCTCCATCATGCCGTGACCTCCAGCTATCAGAATTGGGACAGAGAATCAGCACCTCCAAGTCTGAGGATGAGTTGCTGCCCCAAGTGATCGACGGACCCGGATAAGCGGAAGAAAATGGATGGATGGAGAAATCAAATCAGATCAGATCAGATCAGATCAAATCAAATCAAATCAAATCAAATCAAATCAAATCAAATCAAATCAAATCAAATCACATCACATCACATCACATCACATCACATCACATCACATCACATCAGATCAGATCAGATCAAATCAAATCAAATCAAATCAAATCAAATCAAATCACATCACATCACATCACATCACATCACATCACATCAGATCAGATCAGATCAGATCAAATCAAATCAAATCAAATCAAATCAAATCAAATCATAATTAATATGTATATGTTTATAAATAATATATGTTTATAAATAATATATATATAAATAAAATTGACTTGACTTGAGATCCACTCATACCTTGGGTTGGTTGTTTTGAAGAGAATATATCTGAAATTATATTATATTATATTATTACTATATCATATTATATAATATTATATTATTATATTATATTATTTTATCATATTATATTATATTATATTATATTATATTATATCATATCATATCATATTATATTATATTATATTATATTATATTATATTATATTATATTATATTATGATCTAATTATCTGTTAATCTACCCTGCCCTCTACCTGTGGATGTCTATTAGTTTTACTGTGTATTGAATGTTTTGTTAGAGTCATTGATTGTTAGACTGTACTGTCTCTCATGGCTCTTGATTTATGAACATTCTCTCCTACTCTGCTCTATATATAAATGTGACTTTTATTCAAATGTACAATAGAAACACTTTTAAATAATGTTTGATAAAATAAATACTTCATAAATATATGTTGAAGATGTTGGCTGTTTTCCTAAACCCTTTGCAGATTTGAGTTTGAGTGTTTTGATCCTTTCAAGTTGTCATTATTGGTCAGCAATCACTGTTATTATTACCCATTACTTTCCAATGAGCATAGAAAATGCTCATGGTGAGTCGTTTTACATGTTTTATGTTCAATATGTGAAGTAAAAATGGATTGTTTGGTAAGATAATCTTATCACTGTTCAGTTGATGATGTTAATTCCCATCATGTGTTAGCATTGAGCTAACAGATTAAGAGCTAGCTATTTATATATAAATATATAAAAGTGATTCAGGAGCCAAAAATCAATTGAAAGAGTATATTTTTCTTGTTTTTTACTGTAGTAGGAAACGGTTACCAACTGGGTAAATTCAGTTTAGTTTAGTCCCTTTATTACAGAAACTTCATTAGTCAGGCTGATCCCTGTTGTCTGGCTAAAATGGAATAATCTATATAAATGGTGAAGAACATTAAACAATGTCTGATTCCTGAAACTAATCTTATTTCTTCTGATATTTTTCACCCAATCTTTTTCTAGTCAAAGAACAGAAGCAATTTGTTTTCACTGGAGCATGGAGGTCAATCAAAGTAGTCTGCTAAAGAGTTATCAAATATCTGGTTCTGAGGCAAAATGTCTCCATGTTGTTGGATTAGTATTTTCCAAAGCTTGCTAATTTAGCCTTTTATTAAAGTTTACAGTCACAAGCAGTAAAACACAGCTAGCACAGGCTCATATTGTAGATCAGTGAAAGTGATACGCTCCATTGATTCAGTGATATTATGAGATAAATAAGGCTCTAATAAATTACCTTCAGAGGACAGTAAGTGTCAGAGTTCACAGCCAGAACTGTGAGGATCCAAATGCAGACATATGACAGAGACACTGGGAGCTTTTCAGAGATTTAATAATCAACAAACTAGTAAACAGTCCAAGGTCAAAAAACCAGAAAGGCAGTCTACAACAGGCAACAGTATCAAAAGGGGTAAGACTCAGAGTCCAGAGACAGGCAGGTATGAGGCTCAGACACCAACAATCAACACACAACTTATATAACTGGATTTTAAGAACATATATAACACCATCAAACCTACACCACTTCAATCCCAATACAGCAGATACATGCTTTAGATGGAATAATGCAAAAGGAACCCTTTATCACTGCTTATGAATGTAATGTGGTTCAAAGTTTTTGGATGGATGTTTTGGATATGGTGAACCAGATAACAAAACTGAAAATACCCTTTTCACCAAAGCTTTGCATATTTATCCACATGATCTTAATATGACTACATGGGATGGTGTTATTATTGACCTGTGCCTGTTACAAGCTAAGAAAGCATTAGCCAAAGGTTGGAAGAGCACACATATGTTAAGTATTAATCAATATATTAAAGACCTATCATCATGTGTGGCTCTGGAAAAATTAACATATATCATTAAAGGAAAGATGGGAGTGTTTGAAAAGATTTGGGGACGTTTTATGGATTTTCTAAGTCTAAATATTAGTCATGATTAGTTAACCTGTTGACCAGGATGGGTCAAATTTTGTTTTCAAAATGTTGTTCTCTTTTTGTACACCTCTCTTCAGTTCCATTGACTGTTTTTTTGTTGTTGTTTTTCTCTACAATCATTTGTCTAGATTTGATGATATACTGTATTTTCTGCCAAGACTAAATATCCCCTATATGTTGGAATTTGTTTTAAATTTTGTTATTTGAAACCCCAATTAATAAAACAACAACAACAATAAAAACCAAAACAAAACAGCAGTGCATGAGCTGGTGTCCTCTTATTCAAATGGTAGATGTTGTGGGTCTACTGCCAATAGGGGCGTCTATTATTTAGCAGCATCCAACATCAATCCCTGTAATATCTGTATTGGGACTGATTTCCTTCCTGGAACCCATAATATATGATTTCCTAAATCTATTAATTGTCTTTCACTCTAGTGGCTGCAGAACATGATTGAGGAGCCTGGAGTTAAACAATAGTTTTCACAAAGACATTGAGAATATGCATTGCTGCAGAGCAATAGGATGCGCTGGGGGATTTATCGTAGTTCCCAAGGTGTAAAAAAACAAATTTCTTTGTCAAATTCTTTAGGGAAATGTAAATGTAACAATACTGGAACAATAAAGTTTGCTTCATATTTAAAAATACTTGCAGCTGTTTAACAGAAAAAAAGTTTGGGTCTCTACTGCTAAAATTAGTCTATGAAGGTTTGCTCAGTGTTTTAACTCCATCTGATTTGTGAATGTGTCTCTTATGAGGGATGATATTCAGGAGGTTGAATTATCTTGAGACTGCAGTAGGTGGATGAATCTGGAGATATGGGACCAAAACTCAAAACAAAAAAGGGAGGATGTGTCGGCGACACAGGGAGGCGTAACGTTACACACTTTTAATATAGTCGGATGCAGCGCTTTTCTATTATTATACTGACAGAAGTACTGAGTGAATTTCTCATTTTTTAGGTTCAGAAATCTTCATTTGCTTCGTATTGTCCAGCAACACAAGCATCAGGAACAGAGCAATTAACAAAAATAGCTGCTAATACTGTTTGCTGCTGAACAGAGAGAGCAGCTTCATGTTGCCTAAAGACCAAGTGATTTTATTTTTTGTGACCCTGTGTCAGAACATCAGCTGATCAACTGATATATTTTCAGGTCCAGAGCCTCCCTCCTGCTTTGCTGCTGATTGATCAGATCACGAGCTTCCTGTGAAGAACTGCATGTTCTCTAAAGAAGTTCATTCAGCCTGACTGAAAGCTTGTTGGTTGTATGATCCAGATGCATGATGGGCCTCTTCATCATCTGCAAACTGCTTTTGGTGACTCTTCTGCTCCAACCGACTGAAGAAGGTGAGTTCAGTGGTTGATCGCTACATAGAGATTTGAGAATTTAATACATTTTTTACTCATAACAAGGCTAGTTGTACTCTTCTTGTCTTTGTAAACTAAAAATACATAATGCTCTGCTGTAATATTACATTATTATTATCTATGATATAGAGTATAATATGATCAATACAAATCCTTTGGGTAGAAATGGACCTGGATATGTGATTATTTGTTATTTGTTATTTCTTGTTCATTCTGTCAATCTATAAATTTGATGTAACAAACTTTGGTATTTGTATATGAGTGAGTTTTAAACCAGTATCTGAAACAGATGATGTGCTATTTACTAGTATGAGTCTCATTCAAACAAAATATGGCAAATCTCATAATGAAGGAAAATCTGACTGAAGTTCTCATTCTAAATGTCAAGAAGGAAACTTGTTTCAAATGCGCTGACCTGACGATCAATTCTGAGGCTGTTCTAGAAACCGTTTTCTAATAAATAATAAATTCTGATCAACTGATATCAATTTCAGGCTTAAATTTACAACTTCCATTCAGCCCCACCCAAAAGTACCGATAATGATACAGATCATTTAGTTGGTTGAGCAGATACAGATACAGAATAATGGTATACTCACTCATCCGGAGTCAGTAAATGAAAGAAGACATGTAATGATGATTTGGATTGAAAGTCAGTTTTCAAGGTTTTGATGAAATTAGGTTTAGTTTAGAGGCCAGAAAGAATTTAGGCTAATATGAGGTAAAGAGTATATTTTTCCATTTATTTTTCCTAAATGTTAGCATCAATAAAAATAACTAACCCTAGCACACTGCATGCAAATCCACAATAGCTCTGAAATTAATTGGCATCAGACATTTAGGCCCCTAAAAATGATCAGAAAACATTGCAAAACCCTCTTTTTATTAAGTAAAAAAGTTCCAGCTCAGTATATTTGCTGTGTTCCTTTCTATATGTAGAGTTGAAGTTTGGCGAATTCTGCCTACGTTTGGCGAATGACTCTCATTGGACCAGCTCTGAATCACCTGACCAACCAAAGTCATCTCATCCAACCAAACAGACAACCCAGCAGCTTGAACAGCCAACAGCAGAGACAACACATGTGGACAGTCAGTCAGCCCAACCAATCACAGAGCCAACCCCTACAACAACCCACCTGGTGGAGGTGCAGAGCCCCTGTTTCCCCCCATGAATATAAAGGGTAAAGGTGAGATCTTCTTGAACGATCCATTTCCAGTCAGGACCACTAATCAAAGAAAATTCAGTTGTAATTCGCAGTAAATTAGATTTGGTGATGTGGCTCTGCTCTGGGATTTACTCCAGCCAACTTTTTCTGATGCCTACCAGATTAATGCCTTTAAAGCTCGCTTTTTTGTATTTTTGATCTCACCTAACTTGTGCATGAAGGTCCTTTTTTGAACTGATAAAATTACACAAAATAAACAACAAAACTGATTGTTTGTCCATCATCAGTCTAAAACTGTTTATTGTTATGTAAAACCAAAACAAACACACAAATTATTACATTTAGAAGTTTGAACCAGCAAATCTTTAACATTTTACTTAACTGAGATCTAATCTACATTTTTGCAGCTGTGAAGGTCGTATAATTTAATAATTCTTTAATCTCCTTCAAGCCAGCGGGTGTCGCTGCCAAGAGGAAGAGAAGAAACCCCTAAACGTCAGATTAATAATTAGTCTGACGACGACGCACCCCAGTGAATCATGCAACTCCTATGAATCCATGTAAGTATTAGCTCATGCTAGCAGCGTGGATCTAGAGGTAGTAATGTCAGTATGTCCACCATGTTTCAATCATTGACATTGAACATTGATTGTTAGACTGTACTGTCTCTCATGGCTCTTGATTTATGAACATTCTCTCCTACTCTGCTCTATATATAAATGTGACTTTTATTCAAATGTACAATAGAAACACTTTTAAATAATGTTTGATAAAATAAATACTTCATAAATATATGTTGAAGATGTTGGCTGTTTTCCTAAACCCTTTGCAGATTTGAGTTTGAGTGTTTTGATCCTTTCAAGTTGTCATTATTGGTCAGCAATCACTGTTATTATTACCCATTACTTTCCAATGAGCATAGAAAATGCTCATGGTGAGTCGTTTTACATGTTTTATGTTCAATATGTGAAGTAAAAATGGATTGTTTGGTAAGATAATCTTATCACTGTTCAGTTGATGATGTTAATTCCCATCATGTGTTAGCATTGAGCTAACAGATTAAGAGCTAGCTATTTATATATAAATATATAAAAGTGATTCAGGAGCCAAAAATCAATTGAAAGAGTATATTTTTCTTGTTTTTTACTGTAGTAGGAAACGGTTACCAACTGGGTAAATTCAGTTTAGTTTAGTCCCTTTATTACAGAAACTTCATTAGTCAGGCTGATCCCTGTTGTCTGGCTAAAATGGAATAATCTATATAAATGGTGAAGAACATTAAACAATGTCTGATTCCTGAAACTAATCTTATTTCTTCTGATATTTTTCACCCAATCTTTTTCTAGTCAAAGAACAGAAGCAATTTGTTTTCACTGGAGCATGGAGGTCAATCAAAGTAGTCTGCTAAAGAGTTATCAAATATCTGGTTCTGAGGCAAAATGTCTCCATGTTGTTGGATTAGTATTTTCCAAAGCTTGCTAATTTAGCCTTTTATTAAAGTTTACAGTCACAAGCAGTAAAACACAGCTAGCACAGGCTCATATTGTAGATCAGTGAAAGTGATACGCTCCATTGATTCAGTGATATTATGAGATAAATAAGGCTCTAATAAATTACCTTCAGAGGACAGTAAGTGTCAGAGTTCGCAGCCAGAACTGTGAGGATCCAAATGCAGACATATGACAGAGACACTGGGAGCTTTTCAGAGGTTTAATAATCAACAAACTAGTAAACAGTCCAAGGTCAAAAAACCAGAAAGGCAGTCTACAACAGGCAACAGTATCAAAAGGGCTAAGACTCAGAGTCCAGAGACAGGCAGGTATGAGGCTCAGACACCAACAATCAACACACAACTTATATAACTGGATTTTAAGAACATATATAACACCATCAAACCTACACCACTTCAATCCCAATACAGCAGATACATGCTTTAAATGGAATAATGCAAAAGGAACCCTTTATCACTGCTTATGAATGTAATGTGGTTCAAAGTTTTTGGATGGATGTTTTGGATATGGTGAACCAGATAACAAAACTGAAAATACCCTTTTCACCAAAGCTTTGCATATTTATCCACATGATCTTAATATGACTACATGGGATGGTGTTATTATTGACCTGTGCCTGTTACAAGCTAAGAAAGCATTAGCCAAAGGTTGGAAGAGCACACATATGTTAAGTATTAATCAATATATTAAAGACCTATCATCATGTGTGGCTCTGGAAAAATTAACATATATCATTAAAGGAAAGATGGCAGTGTTTGAAAAGATTTGGGGACGTTTTATGGATTTTCTAAGTCTAAATATTAGTCATGATTAGTTAACCTGTTGACCAGGATGGGTCAAATTTTGTTTTCAAAATGTTGTTCTCTTTTTGTACACCTCTCTTCAGTTCCATTTACTGTTTTTGTTGTTGTTGTTTTTCTCTACAATCATTTGTCTAGATTTGATGATATACTGTATTTTCTGCCAAGACTAAATATCCCCTATATGTTGGAATTTGTTTTAAATTTTGTTATTTGAAACCCCAATTAATAAAACAACAACAACAATAAAAACCAAAACAAAACAGCAGTGCATGAGCTGGTGTCCTCTTATTCAAATGGTAGATGTTGTGGGTCTACTGCCAATAGGGGCGTCTATTATTTAGCAGCATCCAACATCCATCCCTGTAATATCTGTATTGGGACTGATTTCCTTCCTGGAACCCATAATATATGATTTCCTAAATCTATTAATTGTCTTTCACTCTAGTGGCTGCAGAACATGATTGAGGAGCCTGGAGTTAAACAATAGTTTTCACAAAGACATTGAGAATATGCATTGCTGCAGAGCAATAGGATGCGCTGGGGGATTTATCGTAGTTCCCAAGGTGTAAAAAAACAAATTTCTTTGTCAAATTCTTTAGGGAAATGTAAATGTAACAATACTGGAACAATAAAGTTTGCTCCATATTTAAAAATACTTGCAGCTGTTTAACATAAAAAAAGTTTGGGTCTCTACTGCTAAAATTAGTCTATGAAGGTTTGCTCAGTGTTTTAACTCCATCTGATTTGTGAATGTGTCTCTTATGAGGGATGATATTCAGGAGGTTGAATTATCTTGAGACTGCAGTAGGTGGATGAATCTGGAGATATGGGACCAAAACTCAAAACAAAAAAGGGAGGATGTGTCGGCGACACAGGGAGGCGTAACGTTACACACTTTTAATATAGTAGGATGCAGCGCTTTTCTATTATTATACTGACAGAAGTACTGAGTGAATTTCTCATTTTCTAGGTTCAGAAATCTTCATTTGCTTCGTATTGTCCAGCAACACAAGCATCAGGAACAGAGCAATTAACAAAAATAGCTGCTAATACTGTTTGCTGCTGAACAGAGAGAGCAGCTTCATGTTGCCTAAAGACCAAGTGATTTTATTTTTTGTGACCCTGTGTCAGAACATCAGCTGATCAACTGATATATTTTCAGGTCCAGAGCCTCCCTCCTGCTTTGCTGCTGATTGATCAGATCACGAGCTTCCTGTGAAGAACTGCATGTTCTCTAAAGAAGTTCATTCAGCCTGACTGAAAGCTTGTTGGTTGTATGATCCAGATGCATGATGGGCCTCTTCATCATCTGCAAACTGCTTTTGGTGACTCTTCTGCTCCAACCGACTGAAGAAGGTGAGTTCAGTGGTTGATCGCTACATAGAGATTTGAGAATTTAATACATTTTTTACTCATAACAAGGCTAGTTGTACTCTTCTTGTCTTTGTAAACTAACAATACATAATGCTCTGCTGTAATATTACATTATTATTATCTATGATATAGAGTATAATATGATCAATACAAATCCTTTGGGTAGAAATGGACCTGGATATGTGATTATTTGTTATTTGTTATTTCTTGTTCATTCTGTCAATCTATAAATTTGATGTAACAAACTTTGGTATTTGTATATGAGTGAGTTTTAAACCAGTATCTGAAACAGATGATGTGCTATTTACTAGTATGAGTCTCATTCAAACAAAATATGGCAAATCTCATAATGAAGGAAAATCTGACTGAAGTTCTCATTCTAAATGTTAAGAAGGAAACTTGTTTCAAATGCGCTGACCTGACGATCAATTCTGAGGCTGTTCTAGAAACCGTTTTCTAATAAATAATAAATTCTGATCAACTGATATCAATTTCAGGCTTAAATTTACAACTTCCATTCAGCCCCACCCAAAAGTACCGATAATGATACAGATCATTTAGTTGGTTGAGCAGATACAGATACAGAATAATGGTATACTCACTCATCCGGAGTCAGTAAATGAAAGAAGACATGTAATGATGATTTGGATTGAAAGTCAGTTTTCAAGGTTTTGATGAAATTAGGTTTAGTTTAGAGGCCAGAAAGAATTTAGGCTAATATGAGGTAAAGAGTATATTTTTCCATATATTTTTCCTAAATGTTAGCATCAATAAAAATAACTGACCCTAGCACACTGCATGCAAATCCACAATAGCTCTGAAATTAATTGGCATCAGACATTTAGGCCCCTAAAAATGATCAGAAAACATTGCAAAACCCTCTTTTTATTAAGTAAAAAAGTTCCAGCTCAGTATATTTGCTGTGTTCCTTTCTATATGTAGAGTTGAAGTTTGGCGAATTCTGCCTACGTTTGGCGAATGACTCTCATTGGACCAGCACTGAATCACCTGACCAACCAAAGTCATCTCATCCAACCAAACAGGCAACCCAGCAGCTTGAACAGCCAACAGCAGAGACAACAGGTAAAGGTGAGATCTTCTTGAACAATCCATTTCCAGTCAGGACCACTAATCAAAGAAAATTCTGTTGTAATTAGCAGTAAATTAGATTTGGTGATGTGGCTCTGCTCTGGGATTTACTCCAGCCAACTTTTTCTGATGCCTACCAGATTAATGCCTTTAAAGCTCGCTTTTTTGTATTTTTGATCTCACCTAACTTGTGCATGAAGGTCCTTTTTTGAACTGATAAAATTACACAAAATAAACAACAAAACTGATTGTTTGTCCATCATCAGTCTAAAACTGTTTATTGTTATGTAAAACCAAAACAAACACACAAATTATTACATTTAGAAGTTTGAACCAGCAAATCTTTAACATTTTACTTAACTGAGATCTAATCTACATTTTTGCAGCTGTGAAGGTCGTATAATTTAATAATTCTTTAATCTCCTTCAAGCCAGCGGGTGTTGCTGCCAAGAGGAAGAGAAGAAACCCCTAAACATCAGATTAATAATTAGTCTGACGACGACGTACCCCAGTGAATCATGCAACTCCTATGAATCCATGTAAGTATTAGCTCATGCTAGCAGCGTGGATCTAGAGGTAGCAATGTCAGTATGTCCACCATGTTTCCATCAGCCTCAGCTGTTTTTGTGTTTAGTGCTCAATAGCAAATGTTAGCATTCTAACACAGGGAACTAAGAATGTGAATATAGCTGCTAAACAACATTTCTTTCAATAAAACCAATGACCCTAACCCTCGACTTCCAGTGCGACATTAGAGGATGGCAGTGAGGTTTGTGTTGTTACATCCAGCCTCTTAGCACTCTACAAGAACGAGCAGATGTGAGTCTTTATCTGATTTTATCAGATCTTTATCTGTGTGTGTGTGTGTCTGTGTCTGTGTCTGTGTGTGTGAGATGTTTTTTTCTTTATTAAAAAGTTCCATAATCTCACTTTAAAGCCATTCACAGTTCTTTACTTCATTAATACAACTATACAATACAACTAATTCAGTTCAACATCAACTAAGTGAAGTTGTTGTTTATTAACATCCGATGTGGAAATGTTTGTGTTTTTTTTGTTTTTTAAAATCTGATGTAAGCATTTCCTCATTGATAACTGGATGTAATAATAATCTCGCCCTCAACCTGCAACTGAGGCGAGAAGCTATGACGAGGCAAGGGTCAGGCTTTCTGCTCCCATGGTTCCAAACACAGAGATACTGAGAGACGTGCCCGGTGAATATGCATATGAATATGAATATGAATATGAAAACAATGAGAACGGAGGTAAGTTTTGCCATTAAAAAGTAGCTGATTTTATGCAACATGATGACAAAAACCATGACAACCATCACATGATGACAGATATCATGTGGCTTCACAGCGGCTAGTTTTTGTGGATCCTGCAGCTTCATGACTGACTTGGACAATGTGGACATAAAGGATATCCAATTCCTCACTGTGACGAATCCACATTTTTGTCCACTGCGTACTTAGTAAGGCTTCTACTACTCTTTTTCACAAAGGTCTTGTACTAACGTAGACTGAAATGGAATAAAATCAATATAAAGTTAAACTTTGTGCACAAGAATCTGTAGAATCCAGTGTTTTCCAAAAATAAATGGATAAATAGATGATCAATTTGCTTCCTGTAGACAGTTGAACACACGATACAACACATTCCCTTTAACATATCTGTTTAACTGTGAAATTGCTGCGTAAAGAAAATGAAATAAGGATTTTTATGTCTGTCCTTTGGCTTATAGCGTCAGCCTGAAAGATGATAAGGTTTTCTGTGTGACCTCAAACCGACTAGCTTGGGAGAAAATGCTGATGAAACTGGAAACTTTGCTTCTCCGGACACCAAAAAACAGTTTGTGAAACTGTTCTTCTGACAGTTGTTTAGTTGTTATTTCCTCAGTTAGAGACTTCATCAAGTGTCTTGTTGTTTTGTCAGGAAGAAAAACAGCTAATTCACACAGTTTAGAACCTGGAATTATGTTTATTTTATCAAACAAATTAATTAACAAAATAGTTGATGTTAATTAATCAGCATATAATTTACCTCATCATCGTTTATATCATTTATCTCCTTCAAGGAAAGGTTGGATGTCGCTGCCCAGAGATAGGGCAGAAACCTCCGACTGAACCCATCCCAGCCATGAGCACAATGATTTGGCCCATTAGTGAAGCATGCAGCTACATTGAGTTAATGTAAGTCAGCCTAATCCAACATCCCTCTATGATAACACTGAAACCTGAAACATCAAATGTCATTACAAATATTTAAAAAGTGTTGCTTAATAGGAAATTTTCTTCTTTGTCAACCCAGTATCACGTCGGTTCATCAGATAGTGATGTAGTTTAATCAGCAGGCTTCCTGTACATGGGTACAAACTGTTTATTCATGAGAGTCATCATGAGTTAAATATAGTTAAACAAGAATCGAACCCTGAATGCTGGAGTCTGAGATTTAATATGCCCTCCATCCATCATGGCCACCTTTGAGTCAGAGGCGGATACAGGGGCGGGGCCAGAGGGGCACTGGCCCCAGCTGAAATCCGATTGGCCCCTGAAGTGCCCCTGTCCTGTCACTTGTCTGTTTGTTTACAACTTGAATACTTGACTGTGTCAAGTTTTTCTCCTCTAAACTGTTGTGTATGCTGTAATATAGTATATACGTATTTTCCTTTATATAATCCAAAAAAAAAAATTACTTTATGTGTTACATAATTGGAAAAAAGTGTGTTATGTTTCATATTTATTTATGCATCCTAGTTTAAAATTCAATAATTGCTAAACTTTTTTGATGTACTAAATGTGCTTGAAAAAGGCACAATTTGCATAATAGATTCAATTATGTGTGTCTTTACTAAAAGCTATGGAGCCAACAGCAAACAATGAATGACTGGTGAAATATTCTGTGTTTACATCTTACTGAATAAGGAAATGTGCATGAATGTTGGACATATAGTTGGCCCCTCTGTAAAAGATGTGGCCCCTCTATGGCCCGATGTAGAAAAATTCTAGATCCGCCACTGCTTTGAGTGACTCCAGTGTGATTTATAAATGCAGTGTTTCATTCAGTCGAAGACAAAATGCGTAGGAACTAAACATAGTATTTGAACATTTTTGTCCAGTACACAAATCATATATAATTGTGACTATCTGACAAATGGCCGTGATACTATGTTAGATATATAGTAATGTTTTCAAGTCATATTAGAAACTGAATTTACCCTAACCCTTGTTTTCCAGTGAGACACTGATTGATGGCAGGGAGATGTGTGTGACTCCAGAAAGCTTCTTACAGGATCTTAGAGTTCCTCATCCGTAAGTTAATAATATCTACTACACAGCATACAGTAGTACTATAATCATATAAAATCTAATTATTTATTCAGCAACATGATTTTAAAAAATGACGCTATGGTCCACAGAACTATGGTTCTAGAGTATCTGATAATACTTGTTCATTCCAGCACATTTAATTCCGCTCATTCGGTTCAACTTTCAGCTAAAACATTTTTTACACCTTTTAGAAGATGTTCAACCCAACATCAAATAATAAAAAATAATTATTGTGATTTAACTCTAGACATGCAGATACAATACGTTTTGGTTCTGTTCAATTATAAAAGGACACTCCAATAATTGAACACATTAGATTCAGTAGATTTGTCTCAGCCTGTGTCCAGACTGAAGCCAGTATACCAACTGTACAGATGTTAGCTTTAAGCTACTAGCAATGCCCAGACAAGGTGTACAGGAGTACGTCTGTACGTTTGTGTTCAGTTCCTTTTCCTGTCCTCTCTGCATGTTAAAAAGGCAAAAACTCCAGCAACACTTGCAGTATTAGGAACAACTTTATTGCTTGTTAATGCATCTCGCGCAGCTGCAGGAAACGTACACGTCTTTGCGTTAATTTGAACCACCCCGAGAAAAATTCAGTCTCCTTACGTCTTTCTTTTGGCCTCCATTGAGCCTGTCTTAGAACTGGGACATGTAGTTTGAAAGACATCGTCAGGAGGTCTTGAACAAAAACTTTATCAAGATGCATTATGTGAAATTTAGTATTGCATCTTTTTTGAAGTTGATCCAAACTCCAGATTGAAAGTCAGTCTTGTGAGCTCCTGAACTGAATCAGTGGGGATTAAATTGACATTTGAAACATGTATCAACAACATGTCTATCCAAAATCAATATTTTTATATTTAAAGAGTATTTAAAGAGTTTTTGGAATGACACATTGCTGGTGATTTTTTAATGGGAGCAGTATATTTTGGTGGAGGCTAAGATCTTGAAGACAAATACCAGCTATCTGCACCATTAGGCATCATGAGAAGCAAGGCAGAATTGATCTGACCTTAAAAATAAAAAAAACAAAAAAACAAATATGGTCTCTAGTATAACTGGTAACAGTTAGTTCAGCTTATCAGATGTCAGCCACTTCCTTGCTGATACCCTGATGGACGTGTTTTAAACGTAGCATCAGTAATCATTTCCTGTAAGTTGACTTGTTGATAAAAATGTGCTACTCAACCCTCCCCCAGCCGCTAGCATGAAGCTGCAGGTATGGCTGTGGAGGAGCTTCCATTGCTGGTTTTGTGCCAATAATTCACCATTTTCATTTTTTACACACAGGGAGGAGAGAGGTCCGAGAGGTGACAGTGGTGAGAGAGGTATGATTGTTATCAGTGGTGAGAGAGATGCGATTGGTGACAAAGGAGAGAGACTAGAAGTCATCGACCCAATCATATCTGGAATTAAAAACATGAAAGGTATTATGATGAGTTTTATTCTGGATGTGCCAGTATTACATATTACATCATTCATATATATACATTCATTCATATATATATATATGTATATATATATATATATATATATATACTAATCTACTGAAACAAACAAACATGTGATTCACTGAAATGACTTTTTTAAGTACCCACAACCAAAACATGTTAAATCATGAATAATCATCATTTCATCATAACATAGAAATAACAGTCATTGGTGCATTTCAGAGTAAACCATGATGTTGGTGATATTTTTTTCTCCATGATTGAAAACACCTGGCCAAGGAAATAAAATCTCGGGTCTAATTAATGTCACACTGAAACAACTGATGATGTCATGACTTCCACAAAACTTACGTGACCAGGCAGTTGGGATGCAGTTGATGCTGATGGTCTGAACTCTGCAGACACGTGTAGCACAGATGTTACAGATGTTATGGCTCATTGCACACTGGAGGCAGATCACATTTAGTGACAAGTCCAGATTTAACTTGCACAGAGCTGATGGTCGTGTATCGTCATCGTGGTGAACGCTATCCTGCAGCATACATCAGGAAGTGGACCGTTTTGGTGGTGGTGTCATGATGTGGGGAGCCATTGCTAATGGATGGTGGTCAGACCTGGTCCACATCCACGGTACACTGAAAGCCATCCGTTAGTGAAATACGGTCCTAGGTATATATTTCTCAGGACTTTGGGAAGGCCAGTCTAAAACCATTCTAGCCTGATTTCTTTACCACGTTTCTTTACCACGTTTGGGGTCATTGTCTTGTTGGAACACTCAGCTGCATCTAAGATTCAACCTTCTGGCTGATGATTTTAGGTTTTCCTGAAGAATTTGGAGGTAATCCTCCTTCTTCATTATTCCCTTTGGTAAAGCACCAGTTCCACTGACAGCAAAACAGTCCTATATAATACAACCACCACCAAGCATGATGGTAGGTATGGTGTTCTTATGTTCGTATGGTGTTCGCCTTCTCTCCTCCAAACATGTTTTTGATCACTGTGGCCAAATAGCTCAATTTCTGACAACAGAACTTTCCTTCAGACCTTTTCTTTGTCCATGTGATCAGCAGCATTAATCAGGAAATGTTTTACTGCACTTTAGTAATTTCAGTGCAATTAGCTGATAATACTACTTCTACTTTAAGGCTTTTAATGCATGAATAGTACTTTTAGTGGAGTATTTTCACTGTGTGGTATTAAGTAAAGCATCCAAATACTTCTTCCACTACAACTCAGAAACATTACAGATTTTTTAGGGAATCCAGATGACAATTATTCTGGATTTTCTTCTAGAAAAACTTAAATAACATCACTTGAGATAAACTGTATAGACTGGAACCAGAACTGATGGTGTAATGAAGAGACGGAATATGTCATATAAGAACTGAAAAAGTGTTTTAGTGTTATCTGTTCAGTTATCTCTTTTATGAATTCACAGAGGATCATCATTTCACCTGCTTTAGATGCATTCTCTTTGAATCCTGGAACCTTATTGACCCAAAGGACGTACGATCCGTAAAGATGGAAAGACAGCCGTTTGACTGTCCTGACCTGATTCAGTAAGTCACCAGCAAGTGACACCAGCTTCTTTTCAGAGTGTAACTCTGCAATGTTTGGGATTGATATACTATACTGTATATGTTTTTGAAACTAGCCATACATAAGACAATACATATACAAAAGAAGCCTTCCATACTGTATTTATAACGTGTCTTTCGGTTCACAGTGTCTCCCTAAAGAGTGAAGTAAGCTTCTGTGTGGACTCATCACAGCCGTCGTTCAGGGCTCTGCTGGAGAAGCTGGACGTTTAAGCCGACTGAGGAAGAAGCTTTAAATGTGATATTTAGATATCCCTTTGATGCAGTGGGGGTGAGACTATATGGTGGGGAACATGTGGGGGGCAAGGTTGTGGTGAGGTTTGGAGCTGAGGTGATGACAGCATACATTTTATTTAGTGATCCTTTTGTTCTTCCCATTGTTTAGACAGACAAATGTCTTCTCTCTTCTATTATACAGCAACAGGTAATTATCATGGTCATCCTCCACTACTTGTGGTGGTGGGATATTCTTTCATTTGGATTATTTTACACTTTGTATTTCATATATTAAATGTTCATCCATCCAATTGAGTGGTTCATTATTAATTAATACTCATGCACTTCCTGTAATCCAGATCAGACTCTGATATGTGCTAGATCTTATGGGGACGTTTTAGGCATTATTCATGAAGTTAGAAGCAATGGTAAAGAATTTTTTTAAACACTCTGGATCCAGATGATGATCCGGATCACCACCAAAAAAATGGATTGTTCCTTGAGCCATACCCTACCTCTACAAAAAATAAACATCATCCAAACTTTTTGAGTAATCCTGCTAACAGACAAACAAACAAATAAACAAACCAAAAACATAACTTCCTTGGAGAGGTAGTTAGCTTAGATTGGCATCAAGAATGGAAGCAGAGGGAAACAGAACTACCAACTAATTTCCTTGAAGCTTTGTGGAGGCTGGGGCATGGGTCAGTCAGGCTAAACAAACGTGTGGGATTGTTCGGCCTTGGCGGAGCTAAGTGGTCTACAGAGTGTAATTCTAGCTCATTATGTTGTCTCCAGCTTTTTCTTCCATCTTCCACATCTGAACATGATGTCAGCTTGCTGGTCTTTCAGATTCTCCAGTTGTTCCTCCAGGTGGTCGGAAGCGTCTACAGTATCATCAAAGTCCCACATCAGGACCCTGTTTCCCAGCAGTCCGCGTTGCTCCCTCAGCCTCAGGTTGTCTCTCTGCATGCTGTTGCGTGCCTGCTTTGTCCTGGTCAGGAGGTCCCTCTTCCTGGCCACCGTGGCCTCCAACTCTGCCAGCTGATCTCGCTTGGCCTGGACCTCCATTTGACTCCAGAACAGCTTCTCCTTTATGTTTGACAGGAGCTAATGGAACAGAATTAAACACAACACTGACTGATGACACTCTGTTGAAATTACTTTGACACAATTGGTACCTGTGGAATCTTCAACTTACCTCCAAACGGCTGCTGATCTTTTTCTGCATCTTTAAGGATTCCTCATTTTGCTTTTCAGCATGTTTTTTCAAATCCAAGCTCTCAGCCTGCAGCCGCTCAAACTGGAGTTGTAGGGGGTCCTTGGCCTGTTCTTCTCCTTCACGAAGCTTTGCTTCCAGACTGTGAATCCTGAAGCTCATCTTGATGTTCTCGAGGCACAGCTTGATCAGGTCATCCTGGCGAAGCTGCTCTGCTGCCAGGATCGACTCCACTTTGGCCTGAGCAGCTTTTTTACCCAGGTGTCGGCTGAGTTCTCTCACAGTGACATCCTGCTTCAATGCCACAAACGCTCGCCATTCATTTTCCACCTGAGGACGAAGATGAGATGAGACGATAATGCACACTTGTCAGTACACCATAATATACTGTACATGATCATATGTGGTGCCCTGGTACTCGAGCATCCACCAAAAAGGTTGAGCATTGACACGGAAGGCCGATCAATGAATAAGTTAATATAAAGTACATCTTTGTGTGTGAATGTGTATTTAAATACTGCATGATGCTGGTCGGGTGAGGATGGGTCTGCGGCTCCTGGCCCCGGGGCTCTGCTCTGTCTCCAGGCATGGGGCTCGTTCGCATGCCGGGGGGACTGGTCTTCTCTGGGCCTATAATATGATCAATACAAATCCTTTGGGTAGAAATGACCTGGATATGTGATTATTTGTTATTTGTTATTTCTTGTTCATTCTGTCAATCTATAAATTTGATGTAACAAACTTTGGTATTTGTATATGAGTGAGTTTTAAACCAGTATCTGAAACAGATGATGTGCTATGTACTAGTATGAGTCTCATTCAAACAAAATATGGCAAATCTCATAATGAAGGAAAATCTGACTGAAGTTCTCATTCTAAATGTTAAGAAGGAAACTTGTTTCAAATGCGCTGACCTGACGATCAATTCTGAGGCTGTTCTAGAAACCGTTTTCCAATAAATAATAAATTCTGATCAACTGATATCAATTTCAGGCTTAAATTTACAACTTCCATTCAGCCCCACCCAAAAGTACCGATAATGATACAGATCATTTAGTTGGTTGAGCAGATACAGATACAGAATAATGGTATACTCACTCATCCGGAGTCAGTAAATGAAAGAAGACATGTAATGATGATTTGGATTGAAAGTCAGTTTTCAAGGTTTTGATGAAATTAGGTTTAGTTTAGAGGCCAGAAAGAATTTAGGCTAATATGAGGTAAAGAGTATATTTTTCCATATATTTTTCCTAAATGTTAGCATCAATAAAAATAACTGACCCTAGCACACTGCATGCAAATCCACAATAGCTCTGAAATTAATTGGCATCAGACATTTAGGCCCCTAAAAATGATCAGAAAACATTGCAAAACCCTCTTTTTATTAAGTAAAAAAGTTCCAGCTCAGTATATTTGCTGTGTTCCTTTCTATATGTAGAGTTGAAGTTTGGCGAATTCTGCCTACGTTTGGCGAATGACTCTCATTGGACCAGCACTGAATCACCTGACCAACCAAAGTCATCTCATCCAACCAAACAGGCAACCCAGCAGCTTGAACAGCCAACAGCAGAGACAACACATGTGGACAGTCAGTCAGCCCAACCAATCACAGAGCCAACCCCTACAACAACCCATCTGGTGGAGGTGCAGAGCCCCTGTTTCCCCCCCATGAATATAAAGGGTAAAGGTGAGATCTTCTTGAACGATCCATTTCCAGTCAGGACCACTAATCAAAGAAAATTCTGTTGTAATTAGCAGTAAATTAGATTTGGTGATGTGGCTCTGCTCTGGGATTTACTCCAGCCAACTTTTTCTGATGCCTACCAGATTAATGCCTTTAAAGCTCGCTTTTTTGTATTTTTGATCTCACCTAACTTGTGCATGAAGGTCCTTTTTTGAACTGATAAAATTACACAAAATAAACAACAAAACTGATTGTTTGTCCATCATCAGTCTAAAACTGTTTATTGTTATGTAAAACCAAAACAAACCCACAAATTATTACATTTAGAAGTTTGAACCAGCAAATCTTTAACATTTTACTTAACTGAGATCTAATCTACATTTTTGCAGCTGTGAAGGTCGTATAATTTAATAATTCTTTAATCTCCTTCAAGCCAGCGGGTGTCGCTGCCAAGAGGAAGAGAAGAAACCCCTAAACGTCAGATTAATAATTAGTCTGACGACGACGTACCCCAGTGAATCATGCAACTCCTATGAATCCATGTAAGTATTAGCTCATGCTAGCAGCGTGGATCTAGAGGTAGTAATGTCAGTATGTCCACCATGTTTCAATCATTGACATTGAACATTGATTGTTAGACTGTACTGTCTCTCATGGCTCTTGATTTATGAACATTCTCTCCTACTCTGCTCTATATATAAATGTGACTTTTATTCAAATGTACAATAGAAACACTTTTAAATAATGTTTGATAAAATAAATACTTCATAAATATATGTTGAAGATGTTGGCTGTTTTCCTAAACCCTTTGCAGATTTGAGTTTGAGTGTTTTGATCCTTTCAAGTTGTCATTATTGGTCAGCAATCACTGTTATTATTACCCATTACTTTCCAATGAGCATAGAAAATGCTCATGGTGAGTCGTTTTACATGTTTTATGTTCAATATGTGAAGTAAAAATGGATTGTTTGGTAAGATAATTTCATCACTGTTCAGTTGATGATGTTAATTCCCATCATGTGTTAGCATTGAGCTAACAGATTAAGAGCTAGCTATTTATATATAAATATATAAAAGTGATTCAGGAGCCAAAAATCAATTGAAAGAGTATATTTTTCTTGTTTTTTACTGTAGTAGGAAACGGTTACCAACTGGGTAAATTCAGTTTAGTTTAGTCCCTTTATTACAGAAACTTCATTAGTCAGGCTGATCCCTGTTGTCTGGCTAAAATGGAATAATCTATATAAATGGTGAAGAACATTAAACAATGTCTGATTCCTGAAACTAATCTTATTTCTTCTGATATTTTTCACCCAATCTTTTTCTAGCCAAAGAACAGAAGCAATTTGTTTTCACTGGAGCATGGAGGTCAATCAAAGTAGTCTGCTAAAGAGTTATCAAATATCTGGTTCTGAGGCAAAATGTCTCCATGTTGTTGGATTAGTATTTTCCAAAGCTTGCTAATTTAGCCTTTTATTAAAGTTTACAGTCACAAGCAGTAAAACACAGCTAGCACAGGCTCATATTGTAGATCAGTGAAAGTGATACGCTCCATTGATTCAGTGATATTATGAGATAAATAAGGCTCTAATAAATTACCTTCAGAGGACAGTAAGTGTCAGAGTTCACAGCCAGAACTGTGAGGATCCAAATGCAGACATATGACAGAGACACTGGGAGCTTTTCAGAGATTTAATAATCAACAAACTAGTAAACAGTCCAAGGTCAAAAAACCAGAAAGGCAGTCTACAACAGGCAACAGTATCAGAAGGGGTAAGACTCAGAGTCCAGAGACAGGCAGGTATGAGGCTCAGACACCAACAATCAACACACAACTTATATAACTGGATTTTAAGAACATATATAACACCATCAAACCTACACCACTTCAATCCCAATACAGCAGATACATGCTTTAAATGGAATAATGCAAAAGGAACCCTTTATCACTGCTTATGAATGTAATGTGGTTCAAAGTTTTTGGATGGATGTTTTGGATATGGTGAACCAGATAACAAAACTGAAAATACCCTTTTCACCAAAGCTTTGCATATTTATCCACATGATCTTAATATGACTACATGGGATGGTGTTATTATTGACCTGTGCCTGTTACAAGCTAAGAAAGCATTAGCCAAAGGTTGGAAGAGCACACATATGTTAAGTATTAATCAATATATTAAAGACCTATCATCATGTGTGGCTCTGGAAAAATTAACATATATCATTAAAGGAAAGATGGGAGTGTTTGATAAGATTTGGGGACGTTTTATGGATTTTCTAAGTCTAAATATTAGTCATGATTAGTTAACCTGTTGACCAGGATGGGTCAAATTTTGTTTTCAAAATGTTGTTCTCTTTTTGTACACCTCTCTTCAGTTCCATTGACTGCTTTTTTTTGTTGTGGTTTTTCTCTACAATCATTTGTCTAGATTTGATGGTATACTGTATTTTCTGCCAAGACTAAATATCCCCTATATGTTGGAATTTGTTTTAAATTTTGTTATTTGAAACCCCAATTAATAAAACAACAACAACAATAAAAAAAATAAAAAAAACAGCAGTGCATGAGCTGGTGTCCTCTTATTCAAATGGTAGATGTTGTGGGTCTACTGCCAATAGGGGCGTCTATTATTTAGCAGCATCCAACATCAATCCCTGTAATATCTGTATTGGGACTGATTTCCTTCCTGGAACCCATAATATATGATTTCCTAAATCTATTAATTGTCTTTCACTCTAGTGGCTGCAGAACATGATTGAGGAGCCTGGAGTTAAACAATAGTTTTCACAAAGACATTGAGAATATGCATTGCTGCAGAGCAATAGGATGCGCTGGGGGATTTATCGTAGTTCCCAAGGTGTAAAAAAACAAATTTCTTTGTCAAATTCTTTAGGGAAATGTAAATGTAACAATACTGGAACAATAAAGTTTGCTTCATATTTAAAAATACTTGCAGCTGTTTAACAGAAAAAAAGTTTGGGTCTCTACTGCTAAAATTAGTCTATGAAGGTTTGCTCAGTGTTTTAACTCCATCTGATTTGTGAATGTGTCTCTTATGAGGGATGATATTCAGGAGGTTGAATTATCTTGAGACTGCAGTAGGTGGATGAATCTGGAGATATGGGACCAAAACTCAAAACAAAAAAGGGAGGATGTGTCGGCGACACAGGGAGGCGTAACGTTACACACTTTTAATATAGTAGGATGCAGCGCTTTTCTATTATTATACTGACAGAAGTACTGAGTGAATTTCTCATTTTCTAGGTTCAGAAATCTTCATTTGCTTCGTATTGTCCAGCAACACAAGCATCAGGAACAGAGCAATTAACAAAAATAGCTGCTAATACTGTTTGCTGCTGAACAGAGAGAGCAGCTTCATGTTGCCTAAAGACCAAGTGATTTTATTTTTTGTGACCCTGTATCAGAACATCAGCTGATCAACTGATATATTTTCAGGTCCGGAGCCTCCCTCCTGCTTTGCTGCTGATTGATCAGATCACGAGCTTCCTGTGAAGAACTGCATGTTCTCTAAAGAAGTTCATTCAGCCTGACTGAAAGCTTGTTGGTTGTATGATCCAGATGCATGATGGGCCTCTTCATCATCTGCAAACTGCTTTTGGTGACTCTTCTGCTCCAACCGACTGAAGAAGGTGAGTTCAGTGGTTGATCGCTACATAGAGATTTGAGAATTTAATACATTTTTTACTCATTACAAGGCTAGTTGTACTCTTCTTGTCTTTGTAAACTAAAAATACATAATGCTCTGCTGTAATATTACATTATTATTATCTATGATATAGAGTATAATATGATCAATACAAATCCTTTGGGTAGAAATGGACCTGGATATGTGATTATTTGTTATTTGTTATTTCTTGTTCATTCTGTCAATCTATAAACTTGATGTAACAAACTTTGGTATTTGTATATGAGTGACTTTTAAACCAGTATCTGAAACAGATGATGTGCTATTTACTAGTATGAGTCTCATTCAAACAAAATATGGCAAATCTCATAATGAAGGAAAATCTGACTGAAGTTCTCATTCTAAATGTTAAGAAGGAAACTTGTTTCAAATGCGCTGACCTGACGATCAATTCTGAGGCTGTTCTAAAAACCGTTTTCTAATAAATAATAAATTCTGATCAACTGATATCAATTTCAGGCTTAAATTTACAACTTCCATTCAGCCCCACCCAAAAGTACCGATAATGATACAGATCAAGGTTTTGATGAAATTAGGTTTAGTTTAGAGGCCAGAAAGAATTTAGGCTAATATGAGGTAAAGAGTATATTTTTCCATATATTTTTCCTAAATGTTAGCATCAATAAAAATAACTAACCCTAGCACACTGCATGCAAATCCACAATAGCTCTGAAATTAATTGGCATCAGACATTTAGGCCCCTAAAAATGATCAGAAAACATTGCAAAACCCTCTTTTTATTAAGTAAAAAAGTTCCAGCTCAGTATATTTGCTGTGTTCCTTTCTATATGTAGAGTTGAAGACGCACTCACCACCTGAACCCAACAGTTCTACACGCTTTGGCGAATTCTGCCTATGTTTGGCGAATGACCCTCATTGGACCAGCTCTGACTCACCTAACCAACCAAAGTCATCTCATCCAACCAAACAGGCAACCCAGCAGCTTGAACAGCCAACAGCAGAGACAACACATGTGGACAGTCAGTCAGCCCAACCAATCACAGAGCCAACCCCTACAACAACCCATCTGGTGGAGGTGCAGAAGCCCCCTTTCCCCCCCATGAATATAAAGGGTAAAGGTGAGATCTTCTTGAACGATCCATTTCCAGTCAGGACCACTAATCAAGGAAAATTCAGTTGTAATTAGCAGTAAATTAGATTTGGTGATGTGGCTCTGCTCTGGGATTTACTCCAGCCATTCTGGCACGCCAGCATTCTGGATGTGCCAGTATTACATATTACATCATTCATATATTCATATATATACATATATATATATATATATATATACACTGAGCAACAGTTGAAATGCATAATTTTAAAAACCCAATATTTTCCTTTCATTAGCCCTAATCTACTGAAACAAACAAACATGTGATTCACTGAAATGACTTTTTTAAGTACCCACAACCAAAACATGTTAAATCATGAATAATCATCATTTCATCATAACATAGAAATAACAGTCATTGGTGCATTTCAGAGTAAACGATGATGTTGGTGATATTTTTTTCTCCATGATTGAAAACACCTGGCCAAGGAAATAAAATCTCAGGTCTAATTAATGTCACACTGAAACAACTGATGATGCCATGACTTCCACAAAACTTACGTGACCAGGCAGTTGGGATGCTGATGATGCTGATGGTCTGAACTCTGCAGACACGTGTAGCACAGATGTTACAGATGTTATGGCTCATTGCACACTGGAGGCAGATCACATTTAGTGACAAGTCCAGATTTAACTTGCACAGAGCTGATGGTCGTGTATCGTCATCATGGTGAACGCTATCCTGCAGCATACATCAGGAAGTGGACCGTTTTGGTGGTGGTGTCATGATGTGGGGAGCCATTGCTAATGGATGGTGGTCAGACCTGGTCCACATCCACGGTACACTGAGAGCCATCCGTTAGTGAAATACAGTCCTAGGTATATATTTCTCAGGACTTTGGGAAGGCCAGTCTAAAACCATTCTAGCCTGATTTCTTTACCACGTTTCTTTACCACCTTTGGGGTCATTGTCTTGTTGGAACACTCAGCTGCATCTAAGATTCAACCTTCTGGCTGATGATTTTAGGTTTTCCTGAAGAATTTGGAGGTAATCCTCCTTCTTCATTATTCCCTTTGGTAAAGCACCAGTTCCACTGACAGCAAAACAGTCCTATATAATACAACCACCACCAGCATGATGGTAGGTATGGTGTTCTTATGTTCGTATGGTGTTCGCCTTCTCTCCTCCAAACATGTTTTTGATCACTGTGGCCAAATAGCTCAATTTCTGACAACAGAACTTTCCTTCAGACCTTTTCTTTGTCCATGTGATCAGCAGCATTAATCAGGGAATGTTTTACTGCACTTTAGTAATTTCAGTGCAATTAGCTGATAATACTACTTCTACTTTAAGGCTTTCAATGCATGAATAGTACTTTTAGTGGAGTATTTTCACTGTGTGGTATTAAGTAAAGCATCCAAATACTTCTTCCACTACAACTCAGAAACATTACAGATTTTTTAGGGAATCCAGATGACAATTATTCTGGATTTTCTTCTAGAAAAACTTAAATAACATCACTTGAGATAAACTGTATAGACTGGAACCAGAACTGATGGTGTAATGAAGAGACGGAATATGTCATATAAGAACTGAAAAAGTGTTTTAGTGTTATCTGTTCAGTTATCTCTTTTATGAATTCACAGAGGATCATCATGTCACCTGCTTTAGATGCATTCCCTTTGAATCCTGGAACTTTATTGACCCAAAGGACGTACGATCCGTAAAGATTGAAAGACAGCCGTTTGACTGTCCTGACCTGATTCAGTAAGTCACCAGCAAGTGACACCAGCTTCTTTTCAGAGTGTAACTCTGCAATGTTTGGGATTGATATACTATACTGTATATGTTTTTGAAACTAGCCATACATAAGACAATACATATACAAAAGAAGCCTTCCATACTGTATTTATAACGTGTCTTTCGGTTCACAGTGTCTCCCTAAAGAGTGAAGTAAGCTTCTGTGTGGACTCATCACAGCCGTGGTTCAGGGCTCTGCTGGAGAAGCTGGGCGTTTAAGCCGACTGAGGAAGAAGCTTTAAATGTGATATTTAGATATCCCTTTGATGCAGTGGGGGTGAGACTATATGGTGGGGAACATGTGGGGGGCAAGGTTGTGGTGAGGTTTGGAGCTGAGGTGATGACAGCATACATTTTATTTAGTGATCCTTTTGTTCTTCCCATTGTTTAGACAGACAAATGTCTTCTCTCTTCTATTATACAGCAACAGGTAATTATCATGGTCATCCTCCACTACTTGTGGTGGTGGGATATTCTTTCATTTGGATTATTTTACACTTTGTATTTCATATATTAAATGTTCATCCATCCAATTGAGTGGTTCATTATTAATTAATACTCCTGCACTTCCTGTAATCCAGATCAGACTCTGATATGTGCTAGATCTTATGGGGACGTTTTAGGCATTATTCATGAAGTTAGAAGCAATGGTAAAGAATTTTTTTAAACACTCTGGATCCAGATGATGATCCGGATCACCACCAAAAAAATGGATTGTTCCTTGAGCCATACCCTATCTCTACAAAAAATAAACATCATCCAAACTGTTTGAGTAATCCTGCTAACAGACAAACAAACAAATAAACAAACCAAAAACATAACTTCCTTGGAGAGGTAGTTAGCTTAGATTGGCATCAAGAATGGAAGCAGAGGGAAACAGAACTACCAACTAATTTCCTTGAAGCTTTGTGGAGGCTGGGGCATGGGTCAGTCAGGCTAAACAAACGTGTGGGATTGTTCGGCCTTGGCGGAGCTAAGTGGTCTACAGAGTGTAATTCTAGCTCATTATGTTGTCTCCAGCTTTTTCTTCCATCTTCCACATCTGAACATGATGTCAGCTTGCTGGTCTTTCAGATTCTCCAGTTGTTCCTCCAGGTGGTCGGAAGCGTCTACAGTATCATCAAAGTCCCGCATCAGGACCCTGTTTCCCAGCAGTCCGCGTTGCTCCCTCAGCCTCAGGTTGTCTCTCTGCATGCTTTTGCGTGCCTGCTTTGTCCTGGTCAGGAGGTCCCTCTTCCTGGCCACCGTGGCCTCCAACTCTGCCAGCTGATCTCGCTTGGCCTGGACCTCCATTTGACTCCAGAACAGCTTCTCCTTTATGTTTGACAGGAGCTAATGGAGCAGAATTATACACAACACTGACTGATGACACTCTGTTGAAATTACTTTGACACAATTGGTACCTGTGGAATCTTCAACTTACCTCCAAACGGCTGCTGATCTTTTTCTGCATCTTTAAGGATTCCTCATTTTGCTTTTCAGCATGTTTTTTTCAAATCCAACCTCTCAGCCTGCAGCCGCTCAAACTGGAGTTGTAGGGGGTCCTTGGCCTGTTCTTCTCCTTCACGAAGCTTTGCTTCCAGACTGTGAATCCTGAAGGTCATCTTGATGTTCTCGAGGCACAGCTTGATCAGGTCATCCTGGCGAAGCTGCTCTGCTGCCAGGATCGACTCCACTTTGGCCTGAGCAGCTTTTTTACCCAGGTGTCGGCTGAGTTCTCTCACAGTGACATCCTGCTTCAATGCCACAAACGCTCGCCATTCATTTTCCACCTGAGGACGAAGATGAGATGAGACGATAATGCACACTTGTCAGTACACCATAATATACTGTACATGATCATATGTGGTGCCCTGGTACTCGAGCATCCACCAAAAAGGTTGAGCATTGACACGGAAGGCCGATCAATGAATAAGTTAATATAAAGTACATCTTTGTGTGTGAATGTGTATTTAAATACTGCATGATGCTGGTCGGGTGAGGATGGGTCTGCGGCTCCTGGCCCCGGGGCTCTGCTCTGTCTCCAGGCATGGGGCTCATTCGCATGCCGGGGGGACTGGTCTTCTCTGGGCCTAGCCCTTGTGGGGTGGGGGGGTTCTGGCATGGCCCACTGGGCCGAGTAGGCCTAGCTCCTCCCTGACACCGGGGGGCTGGCGGTGCGTGCCAGTCGGGAAGCTGACACCCTGGGGAGGGGCAGATTCATTGTGGCTTTACCATCCATCCTCCCCTGTGAGACTGACCGCCCTCCAATTTTAACCGCACCATAGATACTAAGTGCTTTGGGGTCAGGCGAGACATGATGAGGAGCTCCACTGTCTGCCAGCAGTGGGGGGTCCATGCCCCAGGTGCCCCCAATTTTAATCACAGCACCTTAGTTACCCACATACCACATATCCACCTTACTACGCATGCACACACCTTCCTAGCCGTCTCTCCAGCCTTCTCTCTTATGCATATTGAGCCATTATGTGGATCGTTAGCATAACGATGGTGAAACCGTCGTGAAACGATCGGTCGTTTTCACCATCATGAAACAACCGGTTGTTTTCACCAACATGAAACATTGTTGTCCTCAAAGGACCTTTGTCCTTTAGCATACACCACATAAATACATACAATGCAGTCCAGACTTCTATTCCACGCCGGTTTCACCATCGCTATTATAATATTGTTATATTTTACCCACACTTTTGTACACTTTCCAACAGTATTAAGTTGGAAATTTAAAATTAATTGGCTTTTTGCAGATGATGTGGTCCTGTTTGCTCCATCATGCCGTGACCTCCAGCTGTCATTGGGACAGTTTGCAGCTGAGTGTGAAACGGCCGGAAAAAGGGTGGATTGCTCACTCCAGGTCAGGGATGAGTTGCTGCCCCAAGTGATAGACGGACCCGGATAAGCGGAAGAAAATGGATGGATGGATGGATGGATGGATAAATGAAATAAAATAAAATAAAATAAAATAAGATTAAATAGGATAAATACACAAATAAATACATAACTAAATAAAAAAAATAAAAAAAATAAATAAATAAGTAATTATAATTGTCATTATTGTATTTTATAAATACATAAATAAATGCATAAATAAATAAATAATATGTGTATATATATAAAAATAAAATTGACTTGACTCGAGATCCACTCATACCTTGGGTTGGTTGTTTTGAAGAGAATATACAGTATCTGAAATTATATTATATTATATTATATTATATTATATTATTATATTATATTATATTATATCATATTATATCATATTATATTATATTATATCATATTATATCATATTATATCATATTATATTATATTATATTATATTATATTATATTATATTATTATATTATATCATATTATAACATATTATATTATATTATATTATATTATATTATATTATATTATATTATATTATGATCTAATTATCTGTTAATCTACCCTGCCCTCTACCTGTGGATGTCTATTAGTTTTACTGTGTATTGAATGTTTTGTTAGAGTCATTGATTGTTAGACTGTACTGTCTCTCATGGCTCTTGATTTATGAACATTCTCTCCTACTCTGCTCTATATATAAATGTGAATTTTATTCAAATGTACAATAGAAACACTTTTAAATAATGTTTGATAAAATAAATACTTCATAAATATATGTTGAAGATGTTGGCTGTTTTCCTAAACCCTTTGCAGATTTGAGTTTGAGTGTTTTGATCCTTTCAAGTTGTCATTATTGGTCAGCAATCACTGTTATTATTACCCATTACTTTCCAATGAGCATAGAAAATGCTCATGGTGAGTCGTTTTACATGTTTTATGTTCAATATGTGAAGTAAAAATGGATTGTTTGGTAAGATAATCTTATCACTGTTCAGTTGATGATGTTAATTCCCATCATGTGTTAGCATTGAGCTAACAGATTAAGAGCTAGCTATTTATATATAAATATATAAAAGTGATTCAGGACCCAAAAATCAATTGAAAGAGTATATTTTTGCTAATTTTTGCTTGCTAATTTAGCCTTTTATTAAAGTTTACAGTCACAAGCAGTAAAACACAGCTAGCACAGGCTCATATTGTAGATCAGTGAAAGTGATACGCTCCATTGATTCAGTGATATTATGAGATAAATAAGGCTCTAATAAATTACCTTCAGAGGACAGTAAGTGTCAGAGTTCACAGCCAGAACTGTGAGGATCCAAATGCAGACATATGACAGAGACACTGGGAGCTTTTCAGAGATTTAATAATCAACAAACTAGTAAACAGTCCAAGGTCAAAAAACCAGAAAGGCAGTCTACAACAGGCAACAGTATCAGAAGGGGTAAGACTCAGAGTCCAGAGACAGGCAGGTATGAGGCTCAGACACCAACAATCAACACAAAACTTATATAACTGGATTTTAAGAACATATATAACACCATCAAACTTACACCACTTCAATCCCAATACAGCAGATACATGCTTTAAATGGAATAATGCAAAAGGAACCCTTTATCACTGCTTATGAATGTAATGTGGTTCAAAGTTTTTGGATGGATGTTTTGGATATGGTGAACCAGATAACAAAACTGAAAATACCCTTTTCACCAAAGCTTTGCATATTTATCCACATGATCTTAATATGACTACATGGGATGGTGTTATTATTGACCTGTGCCTGTTACAAGCTAAGAAAGCATTAGCCAAAGGTTGGAAGAGCACACATATGTTAAGTATTAATCAATATATTAAAGACCTATCATCATGTGTGGCTCTGGAAAAATTAACATATATCATTAAAGGAAAGATGGGAGTGTTTGAAAAGATTTGGGGACGTTTTATGGATTTTCTAAGTCTAAATATTAGTCATGATTAGTTAACCTGTTGACCAGGATGGGTCAAATTTTGTTTTCAAAATGTTGTTCTCTTTTTGTACACCTCTCTTCAGTTCCATTGACTGTTTTTTTGTTGTTGTTTTTCTCTACAATCATTTGTCTAGATTTGATGGTATACTGTATTTTCTGCCAAGACTAAATATCCCCTATATGTTGGAATTTGTTTTAAATTTTGTTATTTGAAACCCCAATTAATAAAACAACAACAACAATAAAAACCAAAACAAAACAGCAGTGCATGAGCTGGTGTCCTCTTATTCAAATGGTAGATGTTGTGGGTCTACTGCCAATAGGGGCGTCTATTATTTAGCAGCATCCAACATCAATCCCTGTAATATCTGTATTGGGACTGATTTCCTTCCTGGAACCCATAATATATGATTTCCTAAATCTATTAATTGTCTTTCACTCTAGTGGCTGCAGAACATGATTGAGGAGCCTGGAGTTAAACAATAGTTTTCACAAAGACATTGAGAATATGCATTGCTGCAGAGCAATAGGATGCGCTGGGGGATTTATCGTAGTTCCCAAGGTGTAAAAAAACAAATTTCTTTGTCAAATTCTTTAGGGAAATGTAAATGTAATAATACTGGAACAATAAAGTTTGCTTCATATTTAAAAATACATATAGCTGTTTAAGGATGAGGTGATAAGGATTCCTAGCCGTTTTTTTTTTTTTGTCTTAACAGAGATTTAAAAAGTCTCTTCATTGCTTTTCATAAACACTTTCTTGAAACCTTTTCTTCCTTGTCAAAGTTTGGATGAAACATTTTCTTAAAACAGCCACAGAAACAAAAATTCACCTGTTTCTAATAAATCAGCTTGTTTTTTGTGATAGAATTGATCTTCCTAAAGGTGCATTTCAAGATAATGATACAAAAATTAATGAAAAATAACAAAAAATGGAAACAAATTAATATCCCACATAGATTATCTACAAAAAAATCTTTGTGGCAAAATTTGTGACAAAATTAGTTAATGTTATTAACAAAGTAACAATTCATCAGTCCTTTTTATTGGAAAGTAGTTGTTATAAACTTGCTATCAAGAAATAACAGAATTTAAAATTCCATCATTGGCAAATTGGAATTTAACACAGAAGTTTTGGGATGTTGTTCTGTGGATGAAACTAAACTGGAACTTTTGGGGCACATGGATCAGCGGTACGTCTGGAGGAGGAAGAATGAGGCTGATGCTGAAAAGAACACCCTACAGTGAAGCATGGCGGTGGCTGGGTGATGCTCTGGGGCTGCTTTGCTTCCTCAGACACTGGAAACCTGCAGCGTGTAGAGGGGCAGATGGATTCCATCAAGGATCAGGAAATCCTAGAAGAAAACGTCTCTTCATCTGTGAGGAAGATGAAGCTTGGTCCTCACTGGACGTTCCAAAAAGACAATTATGCCAAGCAGACCTCAGAGTCCAGCAAGGCTTGGACTCTGGGGGTTCGTCCGGGAACTTGCTTTCTTGCATAATTTAACATTTGAGTGGATAAGGATTTTTTAATATAGGCAAGTATTTTATGTCTAATGCGTAAGTATTGATGTTTGCATGCCATTTAACCTTTACTGTGTGTGAACAGCTTCCTCAGCTTAGTTAGGGGAGTGTCCAGCTGGGCTGTTTCAGCCTTTCCAACGGGCACTCATTTATTATTTTGCCTTCTTTATTTTCGGAGCAAATCCTGGGTGGAGATCCAGTTCTCCAAAGGGGGCTGGCGTGCTGGGGAAGTTTGTTTTCTAAGGCTACTTGAATTGCTTTGTGTGGCATCTGACATTAATCTGGTGTGTTTTGTCACATGTGTTTTTGTTAGCACAGGCTGTAAGTAGTGGTAAGTTGGTTTGTGGTTATCTGTAGCATCAGATGTAGCATTAGCTTCCTACTGTGAAGGTTAGCTTTGCTATAGTACATTGTGTTGTGCTGCAAACAATTTTTTGTTGTTGTTGACAATGGCAGCTTTTGACGTAAAAGCGTTTGTGTCAAATCCCACTTTAACTCAATTTGATAAGTGCAAAAAGAGTGATCTGCATGCGCTGGCAGAACATTTTGAAATTTTTGTGTCTAGTTCTCTTGCAAAAGCTGAGCTGAAAGCTGTTCTTTTGGATGGCTTAATTAAAAAGGGCATTTTCAGTTTACCTGCATCTGTTGACACTCATGGCCTGGTAGCAGCTGCGACATCGCCCGAGGGTCGCTCTGATTCTCCAGTGGGGGTGGTGAGTGGGCACCCTGTTAATTTGACCCCTGCTGCACAGAGCGGTAGGGCTGAAGAGAAGCCGCTAACCTTGCCGCCGTTTGTCCCTTTTCGGGTAGAGTCGGCACCTGGCTCCAAGATGGAAGCCCGGTTAAAAGTTCGGTTAGCCCGTTTTCAGTTGGAGAAAGAGGAACGAGAGTGTGAGTTTAACTTCCGTAGGGAGTTAGAAATAAGAAAGCTAGAAGCTGAGACAGCTATTAAGTTGCGACAGATAGAGCTGCAAGCACGCTCAGTTCATACGGTTGTCAGTACCAAGCTTCCGTCTGGTTCTCCTGCTGCGTTTGACGTTAGTTAACACATCTCTCTAGTCCCTGTTTTTCGTGAGTCTGAGGTTGAGTCTTATTTTTGCGCGTTTGAGCGCATGGCTGCTGCTTTGCATTGGCCTGAAGATGTGTGGGCTATTCTATTGCAATGTAAGCTAACAGGTAGGGCTCAAGAGGCTCGCTCATGTTTGTCAGTGGAGGATGGTTCGGTTTATGACAAAGTGAAGAGTGCTATCCTTCGAGCGTATGAGCTAGTGCCAGAGGCATATAGACAGCTTTTCCGTAGCCTTAACAAAGCCCCAAACCAAACTTATATTGACTTTGCCAGAGAGAAAGGGATTCTCTTTGACAGATGGTGTGCAGCATGTAAAACTGATGATCTGACCTCATTACGTGAGTTAATGTTGTTGGAAGAATTTAAGAACTGGAGCTGGTGCTGTGCTTCTGCCGGCTGGTGATGGTGATATGCGTCATCCTGTGTGCTACTTCTGCCACAACATAGTGGCCGATGCACTGTCCCGTGGGTGAGATCAGTTCTTGTGACTTCCATGTATTGCTGAAGTTTGTCTGTCTAGTGGTTAAGTTACGTTTGACATAGAGAACTAATGTAGTGGGGGTTTTTTTAATTAAAAAAAAAATTTGTTATCAATATGAATAGTGTTGACAACTAGTTACTAGTTGGATCTTATGGAAGGGGGTGTTACGTGCCCTGTGTAGGAGTGTCTGCTGGCACCCTGGTCCTGGTCTCTCTCTCTCTCTCTCTCTCTCTCTTTGCAGGTTCTGCCCTCCTCCTCTGCAGTGAAGGTGCAGCAGGTGTCCCAAATCACCTAATTCAGCAGAGGTGCTTAAGAAGCAGGAGAGAGCTGTGGCCAGTCTCTCTCTCTCAGACCTACAAGCCAGCGTGGAGCGCTGTGTGATTTTGCGTTCAACCCTTGTGTTTAGAGTTTACTGCTTTGAGTGCTAATTCAAGTTTTCAGTCTTGGTGTAATTCAGTTTGTACCGCTTTAAAAATAAATATCCTTGGCGTGGTTAGCTTTCCTGGGTTTTATTATCCTTGTTACTTCCTGTATCTCCTAGACATACTGTGGGACGTAACACTTGGTTTCAGAAGAAGTCCTGGATCATTCTACAGTAGAGGCCGTCACAGTCGCCTCACTGGAATCTCATAGAATATCTAGTGAGATTTGAAGAGCCCGGTTGCAGCAGGTAAACCAGGAATATTCCAGAACTGGAGGCCTTTGTCCATGAGGATATTGGCTAAGATTCCTCAGGAACGCTGCCAGAAGCTGGTGTCTGGATATGCATCACATTTACAGCAGGTCATAGCAGCTAAAGGGTCTCTGCAAAGATGCTTGTTATTAAGGGTTCGAAGCATTTTGTGTTATATTAGTGAAAAAACACTTGTAATATCTGATGAATTGAGATATTTAAACTGTTCCTGTTTGCAAAAAACAGGAACAGGAACAGATAAATAGTAGACTTTGCGAATAAACCTGTTTTGGTTGCGTAACTTTGATTCCAACTGTAACGCAGCTTCTGTAAAGACCCTGTTGTTGTTTTGTGTGGACATCTATGACCTGCTTGAGTTGGAAACAGCCCTGCATGTGACCCCTAACTTGTTTGTAGGTTTGAGAGGCAGCGACAGTCTTTATGTGACTGATTCTTCTGCATCAGACTCAAACCCACAGTATGGAACACTCGGTTGAGATTTCAGAAGTGTTCTCTTCTGCTGCAAGCACCAAACAGGATGGAGCGTCAAAGATATGATGGTATGATGGGGGGGGGTCACGTGATGATGCAGAACTAGGTAGACGCTGGCCCAGAGGCTCTTGCAAACAAACCCATTTTAAAACTATTTAAACACCCAAACCTAGCCCCAGCTTGATCAGACAGCATTATCTTTTATGCGCCTTTAGTTTTATTTCAGGATACAAGGTCAACTGGGAAAAAAGCGAAATTATCCCATTAACTAACTTTGACCATACTGTATACCAGCAAACAACCTCATTCAAATGGCTTTCAAATATTAAATATCTTGGAATAACTGTAGATAATGATCTTAAAAATTTGTATAAACTCAATTACCTTCCATTACTGAGTAAAATTGAGGATGACCTCCATAGATGGATAAACCTACCCATTACTTTGATTGGTCGAATCAACTGTATCAAAATGAACATACTACCAAGATTACAATATCTTTTCCAATCCCTACCCATTCCATTACCTGAAGCTTTTTTCAAAACTCTCAACAAACATGTTAGACAATTTTTATGGAATGGTAAAATGCCAAGGGTATCTATGGAAAAATTAACATGGGAACATAGTTTAGGAGGTTTTCGATTTCCAAACTTTAAAAAGTATTATCTGGCATCTCAGATGCGATTTATTCTTGCATTTTTCGAGATTGATGTTGCCCCTTCTTGGATACAACTTGGACTGCACCCTCTGAAGGAAGATAATTTCAGTGACTTTATTTACAAATGGAACCATAGAACGATATCCAATAGGACAGACAATCCTATTTTGAAACATCTCATTAAAATATGGATCGAAACTCACAAAAGTTTTGGAATTAAGATGGGACTGTCACCAAAAACACCTTTGAGGCAGAATGAACTTATACCCATGACTCTAAATAACAAGATATTGGAGATATGGCATCAAAAAGGAATTCAACATTTGGACGATTGCTACGAAAAAGGACTTCTCATGTCTTTTGAAAACTTGAAGAGGAAATATGACTTGTCTAGTAACACTTTCTTTTGCTATCTTCAGTTAAGATCATATCTTAGAACCAACCTCGGGCCTGGAATGACTCTACCTGTTTTTACTACTGTGGAAAAGTTACTTCATGAGGGAAATGTAGACAAATTTATTTCTAAAATGTACTCTTTATTGCTGAATGAAGGCCCAAAGCCAGGCCTACACAAATCCAGGATGAGATGGGAATCAGACCTGAATGTAACAATTGATGAACAACTCTGGTCAAATTTATGTCAGAACAGTTTGTCAGCAACAGTTGATGCTCGGTACAGACTTGTTCACTATAACTTCCTCCATCAATTGTACCTCACTCCACAGAAGTTGCATAAGTCCAAGCCTGAACTGTCAGAAATGTGCTTCAGATTAGGTATAGAGGTCGGTTCTTTTTTACACTGTACCTGGCTTTGCACAAAAGTGAGACCCTTCTGGTATGACTTCTGTAACATTATGACCAAGATCACAAGAGTTCACTTTACATTAGATCCTGAGTTATGTCTCCTGGGGAATTCTACAAAGGTTAACATATCTTTAACAAAGTCCCAGGTTAAATTTATGGAAATTGCTTTATGTGTGTCCAGGAAATGCATAGCAATAACCTGGAAGTCTGACTCCCCTCTCACCATTGATAAATGGACCACGGAAATGAATAGTTGTATCCCTCTTGAGAAGATAACATATAGTCTCAAAAAAAGATATGATGCTTTTCTGAATGTTTGGCAGCCTTATTTAGAACATATGGGTACAACACTGTAATTACTGATTGTGTTACTGCTGTGCTTATTGGTGATGTGTGTGTCAGTAGGTGCATCGACTTATTTCATATATATATATATATTTATTTTCTTTAATTTAATTTACTTATGTTTATTTTATTTTTTCCTTTTTTCTGTTTTGTTTGGTATGCTTTGTTATAAAACTTTTGAATAAATAAAATATTCCACACAAAAAAAAAAGAAAAAAAAAGATGTGATGGTAATATCACACCTAGCTGTGTGCTGAGACACGTCTATCTGCACAATGTCACCTTTTTTGTTTATTAAACTTAGAATCGAGGGGTTTTTCCCCCCAGCCAATATAAGCACATGAGAAAATCCTCCGTTTCTCCTTTTAAACAGAGAAGTCTATGAAGACAGAGCTGACTGTTCATTTTCACTTACAGGCCCCCACACCCTAGTTAGACAGGAAGTGTAATGGTTGAGCCTGAGCGTGTTTGACCAGCCGCTGCAGCATCTTAAACTCATTTCCTCACGTACACACGTCCCACATTAACCACAGTCAACATTCATTTTGCTCTTTTTCATCACTGATGTACATTCATTTATGTTTTTCTACCACTGCAGTATATGCAAAAGTAAATCACGCTCTACTTTGTGTCATTAATCCCTTGCACGTGTCATTTTAGTTTTCTTCTATATTACATGCATGCATTCACTAATTAATTAATTTGTCTGTCTGCTTGTGTGCAAGGTATTTCAAAAAGTTAACAGATTTTGATTAATTTTGTGCAGATGATGTCGAGTTGATTTTCAGGCATATCTAAATGCTGTTAATGAAAAAAAAACAAGCTTATTTAGTAGACTATTTTTTTGCTATTTAAAGTGAAATTTTAAATGTTTAAATGTATACATGCTTAGCATCTTTAATTTACTTCTTTCAAATTGTGCAGCTACTTTTTATCTGAATAACTGTTTCCAATGTAAATTATTCTGTTTAATGTAAATAAAGGATATAACAATAGTAGCATTATTTAAGAGTCAAAGCTATTGTATGTCTGATGAACATCTATTAGATTTTGTTGCTTTGTCCTCCTGATTGCACCAGCTTTAATGACAGTGGTGTTGGAGGTTTGTGCTCGGATGCTTTCTAGCTCTTAGCATCATCCTGCTGCTGATAATTTTCCTTTTAGTTTAATCATGTTTTATGTATATCCATCATTTTGTCAGAATTTAAGAGCGTCTCCAAAAGATTTAAGGAGCTTGATTACTACACAACGCTCTGATCATGCAATGGATGTCAAAATTTGTCTATCCAAAGCCGAGCAAATTCTTTAATGCCAGAAAGAACAATTTGTATTTTTATGAATGTTCTTATTGTGATTTCATATAGACAACACAAGTACACCAGCCACTGTACAGGCAAAGGAATCATTTATTCATTTTCCTTTCAGATTAACAGTCACTACATTCTATGTTGTCGTCTCTGTTTGGACCCCACCCTAGGCTGCGGTCACCCTGCTCACTTCTTGGGACAGCGGTCGTGGCAGGCGCAGGTCAACGCAGCAACCAGCACCACAAATTCAGTGAAGTCGATCTCAGAGTCTCCGTTAAAATCCAGACCGTTCAGCAGTTTGTCCACCTCACCTTGGTTCTTCGCCATCTGCACAGTCAGACAAAATATCATGGATACTGGGAAAATACTACTTTATGCTACTGCATGCAACTGGGGATGGTGAAATAAAAGTGGTCAGTCTCTTACCGGCCTTATCAAGTTAGGTTTTAGTATGAAGAGAGTTAAAATTCAAGATTGGTCTCTAGCTGCAGAAATGGGCTCAAACTAATTAAAACATGCAAAACCTTTAAAAAAAAAAGTATTAAAATGGAACAGCTGCACAATTATTATCGAAGTTGTGGTTGAATATTGTCCAGAAATGTGTTTACATACAGCTACTGTAGAACTACAACTAGTCATGGAGGTAATTTATGGTTGTAAAAATCAAACTGAAATGCCTGTTTTAGCATAAGTAACAGTTATAATTAAGATTTATCTAATTAAATTTTAAAAAAAAAATTCTAACTTGTAGACTGATGCATGAAACAACAAGAATCCAAACATTTCAGCATCCAAGGCCTCTTTTGTGCTCATGCTAAATATAATATTAGAGGGTAAATATAGCACAGTCCCCCCCCCCATGGCTGTACGGTACCTTGAGCAGTGCAGGAAGCTCCTTCTCTAACAACGTTTTGGCCTCTTTCTTGCTTAGGGTGTCCTTGTTGCCCTCGCTCGCAGCATACTTATCAAAGGTCTTGATCAGTAAGGACATGGCCGTCTCTAGCTGAGTCATGGTCGCTGCGTTAGAGCTGGTATAAAGTGAAGATGAGAACGGGTCGACAGAGCAGTAGATGTGTCGGGAGCAGTAGATGTGTCAGGAATGGAAGAGCAGAGAGGCGACGCTTTTTATACCAGTACGACTGTATGTAGTGTTTGTTATAGGTGGTGGCTCCAACTGTGTCAACACAACCTCGGCACTACACCGCCCATTGTACATATGACCTCACAATAACAAAAGACGTGAGTACTTTTCTTATTGATTTAGCGCAAAGGCAACAGACTCCTTGATTTGTTTAAGTTGATATTAAAGGCGAGGTATGAATCAGTGCTGGTCCTCATGATGGTGACACCCAGTATCACCACACCTGCTGTGTGTGACGAGGTGGGTGAGACCTCGTTTTTACTCACCCCTTGTCCCTTACACATTTATCTTTCACATTACACCATATTATTTTTATATATGTTCATTTTTGCTATAAATTACTATTGCTTCACTTACTATCCCGGGTTTGTTCACATCAAAGCTTATAGGTAAGTTCAAGCAAATACACACTCATAAATTACCTTCAATTACTTTTACTGTGTTACAGACCTGAATATTATTAAAGTGTATGTTTCTTTGTTCATACTTACAAATGTTAGTTCTTTTGTTCAGACTCAACATGCAGGACAATTGTTTGAGAGGGAACCGCCCAGCATTTCCTCATTTTCATAGTGTAGATGATGTCATAGGTGACATCACTGGGCCAAACCAAGTGGAGGGTTTTCTTGGCAGTAGAATGTAATCATGAATGTGAAATTTGGTTTATTGAAACGTGCTAAAATAATCTGTGAGGATTATTTCCCTTTTTGAGTGACATTTAATAATGATGTCGTAGTATGTGCTCCCCTGTTGTTAAAGGTAATGTAACATATCTAACTTTTTTTGATTATGGTATTGGCTGAAGAAGTCACAGGTGGGAACTGAACACCATATATAAGCAGTTAGCTTCTGGATTCTCCAGAGGAGAATAAGGTGAATATGTTCTTTTCTTTGTGTTTTGCCTGAGTTGCACGTAAGACGGTGACCACTGTAAATAAAAAGTCACCTCTGCGAGGCCAACAGGTCTGCTGAATCTGCCTGCCTATCAACCTCCTTCACACTTGAGCCAGACTACTTCACACTGGGACTGATGGTTGTCTATGCTGGTGTGTAACAGTGGAGATTAACCATGAGAGGATTGTGTAAATGTACATGAGTGTATTTAATTAACAACACAGCTGCACCATTGCTCTGGCTGCAAAAGGTAGAAACCCCATTTAGCACACATGTAGCCCCATAATTTGCTGCTTAAATTTACCAAGATGGACCCCATGGCATATAAATTCACTGTGGCAGACATGCTTAGTAAATAGAAATAAATGTGGAGTATCACTCAGCATCAGCCTAGAACCATGACTCTGAGCACTCGAGTCATATTTTAGGATTTTTGTTGCATGATAGCAAAAGAAATGTAGAGTATTACTGCATCCAACTCACGAACACACGTATAAATGTGATTGTGTTTCTACCATGGCACAGTTTGAAGCTCTCCTACTTTATATTGAACTTAAATTAATATTAAAAAGGTTTAAAGTTTCATACAAATCGACTACACACCCATTTATGACCTCAGCATGTCCCTCTGTCATTTGGTCGCATGACAACCTGCACCTGGCTGCATTTATACAAACTTTGATTTGAATGTTTTAACTGTTGTATTTGGGTGGGGCTAAAGAACACAGTTCATCAAATAAAAAAGGACCTTCCATTATATATCATATTGGCTCAGCTGCTCCTATGCTGGTATGGAGAACAAATGATCTGTGTCACATTACAGTATATGTTTGTTATTGTGAAATCACACATTTAGACTTTATTAGAGGTAGTGGTAAATGCTGGAGGTGGTCACACACACGTTACTAACTGTTGTTCTCTGTCTCACCATCCACACTTTTTGACTTGTAAACACAAAGGCAACAACCATTAATTTGCACAAAAATGATTTTTCTGTATGGCTAAAGGGTGAATAAAGCTGTGTGAACCATAATTTGCCTTTGATATTTAATATGAACAGGATGGCATGATATCCTACAAAATTATAATTTTTCTCTTTTTTTTTTTTTACTGTTGCTCAGTATAATAATGATACAGACCTGAACTGAGATCAGATTGTAGCTGAAACAGTTTGGTGTCAAATTTATCTTCAAAACTTACTGATCTAGATCCTCAAGAAAACCACCATTAGTGAAATATTGTCATGTATCTGATCCCAGTCTGTTGGTTTCTTTTCATTAGTAAGGTTTATTCCATGCTGTGTCTTTTGCTTTACACTTCCTGTTGTCTTTTCTTGTGATCTGTTTTGACCTTTGTTTCTCCTCTCTCATTTTTATTCTTCTGTTTTCAGTTCTGCTTCTGTTCCCTGTCTCATGTCAGTTTATCATTGTATCCTCCTTGTTTCTTCCCCTTTTATATTTTCCCTCCAGTCTGATTGTCTCTGATTGTCTCCACCTGTTGTTGATTGTCTCCTCCTCCCTGTGTCACCTGTAGTGCATTTAGTCTGTGTGATTCCTTCTCTTAACTGAACAAAAATATAAACGCAACACTTTTGTTTTAGCTCCAATTTTTCATGTGTTGAAAGCAAAGATCTAAGACTTTTTCTATGTACACAAAAGGCCTATTCCTCTCAAATTTTGTTCACAAACTTGTTTAAATCTGTGTTAGTGAGCACTTCTCCTTTGCCGAGATAATCCATCCACCTGACAGGTGTGGCATATCAAGATGCTGATTAGACAGCATGATTATTGCACAGGTGTGCCTTAGGTTGGTCACAATAAAAGGCCACTCTAAAATATGCAGTTTTATCACACAGCACAATGCCACAGATGTTGCAAGTTTTTAGGGAGCATGCAATTGGCATGCTGACTGCAGGAATGTCCACCAGAGCTGTTGCCTGTGAATTGAATGTTCATTTCTCTACCATAAGCCGTCTCCAAATTCATTTCTGAGTATTGGCAGTAGATCTAACAGGCCTCACAACCGCAGACCACGTGTCACCACGCCAGCCCAGGACCTCCACATCCGGCATCTTCACCTGCAAGATCGTCTGAGACCAGCCACCCGGACAGCTGATGCAACAATTGGTTTGCATAACCAAAGAATTTCTGCACAGACTGTCAGAAACCGTCTCAGGGAAGCTCATCTGCATGCCCGTCATCCTCACCGGGGTCTTGACCTGACTGCAGTTCGTCATCGTAACCGACTTGAGTGGACAAATGCTCACCTTCGATGGCGTCTGGCACTTTGGAGAAGTGTTCTCTTCAAGGATGAATCCCGGTTTTCACTGTACCGGGTAGATGGCAGACAGCGTGTACGGCGTCATGTGGGTGAGCGGTTTGCTGATGTCAACGTTGTGAATAGAGTGGCCCATGGTGGCGGTGGGGTTATGGTATGGACAGGCATATGCTACGGACAACCAACACAGGTGCATTTTATTGATGGCATTGTGAATGCACAGAGATACCGTGACGAGATCCTGAGGCCCATTGTTGTGCCATTCATCCACCACCATGACCTCATGTTGCAGCATGATAATGTACGGCCCCATGTTGCAAGGATCTGTACACAATTCTTGGAAGCTGAAAACATCCCAGTCCTTGCATGGCCTCCATACTCCCCGGACATGTCACCCATTGAGCATGTTTGGGATGCTCTGGATCGGCGTATACGACAGCGTGTTCCAGTTCCTGCCAATATCCAGCAACTTTGCACAGCCATTGAAGAGGAGTGGACCAACATTCCACAGGCCACAATCAACAACCTGATCAACTCCATGCGAAGGAGATGTGTTGCACTGCGTGAGGCAAATGGTGGTCACACCAGATACTGACTGGTTTTCTGACCCCCCCTGCATATCTGTGAAATCCATACTTCAGTGCCTATAAATGTCTCTTTTCAAGATAAAACTGCACATTTTAGAGTGGCCTTTTATTGTGACCAGCCTAAGGCACACCTTTGCAATAATCATGCTGTCTAATCAGCATCTTGATATGCCACACCTGTCAGGTGGATGGATTATTTCGGCAAAGGAGAAGTGCTCACTAACACAGATTTAAACAAGTTTGTGAACAAAATTTGAGAGAAATAGGCCTTTTGTGTACATAGAAAAAGTTTTAGATCTTTGCTTTCAACACATGAAAAATTGGAGCTAAAACAAAAGTGTTGCGTTTATATTTTTGTTCAGTATAGTTGCCAGTTCGTCATCTACGTTTAGATCTCATGTTTCCTATGTGTTTCCAGTGTTTTTCCCTGTGCTCTTCCCCAAGTTTTCTTTCTGTTGTATTTTGCCTTTTGCTCTTTTTGGATTTTTTGCTTTGTGTACTGGATTTTGTGTTGTGGACTTTGCTTTCATTAAGTCCTTGGACTGCACTCTGCCCCTGTGTTGTCTGCTTTTTGAGACCTGCTTTTGCTGAACCCTGGCAAATATAGTTTTTATTTAACAACTATCAAATATTAATGATACCAATGTGATTTGAAATTTGAGGGTTAGGTGAGGTTTGCACTCACTGGGTGGTATCTAGATTATTATTATTAAATCCTACTTGACAACTTGACAGTTAGGTAAAGCAATTTTTATTGGTATTAGGGAATGCACTAGTGCAGCAAGGAGTCTGGGACAAAATACAACACAAAATACTACACAACAGCTTCTTAATAGCATCCATGTTGTTTCACATTACAATTTAAAAGCTCATGAACAAACTGAAATCAGAAGAAAGACTCTTCATCTTGGGAAATGGGACCATCTGAGGAGCACATAAATGCACAAATCCAACCACAGAAAGTTGGATTAAATATTCTACATTTAACTCACCGAACATTCGGTACGGAAGCGTATTGCATTCACCAAATAAAAAAAAATTGACAACTGATCTCGTAATTATGAGATCAGTTGTCTAAAAAAAATTTTAATGTGAGTGCAATGCACTTCTGTATATTTGTATGACTAGAGCTAGCAAATTACTAACTATGAGCATAATTCTGCCTTTAATACTTTTGAAACAACATAGCCTCAGGGAAATTTAGAAAATTAACACATAACCTGAAATGCAGAGTACATGCATTTAGAAACACTCAGTTAATCTCTTCATATGCACCAGTTTGCGTGCTCTTTGTGTAATAAAAATGCACATTAAAAGGCCACTGAGAAACCCCTCAACCGTCACAGGCTCTGTTTCCACTTCCTGTCATTGACCTATTATACAGCAGCTCCGTAACACCACTGTTTCCATTCACTGGTCTTATGCATAATTAAGCCTGCATGCTTGCTGCAAAATCAATACCACAAACAAAAGCATCTGTTTTTTTCTAATCTTAGTCTGATACAAGTAAACCATCATTAAAATTAAACAACAAAGATGGAGAAGACTTAGTTTATAGGAAAATATGAAATATTTACACTCATATAAAATCATTTTCACAATTCAGGTAAAAGTATGATAATATCCAAGCTGATATGAAGTGATAGGAAATAGTGGAAGATGAGGATGTTCCCCCGAGTAGATCCTCATCCACTTTCTTTGGTCTGCACACGCTCAAAGTAATCCAAGGATTCATACACTGATACCTGGCACTGAAAGAGGTACAGACAATTATTGCAAGCACACATTGTGCAGTAGAAGTGTAGCACTGCAGTATATCAACATGCGTTGGGGTAAGCCTGACGGATTTATGGCGCACAAGGGTTGATAGAAGACTAACACTCATGTGTACAATATAAAACTGTGAGAATTAGTCAGAAACAGGATGTCAGTTTTATTTCATAATAATGTCTCAACACTGGAAATCCTGCTTTAAGCACAGCTCTACATAATAATTCAAAATGAGTCACCACAGAGAGCATGAATGACAAAAAGAAACACCTTCTAATGTAACACAAAGTACAACCTCCAAGAAACATATCAATAAAATGTTACATCATACAGGAGTTACATTTTGTCTGGCCTCTCTCTAAACAGAATGTCGGACAGATCATTTTTTTTATCTAGAATCTTCCATCATGTCATGAAATGTCACCCTAAATAGAAGGTGTCAATGTCAGATGCTGCGTTATAAAGTAACATCACATTGTGATTAACAGCTGCTACAAGTTAGTACTTATTTAATGAGGTTGTCTTTGTCTGTTTAGTGATATTTGGTTTTACCCTGCCTTGAGAGAGTGCCTTTCTACCCACACTATCCACCCTGTCTCACAGCTCAGCTCACAACTATTATCACAGGATGTCGGCTAAAATAATTATTTTCAGCTATACTTCTAGACAGAAAAGTCAAAATTTTATTTTAGTTTGTGCACATATGGTGTTGATTATACATCAGAAGTGAAATGAAAACACACTAATGTCGTTTAGTTTTTTCTTTTAAGGAAGGCGATTTTATCCTCAGAACACTAGCAGTTTGTTAGTGAATGCTGATTGGTCAGTTCAGGATTTACGTCTCCCGGAGTCTACAGACATTTATGAAATGAAATCGAATGAATATCTAAAGGAGGACCAGGAGGACCTTCGTTCCTGGCAGCCAAAGGTAAAGTAAAGTGAGCCGTAAAGTGGCTTGTGGTGCGTGACATCACAATGTAAAGAAATGTCCTTCACAACAATTGAAGTCGCAAAAAATTACCTAATTGACTTATATGTATTGTCTCTACCCATTATATCAAAAACATACTGAAAGTTGGCAGAAAAAATATATTTACCCCTGAAACGTTACATTCTGGGGCTTTAGATCCGTAGACACCCATTCATTTTGGGCTACCTCGTGAATTCCTACATAGTGAGAGTGGCTCTATACTACTGGAATCTATCTGCCATTATATAACCCTGCCATAAAAAGAAATAGAAAAAGCTGGAAACATTGATTAGGTTGATTGAAGACTTGATTTGATAGGATCTGCAGTAAGCTAAAACAATAATGCTCACACCAAATGTGGATGAACGATCACAGACTTCTGTAAATGAGTGTATTCCTATCTTTTCATTAGTAAGGTTTATTCCATGCTGTGTCTTTTGCTTTACACTTCCTGTTGTCTTTTCTTGTGATCTGTTTTGACCTTTGTTTCTCCTCTCTCATTTTTATTCTTCTGTTTTCAGTTCTGCTTCTGTTCCCTGTCTCATGTCAGTTTATCATTGTATCCTCCTTGTGTTTTCCCCTTTTATATTTTCCCTCCAGTCTGATTGTCTCCGATTGTCTCCACCTGTTGTTGATTGTCTCCTCCTCCCTGTGTCACCTGTAGTGCATTTAGTCTGTGTGATTCCTTCTCTTAACTGAACAAAAATATAAACGCAACACTTTTGTTTTAGCTCCAATTTTTCATGTGTTGAAAGCAAAGATCTAAGACTTTTTCTATGTACACAAAAGGCCTATTCCTCTCAAATTTTGTTCACAAACTTGTTTAAATCTGTGTTAGTGAGCACTTCTCCTTTGCCGAGATAATCCATCCACCTGACAGGTGTGGCATATCAAGATGCTGATTAGACAGCATGATTATTGCACAGGTGTGCCTTAGGTTGGTCACAATAAAAGGCCACTCTAAAATATGCAGTTTTATCACACAGCACAATGCCACAGATGTCGCAAGTTTTTAGGGAGCATGCAATTGGCATGCTGACTGCAGGAATGTCCACCAGAGCTGTTGCCTGTGAATTGAATGTTCATTTCTCTACCATAAGCCGTCTCCAAATTCATTTCTGAGAATTTGGCAGTAGATCTAACCGGCCTCACAACCGCAGACCACGTGTCACCACGCCAGCCCAGGACCTCCACATCCGGCATCTTCACCTGCATCAAAAGCATCTGTTTTTTTCTAATCTTAGTCTGATACAAGTAAACCATCATTAAAATTAAACAACAAAGATGGAGAAGACTTAGTTTATAGGAAAATATGAAATATTTACACTCATATAAAATCATTTTCACAATTCAGGTAAAAGTATGATAATATCCAAGCTGATATGAAGTGATAGGAAATAGTGGAAGATGAGGATGTTCCCCCGAGTAGATCCTCATCCACTTTCTTTGGTCTGCACACGCTCAAAGTAATCCAAGGATTCATACACTGATACCTGGCACTGAAAGAGGTACAGACAATTATTGCAAGCACACATTGTGCAGTAGAAGTGTAGCACTGCAGTATATCAACATGCGTTGGGGTAAGCCTGACGGATTTATGGCGCACAAGGGTTGATAGAAGACTAACACTCATGTGTACAATATAAAACTGTGAGAATTAGTCAGAAACAGGATGTCAGTTTTATTTCATAATAATGTCTCAACACTGGAAGTCCTGCTTTAAGCACAGCTCTACATAATAATTCAAAATGAGTCACCACAGAGAGCATGAATGACAAAAAGAAACACCTTCTAATGTAACACAAAGTACAACCTCCAAGAAACATATCAATAAAATGTTACACCATACAGGAGTTACATTTTGTCTGGCCTCTCTCTAAACAGAATGTCGGACAGATCATTTTTTTTATCTAGAATCTTCCATCATGTCATGAAATGTCACCCTAAGTAGAAGGTGTCAATGTCAGATGCTGCGTTATAAAGTAACATCACATTGTGATTAACAGCTGCTACAAGTTAGTACTTATTTAATGAGGTTGTCTTTGTCTGTTTAGTGATATCTGGTTTTACCCTGCCTTGAGAGAGTGCCTTTCTACCCACACTATCCACCCTGTCTCACAGCTCAGCTCACAACTATTATCACAGGATGTCGGCTAAAATAATTATTTTCAGCTATACTTCTAGACAGAAAAGTCAAAATTTTATTTTAGTTTGTGCACATATGGTGTTGATTATACATCAGAAGTGAAATGAAAACACACTAATGTCGTTTAGTTTTTTCTTTTAAGGAAGGCGATTTTATCCTCAGAACACTAGCAGTTTGTTAGTGAATGCTGATTGGTCAGTTCAGGATTTACGTCTCCCGGAGTCTACAGACATTTATGAAATGAAATCGAATGAATATCTAAAGGAGGACCAGGAGGACCTTCGTTCCTGGCAGCCAAAGGTAAAGTAAAGTGAGCCGTAAAGTGGCTTGTGGTGCGTGACATCACAATGTAAAGAAATGTCCTTCACAACAATTGAAGTCTCAAAAAATTACCTAATTGACTTATATGTATTTTCTCTACCCATTATATCAAAAACATACTGAAAGTTGGCAGAAAAAATATGTTTACCCCTGAAGTTACATTCTGGGGCTTTAGATCCGTAGACACCCATTCATTTTGGGCTACCTCGTGAATTCCTACATAGTGAGAGTGGCTCTATACTACTGGAATCTATCTGCCATTATATAACCCTGCCATAAAAAGAAATAGAAAAAGCTGGAAACATTGATTAGGTTGATTGAAGACTTGATTTGATAGGATCTGCAGTAAGCTAAAACAATAATGCTCACACCAAATGTGGATGAACGATCACAGACTTCTGTAAATGAGTGTATTCCTCATTCAACACACTGAACAACAGACCCTCCCAGTTGGTCAAGGCCAAACGATTCTCTTTCAGTTTGCAGACTCACCCACTGAGAGGAGCCTCTGGAGGAGCTGGTGTTGTGCTTGTCCGTGTCTGCCACCTCAGAATCAACGTGGGGAACCTCATAGATCACCATGGCAGCTTGTGCTGAAACCGTATGACACACACACACACACATGCACACTCCATGATTAATAGGATTTATGCTTAACCTTAAGTCTGGAGTAAAATATGGTTTCTGATGTTGGTGTGCTGTATGTTTTATGCCTGTCATTCTCCCCAGCCACCTCCTTGCACCTACATAAATGCAGTAGTGAAAAAAGCTTTATCTCTAAACAAAAGACAGGTAGAGATTCCCCTTATAAACATATTTCCTGTTGCAAAGTAATTGGGCAGGAAATCATTGTAAGAATTTCAGCTGAAACACTTTTCTCGCCTTCAGCAGCACTAAGATGGCTCAAAACATCTTCATCCCACAGAGTTAACCGCGTTGATGCCAGTAACTCCTCATCATGTAGGATGACATGCCATTCTTCCTGCAGAGCTGTGACAAGTTGTTCATGTGTTGCTGGAGCAGGATCTCTCCGTCTCACCCAGTGATCCAGAACATCCCACAGATGCTCTATTGGGTTGAGATCTGGTGAAATATGCTGGTCAAGGAAGGACAGAGACATTGTTCTAGTCCAGGTAGGCTCCTCCTGACAGACATGAGCCACATGTGGTCTGACATTGTCATGCATGAAGGTGATGCCTGATTGCTGTATTCTGGGAATGACATGTGGACCTAGGACCGTATCTCAGTAACAGATAGCTGTTAGTGTACCGTGGATGTGGACAAGGTCTGACCACCATCCATTAGCGATGACTCCCCACATCATGACACCACCACCAAAACAGTCCACTTCCTGGATGCATGCTGCTGCGTGGAGTTCCTCACGGCGACGATACACACGCCTACGACCATCAGCATCACTAAATGTCACCTGTCTCCACTGCACCACATGCCAATTTCTGCCATGGTAAGTCTCCTGGCTAATGTTAGTACCAAACCAACCAGGACACGGTATGGTCCTATAGCATGCTCTCGCAGACGACGGCGCACAGTCTGGGCACTGATTCTGGGGTTTTGGCTTCCAGGTATCTCTGTATGGCTGTCCTGGATCATTGTGATTACACATGGTTGTCCTCGTCTAGGGCGATCATGGGAGGATCCCATTGTCTGAAACCTACGCCACAAACGAGATATTGTTGATTGGGTGGTCCCTAACATCTGTGCTACACGTGTCTGCAGAGTTCAGGCCATCAGCATCATCAGCATCCCAACTGCCTGGTCACGTAAGTTTTGTGGAAGTCATGACATCATCAGTTCTTTCAGTAGGACATTAATTAGACCCAGGATTTTATTGCCTTTTCCAGGTCTTTTCAATCATTCAGAAAAAAATCTCACCAACATCATTGTTTACTCCCGAAATGCACCAATGATGCAATGTTATGACTAAATGTGATTTAACATGTTTTGGTTGTGGGTATAAAAACATTCAAACATGTTTGTTTCAGTAGATCATCCCACTATGATTTGTGGAAATCTGTCCTGTAGTTTTTATGTGATGAGCGAAGAACCAAACCAACCAAGAGACAAACTGATATGAGGGAAAGAATAACCTCCTCGGTGGAACTGAATTTTGTGCCATTCACTGAAAAGAAATATACTAAATGAATGACATTAAACAGTAATTACTTAAATATCAAATTTCAGCAACTCTTTGAAGAAACAATAGTAGGCTACTTTATAATACACAGATTTCACTATGAACATGTTATGACTTTCTACCAAAGAATGGAAAAATAGTGCAGGTGAAATCTTCTGATTGCATGTTCTGTGGATCATCCGGAGTAGAAGAAACATTATTTGAGGAAAGAGATACTTTTTGTCGGTGCTGTGTTCCTATCGGAGGACTTCACGTCAAATCAGAAACTATCTGCATGGCTATGTTGGTCAGCTAAAGATTTGTCCAGTTTTTTTTTGTTTTTGTTTGAATACTGTGTTTTCCTGTGTACCTTTTCTCCATCGCAGACTACAGAAACCGACAAGTGCGATGAGGAGTAATAGAGTCACTGCAGGCAGGGAAATGATCACAGATAATTGTCGAGAAGTCATGCTAGGTCCTTGTCTGTCTTGTAAGAAAAAAAAACAAATATTGCAATGATATTACTTTTCTTTTTTTCTTTAAATGTCATTTGTGTGTAAATTTTTAAGGATTTTGGAAAGTTTGCATTCAAGATGAAAAAGACAGATCATTTAAATCTTGCTAATTTCAACAGACCAGACCCTACTCTGACTGCACATTATATTTTGTCACCTACTTCCTGTTGTATTGTTGTCCGTGTGGTCTCTGGCCATAACTGTGATAACTGTTCCATTTCCTTTAAACACCTCAAACTGTTGTATCTCCACCGTCACCTTGCAGATGTACGTCCCTGAATCATCTCTTGTGATCCGTGTTAAGGTCAGGTCTGAGCAGTTATTCGTCTCGTTCATGAGGCTGTGTCTCTCAGTCTTTAAAACTGTTTGATTTTTTAGCCAAGTAAGAGTCATTTTTTCAAACGTGACTCTCCAACAGCAGTTGAATTTCACTGCCTCCCCCTCCATGACGGAGAGACCAGGAGTTTGGGTCACAGGGCTTGTCCTTGATAAAACACCTGTAAAGATAAAGTGATTCATGATGTGGTATTTCATCACAAGACCGTATATCTCTCCAGAAGCTAAACCAGAAGCTAAGTGTGGAACAAAATCAGAGGATATGATGTGAACATGGTGTAAAATGGATCAGAATTTCATCCAATTTTTAGTAAATGTACCTTTCTCTGTTGAACCATCAAATGATAATTCCAAACACTAAGAACATATGCCCACCTTTTAAACAGACGTGATATTACAGGTTGTGTTTTTACTTACTCCAGGATGAGAGGCTGCAAAGAGAGGCGAGTAACAGACTGCTGAGAGGCTTCATCTTCCCTCACTGATTCACCGCTGACTGCTGACGCTCTTCTCTTTATAGCCTCTCTAAGTCCTTCCCACCTCATGCAGCATACAGTATTACCTTTTCCCCAGTGTTCCTCTGCAGAGAAGTGAGAAACCATAGTATCTGTTCCTTCAGAGAGAAGGTAGCTTTAGTTCCTGTATAATATATTCACAAGTGTCTCACCCCTCTCTGTTCTCACAGTGGAGTCCCCCGTTCATTTACTGGAAGGCAGAAATGCTTAGAATAAAAAGAGATGTTGGGGAGTAAAGCAGTGATATTAGTTTTTCCATTTAGGATTTTTATTTAAAATAATAAAGGAAGATATGTGTGGGATTGTGATTCAATGTTTATGTTTCATATTTTGACATTTTCGGGGAATATCTCAATAAGTAATAAGTTCTAGGCGTCAATGAAAAAAATCTACTTATTATTTACCTCCATTGTACATTGGGTTTATTAACACAATATTCTATTTATCAGCTAAAATCACACAAAAACAGTTAAAATAGCTCGATGCATCAGATTTTATTTATTTTTTTGTCCACACTCAACACAAAAGTGTATTTTTACTGACTGGTACAGTCTAAAAATGATTCAACCCCCTGAATATCATCCCTCATAAGAGTCATATTGAGATGTTGTTAAAACCTTCATAGACTTAGTTTCACAGTAGAGTCCCAAAGTTTTGTTTTTTCTGTTAAGGCCTACATTGACATCAGGGCTTGATTCTCAAACACTACTGCTGACCCAAAAACACTAGAAAAGTCACCTCCAGTAGCTCAGAACCATCTAGATCAGACACTGAAGTGTCAGGATGCTGTTCTGAGGAGCACTGAAACAAAACTACAATTAAATGGTTGGTCCTTCAAATTAATAATTCTACCCATTGAGAATAAATATCTCTGATGAACATTTATTTGACGCTTGTTCTGGAAACTATTTCTTGATTGCTGGAGTTTTAATGACAATGGTGCTGGTGGAGATGTACGCTCTCTGCATGCTGTCTAGTTTATAGAAAACAAATTTCCAGTGAGCATCTAAAATGTGTAACTTGTAGTAATAATCTCTATATGTGTGTATATTATACTATTATTTTAGTCTAACACCCCATATTCTCTATGCAATATGCATTTTAAATTTTTATCACAATATTCTGATGGTATGAATGTCTCTTTGTAGAAATCTTGGGACAATCCTGGTGGAAAATGGTCCCATATGATGTCATATTTCTCTCTGCAGATTGCTTTATTTCAGGGGCTTGAGTGCCTCTCAGTCATAGGTTTGAGCTCCAGTTTGCAGGTGTTGTGCAATTTAGTCAAGAAGCTTCGTTTCACAAGTCTAGCAAATCTTCTCTGTTCACACAATCACCCACACACATTGAGGGCATACTGAGATTCAGTATCTGGCTCAAGGACACTTCAACATGTATACATAACATTACCTGCAGCGATCCTCCAGCAGGAGAAACAGTAGGTGTTTCTTCACCATCTGTACCATTTATACAAAGCAGAGCAGCTTAACTTCATTATTTAAACCTGACAATACGCTGACAGGATATAATGAAAAAACCTCTTCCATGGTGGTTATGTTTGCACCTGCGTTTGTTTGTTTGCTTGTCACATATATATTTTTTGTACCACAAACCTGCTTTTGGACGCTTTGGATGATGACATCGGAAAAACAGGAAGAACCACAACCATGTCCTTCCGCAGGCTGAGGTATTCTTGTTTGTGACATTCAGCCTCAGAGAAACACTGCCACCACTTCACAGACAGATGTACTCTATTAGCATCAGATTAGCTAATGCAGTCTTAAGTGTGCATCAACAATGACCTCAAAACGAATTATTCTAACTTAAAAAATTTTATACGAATATATAGATAATTTAATTAATATAATTTTTGTTTTCTATGCTTTTTCTTAAGTTTGGATAATTTGGTACTTATTTCCCCAAACAATTTTAAAGCTATGAAGATGATCAATATGTCAATTTATGTGTAATTGTTTTGACTGTTTTTGTTGTAACTGTTATACTTTCAATAGCCTGGACGGGTCAGCCACTCATCAAAAGGCTGACACAAAAAGACAAAAAACAAACAAACAACAACACTCCCTCTCATATTCACACCTGCAGGCAACTAGAACCAACTAACCTAACCTGCATAATGGACTGTGGGAAGATGTTGGAGCACTTGAGGAAAACATGCAAACCTCACACAGAAAAGCCTCAGGTTGATGCAACCAGAAACCACAGCACTGCCACTGGTTTGTGGAGAGTTTGAGAGAGTAAGAAGTCGGAGCAGGTGCACCATTGTTGGTGGGCCTTAGGGTCTTGGGCTCAACTACTTGTGCAACTGGCCAACCCTAAATCTTAACTTTTGTTTTTCATCATTTTAATTTATGCTTAAATATATAATAGAGGCCAAAACAATTGTTTCATTTTCTAAAATTTAAAGTCAACATTATTTAAGTTACTGTGAAGTCCGGACCAATCATGAAAGCCCATTCATAGTATGGAGGTTGTCTGGCAGCAGGTGTCATCTGGAGAAAGGTCCAGCTGCCGTCTCTGCACCAAAGCGAACCAGGTGCTAGTTCTGGGCTGGGGCGAGAGTCAGTTCAGTGTTGGTTCGACATGCAAACCTTCTAAGAAGTGGTTTGGTTTCCAGAGGCACTAGAAACACATCATTATGTCAGCCGTTGTATTGCTTCAAAGACTGGCTTTGTCCTGGAAACTCCTTCACTGTGGTCGAAACGAAAAGGACAGTTTGTCTCCTCAGCAGATTTGGTTGTTTAGCCGTATTGTACACTGCGCTACACTACTTTTTAAAAAAGGCGGTCAACAAGTTTTGGTTGGTTACTGAATAAAAATATTGTGGTTACTTTAAAAATTCTTCACACGCCTTGAGCAAGAAAATACTGAGTGGGAGTCTGCCTTTAAGATAGCATTTCAATAATTTATATCATAATAATAATAACAAGGGTGCGCCAAGACCCGGGCCGGATGGAGCCTGTCCTGGAGATCCAGGGACCGGGCGACAGGGAGACTGGAAACTGCTGGTAGATCTTGACCAGAGGCTCTGCTTCCCATCTGAGGTTGTGATAACGAACCTCAGACTGGACCTTGTTCTTGGTCTACCTCACTTCGCACCGTCTACATCATCGAGTTGACTGTGCCCTGGGAGGATGCAGTGGAGGAAGCCTACAAGCAAAAAAGCTTCAGGTCCACTGAGCGGGCAGCTGACATGGGAACAACATGGCTGCAAAGCTAAGGTTTGACCAGAGGAAGTTGGTCTCAGAGGCTTTGATCAAAATCAACCACCAGGCTGCACAGGGACATGGAATTCGAGGCCTGGGATACCGCCAGATGGAGAGTGTTGATGATAAAGATCAAAACACTCTGTGAAGGTTGGGCACCTCCTGAAGATATCTTCTCTGGGCCAAGCAGGCAACTCCAACAGGGCCCTCACTCCCTCTGGCCCCCTCCGGCTCCACCGTTTACCCCACTCAGGCTTTAGGTACATGTAACTAAGAAGGGACTGAACCACCTAGCCCTGTATAGAACTAAACTTTGAAATGGGTGATGATTAAAACAAAATGTTACATGATGATATATGATAGCCCAATTAAACTAAACATAATCACTGATTTAACTTTGAGATACAGTGTGCACTTGGATTCAAAAATCCAGTTTGTTACCTAATGTTAGCTAACATGGACCTTACCTCTGTATTGATGGGTAGGCTTCAGGGCTTCACCATGAGCAATTAGTCAGAACTAACTTGCAGCTATTAGTCATGCAATGTTGTAGAGATTTGAGTCAACAGGCTCACCGGGCCATGCATTAAAGTCAGTGAGTATTTAAGGTACATGCAACCTTTTATTTATATTTTTACATATGCTGAGATACAACACTGTATAATGGCATCGTTCTTAATTTCACTGTTGTAAAAGAGAAAGAAAAAGAAAAAGATACCACAGCTGTGCACACACAGTTTTCTGTTCATTTATTATGGATTATCACCAAACGCTCGGTCAACGTCAGCGACAGGATTTTTAAATGAAGTCACGGCAACGTCCCTTTTGTGTTGTAGAGGCAACACTTTGCTATCATTGCAAACCTACAAGAAAGAGCAAAAGAGGGAAGTTGGACACAGTTTACAGTTCAAGTGGTCCAAACTTTTGACTGGTACTGGATATAGTATTTGTTTCCTAATGTCCAAAGGTAGTGGAGAAACCAGAGATTTCCTCCTCCTGTTGATTTCAACTGTGAACTACAGGGATGAATATCCTGGACACAGAAGAGTCAGTGGGAAGGTTATCACTAACTACATTCAAACAACATTTACATGCACTCGTTGACTCAGATCGTCAATATACTTCAAAGAGTTAATACAGCAAATAAATATTAAAACATGCCTTCCACTAAAGCAAACGGGAAGCCTTCCTATATTCTCCGTCTCAGCCTCAGTTGGAGTTGGGACTGCTTTGGCAGCAGTGGCGGATCTAGAATATTTCTAAATCAGGGGCCATAGAGGGGCCACATTTTTTACAGAGCGGCCAACTATATGTCCAACATTCATGCACATTTCCTTATTCAGTAAGATGTAAACACAGAATATTTCACCAGTCATTCATTGTTTGCTGTTGGCTCCATAGCTTTTAGTAAAGACACACATAATTGAATCTATTATGCAAATTGTGCCTTTTTCAAGCACATTTTTTTACATCAAAAAAGTTTAGCAATTATTGAATTTTAAACCAGGATGCATAAATAAATATAAAACATAAGACACTTTTTTTCCAATATGTAATACATAAAAAAATTTCTTTTAAATTTTACATTAAGAAAATACTTACATACTATATTACAGCATACACAACAGTTTAGATGAGAAAAACTTGACACAGTCAAGTATTCAAGTTGTAAACAGACAAGTGACAGGACAGGGGCACTTCAGGGGCCAATCAGATTTCAGCTGGGGCCAGTGCCACTCTGACCCCGCCCCTGGATCCACCCCTGTTCGGCAGAGGTGACTGAAGCCTTCTGCACATCAACCTAAAAAACATGAACCCAATTTAACACAGTGGAGGCAGACACAGATAAGTGCATCACTTGGGTTATTGTTTTCAATATTCATCTCTTATTAAAAAAAGTTCTGCAGGAAGCCTTCTTAGACTTCTGCTTCTTAGCCTCAGTTGGTGATGGTGATTGCATATCTGCATCTAGGGCAAATATAATATCAAACAGAATAACTACAAGTCTACAGGATATAACGCTGCACTAAAGACAAAGCAATTTATGATAAATAAACCAATGCCTATTGACATGTACCCACCAGTAGGAATAAATGGACACATGATGTGAGTCAGCTGATCTTCAGTGGCTAATAAACCATTAGCGATGTGTTTATTTAGTGGGAGAGCCACGCCACATGTGCATGTTATACACATAGTTAAGGTAGAGTCAATTCACTGCTTTAAGTGACAGTATGGCTGTGCAGTGCACTACAAGTGGTCTGTGTGTGAATGAAAACAGTATTTTATGAGAGGCCATGTAGGCCATATCTTATACTTACTCAAACACTCTATCATAATTTCATGCAGGCACAATCACACTCTCATACACACACTACTCATACTAATCATACTCTCATACACTGTGCATGTAAGAGAGTATAGTAGTGTGTGTTAGAGAGCATGATTGTGCATGTAAGACAGTATAGTAGTGTACTTGTTTATTGTTCTGCAGCTGTCCTATATAACGTAGGAGACATGAAAATATTGCAAACTGGGTAAATAGATACTGTTTCGTGTTGGCGATAGGCGGGTGGAGTTTCCCAGCATACCCTGAGACAATGTGTTTGACGCCATAAGTCCAAGTAACCTGTGTTTGAATGTGTTCTGAATAATTATCAGTTAAGCAATAATTAGTTCTTTAGAAATATTTCTATAGAAAATGATTATACAACACCATGGCATTAAGAGTTAAGTCTTTCACACGGTTAGTGACGTCCTGCCTGGGTGATGCAAGAGGGTCATAAAATAAAGAAGTGTGATGTGTTGTAATACCAAGCACTCCAGAACAAAAAGCTAATCATTTTGTCAGATTCATGCAATCAGAAATTTCAGCATATTATAATACTATTTAGGATGCTGGTAGTTTAAGTTATCACAATAATAATAAGCAAGCTAATTTACAGCCTGCCTGATCTGAACCCACGTGGTGTTCAGTTATTGGACTTCTGTGCCAGTCATGGTTTGTCCATAACGAACACCGTGTTCCAACATAAGGGTGTCCATAAGTAGACTTGGCACCAGGACACCCCAGGTCAAAGGTCTATGATTGACTTTGTAGTTGTTTCAGCAGACCTACGACCATATGTTCTGGACACGCGGGTGAAGAGAGCTGCTGAGCTGTCAACTGATCACCACGTGGTGGTGAGTTGGATCCGATGGTGGGGGAGGATGCTGGACAGGCCTGGTGCACCCAAATGTACAGTGAGGGTGTGCTGGGAGCGTTTGGCAGAGGCCCCTATCCGGTCTTCAACTTTCACATCCAGCAGAACTTCAACTGCATTCCAAGGGAGGCTTGGGACATTGAGTCCACATGGACTATGTTTCGCGCCTCCATCGTCGAGGCTAAGGTTGTGGGTGCTTGTCACGGCGGTAATCCCAGAACCCGGTGGTGGACACCAGCAGCTAGGGAAGCCGTCAAGCTGAACAAATAGTCGTTTGACAAAATGATCTGGAGTGCTTGTTATTACAACACTTTGCTCTACTTTATTTCATTACCCTCTTGTATCACCCAGGCGGGACATCACTAACCGTGTGAGAGACTTAATTCCTGATGAATGGTGTTGTATAAGTTATCATTTTCTATTGATATATTTCTAAAGAACTAATTACTGCTTAACTGATAATTATTCAAAACACGTTTAAACACAGGTTACTTGGGCTTATGACCTCAAATGCATTGTCTCAAGTATGCTGGGAAACTCCAGCTGCCTATCCCCAACAGGCTACAGTATCTATTTACCCATTGTGCAAAACCACTGTGGTTGTTTAAACATTTTATTTTCATGTGGGTAAAAAACGTCAGTCACCCTACATTGAATTTTTACATTGGATTACTCCAGATTTTCTGGCCTTCCAGCTTTCAACCCAAGGAAATAAAATAAATTTCTGTGATTTCCTTCCAAAGATCCATCTAATACATGTAGGTTTGGGACTAATGATTGACACTTTCACCAAGGCTGTTAGCCTGGTAGGATACTTGAGCTTATGTATTATTATTATTATTATTATATATTAAATATATTTTCTTTTTAGAGACACAGTGAATGTTCAGCGTCAAACCTCCTCTCTTCCTCTGTTTCACAGCTAAATAGATAAATACTGTTTCCTGATTGAACGCTGCTCTTTGGCTGACTGAGTCTTCTATCTGGATTATTAGAAAATTGGCATCAGTGTTTCCGGATCATCACAGTGTGATGTGTTATTGAAAATTTAATTTTTAAAAATAAAATTAAAGTAAATAAAAATTTTAAAACTACCATTTTATCACCAGCTACCACAGACTCTGGCACCATTTTTGTGGAAACACAAAGAACTGGTTCCAAATTAGGCACTAGCTCTGGAACTGCCTTGATGGAAAAGGGAAGTACAACATGACACTCCCCCTCTGATCATTCCCCAGCCTTAAACCAGTAGTACTGGTTTCTTACCATTTCCAGAGTGGATCATGTAGTGGGAGTGTCTTGTAGCTAATGTGAGTTTGCAGATAGATCCTTGAGCAAGATACTGAACCCCAAACTGCTCCCCGGGCGCTGTACTGGCGGCCCACTGCTCCTCAGGGATGGGTCAAATGCAGAGAAAGAATTACTACATTGTACCATGTATAATTGTATGTGACAAATAAAGCTTCTTCTTCTTCTTCTCGGCAATCAAAACAGCCAAAACCACACTGTGGTTGGAGGCAACCACAAAATTACAAGATTATACCAAGATGAGCAATAGCTTTAGTTGTAATTCCACATAATCTAGACACAGTTCTAAATACACAGCAAAGGTGTCATGACTACTGTTGCTTCTAATAGAGACTTCATTAGTAGACAAATAGAGATTTCATAGAGACCAACTACTGTAGACCTTAATCATGGCAGAGATTTTTATATGTCATAGCAGCAAAAGCACAGGTGTGTTTAATACCATTATTTAATGATGGTGACATTCTCTAAAATGTAGAATATCTAGTTCTGAAATTTCACTATATTCGACAAACTGGTTGTCAGTTTTCACAACTTGAAACATAAAATAAATCACTTTTATGCATCAGAACATTTAATATTACTTTGGTAAGCCAATCAAAATTATTGATACTGAAGATCACTTAATTCTTTAGGAAATTGATCAACGCATTAATATGTGCAGTGTGTAACAGTTCCCATATTTCTACTTTCTATTTCTGAATTTCTTCAGGGGGCGCCAAAGACCATAAGCTTCCAGTGAAACCACTACAGTATTTTCATGTCACCTCGCCTCAATATATTACATTATATTATATATTATTATATTATATTATATTTATTATAAATGTTCTGTTTGGTTGCTAAGTTGAAAGTAAACAAGATCCAGGTCTGAAAGTGGACAAGTAGTCCAGACCAGATAGTTTTAATGCAAGGTCAGCTTCTGTTTGTTGCAGTGGATTCCACACTAACACTAATTCTCCCCAACCTCCTCTATCATCTATTTACACAATAATGTTATCAGATTATTTGTCACTTCTAGCTGCATAAAATGTGTTTGTGTGTGATAGTCAGAGGGATGAAGAGGAGGAGGGAGAGAAAGAGGGAAGAGAGAAGGAGAAGCAGGTGAGCAATTTCATTTAGGCCACTAAAAAATATGTGTGTTACTGTAAGTGCATTTTATAAGATAAAAAAAATGCAAATATAGAAAATACAATGCAAACAAAAAAAAGTATCTGTTGTATCACTGGACTTGAGTTGTTAGCTTGTTGGAGATGAATGAGGGTTTTTTCCAACATGAGAAGAGACAGAAACAGAAGGTTGAGGTGTTGACCAGAATTAGCGGATAATTTCTTAGAATCCTGGAGCCAAACAAACAGTGTCTGCCACAGAGTTGTACTTTCACATCCACTGAAAATACCAGTTCAACCAAGGCCTGGTTGACCCCAAAATAACTTTTCTGTGAATAGAATATCTTTGAAGAACAGCTGGAATATAAAGGTTTGCTGACAAACACACGTGCTTCAAAAATCCCTTCTCAGTTTTTGTTTAGCATGATGTGTCACGTTGTTTATTGGTTGTTGGTGTTACTCTCACACTATGAGGCTACGTATCCTGTCTGCCTAGTTTATTTTAATTCTGAAAATAGGAGGGAGCGGAAAGACTGAAACAATAAAGAGGAAGAAATAACAAGAATGTTGAATCCCTCCTCTGCTCAAACATGTGCTTATTGTTATAGGGATGTTTGAACTTCATGCTACATTAATGAGTGCAGAGATCAGTTTAAAGCCGAAAGCTGATGATCATGACCTGCAACTATTACTCAAAAGAAGTCAAAGTCAAATATTTTGATAATCAACTAATCATTTAAGTCATTTTTCAGTTACAATGTCAAACATTTGCTGCTTCTGGCTTGTTAAATATAAGGATCAGATACTTTTCTATGGGTTTCGGACTGTTCCTTGAGAAAAAAAACTATTGGAAATGTGTAAAGAAATTAAAGAAGAATGTTAAAGCCTGTTTCCTTGTTGCTAGTCTACCTGACTTTGATGGTTGAGCTTCACTTTGAACGATTAAATTATTTATGGCCAAAAATGTTTATTTATTATTGTCAAATAATATATCGTTTTCTACGGAGCCACTGAAGTTTTTGTTTTTTTAATCTTGTGCGCACACGTTATTTTCCGACAGAGGCTAACCATACAGCCATTAACTTGTTCATACAAAGCGATGTGCCTTGTGAGAGGCACTTGTTGGATGCTTGCAGGAATAATGAGATGTTTTTAGTGCCATCAACCTGTGCATGGCAGTATGCATACCCGGAAGAACCACACTGCCCATAATGCTCTGCACTACAGCTCAGTGGCGTGTCCGTACTTGTCTGAGAGCTAAACCCTCAGGATCTAACTCAGCTAATATGATTCTAACTTCCTCTTTTATGCCTGAATGCCATTCTCCTGGCACCTCGTAGACATCCATCCATGCGCATTCATTTTTCCCGGACCCTGTAATTGTTCCTTAATAAGTCAATGACATGTGCGCAGTTTTTCATCCTCTTGTCCTTCTATATGGACAGCAAATAACTCATACTAGTGACAATCCCGTATCTGCATGCAAGAGCAGATAGAATGTTATCATAAGATATTCCAATGTGAAAATAAAACTTGATTAGGTCAGTATTTTCCACGTACAAGAACTAACAGTAAATTATTATATCAGACATGATCTTGTGGGAGATAGTAATTTGTGTGCACAAGATAAAAAATAATTCCCCTTCTGGAACTCTAGGGGCTCCGTAGTTCTCCAACAGGCATCTGGCAAACAGCAGGAATTTCATAGCTTAGAAGACGACATAAAATTTGGAATATTAATAATAAAAAAACAATAGCCTGAGTGTAAAATGTGAAAATGATTTTTTTTTCCTCCTGTATGCTGAGATGCCAGCGCCTTTGATATGTGACGTGATGTATAATATTACACCCATAGAGCTCTGTGATTACACTTAACAAAAACTATAGATGAACAATAAATTTGGGGGAGGCATAGTTTTGGACACCTGCCTGTTGTCAAATGCCCGTGAAGATGAGACAAAGCCGGCGGTAAGGTAATTTGACACCGGAAGTGTTACCTTATTTTTGGGAAACTGCTGTACATCCTGTCAGAGTTGCCGCTGCTTTATGTGTGTGACGTTTAAAACGGCCCACCCCGGTTAGTCCTTAAACTACCGTAGCCATTTGCGCGCAATGTTCCCGCCACGTGTGTTGACGACGATAAAACGCACTCGTTAATTCGTCTCACATCGCATCATTTCGGGTTTTGGATATGGCAAATGCTTAAATTTACGGTGGACACATTAAGAGAAGACTGTGACGAAGACCGACATCTATTCGAGGTGAGTCTATCATACTAATTTAACGCTATGTCAACAGAGCGGTGTAATGTTTATCAATGGCAACATGATTTTAAAATGGAAGGTAATTTTCGCCATCTTTTAAGAGAGACCTGGGGTTTACCTCACTGTCGACGGGGTGATGAGACGACAGTGCGGGGGTCTGGTGTCCTCTTTGAGGCTAGCATCAAACGTGGATGTCAGACTCACTTTATCATTTCGACTACAATGTCGGCTAATGCCAGAATAAATATTCGTTTAATTAAAAACAGTTTCGTGGTTTTTCGGTCATCTTCTTCATAGAACGGAACAGGTTTATCGAATCATTATGTATGCGTGTATAAATTCGTAATCTCCTTCTGTCTGGTGGATACTCCGAATGACAATAAAGTTAGTTTTGAAAAAAAAAAAAGTCCAGATAAAACGGAGTCATTAGCGTCAAAAATACACTTTAAGGTAATCATCTCCGCCAAGCAGGCTTGGTTGTCCGTTTTCAATTGAGCCATGATGTTGAGCCACGGCTGTCATTCTGTGATGTCTCTGCTGCTGTATCCAGGTTCAGTATAATTAGGTAGTATACTTTAGTGTGAGATGATACTCCTGCTTTACATCACAGTTGGACCTTGCTGCATTGGAAGTTGTACTGAGCAGGGAATTGATGTTGTATGACTTAAACATGTTATCTTAATCTGGTAAATTCCTCTCCATCTGTTCAGTAGGTCTTTCTTTTTTGCTGTTGAAAGGCACATTGTCTGTGATATCTGATGAACACATGGCTGTTGTTATCTATCTAAGAGGATCTCATCTATCTTAAGTGGGGTTTTAACAGCTACAACTTTAGGGAGAGAAGAACGTGGCAGGAGCTGAAATTGCATATAGAAATATATTCAGAATGATCATATAGAAATAATTAAGCCTATTGATTTAGCTACTTCTAAGTCTCTGTCTCTCTCTCTCTCTATATATATATATGTATGTATGTATGTGTGTATGTATGTATGTATGTGTGTATGTATGTATGTGTGTATGTATGTATGTATGTGTGTATGTATATATGTATGTGTGTATGTATATATGTATGTGTGTATGTATATATGTATGTGTGTATGTATATATGTATGTGTGTATGTATATATGTATGTGTGTATGTATATATGTATGTGTGTATGTATATATGTGTGTGTGTATGTATATATGTGTATGTATATATGTGTATGTATATATGTGTATGTATATATGTGTGTGTGTATGTATATATGTGTATGTATATATGTGTGTGTGTATGTATATATGTGTGTGTATATATGTGTGTGTGTATGTATATATGTGTGTGTATATATGTGTGTGTATATATGTGTGTGTGTATGTATATATGTGTGTGTATGTATATGTGTGTATGTATATATGTGTGTGTATGTATATATGTGTGTGTATGTATATATGTGTGTGTATGTATGTGTGTGTATGTGTATATGTGTATGTATATATGTGTGTGTATGTGTATATGTGTATGTATATATATATGTGTATGTGTGTATGTGTATGTATATATATATGTGTATGTGTGTATGTGTATGTATATATATATGTGTATGTATATATATATGTGTATGTATATATATATATGTGTATGTGTGTATGTATATATATATGTGTATGTGTGTATGTATATATATATGTGTATGTGTGTATGTATATATGTGTATGTGTGTATGTATATATATATGTGTATGTGTGTATGTATATATGTGTATGTGTGTATGTATATATATGTGTATGTGTGTATGTATATTTATATGTGTATGTATATATATGTGTATGTGTGTTTGTATATATGTGTGTATGTGTGTATGTATATATGTGTGTATGTGTGTATGTATATGTGTATGTATATATATGTATATATATACGTATACGTGTATATATGTATATGTATACGTATATACACTACCAGTCAAAAATTTGGACTCAGTTTCCCATTCAAGTGGATGGGAAACTGTGTCCAAACTATTGACTGGTACTGTATATATATGTGTGTGTGTATATGTATGTGTATATATGTATGTATGTATATATGTATACGCACATTGAGGCCACAGATTGAGAGTGCCTTCAGTGTGTGGTAGTGCTGTATTCAAGATGACTAATCACATTTTGGGAATTTCCGACCTCTGAAAAACGTGCATTCATACGATAGCTTAAAAGACAATATGGATGTCCTGATGATTGACCATGTCAATAGCCAATCATGTTCATATCAATAATGCTTGAGTGGACTAATGGGCTACACTCAATTATTATTGACGTCTTTGCAAAAACAGTAAAGCTAGACACTCCTAATTATAAGAATGCAAACGTATCACATTCAATAGTTATTGATTTCAGCGCTTCCGAACAAAAAAATCCAACCAGACCATGAGTTCAAATCAATTTGTCTGAGTTGGAGCTTGTATTTCTCAATTTCCCGTGTGTCATGAAGGCAGCATAGGTAGTCATATAAGATCACCGCACCACAATGTTAAGTTAGGGGGACTGAAAAATGAGTGAACAAACAGCGGCAGGAAACACTGCAGACGTAGTGTAGTTGTAGGATGTGGATCACCCTCGCTTTAATGGCAGACCATCTCAGAACAACCCACAGCTCACAATATAAAGAGCATGTTTGACTGGTTTCTGTTAGATGTCAGTCACAGTAGGATGTATGCAAAATGTTACAAAGTTTAGTCACCTCCCATCCTGTTCTATGTCCTGTATGTCTACATCACTTTGTCCTTGTTTGTAGTTTACTTACTAGCTGTCATTTGTTCTGCTCAGCTGCCTGAGACATGCTTTCTAGTTGGAACATAAGGACTCCTGGTCAACCAGATGTAACGTTCAATCAATCATAGGAGGTGTAACCACCCGTCTCACCAGGGAGAAAACAGGCTGTTATTCTAACTTGGCTCTCGTAGGTGGTGACATTGTGTAAAAGCCCTGTGATCCATGGAAAATGAAGGGCATTCACTCTGTGTGAAGGATATTTACTTGTGGGAGTTCACAGAGTGTGCCCTTGTAGCATCCTGTGAGAATGATGCAGCTGTCTTTTGGCACTTTTCCACTGTGTAATACAGGCTCGACTCGGCTTGGTTTTCTGCTGGTTGTTTTCCATTTACCTCCTCAGGGTAGATTGGGGCCGTGTGAAACTGCCGTGGCGTTGTCTTTAATTAGACATGCACCTCTCATCCACCTCTCAAGAGCCTATCATTAGCTGTTTAAGACAGGAACGTCTGCACCTCCTCAATATTGCGGCTGCAATAAATAAAAGTTACGGTCGCTAAAGTAGCTTCACCGTTAAAGTGTGGCGGCCTTTGATTTGTGCTGTGCAGGATCAGTGTTTCCCATACATAGGATATTCCGTGTGTACCGGGGCATTGACCAACCAGTGGTCAGTAACGTTTCACGTGACCTTTTAGTACCTGCTCGGCTCGCTTGGAACCACAACAGAGGAGGTACTAAAAAAGGAGAACCAGGTACTTTTCACCCAGTGGAAATTGGGCTTTTGTGCCTGAGTTACATCTGCTTTTGTTTTGTGGGGAAGAGGAGGTTTCGATTAGCAAGTACAGGGAAGTAGACAAAAGACTAACAAACAAATACAGACCACAAACCTTTGTGCAAAAATGGTGTCGTTGGTGGAAAGAACAAGTTATCCAGTGTTCTGTATTTATGGAAGATTTGAGTATTTGTGAGCTGTATTTTAGCAACTAGTCCAGACCCCCACAGTACATTAAATATGAGTCTAGCCAGGCAAGTGGAGCAGCCATCGGATAGAATGGATGACCCTCCCCTTAAGCATGCATTGCAGTGTTTGTGTGCACACAGAATGTTTACTAATGTCCACATCAGATAGTCACAAAGTCTGTTCCCACCCTCAGGGTGTTTGTTCCAGTCCTGAAAGCATAATGGAAAATCATTGAAACTGCATTTCAGCCAGAAGCAGAGGATACAGACCTGATTTCTTGATTCCCAAACACACATCAGACCTGTGTGCTGAACAATTTCAGCCTCTTGCCAGCTTTTCGTGGCCTCTTGCAAGAATGTAAGTGGATTCCTGTACCTTTAAGTAGTGAAACCTTGGCAGGGGAGTGTACAGAAAACAAACTAGCTTCTCTGTTAACTTTTGGTGGTGTGGCTGACCTTTCGTCTCTCTCGTTGCCCTCACAGTTTCTCCAGAACTTCTTAAATCAGGATGAAGGGACAAACCAATGCTCCTCAGGACCGGTGAGTCAATTGGATGGAAACAAGACTTCCATTTTTTTGCTCTTGTGTTTTTGCTCTTGCCTTTAGTTTCTTGTTTCTGTGTTGCTGAAGTCATAATGCATTTCTTTAGAATGTCAAATCTCAATGCTATTTTGTCCTTAATATTCAGCCCTAATTGTTTTGCTGACAAGTGTGGGTATTGGTGTCGGTGTGGTTCATTGCACATCAGCACTAACCACTTTAATCTATATTTATTTCACTTATTTATCTTATTTTATTTTGTTTGTTTCTGGAGGGGAGGGGAGGGGGGGGAATCCACTGCACACAAAATGGGATTTCTTTTCTTTTATTAACATCCTTTTATAGAGTCACTGAACACATCAACTTATTTGCTCAAATGTTAATAACAGTGCAGTGCTTTGACACGTGATTACATGGTGCCTTGTTTCATGCAGCGTGGGAATGGCAGACGACACCACTATCAAGGAAATCTACTGCACAAGTAGTAGGTCTTGTCAATGATTAGATTAATGCTTCACCCGGTAATGCTTCACGAGCTGTCCTTTACTACATGATGTTCAGTCACGTTCCTCCACGATGCCCAGTGGACGTTAGTCCCTCAAAATAAAGGCACATGTAAACCAGCACGGATGACATGAGCGCAAACAACCGAGCCAACGATATGCTCTGCCAAACCCCCCCACCCCAACCCACCCCACCCCCCGACCGCTCACAGCTGCTGTGTTCACTGTTGTCATGAACTCAAACCAGAAGCAGGAGGGTTTTCTGTTCTTTGAAAAGAACAAATGTGACTTGTTTGAATCTGATGAGTCAATTACACATGTTGGTTGGGGGGGGGAGGTTTAAAGTTTGAAATAATCTAGATATCGATTTGAAGTCGTATCATCCGGTCATAACATAATGCAAATGTCCAGTGCTGACAAACTATAGAGAACGGCGTTCAACATGTGAAAATAGTGAGGATCCTAACTGTAATTTCCTTCAGATGTAGCCAGGCTCTCTGCTGCTTGCTGTAAAAACACCCTCTGTTTCCCTTCCACAGGGGCTACTTGGTGGGGATCATTTTCTTCACTCTGGGACTGGGAACGTTGCTGCCATGGAATTTCTTCATGACCGCCTCATTGGTAAAAACATTGTTGAAAGTGTAGTCGCTGTTATCTGAGCCCTTTGAATGTTTTATCACATACAAACCAACTGACTCAGTCAGTAAGATAGTATTGTTATTTCCCTGTTAAGCTTGAAATCCTCTGTAAGGTGAGAGTGAGAAATCTTTGCTCCACTGTTTCACTACTTTCATCACATGGTTGATGGGTGACATTTGTCTTGTGGACAATAATCTCTCTATGTAATTATATATATATAATTATGGTGTTCTGTAAGGAGTGGATTAAGTCACTTGTTGACGTGTTATGCAGTCTTGGTGTAGACACCCATAAATCTATCATATGACTTTGGGTAACCATGGGAATCGCTGCACATGTACCGGGGTTGGTGTTAAGCCTCTTTTGTACATGACATCCTCTCTAGTGCCTTATGATCCCTGCTCAAATGATCTCCACCTCACAGTCAACTCTTGTCAGCTGCTTACCGTCTGAGCGACCAGCCTCACAGCAGATGTTAGCCTCAAGCAACAGTTCAAACATAAGCAGTATTATAGTATTGTGATGTGCTCTCCTCTGCTTAACTTACAGGCCACTGAATGTTCTTAGTGCTGGCGATGCATCATAAGTCACACATTGAGGGGCATATATTGCAGTTGGGCCTTAGTTGTTGCTTGTTTACACATAAAACCTACAAAATCCAATAATCACTTTCTTTTTAACTCTGTTTGGGTCTCCACCAACTTGGATGGGCATTGATTTTCAAATATTCAAACAGGCATTATTTAAGAAAAGTCTGATTAGTATACACGATTGTTTTATTTTATTTTATTTAACCTTTATTTAACCAGGGAAAAAGTCTCATTGAGATTTAAAGTCTCCTTTTACAAGAGCGTCCTGGCCAAGACGGGCAGCAGCACGAAGAACAGTAGAACAAACAGCCATACAAATACAATTTCATTATCATTTTACTAATTAGTAGATTAGTAGTCCTCATTCTCCCGCTAGGCGCTAACTCTGTCCGTTTGCTGTTTGGTGCTGGGTACACCATGCACACTGGTCTCCTTTAACCCTTTTGTTGATGTAAAAAAGAGTGTTCAATCTTTAATATTCTAAAATATAACAAGAGGATTCTTGAAGGTGTTGATGTTTACATTGAATATAAAATGAAGGCAGTGCTCAGTTCAGTTGAAGAACAGTAAAACGGTTTGTCATACATGTAAAATACAAATGACTCATTTTCTATTTACATTTACATTTCTACATACATAGTTAATGCTTGCATGTGACGATATTCTGTATCACTGTGTAAATAAAAGGCTGCAGGATCATCAGTGATAATCCAACATCTGTTTGGTTTCCTCGGGGGGGGGTTTCAGTATTTCCAAGCGCGCTTAAACACAACAGAATGGAGCAACGGCACCGTGGTGGTCCAGAAGGAGTACTACTTCAACAACTGGATGACCCTGCTGTCCCAGCTGCCCCTGCTGCTGTTCACCCTGCTCAACTCCTTCCTCTACCAGTGGTCAGTGACAGGGTGTCTCATAACGTTCAGTTAAAGTAATACATATACTATATTATATGGGTGTAAACAGTATCTCATCCAGCCTCATGTCAGGTGTGTTCCTGGTTGATGACTGATGTGGATATTTCTTATTTCAGGATACCCGAGGCGATACGCATCGGGGGTAGTCTGGTCCTTGTCCTCCTGCTCTTCATCCTCACAGCAGTGCTGGTCATACTGCCCATGGAGGCAGACAACTTCTTCTCTGTTACCATGGCTACTATCTGGTTCATCAACTGTAAGTGTGTGAGTGAAAGAGGTTGTGAGAGTGTGTAGATTGGAGTGAAACAGTACTGAGCGATGCCTCCTCTCCCCAGCGTTCGGTGCCGTGCTGCAGGGCAGTCTGTTTGGCCTGGTGGGGCTCCTGCCTCTGAGGTACAGCGCCATCTTTATGAGCGGCCAAGGCCTCGCCGGGACGTTCGCCGCCATCGCCATGCTGATAGCTATAGGCAGTAAGCCACCCACATACACACGACACACAACTGGAGGGTGAATCACCAGTTGCCTAGTAACAGACATTCAAATTGGATCTTGATCTAGTCAAATGAGAATGATCTCGCACAACACTGCTCCATTGCAAAGTTACCATGTGTTTCCATTTTTCCTTGTTTGAATAAGGTGTGTTTGTCTCTCAGGTGACGCCGACTCTGACATGGCGGCGATGGGTTACTTCATCACACCGTGTGTGGGGACGCTGGTTACGCTATGCAGCTACATGCTGCTACCCCGCCTGGTCAGTCAACCCATTCATTTCTTTGCCTTAATTTGACACAAATCTGATTTTTATTTTTATTTTTTCCCAGAGCTATGTGAACATAAAAATCTGATCTTTTCAAATCAGATTTCAGTCACTTTCATACATGGTCTTAGATCGAATGCATATCTGATTTGTGACCATGAGACATGAATGAGAACGGTCGGATCAGGATTCCTGTGGCTTTTCTCATATACGCATGCACTGAGTGATGTCATCATCAGCCAGCACAGGCTGCATGGTGAAATGTCATGCATACATTCACTAGTAGCACATCCATGAGTTATGGCACAAATATGATTCGTTGTTTTGTTGTTGTAGGTGACGCAGATGACTCGTGCAAAAAAAAAAAAAAAAAAAATCAATGGATGCATGCCTGTCGATTATAATGAGAGCCAGATACATGTCACTGTAATTATGAATGTTAACCAGATCTGATCTTAGCAAAAAACTCTAGAGATGTGAGTGTAGCAGAAATGTCTTTTAAAAATGGTGTTTGACTTTGGATGTTGCAAAAACTTGTTATCGCACATTTAAACCAATGCTATTGACATTTAAATCAAAGCTAAAAAGCGGAAACGTGAAAGATTTTCTAACAATCGAATCCTCAGTAGTGAGACAGGAGCCGCCAGAGAACTGAAAGCCTGTAAGCAGACACAGAGTTTTAATCACGTTAATTATCTTGAGTTACTGTTCCATTTTCTTTTGTGAAACATTTTTAAACTCCATGTCAGTCTAAATATGTCAACACTTGTCATACTTTCCTTTCTCTAAGGGCTCATTTGTGTTTTGTGTTTCCGTGCAGGAGTTTGCCCAGTATCATCTCAACAAAGGCAACAAGTATGAGGCAGACACCACAGACGAGCTGCTGAAAGGTGGGAGTTTGGGTGCGTCAAACTCAAAAAGTGCAACAACCTCTTCTTCACAGTAGTCGAAGGATCATCAAACATCTGCGTGGCAGTGAGAGAGCATCTGTTTGCTCTTCCTCTGACTTCATGACTCCGTCTTTGTCTTGGATGAATCAAATCAATTAAACGGAACATTATCTCATTATGCAAGTTTACACTCTGTCAAATTAGATTGCTGGCATGGGCAGACAAAGACTGAGGCTGTTAGACTCAGAGAGGTCTGCACGCGCTCTGAGGCTCGCACAGGCGGCTCAAACAGATGCATCATTTCTGTCAAACACGCATTGAACAGTTACATGATTTATGTTGATAGTGGAGCTAAGATGCATATGTCCAATTTGCAGAGAGCAGCACAGTGGAGAATGGCAAGCTGAACGGACATGGTGGTCCGACTGAGGGTGAAGTGGAACCTGGTGTAGATGGGCTCAAGCACACCTTCCTGCCCCTGGAGCATGGCGAGAAGGGACAAGCCAAGGCCTCGGTCCTGGAGGTCTTCAAAAAGGTGATGTCACAATCTTAGGTTCCATGAGATTAATGTTCTTTTGTTGCTTCATTTTGCCATTTAATCACTTAGCATAAAAGCGTTTTAGTCCCATTAAAGGTAAGCTTTGTCTTTCAGATCTGGGTGATGGCGTTCTGTGTGACGTTCGTGTTCACAGTCACTCTGTCCGTCTTCCCAGCGGTGACTGCAGATGTCAAAACGATCTTCTCAAAAAACTGGGGTGAGTCGTCTTCTCTCTGTAATGATTCGATGAGATCTCTGCTGCAGTCATCACACAGTCTATCACTGGTGTGTGCTCTTATTGCCCTCATGGGTCCCAAACTGATTACCACATCCTCCTTTCTTGGGTTCATTTCCTCCTCAGAGCGCTTCTTTATCTCCGTCTGCTGCTTCTTGACGTTCAACATCAACGACTGGCTGGGTCGGAGCATCACCACCTTCATACAGTGGGTGGGTATCGGATCGGTTCTATAGATCCAGTTTGAACGCACCGAACGGGTCACAGAGAAGGGAATTCATTTCAGCGTTGTTGTGCAATGCCTGTCCGAAAGAGGCTACAGAGAGCGAGAGAGAGGGGGAGGATAGATGGAGAGAGAGGGGGAGTGATGGACAGGGACACAGACATGTGCAACCAGAATAACAGCTACTGTAATAGAAAGATTATAATTTGTAGTATTGATAATAACTACTACAATAACAACACTGACAATAATAATGATAATAATACTAATGAGAAGAGGGAGAGGAGGAAATAGGTGCTCAGTGCATCACCCAGCAGCATAGCTAAGGGCTAGCCTAAGCCAGCCTTAATTATAAGCTTCATCAAAAAGGAAAGTTTAAAGCCTGCTCTTAAATTTAAAGATGTCTACCTCCTGGACCCAGAGCGACGACAGAGGTTACAACTACTTTGGTCACTTCTTAAAGTCCAATATGTCTACTTGTGACCCTTTGTCACTGGTTTTATGTCCGCCACTCATGACCAGAGTGATTTTTGTTCTTGTCTAATATGAAGAAGTGTTAGAGGTCTGCAAACTTAACATTGTCCAGTAGTTTACAGAGGCTTGTCCAGAAAGAGAAGAGCAGAGCTTTAGAACTTTTTTAGGTAAAAATGGAGCATTCCAAGACTTCCTGAGGGGAAATGATTGTTTCTTCTTGGTTGCTCTATCAATCCTTCCTTTCAGCCCCGCCCATTATGAGCACAGATAATAGTGAACTCACTGGTGCACGTTCTCCCTTTATCCATTTAGCCTTTTTATATCCTACACGTCCCAGATCTACTTCCCATTCTACCTGTTTCCAACCTTTCTTCACCTTCTCGTCTCCATCCGTCATTCCTGTCTCCTCTGCAGCCGCGTAAGGAGTCTCCTCTGTTCGTGGCGCTGGTTGTCTCCAGGGTGGTGTTCATCCCTCTGCTGATGCTCTGCAATGTCCAGAGTCGCTCCTACCTCCCCGTCTTCTTCTCCCACGACGCCGTTTTCACCGCAATCATGACTCTCTTCTCTCTGTCCAGCGGCTACTTCGTCTGCCTCTCTATGTCCTATGCGCCACAGTGAGTACTAACGACTGACCTGAGAGCTGTTTTCACATGATTTATCTTGATATGTAAATCCTGCCTATTACTGCTGTTCACACACTGTTGTGTTTATATGTGTTGCTACTTTGGATCATTGTTTATCTTCTTTATTTTAGTGATTTTTAGCTTTATAGTATGTAATGAGACCTGCACATACAGTATATAGTAGAGAAGAAATCCTAGTCAGGACGAATCCACCAATTAGGAGGGCAGCAGCGTAAAAATCGGTCAACAGTCAGAACAAAGATCACGTCAAAAGGAAGAACTACATCTTGTATGAAGCTTAAGGAGTAACATCAAACAGTGAGGCTCACTGTAGCTGCTGCATCTTACTCTTTGACTCCCTGACAGATTTAAAACATCTGCATTAAAAATCCCAAACTGACTGTAACTCAGGTTTACATCTACAAAACAAACACTATAAATGATGTTTCCTGTGGCTGCTTCACAAAAACCAACCGCAGCAGGAAACATTAGAGCAGACACACAGGCTGCTGCTGCTGCTGCTGCTGCTGCTGCTGATGATGATGATGATGATGATGTGGCACCTGATTGTTTCATGTCTGTGGGATATTCTGCAGAAACAGATGTCGGAGCTGCAGTCGGATGCTGTTGTGAGGTTGCACATGAGCATCCACAGATCATTTTCAGGTCTATTGTTGCTGCAGACAGCTCAGGAGAACAGTAAATAATAAGGCTAATATCTTGATTCCAGACTACACCCCTAACAGTTAAAGCAGCTGTACATAGAGGTAATTAGAAAAAAAAAGGGTTTAGGGTCACAGCTTTAACATAAGGATTATAACCCTAAATATGTACAGTAGTTCATAAATGGCTTGCTTTGCAGCAGCAAATAGGTGTGTTTAAAATCGCCTCTTATTCCAGCTGGATCACCTTGATGACACTAATACAAACTCTGTAGCACCAGCTGACTGGAGCTCAGGGTCAGAGTCTCTGTCTGACACTAATACAAATGTTCTCTGATGACATGTTTCTGTTCCCACCTGCTTCTCATCAGGTTGGTGGATTCAAAGGATGCAGAAACTGCAGGAGCCTTGATGACCTTCTTCTTAGCACTGGGTCTGTCTATGGGAGCTGGCCTGTCCTTCCCTCTGCGAGCGCTGGTCTAGTCTCACACAGCACTGCAAAGACTCTAGAGTATGTTCACACACACCCCTATGTGGAGGGATATAGGTCATGGTTTATCATCAGTCGTCTATCAGGTATCGTGTGTTGGAACATGAGGATTTGTGACGCGGTAAAAACAGCTCAAACTGTCACACATGACTGACAAGTTTCCTTTTTTAAAATAGGAATAAGGGAATTAATCCAAGTTACTGATACTGAATTCTATTACCGGCTGCTAACATGAAGTTAGAGCTTCAAAAAGATTCCCTCTGTTTATATGATAATGATGGGATTGATTGTGTTGGACATTCTATGTTGACTGTTGTGTGTATCTACTTTTTTACATTTATTTATGTTTAGTTTAGGTTTGTACGTAGTTTTATTTTCCACAGAGACATACTTTATATTTAATGGATGAGCACTTGTTTGCCTCAGTTGAGCTTTCTTTAACATTTGTTTTCCTTTTGAGACCAAATAGATGCTTCTTATGTCATAGCTGGAATGATTATGGTGAATGTGGTGCAAACAGCTTGGAAAAGACACAAAACAACTACAAAAACCTACAAAACGGGCAGGAGAAGAACCCCTAACAGACGTGTGGTTTGTAGTTGTGTTGTGTGTCTGTCAGTCTGAGGTCTTACTCCGATGTAGGAGAGTCGGTCGGGTGCCTTGAACATGTCTGAACTCGGGGGCCCAGTTTGTCTTAGAATTCATTCCTGCTCATGGCCTGTTCTTTGCTTGACTACTGCTGCCATCTACTGGTCATGAGACAGAAGTGATCCAGAGCTGCTGTAGGTCACAGGATGGAGCAGCGTTAACATGTTCTGTGAGCGTGACAACATTCCTGACTTCCTTTGACTGAGGCTGTTGGGACAAACAGAAGGCAGGTTTACCTCGGCTCATTTAAAATGTTCGACGTTGGCAGCTGCTGTTTCCTCACTAAACGGACTGATGCAGTGATCTTACCATTAAAAACAAAAAAGGAAAATTAGATGAATTATGGAAAACAAACGTCATTCTTGTGTTAATTATAATATAGATATTGTATTGGCCGCTAACTATGTGAAATATTGTTACTGACTTTTTGCAGGTGCCAATAAATATGAATAGTTTGTTGTTATTGCTGCAGATAAATGTAGATTTCTTTGTTTCTCTTTCATTTTGCTTTAAGCTGATATTTAACATTCCTGCCGTAAGATGTCTAAATAAAGACGAGGACTTTTGTTTCAGATTGTAAAGTTGTGTGCTGGGATTATCTCAGATGTTTCCAACAATGTTCACATTTAGAAAATGTGTCATTTTATTCAAGGAAACGGTGCATTTCATTTGGTCGCCTGGCGCCAGAACTTCCAGGAGAGTCACAGGAAGGAAACTGATTTTCATTGTAAGGCAGCAGAAACTGCATTTAATCTCAATAAGCCTTCATGTTTGTAATTATTATTCAAACGAGGATTTTTTTTAAAAACTGAACCTGTAAATGAATTGTTTCATGACTGCTTGTACGACCACACTGTACACTGGAGAACACGCGTGTTGTGGCAGCTCCAGTGAACAAAGAGCCGACCCCTGATGGTTGGATCGATTTATTTAATGCTGCCTTCGTAAAAAGCAAACAATGTCACTGAAAACCTTTAAAGATTTTTTATTTTTTTATTCCTGCCAATCCCAAAGTTCAAGTTTAGTTGATGCTGCCTGAAACATGAACAAATTCTCTTTTGTATGAAGCTGAAATCAACCATATTTCCTGCAGAATGTCGATGCGGCATCAGTAAATTACTCATAACTCAGATGTATGTTCATGTGATTTCACATGTCGTATTCCCCAAATGTGTCCTTTCTAAACTCATGAAGAATGTGGATGATAATGACAAATGTACAGTGAATGGCTGCAGATGAAACAGTCCAGCCTCTTTATAATCAGCCTTAATTATGAATTAAACCCAACATCGTGTTGGATTGACTGTAAATACAAACTTGTCTGTTCCCCAGTGTGGCAACTGGTTTGTATTGATGGGTCAGCATGGAGCTCAGCGAGAAGTCCTCCATCATAACTGGGTGGATGCATTGGCAGCAGGTTTTCTATGATCCAGTGAGCCCATGATATTTAATATAACAGGAGATAAACACATAGGATGGAACCACCAGAGCTACAGTAAAAGGAATTCATGCCTGTCAATATTCATCATGTATCTTTACCGTCAATAAATGGATGTTTGTACAGAGCTGTGCTCTTTTATAAGAGTGGAATTTGACTAAAGTCTGGGTTCCATTCTTAAAAATAAGGTTTAAATTTAATCCCGTTTACTCTTTCATCTAGGATTATCAAGTAACAGTTCTAGTAACTTGTACTTCAGTGATCTAACATGTACTACATGTACTACATGTACTATCTAACATGTTTACACTGCACTCGGTGACATTACCGTCCTGCTCAGATGGTTTGTTGCTCCATAACATCAGGGAAGGATTAGGGAAAGGACAACTGTGTTTATATGCATTTTAATCCAAAACCAAACATAACCTCAGGACTACGTGAAGTTGCCATGGTGATCTCGTCAGGTTAAAAGAGAACCTCCTTCGTGACTTCAGGATCAAATTACGTGAAACTGATCTTGCTTCTTGTTGCAGCCGTGGATTGTGTTGAAATAGATTTGATTTTAGATTTAAATCAAGTGTGTATGACTGGAGGAAAAACTCAAAATCTGCTGGTGTGTTTTATCACGAGTTCATTTTCACAATAATGTATCTATGCACAAAGTGATTTTCCATTTAATTGAACCAGGAGGAGACTCTGCTATTGCCAGGGCATAACAGTCGCTTTTACATTAAAGCCTGATTCAAATTATTAACCCAATAAGTTTCATGAAAATCTGTCAGTTTAATAAAATAAAAGTAATCCATAAAAAGGCTGAAAAACTTCCTCTAGCAAATGTTAAACACTCTAAAATGTGATGGTTTCTTCCTTGATACATGTCCAACCCTTCTAATCAGGTTCAGGGTAATATGTCAAGTAGTTTATCTGTAATCTTAAAAAGGAAATAGACATCCTACAAACAAACAAAAACAACCTCAGTGAAGGGAGAAAAAAAATTGTGAATTAATTTGTGCAAAACTACAAAATAGATCAGCCTAGTTAGCTGGTTTATTATAGTTAGCTGGATTAGATAAAACCCAGGGTTTTTTTCTTCCTAGAACTGACAGGAACCTTTCAGACGCGTCACCTTTCAGATAAGAACCACAACTAGCTGATAAGGATTCATTTCCTGTATTTATTGAAAACCCAGCAGTTGTCATTAGTTAATACCTGTTGTGCCTGAACAGGTGAGGGAGTGAGATGTGATCAACTAAACTAGATGTCATTCTGGTAAGAAAATAAAAGGCAAGAGAAAAACACAAAAAAAAAAACTTTGATATGCTACAGAATGACATTTTTGTTTTCTTTCAACACTTGTTTTTAGAAATGTTACACAGATGCAGAGAAAAAGGAGCACAGAAGAAGAAGATTGACAGCAGTTCAGGGAGTTTAGAAAAAAAAAAGAAGAAGACAGGTTTGGGTGTGTCTCTTAAAATAGATTTGTTCATCCGTTTCCTCCTCTGCTTAGTGTTGCTTTGACTCATTCTGTGTAGAGGGACAGGAGACGTTCACCTCTCCCTCTCGTCCTCTGCATCTCTTCCTCCCTCCGTCCTTCTTCACCGTTTCTTTGGAGGTTGGGCTGTGCGGGGAGGAGTGACCGGCCGACCTGAGTTCATCCCTCCGTACTGGTACTTGGCTTTCTTCTCAGATGGCTTCAGGATCTAAGAAAACAAACGGGTTGAATAATTTTGCACTTAAACATAAAAATTTGTGGCACATTTTAGGGAAACAACCAACTTGAGAAACGACTCCTATCTGTGCTGATATTTCAGTGAGCTCCAGGTTTGTAAACCTGTTAGGGGTCACCAGGAGATGATGGAGATATTCTACCAGAGGAGAAGAGGAGGACCGAAGGCCACTTGAAGGAAATAAGCTTCCATTCTGACTAAAAGCAAATAATATCTCAGACTGACTATGCAGGATGTGAGGGAAGGAGGCTTCATCCAAGTTCTCATTTCGTTAAAACAAAAAAAAAGTATCTCTGTCCAGTTCGATTCCAAAGAAATCATTGGGACATTTTAATTTGGATTCTGCTCATCTGTTCCTAAATAGATTTCACTAGCGCTCAAGTTAAGTTTCAGTTTCCGTGGCGGTGGCATGCAGCTCCCATACCTTCCACCTCACAGGTTGGATGGTACTTTGAACTGGGCACAGCAAAAGTGTGGCTTTATTTTGCCCTGAAAAATGTCAGGTTGGCTCAGTGCAACACCTGCACCAAACCTATGTCATGCAAGGGAGGATGCACAACTAACATGACCAAACACCTTCACCTACACGGTGCACAAATCAGTGAGTGTACTGTGTTTGAACGTCTGCAGATTGCTAACACTAGTAGCCACTTAGCTGTCGCTAAACCGGTGGCAGTGACCCCATGATGTGACACTCCATTCACCTTAGCAGCAAAGGGAACAGGACCACAGAAAAGGCTGCATCCCTTCTCAGATGTTGAAGCACCAACATTTAGGAAAGCAGACATAAGAATACAGCTAAGCTAGCTGTTGCGCTGCTGGCTGCTCACCACCCTGACCTACAGTAATGGTAATGCTAGGTTATGTTTGTGGTTATGTTTATGAGCAATTCATAATGAATGATACATTCTTTACACAGAATGGCTTGTATAAAGTTTCTTTAAATACATTTTTCCTCTGTGAAATAAGCATGTGGCCTGTTTTGACCCTGACCCTCAAAGAACTGGAAGCGAGAATCGTTAAGAACCGGAACTGAAAAGCAGAATCGGAATCTTTGAAATCCAAACGATGCCCAACCCTAGTTACAAATGGACTTGTGTGTCACAGTTGTGTCATTTACATGTCTGCAGGTATTAAAATGTTTTCATCTACATGATTGAGGATAAACGGGTTTAAAGACTTTTCTCATACGTGACTGAATCCAGCAGCAAAAAAAGTCATAACTTGTCGTATTTGAGTTAATTTGTCTCGATGCGACTATTACACACAGGCACACTGTGATGTCGATGCTCAGGCAATATGTTGTGCAGCTCTATTTAACATTGTTTCAGATCTTAGCTCCGTCCCGTGAGGGTTTATATTCCATGTTTTGGTTAAATAGATGAGGCAGAGAAATGAGGCTGCTCCCGGAGCGACTCAGGCGCCTCATAAATACGTGAATAAAAACAAATAAATATTCAGCTCAGTGACAGTCAGATTACAGTGATGATCAGAAGTAACTACAGATATGTAACATGTGACCAATGACTGTCAGTGCTTCGTACCTGGAAGGAGCACATCAAGGTTTCATCCACGCTCATCATGCCGCCGGCGTTGTCGAACTCTCCGCAGTAGTTGGGAGCTGAGAACAGAGTCACCAGCTGGCGCTTGGCAAAGAACTCGTAACCATCTTCTACCACCTGGGGGTGCACACACACACGCACACACACACACACACACACACACACACACAGATGTCGTCTGTCAGGAGTGATGTCTCTGGACGACAGGAAACCATTCGTGTGTGTTGTACCTGGTGGGCTCTGCAGATGAGGTCCAGGTCGTGGCGGTTGAGGAACTTGCTGACCACGTCGGCTCCAAAGGTGAAGGAGACGCCGCGGTCGTTTTCTCCCCAGCCCTGGACGTCCTTGTCTGGGTCCGACCACAGCAGATCACACAGGAGGCCTGCAGGGGGAAAAACGAACAACGCTGACTCCGTGATTCATCCCCATGTTTGACCTGCCGCCAAAAATGTGGGTCACAGCCTGAGATACTGTGAGCCTCAAACACTTCGTGTCACATTTACAGTATGTTGGGCATTAAAATACTAAGGCTGTCCTTCACACACACAGCCTTCACCTCCAGAAGCTGAGTCTGCCTGAAAGACCATAAGAGGATCTGAGCAGCAGCTGCTGCTGCCAGGGTCTGAACACTGGCTGCCTTATAAGGACAAGAACGACCAGGTTTGGTGGAGAGGGGGCACAGACTCACACTTCCACTTATTCACTCGCTAACAACTATATATATTTTTAGGGAGGTTAAGAAATACACTCCTCTGTTTCATTATAAACAGTTCAAACCCAGCTAAAAACGTGAAGCCGTGTCAAAGATGACGTCTCTCAGTCCAACAACGAATGAGAGGAAGGAGACGATAAATCATAGAGCACAGACAAATCTGTCATTAGCAGAGATTACAGGAGTCATACCAACCTTTTAATGACCTCACTGTCATAAATAAACATCTGTCCTGCCACAGAATGTGTCTCCTGGTCTTCCTAAATATCAACAGATGTACGAGTCACTTCCTACGTTTATAAAACTGATGAAGGACTTTTATATTCTGGGAATAAAAGTAGAGCTAAACTTGCGTCATGGAGAATCTTTGACCACTTAGGGCTGATTTTCCGCCTCTGAGAGGCTTGACTAATATGGAGCCTCAAAATTTACAACCTGGTAGGATGAGACTGTCCGTTATGTCAGCAAACAGGGAATGGATGTGTTGGACTGGAATGTTTTAGTGCCGTTTAATATTCACCATCTGTCATCACTATCTGCATTCTTTATTTATTGTAAATACAAAGGACAACCAATAATCAATCCATCAGTAATGCAAAGATCGGGATTGATCCCAGACTGTGGATTAGGACAAACCTAAAATACAAACTCTTTTAGACGATTAAAACTTTCTTTAAAGCTTTTTAGATGTCATGATTTGATCATTTTCATAATTTCTTATTACTTTTATTCACTCCTGTGTGTCTGATTTTCTTCTAATCTACTCTGTTCAATGAAGAAACTCCCAACACAGATCATCTTCTTACGCCGCGGTCCTGAGTATCCGTGCAGATGATGTGGTGTTTCCTGTCCTACCTGTGTCTGGCACGTCTGTGGGTCTCATGATGCGTCTGATCTGCTCCATAGACTGCAGGTCTGGAGAGAGACCTGTGGGTGATGAAGACACAGCATCATCACGGTTTGTCAATGCCTTCAGAGATCTATTAACCCTCATCAGCACAGCTTTCACAGTCACTTTGTTTACATCAGTTTATCTAAGCAGGGAGGCCCTACAGATTTAAACTCTTGTCAACATGTATACCTCCGTGACAGCAGAAGATCTTCTCGTCCACGATGGCGGCGATGGGCAGGCAGTTGAAGCAGTCAGTGAACGTCTTCCACAGCTTGATGTTGAATCTGCGTTTACCTGCAACATCAAAAAGGAAGTGAGTCGCTGAGGGGAACCGTACAGGAAATGTTCACCAGAGATGATTCCAATCTGGAATCAAACTTAACTACCAATCAAAATCAAGCTGCACCTTTTATTACATTTAATACACCATGTCAAAAGGTGCGTCTCACCAGACAGACTAGACTAATTGGTCTAGTTAAATATACTTAAAGGTCATGATCTACTCCCTCCAATGCTGCTGATGACTCCATACAGCTCATATGGAATAATCCAACTCTACAGAAGACATGAGATCCAAAACTGATTCTAAATATGTTACAAAGCCCCTTTTTAAGCTGAAATCTTCACTGTAGCCTCAAAGCTAAAAGCTGAGGAAGGAGCACAACCTCGAACAGACGTGCTGCAAGACCAGATCAATGAGAACTCTGGTGATCTCTGCATACCTCAGTGTCTGCTGTGGAGTAGAACAGATGTTCTGTGTGACCATGTGCACAGGTTCGAGTTAATGCACCTTCTACAAGGGGGGGGGGATGCACACCAACGCTTTTATCTTAGAGGCTAACAGTGAAGGTCCCGGCTTAAAGAGGGTGTAAATAATGTCTTTTTAAAACTGATTAAAGTAAAAAAAAAAAAAAAAAACTTTAATTTTTTTAAAGGAATTTGAGTGGCAGAACATTTTTCCAGGGCTGCAAATTAAAATATGTTCCTGTATTGATTAATCTCTTGATTCTCTCAATATATCCATGTAATATATCTGATGTGATGTGATGACCTACTGAGGATGAAACACTCACATTCGTCGTAGAAGCCGTAGATGCGGTTGATGGAGGCACACTCATGGTTGCCTCTGAGCAGGAAGAAGTTCTCGGGGTATTTGATCTTGTACGCCAGCAGCAGGCAGATGGTCTCCAGAGACTGCTTCCCTCTGTCCACGTAGTCACCCAGGAACAGGTAGTTGGCCTCTGGGGGGAAACCGCCGTACTCAAAGAGCCTCAGCAGGTCTGTGTACTGTCCGTGGATGTCACCTGAGGTGAAGAGGAGGCAGTGACAGACCGAGGAAGGAGCAGCAGGGGATAATAACGAGAGAACACTACAATAATAGAAAGGAGGGGGAGGCTGACTGACCACAAATTTTGAGCGGAGCCTCCAGCTCCAGAAGGATCGGCTGACTGAGGAAGATCTCCCGGGACTTGATGCAGAGGCCGCGGACCTCGGCCTCCGTCATCTGGACAATCTTCCCTGGACGACATCCTCGCACTGGTGGAGGGAAAGGAGGGAGGTACGGAGGTTAAAGGAGAACTATGTGTTTCACTAACAACGCTATCCTGGCTTTTGGGAGGAAGCAGCCCCAGTTTATGTGAACTCCCTGGTTCTTTGCCTCGGTTGATCATCACACAACTGAGGTTTTGAGACCAACTAAATATGGAAGGCAAGGTTTCGTCAACAGATAGAGGATGGAAGCCTGTCTGGGTGTTGTTGATGTTGGGAGTGTTTGTGGAGATGCTTCCTCTTTTACACAACAGAGAGGAAAAGAGGAGGTGGGGTCACATGACCGGGAGCTGTAGTTGGGATCATTCGATAATTCTGATAAGAGTCAGCAGCTTAGTGAACTGGTTCTTGCTCCAGAAGGACATCCCACCGGTCAGTGATGGGAGACTTCAGAGTCCTGTAATCATACCAGGACCAAACAAACAAACAAACGGCACCACTCACATAACCTCCTCAGACTTTGGTTGGTATATGTAATTATGGAAGTAAAAGCATTTTACTGAGATTAAACAGTTTGTGCTGTTAGTCATATTCAGTCACAAGTGTTGTTTGATCAGTGCTGGAGAGATCGTCCAGTTTAAACCCTTTATGTTGTGAAGTCTGCATCCCTGTAGTCGGCTCATGCTGAAACAGGATTGTCTCTGGAGGAGGAGGAGGAATTTTGTCAGTGAGAGTTTCTTCAGATTTGCAGGTTCTCTGTGTTTTGTGCGATCAGCTGTAAATCCCAGAGCTGACCTTTAAGTTGTCTCTTTTTGTGGCTGTGAGCTGGATTGGAACTGAACTGTTTTGGGGTTGCGGGGGAAATAAAACAGACTCTTTTTACCATGTGGAATGAGCTCTGGGACTGTGGGGACACACTCACACACACCTATGCTTTTCTGATTAAATACACCAAAAGAAAACTCAATTAAGCTGTGGTGTATTTGGTATTGCTGTTCTGGCATTTGGCATTGCAATTTGCTTTATGGTTTAGTGCAGCCATTTTATTCCTTTTTTATTAAAAGTATTATTTGTCATGTGTGACACACTTGCAGCCGTCTTCATTTAAAAGTGTCAAATACGCATTAAAAAAGTTTTAGAGCGATTCATTTTTTCCAAATAGAGCATCTCAAGTAACCTGGTGAAACTTCCTATAGTTTTTTCATGTCGCAATATATATCACAGAAAATAAAAATACCACAATGTTCAATTCAAGTCAATTTATTTGTATAGAGCCAAATCACAACAAAAGTTATATCAAGGCATTTTACAAAAAGAGCAGGTCTAGACCGACTTGATGAGTTGCAGTTTTTGCCAGCATTATGTAGAAAATGTGCACTGAAATGAATGCTGCACATCAAAACAACATCATTCAGACTGGTCACTTTAACATTGAACTAAATGCCTTCTGTAAATCTGTTGGTGTGAACTCACATGGCTGCTGTCGATACATACAAACCAGCACAGCTCCATACACATCGCTGCCCTACATATTCCCTTAGAGCCCAGTTGAAACACCTCCTCCTTCCTGCTGCTCGGGTAAACCTAAAACTGGGCTGGAGCTGACTAATGCTGCTGCTGTCAGATGATACCACAGGCAACATGATGCAAATCACTGCGGGCGTCAAAAGCCACCCAACAGGTGAATCAAACGGATGAGGTCAGAGGAATCCTGCTGCTCCACAGCATTGGTAAAAGGAGCAGAGGTAAAAGAGAGATCAGCGGTTGCGTGTGTGTCTGACTCCTGTCTGCCTGAAAATACTTGACATGCAGTTTTAAAGGAAAACAGAATGTGTGTGTGTGTGTGTGTGTTTGTGTACATGTGCAACATGACCCTGCTATTTCTGCCCAGAGATAAACACACACACCAGACACAAGCTGTGATCACATGCCCCACCTGAAGGGTCACATCGGGGCTATAATTAGACAGTACAGATGGAGGATAAACAAAAAAAAATACATCGCGAGCCAAAATTGTATGGAGGCATAACTAAGACACTCCTGTTGCTTAGAATTATCTTTTATTATTGGTGGTCATGCACAACAGATCCTTCAGTGAGCACAATACACAAGCTAGTGTCCGTGTCCACTGGAGAGGGATTTCACACCCCTCCCCTTCAGCTCCATCGTGACACTTTTGCAGGCCTGTGCTGGCTCAGCTGACAGCGAGGGAGGCCTGATATAGAATACACACCTCAAATAGCACCATGGGGGGATAACCCTTTCTTCGTGTGGTTTAGTTAAGGCAGAGCTGGGAACACAAACGCGTTCATTTCTCCATCTCATCCCTGTCACGCGCACACAGTGACCTTGACTTCAGATCACACCACTGGAGGCTCGTGGGGAGGCGATCCCAGCATCCTTCACTCTGTCACTACTGCACTGCAGCTCCCCCACTGATAAGAAAGAGTGAAAGAACAGGAGGTGGTACCCACAACTGCTTGCCATGGCAACCCATCAAGACCAGTCTGCAAGGTGTTGGTGAGGAGAGCTGCTGCTCACCTAAAGGGAAAAAGAAGGCGCTGATTCGCAGACAGAGTGTCATCTCTGCCATCCCAAGCTTTGCATACAACACGTAGCGCAGCTGACAATAGTGAAGGCAGTGTTTGCCCCGATATTCATTCAGCGCCGCTGCAAAAACGTCTCACGATCATTAATATCAACGGGCTGCTAATGATTTTTACTTGCACACTGTATGAGAACGACAACACCCAACGTTATCCTGGACTTGTTTTGAGTCATCGACGAGTGCATCAAATCCTCCCGGACCCTCTCACTCATCAAACTAGGACATAACGTAAAACGTAACGTTAGAGCAGCGTAGCTCCTTTGGAGAATAAAGCGAGGGGCAGAAAAGCGACGGCGAGGCTGTAATTGCAACCGGAGCAGAGGAAAAGGTTAGCAGGAAGTTGTCAATATGTCTCAGTTAATAAATGTTGCAGCTTCTCAAGACCAAGAAAAGTTATATGTTGTTTCCCAAACTGCTGCTATGTGACGTCAGCTACTTTCATAGGAAATTATTAATTAGCTGTGGCATTTCATATTTTTTTATATTAATTGCTACAGATAAATGTCAAAAACCTGTAGGGCAAAAAAGACAAACATCAATATTCCTATCTATATTGATTCTAAGGTCATTTCATTTGATTCTGACGGGGCATCTCATGGACATCGACACAACAGCAACGCTGCTGGAAAATATTCTAGGGAAACACTAAACTGGATTGTTCAAGTCCCTTTACTTTCAGCTACACAGAGGCCACAACGCTTCCTTCCATACATGAGCTTTTTAAACCAGGGGGGTGACTGTCAGGTTGTTAATGAATTAGTCTGAAAGCATCTTACAGTCTCCAGCCTGGGTGACAATAACAAAATGAGGGGGAGACAGAGTGTTCCTGTGTTGTTGGTGGCATAGTAAGTATTCACAATATGCTTCATGTTCCTCCACCAGAAAGGTGATGTAGTGTGGTAGCGGAGTATCTCAAAAAGTTCTTCATGTATTTCAATTACATTTTGTAGAGAGGTGGCCCTTGAAATGGGAAAGAGGTGATAAGATTTGGATACAGATCGTCATGGGATCCAAGAACTTTTTGCAGCCTTGGTGGAGGTAAACACTCCATGCGTCAATCTGTTTGTTTGTTTGTTTGTTAGCAGGATTTCACAAAAAGTACTGGACGGATTACATTAAAATAGAACAGGGCATGGGCCGGGTTTGTTTGGTGCTCTACTGAGTGCTGTTCTAGTTTATTAGATATTGATTAGATATTAGTTTATTAAATTGAATCAAATCTTTGTTTGAAGATGAATAATGAGATAATTGTAGTGTGTGTGCTGTAGACCTGTCCAGGTGCTGCACTGCCCTTAGACCTTTTTTGTTCTGTCAATAATCACGTTATTATTGGGACATTATAATAACAATATTGACATTTTGAATTGATGCCAAATATTCCACATCTGCATTGGAATCAATTGAGGATTTCAATTTCCCCCCATACCATCCTAATGGCAACCAAATATAAAACCTCCAACAATAGCAATCTATTGTGCTGATCCATCAATTAATCATTTTCAATAAATAACTTTAAGAATGAAGTACAAACCGTGTAAATGTGAATATTTGTAGGTTTTCTTAGTTTTCTATATTTAACTACAAGCTATTTAAACATGTCAATTTGTACAGTGAGAAGTTGTGAAGGGTAGTGTTTTAAATGAGAAAACAATCAGCTGATTAATCAAAAGTATGAATAATTGTAATCTACAGCCCTATATTATGGTAATAATTACAAACATTTTTATTTGCTGACTGAGTACAACACATTGTTCTGTACTCCACCTCCCCTGAAAACAACAATGGGTCAGATACATTTCTAAATCAAGCAGCGAGGCAAACTAACAACCAAACACGTGTAAAAATGAGCTTGAACTCTCAGTGGCAGACAAATAAAACAGATTTAGCAGTTTGAGTCACAACAGGGGTAATGAACCAGGTCCCAGGCTAAAACAGCTGTTCAGCCTCTCTGAACCGACAGCCTCGTCCTGCCTGGAGGAAACTGATGTTCCTCTCATGTTTCCCAGCTGGGTGTTCTTATGAAGCCACTTTCAGACAGGCATTGCGCAACAGCGGCAAAACGAATTCCCTTCTCCGTTGACCCCTTCGGTGCGTTCAAACTGCACCAGCACAAGGCGCCACACCACCACCTTGGTGTGTGCGTGTTCACAGTGTATGTCGGCGTTCTGCAATGTTAAGAGGCATCACGATGCAACAGTGAACACAAAAGCTGATGTATTTCACTATCTCCCCAGTTTAGTGGTCATTTTCTGTGCTTGTTCGTCACGTAACGGACTTCCTGTTACAAACGCATCATTAAATCCCCGGGGTAGGTCGTACAGTTGAACGTATTACTACAATGTCACACATGTCCCGCAACGCCGGGGCACTTCATTCATACAGACGCCCGTTTCGGCGCTGTTACTACCATTTGGGGGGGGGGGGGGGTGGCAGAGACGTCACAGAGGTGGAACAAACTGACACCCCATTACGCCTTCATTGCATTCAGACAGACGTTGGGGTGGAATAAAGGCGCAACAGACCCGGAATGAGAACACTGTCTGAATGGGGCTTAAGATTAGAGAGAATCTCTTCTTTGGTTTGTTTCAATTCATCTCTCCTAATTTGGTAAGGTGAGCGTGTCTGTCTAAGATGTTAAATCTGGCTGTGGTTAAACTCTGACCTCTTCAGTCCTTTCTCCAGCTCGATCTGAAGGAGATCACTGTCCAGACTTCCTCCTCTTCACCACTTCATTCCTCCTCTTTTCATCTTCGTGTATTTATCCTTCAGTAGCGTTTGTGGCTGAGGTTGAGGTCCCGTGTCGGGGCTCCTCCGCCTTACCAGTGAACTGTGCTGATGTCAGAGGACAGCTCTGCCGCCCAGACTGATTTTTATATTGCGACGCCTCATAGACCCCTCAGGCCTCTACAGCACAGCCTGGGATACACACTGGGTAGAACACCTTTAAGATGCATCCAAATCAACGTAAGAAGATGAAATCGATGTTCCAAGTTTATAAAAAAAAGGGGTTTTGGATGAAATGGGATCTAGAGGGCTATGACCAACATTTACCTCACCATGGAAGCATGCAGAAGGAAACATCTTAACAGATCTAAAGTTGAACAAAACTTTAAGGCTGCATTTCAGTTCACTTTTTAGACCATTAATTCAGGTAATTAAAATGTTTTTCTCAAGCAGACAGGCTCTAATTTCTGCATGTCTTCAGCTACTACTGTACCCTCGACTCAAAATGTTGGTAAAAGAAAATTCAACTGATGATTATCTTCAGTACAGATTAATCTACAGATTATTTTCTTGCTTGGTCTAGTTTATCATTTGGTTTGGAAAATGCATTTTATAATCTAGAATACAAAGAGATGATATCAGATGTCTTTGTCTGACCATCAGTCCAAAACAAAACTTCTAAGACATTTAGTCGACAATCATATTAAAAAAAGAGAGAGAAAAGCTGCAAGTTGTCACAAAGTCACAAAGCGGCTGACACATGAAAAAATGACCTAAACAATAGTGCTACAGATACTCCGGACATGACAGATCATTTAGGGTCTTAAGTATATTACTTAAGAAGGTAATTTATTACCAACTATTTTCCTTTTCTTTATTTTTGTCAATGGAGATCATTTGTATAGCCATCCAGTCTTAAGGGATCTTCAGACAGAGCGCAACTATGACACTGCAGTGCTTATCCTGCACCACAATGGTTTATCGATATGCTAAGCAAAGGACTGGGGCAGTGCTGCATCCAGGATCAAACTGGTTGAACTTTAACCGCTGCATGCTGGGACGAAAATCTGCATGACCAACAAAAACAAGGCATCCAAGATGAAGGTAAGACCCACTCAAAACAAAACTGCACACAGTCATCACAGGCGTGGATCTTTCTAGGTATAAATGAGCTGGTGTTTCCAAAAATTAAAGTCCAGCTGCTTAACATTGGCATACCAATTCACTAAATATTTGGGTGCTGCCCAACCCTCCATTGTGCAGCATGCTGAACCACACCAGTGCTGTTACAACATGCAGCCTGACCCAACACACAAACTGACTTGTCTTCACAAGATATTTGTAGGCTGCAAGAGAAAACCAGCAAATGGTGGCAATTTGACACGAACCAATGAAAAACCTTTGGATACACGGAAAATAAATTTAGTTATCTGAAAAATTCTGCTTCACTGGTTGCAGATTCTTGCTGATGGTCAAGGAGGTCAACTATTTTCCATGTATTTAAAAGAGCAGAGCTCAATCGAGCAGAGCCAGGGAGAGATAAGTCAACAACAGACAGATTGCTTTTTGAAGGCATTGCCATATATGGGCGTTACGTCTGGAGGAAGGAGGAAGTAGGCTGGTCAGTCGGGATGAAGAGCGAGTGCTTGAAGGCTCTGTTTGTAGTATGTGGTAGAAAGAGGAGACTAACCAGGAACAGGCCGGGGCTGTCAGTCCATTCACATGAACCAGAAAACACACACTGACGTCAGTGCAATAACATGAGCTCAGACATGGGTCTGACCCTATAGCGCAATTATTCAACTGTTAGCACACTTCTCAGTCTGTCAGGGTCCAGGCTCTGTATGCAGAAGACTTTGAATAAAAACTTTTTATGTTTAGTTCTTGGCAAACTGGACATTACGGCTGTACTAATATATAGGAAGAAGGCCAATACAATCAGCACAGTTTAAAGGTGGGCACACAAGATTATTGTGACCAATTCAAAATAGATTCTTCTTCTTTTTAAGGTGTATTTGTCTTATTAAACTGATGAGACTTATGCAATAATGGTGGGATAAAATAAATGGAAGAAGACAATTAAAATCGTTAATTGCGATTATTTGGACAGCAAACGGGACCATTTAAGACTCCAGCTAACCTCCCAATCTGTAACTGGGATTGCTGCATGCCTATTTTCACAGAACCATTGCTGCATGAAAACATCCCAGACACAGTCATCCAGCTTACATGGGATAACACTGACCTCCAGTTAGACATTACATTAATAATGACTGGTGTGTGAATACTTTCATTAGTTAGTTTGCAGACAAACACTGAAGCACACTTTTTTCCAAGGAAGGTTAGAAATGATTACAGACTTGGATGTTGTGTTGTTTACTATTCAAACTTGCTGTCTCAGTCACCTTTCAGCACGAATACAGAAGCAATAATAGAAGAAAAAAACAATCATTTCCTATCTCAGGTAGCTTCAGAATGAACCCCTGAAGTCTAGGAAGAAAACAAGATGACACACCCAATCCTTCAGGACTCACTTTGATCAGCACCAAAAAGGTTAACTTCAATTAAATATTTTTTTTAATCCATTTGTTGCATGATCAACAAGCTGTAAACATAACACAGACATAATATCTACCGCCTCAAAATCTTTGTGGCAAAACCCTTTTTCTATATTTGCTCATGCAGAGAAACATGACCATTTATTTGGAATCGAATATGATACATAACATAGTTATGTAATTTTCTACTTTCCCTAATTGTCTGACAGCAAAACACAAAGATCACAGCACCAGTAAAGATGCCCCGTCAGCCCTTTAGTACTCCTCTATTCTCTATTCTTTCCAACTGGGCACAAGGCCAGAAAGCTCCCATCTACTCTTCCCTCTGACCTTCTCCCACACTGGGACGATGGAAAACAGTGACCCCTCAGTGAACGAGAAACACAAAGTACGAGCGGGAGCAAATCTTGAGGCAGAAATACCAACTGCGGAGGCATTTCTTTACAGGCTTTGCATTTTCAGAGGACGTTTTGTTCTCCTCTGAGGGCCACGGGTGAATGGCTGTCTTTGTGGGGCAAAAGAAAGGACGAAATTGAGAGGAGAGAATGGAGGAGACATAAACAGGAGGCGTGGGTATATGCGCTGAGAGTGGGAGAGATGGAGAGGAGGAGAAAATGAGAGAAATGTAGGGAGAAACTGAAGCTCAAGTGGGGGAGACACAAGGCGAGTGAGTGAATAGAAGGAGAGGGGAGGGAAAGCCTGGCTGGGCAGCTGAGGGGTGATCTCTGTGCCATCTTTGGTGCCAGGGGGTGAAAGCTCCCCACCACACAGGCTCCACTATTGTTGTTTCCATAACAGAGTGCCAAGCCAGCAGCCTGAACACCAGGCAACACAGCAGCAGTCCTCCACGGCCGGCGAAAACAAGTAGGCCAACACCAATGTAAAATGGATTCAGAGAGAGAACGACGAAAGAGCTAAAAAGTGACCATTTATTGTGGTTCTTCTGCCTAAGACATCATAAAAGCTGCTGAAAGCGGCATCGCCAACCAGAAAACAAGTCAAAGGCTGGACACCTACCACCACCTCGCACACACATATACGGGGACTAATTAATGAAAAGGAAAAAAAACTCTACTGCACACTCTATTAAAGCCAGACCATGCAACTTTTGAAAGAAGAAATAGAAACTCTTAAAAATGAAAAGGGGGAATTTGTTTCCATAAAACGCAGCTTTGCTTAGTTGAACACACTCAGGAGATTTACTGCTACAGCTTTACGTGGTCTGGTATGACCAGTAGCTTATGATTGCTAATGTTAGTTAACATCAGCAAAAATATAGATATTTTTGTATAGAAAGGACAAAAAAATGACCTTCATGACCGCCTGTGCTGCTTTCATACTGCTTTAAAATCTACCTACCTACCCATCATACTGAATTCTACCACTACGTGTCTCCTGAGTTAGGTGTTAGGTGCATTGAGCCAATGAATGAGAGCGTAGGGCCAGAATTTCAGGTCAGCTCTTGAGATTTTATGCATCCATACTTGATAACAACAACTGGCTGGCGCTTTCCCTCATAAACCAAAATGACAAAACTGTTCAGAAATGAAACTTTCCATCCTCCCCCCCCTGGCCTGCTGATGTATGAGGCCATGGAGTTGATCGTGCCACTTAAAGCCTTCGGGCCACCTGTGCTGGCAGGCTGCACAGAGGGCCCGTTGTGGCCAAGGCCTGGACAAGTGTGGGCTTAGCATGGACATGTTGGAGGAGCTGGGGGCTGTAATAGCAGCTTTGCTGGATCACACAGTAAAAACTAATGAGAAGGAAGGACCTGTTATGAAGTCAACTAACAAAAAAATGTCACTAAAATGTGCACAATCACGCAGAACAAGACGACTGAACCCTTTCTATGAATGCTCCCTGGTCATTTAACACCTAATTGCCAATTAAGGACTGAATATGTTTTCCATCTCCAAACACAGGATGAGATAGTGATGAATACACTTACTTTGCAGCAGTAGTTTAAAACAGAACCTATATAACTGAGCCACCACACCACAAAGACAATAATATACCAAAGCCTATCATAGGAGTCATATTACCATGTAATGTAACAGTAATGCTGTAACACACCCAGCTGTAAGTGGGCCAATTTGGCAAACCATGTCCACATGAATCAGAGATGGGACTGAACACGTGGAGCAAACAATAAGCTCATGTGGGCAACCTGCAAACAAGCAAACCTTTGACTGCATCATATCAACATCCAGACACAAAAATTCCATTTTAAAATCACACATGCAAGTGGCTGATAAATACACCATTGTCCTGCTTACCTTTCAGCTCTGACTCACAAGAAAGCAAATGACAAGACATAGTAGTCAAGAGTAGGGTTGGGCATCGTCTGGATTTGAATGACTCTGGTTCTAGACTGTTCTAGCAGTACGTGCTATTTTGTATTTCTATTTGTTTTCATCTCATGTATTGATTTATACCCACTGTGTTCGTTCACAAATATATTTCTCATGGCGTTACTGAGGTGTGGACGCAGACAAGATGAGCCCGTTTAAGCAGTAAACAGCTGTTGTGTCTGTGTTATTGTGAGGAGAGATACGTTGACTCATTCATATATCACTGCCACTAGTTTAGCGGCAGTAAACTGGCTACTGGTGTTAGCAATCTGCGGATGTTCCATCTACGAAAAAATATATTTGGGTATTTGCATTTGACACAGTTTATAGCAGTTCGGTAAAGTATAACCTGTTTGCTGTCTCGCTGTTGAGAATAAGACAAACGTTATTTAGTTTTCTCTCAACAGATTGTGACGAGGTGCTGCAGGCTGGTGGCTCAGGGTTGACTGAGGTAGAGGCTGAGGCAGGTGAGGGAGACCCCGGCGCAGCACATCAGACCACGGTACACTTGCTGATCTGTACACCGTGTGGGCAAAAGTGTTTGATCATGTTAGATGTGCATCCTTCCTCGCACAAAATAAATGTGGCACAGGTGTTGCACTGTGCCGACTCATAAATCAGGGCAAAATAAAGCCACACTTTTGAGCACCGTTTGCTGTGGTCCATGACGGAGCCCGGCCCAAAGTACAAATCCAACCTGTGAGGCGGAAACTACGGACGCTGCACGTCACCAGCACAGAAACAGAAAGTTAACGTGAGCGAGAGTGGGATGCATTTAGGAACAGATGAGCAGAACCAAAACAAAGACCTCTTAACGATTCCGATGGAATTGGAGCTTCAGAACCAGTTCCAATTTAGAACCAGTTCTTGATGCCCAATGCTTGTCAAGAGGGACAAATGAAAGGCTACTGAGAGGCTACAAACCTTCACACCGAGACCCCGGAGGAGGCTCCAGTGATTGTAAACCACGTTGGCAGTCGATCAGGTTTAGCCTGTTGGCTTGACAATGGCCTGTCACCTGCTCAGTCAAACAACTGCTGACAGGCACGTGCAGAGTATTTGTGTGTCTTTGGATGTCAATGAATTAGAAATGGGGTCTTTTCCCAGTATAGGTCTAGGTTTTCGACATACTGGCCTTGTGTTGTAGAAGGGAAAAGATAAACTGATGGTGTATGCTAGCACAGAATCCAGTTATGCCATTTAAATGTTAAAAGGGTCAATAACAAAGTACAGGTGTTGTCTTTAGCCTGTACTTACACTGATGTGGATGCAATAGAAGACTTGTTTCATTATCACATCTTGAGTAGAAATAATTCTGTGACGCTACTCTCAGATTGAATTTTCAAATAATATTTATTTAGTAAAAGAGTAAAATAAACATTCTTATTGGAATTACACCATGGTCACTGAAAACTATTGATTGTAATCAGATTAACTGGACAGCATCAACAGAAGAGCATGTTTGTTTGTAGTTTTGAATCAATGTTCCAGTATGAAACTGTAGTTGGGAACAGGAACAGCAGTACGAGGTGTATTTACACATTTCCACATCCAGCACAGGCTGACAAACATCAGTATTTATCTGGGGTCATGTTTCTGGCCACCTGATGAAATCCAATATTCACTCAACCTGCACACTGTGAATATTATGATAATTTATCACTTTTTTCTTCTTTCCAGGCAAAGAAATACAAAAGAATGTCTTATGAGCCACGCAGAGCCATGCATTTTAAGCAGTTATGAGTGTGCATGTTCACTAGCTCAGCCGCCAGTGAACACGGCCAGACAGAGACCAAACACAACCTGCAAGATAAAGTGAAGCCAGTTTGTGGACGGGGAATCCAGTTCCAAACTGGTTTAAGTAGATTCCTAACAGACAGATAGTTTTAAACTTGCTTGTAGCTGCTGTTTGATAATTACAGCTAGCTTGGTAAGTTATGCACCTAACGTTAGCAGTCCTATGAGCCGACTCAGCCCCAGAGTCATACCCCGGAAGAAGACCACATCTGTATCACGTGTTGTCAAACCAGCATCCTTCAGCCATTGGTCTGTCATCAGGCGCCGTGTTCATCCTGATTAGGCCATGTTTGGCAAGACCTTTTAACATTTAATCAGCTGTGCTCACCAGGAGCTATCTGGATGGTCAGAGTCACCTCTTTGGACATCTAGCTGAATGACTGGGGGGTTGTGACGCACATTTAGTGCCAACACTATTGGCTGCTATGAACGCCAATCTATATCCATCTCCCTACCAGACCGTTTTTACAGGAAATACTTAAATATGTGGAAGCACAAAGCCCTCTGTCTTCTGTTTCATGTGGAATTTAAAAGTCATTTTTGGACTGTAAAAATAAACAGATGATCGGACCGTCTCCTCTATTACTGTATTACCCCGACTGTGTGCCACTGAAAGGGTAGGTTAATTTCTAGCAGGGACAGCTGTGCCTGTTGACATTTAGTAGGAGATCAGTGAGCTCCCTATTAGTGCGCCTGTGTTCATGAGTGTGCAGCTTTCTGACTGGCAATAGAGCTCACTGATAAAAGGACAGATCAACCAGGCTGTATATAGTCTGGTTACATACTGTAAGATTTGGGATAGCAAGGTTTCAGCAGTAAAAAAAGAAAGAAAAAAAAGCCTGTGAGAGGCCTTTGTGTTGTTGAAATGTCAAGTCTTAGAATACAACACAGACAGACAGACAGACACGGAACAGTTTGAGTGTGTGCATTTGTGCGTTTGTGTGTCTATATGACCCAAAAATGTCCCCTAGTGTGAGACAGAAAACGTTACAACGATATCGAAGAAGAGGGTTGGTGGAGCTTCTCGAGTCCTCGCCACCGTCACCAGATTCAGGAAAGCTGTCACAAAGCTGATAAAGATGGTACTCAAAGATATATCAGGACCTTTGAAGGATCAATGGAGCATGAATATATAAGTAGAAATGATAGCTTATTAATAAGCTCCATATTCACCTCAAGTTTTCAAAGGCTCCGCACCACTCCCTCATACTCAGTTTTACTAGAAAACCCCCCGAATCATGACAATTTTCTGAGATTCTGTAGAGGGAACGACTAATGGATTAATCAATATCATAACTGCCTGTTTAATTTATATTAACAATACTACTTAACAGACAGACACACTTTGATCAGACATTTTCCTGAACAATAAGTCCTAAAAGTGTTCAGTATCTACGGTTCAGAGGCAACTGTGAAAACTTCCTCTGTTAATAGTGCGAACATTATTTTACAGTAAAAAAGCCCTAGAACAGACGACTGTGTGGACCATGGATGGAGATTGTTTTGTCAAGTATTTGGGCAGGTCAGACATTTTATGCAAGTTTGTGTATGTCTTGCACTCAGCATTTAGTAGAAAAACATGTTCATATTATCCTCAAAACTACGGCATAAAAAAAGGCGAGACACACTGGCACTGTTTCATGAACAAATGTAAAAATGGTTGCATTTACACCAAATTTTGGTTTTGATCCAGAAGTATGAGACTTCAGAGGAACCTTTTAGTGTCGAGCCTGCCTTTCAGTCGGTACTTTGACACCTAAAATGAGCCGACCGGATACATTAACAGGCTGTAGACGGAAAGAGAAAGTGGCAGAAGGATGATGAATGGCTGGATACATTCACAACTCACATCTGGAAGCCTTTGGGGCTAAATCCCTTGCATAAAAAAACAACCAAGTTTGTAGGATGCCAACTAGCTACAATAATGTCTTGCTCAACTGATAGAGGCTCACACTGCTGTTACTGTACAGCTGGCACACAAAGAGTACGTGAACTATTATGTAACCAGCCGCCATCAATCCAGATGATTAGGTTCTACTGACATGTTGATCCACACTCTGCTCATTTATTAGCATACGCTGCCAAGCTGTGTGCGTTTGTATCCGTGTGTGACTTTCAGCTTGTTCAATCTGAATGGATGAGAGACAATCGATCATGCATGTTTGTTCACAGCAGCCTCAGCTGTCCACATGTTAACTGGAGACACAGAGGGACTCGGTCTCCACGTTCACAAGAGAAAGACAGGAAAGAAAAGGACCAAGATGATGATGACAACATTTTTAAAGTTTGAAATATATATATATATATATATATATATATATATATATATATATATATATATATATATAAACATATATATATACAGTATATGTATATGTGTGTGTGTGTATATATATATATATATATAAACATATATATATACAGTATATGTATATGTGTATATATATATATATATATATATATGTGTGTGTGTGTATATATATATATATAATTTCTTTTAATCAATCTGCCAACAGTTAAGGACAACAGCCTCATATATATGCACTGTTGTGTTGAATAGAAATAATGTTGGCTTTAACTTTGAGTATGTCTCATACATAAATCCAAACCGGCTATGGGATTACAAAATGAATCGGGTAAAAACAAAGTTACTATATTTTGAGACTATGCAAACTATGTAGGGTTATTTAAAGTGCAGTATCATCAATGCCTGTGGCTTGTGTAAACATTCAGCAGATTCCAACATAAACACCATAAACCTGTGACGTGTCTCCTCTCTTCAGCTGACAATTCCATGTGCAAAACCCCGTTTCCCGTTTGAAACTTGACATTTATTCTTATGACTGTGCACAAACGTATTACAACCAACACTTCAGAAGTCTTAAGGGACAAAGCACTGAGTTGAAGTTTTCGGGCACATTCATCAAGCTGCACTTTGTTTTAAAGGAGATTTCAACTCATGAAACCATCAGCCTACCATGAAGGGGTTTGTTGTACAGAACTTAATGAAATATAACCCTAGTTTTTACGATGGGGATTTTGTCACGGTTCTTTTATATGCTGCATTCCAAAGTGATGACATCAGTACTGATGTAATACACGTATTACGATATTGTTCAATGCAACATTAATTTTCTATAGTTAGTTCTCAGGTCGGTCTGACGTTCTCCTCCAAACTCGACCCTCTTTCGGGGTACAGCACGTACAGTCCTCCGACCCTAAGTTTGTTGTCGAAGTTATATATGTATATACGCATGAACAGACCCAGAGTTCATTTTGTATGAATTCGTGATAAAGGTGTTCTGTGATTTACCGATATACGGGACTGGTCCTGTTCACTCCTCCACCGGGATAAGCTAACGTTAGCAAGCAAAGTGGCCCATTTCCTTGTCAAATCACGTCATAACGAAGCTAAATAATGTCTAAGCAGTATAGACGAAAACAACAGGACAGCATAAATGTAGTATTGTTTCAAACTCACCCTCTAAAAGCCTAGAAATCAGCGAGTCGACGTCCAACTCCCCCTCCGCCATTTCTGTTACGAATACTTCTGCCCGCCGCAGTCTGGAGCTGGCAGGGAAGGCACCGCCTCACTGCACCGCGAGCCTCCGCCCACTCACCGGCTTCCCATTTACGACTATAATGCTGCATTAAAGGCCTCTCGGATACTCTAACTTTATCTCAGCGATAAGATCAACGGAGAGGTTTTAATGAGCCATAGCTATTATTATTATTATTATTATTATTATTATTATTATTATTAATATTATTAATATTATTCTGTGTGCCTGTACAAATAGAAAAGAGATATACTATAGAATGAATAACATGTTTAACACCAAGTCTCCCTCCCTTCGTCGTACTTATTCCGCCTTATTATTATTATTATTATTATTATTGTTATTATTATTGTTATTATTATTATTCTGTGTGCCTGTACAAAGGAACACTGACTATTCTTCGTCGTACTTATTCCGACTTATTATTATTATTATTATTATTATTATTATTATTCTGTGTGCCTGTACAAAGGAACACTGACTATTCTTCGTCGTACTTATTCCGCCTTATTATTATTATTATTATTATTATTATTATTATTATTATTATTATTATTATTATTATTCTGTGTGCCTGTACAAAGGAACACTGACTATTCTTCGTCGTACTTATTCCGCCTTATTATTATTATTATTATTATTATTATTATTATTATTATTCTGTGTGCCTGTACAAAGGAACACTGACTATTCTTCGTCGTACTTATTCCGCCTTATTATTATTATTATTATTATTATTCTGTGTGCCTGTACAAAGGAACACTGACTATTCTTCGTCGTACTTATTCCGCCTTATTATTATTATTATTATTATTATTATTATTATTATTATTATTATTATTATTCTGTGTGCTTGTACAAAGGAACACTGACTATTCTTCGTCATACTTATTCCGCCTTATTATTATCATTATTATTATTATTGTTACACTTTTTCGCTGTGTAACTAGTTATTATTATTATTAAAAGACCCGAGATTGACAGATTACATTCTAGAGTTTTCTACTGCATCTCACGGTCTTCTTTTGCAGACTGAGTTTGATGTCATTTATTTGTAAAATTGAAAACAGCTGTGTTAGTTATCATTTATCTAACTGAATAAATCATATACTGTAATTCTCTGTTTGTTTGATTTCTGCTCACTTGTATGACAATTATAATCTGTGCAAATATGTGGGAAGCCTGGTCTTACGGCAATTTTAAATGAAGCAACTATGAAAAAGAATTTTAAAAAAAGAGAGATAGGATGAACTCCCAGTTCCTGACAGTACTTCAGAATTATCAGGGGACAGATTCACAGAGAACATCTTGATTTACAGCGCCCTCTTCTGATCAGAATACGTGAGGTTTTTTGTTAAACTGTTAAGGGCGAATAAAATCCCCTTAACCCTAACAAATAAAGCAAAGAACAAATAATAATTAATTAAAATATGAATATTTATTGTCATTACTTTATGAATGTCGAGGGCTGGAAGATTGGAAACTTGTGTGTGAAAACATGACGCAGTCTGTTTCCTTAAAAATAAAGTTGCCTCAGATCCTGTCTGAGACTAAGACTCTCTTCAAGGTGCTGACTAAAGCTAAAAGTTATGTCGCTGCGTCTCCCACGCACAACTTAACTTTCTGTTCCTTTCAAGTGCGTCATCTGGGTATTTCCGCCTGTTTGGAGTGGGTGGTGGCAAGTTGCGCCGCAGGAAGGCGAGGGGAGCAGCTGTGTAAAGCTACCCGGAAGACAATACCGGAAAAAGGACTGATCTCTTCAAAATAATGGTGTTACGTTGCTGTGAAAGTGTGTGAACATTAGTATTTTGATAATTAATGTATTAAAGAGAAAATACATATTTTGTTTAAACCACTATAAGTTATCATAACTATGTGTTAGTTAGTTGTAGTGTATGTATGTTATTGTGAACTAAACTGTTGATGTTGATGAACTTTACAGGATAGTTTCTACTTAGATTAACACCACCAGCTATTGTTTTGGTATCACAAAAACAATTTGCGTTCTCCTGAACATTGTTATCATGATTATTCTGAACACTCTAGTGTAAAATTCTGAACACTTCGTAATCATTTGGGTCTCAGTTTAGTTACTGTCTTAAAAATAAGTTCTTTAATGTCAAAATGATCTATTGTCAATTAAGAATCAAATGTTTTAAAATGGAATCATTCATATTAGTAACAGATGATATCAGAAACAGATTTTAATCGAGTTGACTTACCTAAAGACAGGCAGTTGTTTTGTCTGGGTTTTTTTTATCACAATTTTTAATTTGTGATCTAATAATTTTTGACTGTCACATCACTGAAAACTAGACCACACTCAGAGAGAACGATCACCTTAAATATCCTATATTCATATCCAGTTTTTATTTAGTCTAACTAAGTATATAAGGTGAATGTATGCTCTAATTAAGAATATTCTATATTATTTTAAATGAAAGAACAAAATGAATGATTGCAAACGAAATAAGAATAATAAATATATTGTGTACATGGTGTTGATTTTGAAAACAGCTCACAGGTAGTGTGGGCCTTCTGTTCCACCGGCGGAAACCTCATGTTTGCTGCAGCTTCACCATCCGTACGCAGATGTAGGTGGAGCGAAGGCGGCAGCAGGACTTCTCTGTCAAGAAGTTTCTGGAGTCCACTCTCTCGTGTTTGCAGTGTCTCTTAGCTGAAAACAAACTCCAGATAAAGAGTGGTGTACAGGGGAAGCGTGAATCGGACTCGGACACAGCCATGGATGGTAAGTGGAAGAGGATTTATTGTCTGGGCCAGTCAACCCAGCGTAGAGACTGGAGGTGGCACGGTGCGGGGAGTTGTTGTGCGCAAAGGGGAAAGCCCCGTTACCACTTGTGTTTGCGCTAACAGGAGGAGTCTGTTCTCGGAAACTGGTCCAACGTACTGTAGCAAAGTTGACGGAACTCTGTGCATTTATTATTTGTCAGTTTGATGTTTATTGTATTTATTCCTGTGTGTACAGCCCTCACCTGGCACGGCTGAACCAAACAGTGCAAAGAGGCCTGTTCATCCACCTCATGTTGTTCCGTGAAATCTATCAATTTATTGATCATCAGTCTATTTCAGAAAATACGCCCTTTAAAATCGTATCATGAAAGCGTGGCGGTAAATATGAGTCTTTTTTCCTTAGTTCGGCCAACATACGAACCATCAGCAGTGGCGATCCTAGACTTTGGGGGGCCCAGGCAAAGAAGCCCATCTGACCTCCATCACCATCTCCTCTCATCAGTGTCATCTATAGTTTTATCAGGATTTAGGTCCTGTTTACACAATGATGGTTTTGCTGAAAACACAAAATGTTTCCCTTTTCCCTGTAAAAGAGTTCTTCGGTCACATGACAACGTTTTGATCCTCGTCCACATAAATGGACATAAATGGATAAATGTTGGAAAGGCTGTAGTATGCATGCCAAGGCAGTAGGAGGCGCCGTAATAGCAACAGCACAGAATCACAGTAGAGATGCAGCAAATCTACACTGGAGAAGTGTTAATAAATTCAACAGAGTCTGCAGTACAAACAAAACCGGACAGGTGGACATTGTTTTTTGTTGTTGTTGTTGTTGTTGTTAGCCCCGTCAAGGAGGTTATGTGATAGGTTCAGTTTGTTTGTTTGTCTGTGTGTTTGTTTGTTTGTTAGCAGGATTATGCAAAAACTAATGGATGGATTTACATGAATTAATACATGAATTAAATTTCATTGATGATCCAGTGAGAGATGGGACTGGCACTGCTGGAATAAGGGTCTGTGTCCACCCAAGTGTTTTTTGGCGGAAGTAATTTGTGTTACAAGAACCTAATTTTGCAAATAGTTTGTTTTATCAACAAATACTGAGTGTAAAAATGGCAGCTGAAGGGAAGGCTAAAAAGTGACAGTGAACTTCACCCAAATTTGACCATTTTTCAACTCTGTGACCACAAAAAAAAAAAAGCTAAACGTGCAGCGCTCAGCGCAGAAAAGACACTCAGCGCCTCGTCACAGCGAATTGCAAATAATTAACCAAATATGCAGACCTCAGGAAAAAATGCTTTGGTGGACACAGGCCCTAACAATTATGTTGAGGATTCAGAGGAGTTCTGTTTTACCCGTGAAGACCACGAAGGCAAAAGTTGCATTTTCAACGCATTACCCTCTGAAACCTGTTTTCAAAAGTTTGTGTTTTTTTATGTTGAAATTTTCCACATCACAGGACAGTGAAGTTGATGATGTGATTTCAATCATTTGGTGTTTTATTTTATTTATCTTCATAAGCTACTGATCTGGATCCTGAAGAAAACCAGCATTAGTGAAAGTCACACGATGAGGGTCAGACTGTTGCTTTTAGCTGTAATGACATAATGGGGTATACTGAGCTACCTTAGCGGAGGTTTGTGACTCTCTGACTGTCTTGTCAATTTTTTATTTTATTTTTTTATGAATTTTTTTTTTTACATTTGTCATCTTCTAGACAAAAAGCTTTGAGTCAAAGATGGATACATTTTTCACATGCTGTTAGTTAGGCCTGGGGTTGTGAAGCAGACGTGTCGCAACCTGGAAAGCATCCTAATCGCTGTCATCAGCTGATGGGCGGAGCTTCGGCCTGCTGAACTTGTGTCACACCTCATTACTGTCTGTGTGATTCCCGGCAATTCATTAAGCGAGTGCCTGAAACTGGAGCGCTCGCTGCTCTCCAGTCACAATGGACGCTTTAGGCTACGAGGCAGGTAACTTGACACCAGTGTGACACCCTGCTGTCATTGTTTGCTTAATTGTGCACTCCTTTTTCTCTCAAGTTTATGACGGCCAACGACTCACCGTCTTGTAGAAACACAAATGACAAACTCTTACTAAAACACAAATATGTGCTGAAAGCTGCTTCTGGTTTGTGTCACTCGTGTTGCCTCACAGACAGTAGAAACCACTAGTAGCTGTAGGACTTTGTCTAACAGGTGGATGAAATGTCTTCTCTTGTTTTCTGTCCACCACAGGCGTGCATGGATGGAACCTGAGCGCACTCAACCCAGGTAAGAGACTGCTTCCCGTAAGTTCTGATCACTCTGCAAACATCAGTCCTAATATTGACTGTAGGCTTCTCATGAGTAAACATTTGAGCACTGTGTGTTCTGGTGATCGATGACAGCTATGTCTGTGTTGACACACTAATTTGAGTAAAGCAGTGTAGACACACCGTGTTTCACAATGTGTTTCTGTGCGTCCAAAATGCTGCGTTTAAGTCCCATTCTTCTTCTCTTCCACTGTTTTGTCATTCACAGTTTTTATTATATACTGTTGTATGTCTTGTTGTTGGCTGTGGCCCACATGTGTTTTTGATCATGTGTTTTTAGCTATGTAAGGTTGAGCCGGTCAAAGACAATTTCTGTTACTTGTAACAGACAATGAAGTTTTTTTCTTTTTCTTTTTTTTTCTTCTTCTTCTTCTTCTTCTTCTTCTTCTTCTTCTTCTTCTTCTCTTGCTTCCACGTGGCCACCAGTCCAGACAGCGAACCCTTTCATAGAGATCATCGAGCAGCCAAAGCAGAGGGGGATGAGGTTTAGGTATAAGTGTGAGGGACGTTCGGCGGGCAGCATACCTGGAGAGAAGAGCAACGACTCCACAAAGACCCACCCAGCTATCAAGGTGAGCAGGATGCAGCGTAATGAGCCATTAACAGGCATGTAATTCACGTTGTTTCTTTGCTATTTGTACCCCAGCGGTCCAAACTTGCTGTGTTCCTTCCTTTGCATTTTACTCGAAAACATTTATGTGCCGTCCCCACGGGTTCGGGACGAAGACGCCACCTGTTGGTTCTAAAACTCATGATTTCTAAAACTTCACCCTATAGGCTTCTGGAAATTTTATTGTTTTGTTGTTGTTGTTGAGAATTCTCTGACGTTTTATTGACCTGTTGATCAAAAAAATATAACAAAGTAATTGATAATGGAAATATGAAAAAAGTGCTTTGCCCTAAAAGTAAGTAATAAGACAACAAATTAGGAAGAAATGAAATATTTAAAATAAATAAGAGAAATGAAATGAAATTACAAAGCAAAAGAGAAAAAACATGAATAAGTAGAGCTGAAACATTTAGTTTAATATAAAGACTTCAAAATTTCTAAATATGTTTAGTTTTTAATTTATTCACTGTTTTGTCTGAAATGTGAATCTCCTGGTGTTCTTTGTGTTCTACGACAGTGGACTGAATACCTCTCTGTTACTGACAGTTGGTTGGACAGGTACTAGGAGACATCACCATGGGTCCTGGAAGCTTTTGATGAAGACATTTTTACATTTTCCACAATTGTTTTCACTCTTTTTCTGACATTTTATCACCAAAAAGAAACGAGAAATATAAATACATTAATTAATTGTGAAAGAGATATTAGTTGTAGGCTTAAAAATAATATTTTCTCATGGTCCCTTGCTGTTTTTTGTGCAGTTGTCATAATGACCTAAGTATGGAATCAAAAGTCAACAATTAACATTTACTCCATATTTTAAAAAAAATGAATAGAATTGATGGCCTAATAATGAAAATCACAATCTACCCTCAACATCAGAATAATATCAGACGTTAAGAAATGCACTATAACATTTAAAGTAATTGTATGACACTTTAGGAATACACTAATTCACTGAGAAGATAGATAGACCCAGGAGCTGGTTATCTTATCTTAGCATAAAGACTTGGGAATATGAAGAAATCTTAGTCTGGCTAGGTGAAAAAAATCCACCTACTCGCACTTTTTAAAGCTCCAGACACACCAAACTAGAGGCGACTTATACTCTTCCGCTGCATGATGTCGCCTGTGACGAGGCCAAGAAGTTGCACATGAACACAACACAATGACTACAGCGACCAGCCAACTAGCGCGTATGTTCTTTGCCTGTGGGAGAGGAAATAACCCTCCATACCAGCAGGTGGCAGTAGTCTGGATTCAGCAGGCCAAAAGAGAGTTTTCCTACCGTTTCGACCCCACTCTCCCTCCTTACCTCCACATGGTCGTGATGTTGTTAAAATTTTCACACATAACCTCTGTAAAATAGCAAATTGTGATCGTTACTCTTCAGGTTTATAACGTGTTAAATAGATAAGATATAACTTGATAATCAGTGAACTTTAGAGGTGCTGGAGGGTGGGTTTGTGTCTCTTTGCTGAGAGCCAAGGCAGTTGTCTCCACTTGAATCCATTCTTCATGCTAAGCATTAACTCACAGAAAGAAAAGGAAATCAGGAAGACTTTTCTTTTTTTCTTTTTTTTTGGGGGGGGAAGTATTAACTCCAGCACCCATCCATTTCATGTTTGAGTGCAGCCCTGCAGCATTCTCTCTCTAAATCTACCCACTTATAAGTTGTTAAGATTCATTCCAGTCATGATAATGCATCATAAAATGTGTAAATCTAAGTATAATGAGCTGTAGTTGCTATAATGTGGAATAAAAACCTATGTTAACACTGCAGAAGTTGTGTTTTTGCTTCATTGAATCATGAACATATTTTTCTCCTCCAGGTGCACAACTACAGCGGCCCGCTGCATATTCGTATATCATTGGTGACAAAGAACCCACCACACAAGCCTCACCCCCACGAACTGGTGGGCAAAGACTGCAAACATGGATACTACGAGGCCGACCTGCAGGAGAGAAGAATACACAGGTAGGTGTGTGTGTGTTTGGTGTGTGTGTGTGACATGGATGTTACTCTCAGTGCCTCACACTCTTCAGAGGAACCTGAAGTGTGGTATCAGTCACAGTTTAAACTGGCACAGCAGGGAAAACTGTTGTTCCAGATCAAAACAAGGAGGCGTTTGTTGGAGATTGACCCAGATGAGGATGTGTTTACCGTCCCCTGGGTAGAATCAGCCAACAGATGCATCTTGGGATTGGAGATGAGTCAAACATTAATAGCGTTGAAGCACAGGTTGCCTCTGCTTGCTTTACTGCTTTACTACAACTCTGCCACTGCTCTGAAAACAGTAAATATGTCTTCAGGGTCTGGAGGAAGAAAAACAAACAAACTGTGGGAACCAGAGGAATCTGTGAGCTCATGTTTCGTTTGCTTTGACAGATAAAGACAGGTTTCCTGGTCCTTCCTGATGTGTGATGGATAAGTCATAACATGTTGTAACAGAATGACATATAGAGCACATACTGTACCTCCACATGTCTGTTTAGCCTGGCCCCCCCCTTTCACAAAGTTTTGTGGAAATTGATTAAACAGTTTTTGGGTAATTATGGAAAATGTTGAAAACATCTTATCTAGTAATGTTAAAGAAAGTGGGGGGGGGGGACCAGTCGTGTTTTTTTTGCGTAATCCTGCTAACAAACAAACAAAACAACCTCGGGTGGACGTGAAATTATGAACAGTATAAAAACATATGAGGCATAAATGTGCAAATTATTCAAAAGCCTATGAATAAATATTCAATTTAAGGATATAATCTGGAACATTTTCATTGAAATATCTCAAATCAAACAGAACTTTTTATGCGTTTTATTAAGTTGTGAATAAAACTTAAACTTGAACACATCTGCCTGTCGGTGGTATCCTCCCATGATGCCACGTTAGTTCACTACATCATGGAAAGAATGTCTTTTGTTTTCGTTGTTTGATTGAAAAACCCATTGGCTGCGTCACACTACCAGGCTGAAGTGACTCAGATCTGACGTTTTGCCTTAATGTGACACAAATCGGATTTCTTTTTCAGGCCAGTGTGAACACAAAAATCTGATCTTTACAAACCAGATTTGAGTTGCTTTCATATGTGGCCCTAGATCGGATACAATTCGTGGCCATGCGACATGGATGTGAAGTGTTCGCCATCCTCCAGAGAAAAATGTCAGACATAATTTACATTTGCTACCTGCTCGTCCATTTCAGTTTGAATACCAGGCGTTTTCTCACAAATATGACTTTATTTGTTGTTGGTGATGCAGATGACTCTTGCAAAAAACTATCAATTTTGTGCATGCCTGCTGTTGTGGATCACAGATGTGTTCATGTGATTAGAGCTAGATACAGGTCACTTGTAATTATGAATCTGATCTGAGCAAAAAAATCTGAATTGAGTTAGAAAACAGGTCTGAGACCAGTGAAGAGGCCATGTTTATCCGAGCAGGCAGTGGACACACAGATTTGAAATGGTCAGGAATGCAGCCAGAGGAAAGGGAGGTGTTCTCTATAGTGAGGCCAACTACAGAACATCCAGTACTCATAATGAGAGTCTGAAAGCCATAAGGTTACACAACGTCCACTAGTTTGAGTTATTTAATCCCAATCTCTGCTGCCAACGTGAAGGGATCATGGTAAGCAATGTCTCTGAGAAGGAGCAGAAATCGAACCTTTAAATCCAGAAAAGATAAAAGTTTAAAGATAATTATCATTGTGTGTGTTAAAAATGGGATTTCTCGAGCTTCCCGGCCAGCCTCGAAATGATCAAGCTATCTATTATTGGACGTCTGAAATATCCTCATCTGTTGCTAGTGTACTTGAAGCCTTGTATTTTTCCACTTAAACGGTTCTCTCAGCTCTGCGGATGTGGTCGGTGACCCATGAGATGATGATGATGATGCCGTTTTATTTTTAAACGTGGAGTTTATGGGAACTTGGGTGTAAATTGGCCACAGTTATGCTTATTTTGTTTTAAAAAAACAGGATTACATAAAAAGGTATAATGTTAAATATTACAACTATTGCCATTCAAAAGGTTCATGTATGCTTAAGTGGGTTAGTTAGTTTTGGTCTTACACTGTGTTTGCTTTTAGTTTTCAGAACCTGGGCATACAGTGTGTTAAGAAGAGGGATGTGAATGAGGCCATCGTTTGTCGGCTGGAGACCAATAATAACCCTTTCAACAGTAAGTGGCCATGCTTAGATCTGACTGTAACAAAAAGCATGTTTTGTGTTGTTGCCCTTTCTCTGTTAAATATGTCATTGTGTGAAAAATACTGTGCGGCGTGCAGAGAGGGACTCTCTAAATGACCTATTGAAAGTTTTACAGAAATAAACTTAACTAATTAAAATAAAAAGAACCTCTGCAGCCCCTTTTTACACAGCCGGTTCAAGGCGGGACTGTGGCGCCCCCTGCCAACAGATACCGACAGTTTGTATGAAAGGGCGAACCAATGCGGGACAGAGTGCGACATTTTGACTATGTATTATGTGCAATCCACAATCTTAAGATTTTCAAAAGCAGCCTCTCTCTCTGTTTATGCGTTCGCTGACTCAGCGCTAAGTAGTTATGCTAGTACCCCCCATTATGCCGTAGTAAAATTTCTACACAATGGTAACACGTAATAAAGGCGGAACAGTACCGCCTTGAACAAGCTGCGTCAAAGAGGCTCGCGGCCTCAGAAGTGAGAATTTGAAATTCTTGTGGTCATTTTAAAAATGTTAATCCTTTCCAAAACACTTTTATAAGCGTCTAATAACATTTATTGTTAGCTTGAATCAACTTTCAATGCTAATAAATGAGCTAATTTTAAGTCATAGCTTATCCAAACTCCTGATTACTCTCACTGGAAGAAGTTGAACCACAGAAAAACAAACCAAAAGCAAATCCAGTTTGTTTAACTAAAGATACTCAAAAAAAGTATTCCAACAAAAATTAGTTAAAGTAATACACAATCCCAAAAAAAAATAAAATGTCCTTCTATTACTCATAAAGTGCTGAATAGTCAGCTAATGGTTTTAGATCAAATGTCCATAATTCAGACAGGTACCTTTATATGAGTGTTGTAGAGCCCAGGTGGGGGAGTTGCACCATGCAGCATTACTCTAAAGTTTACCCGTTTGTTAATAAATAGCAATAATAAATTACTTATGACTTTACAAATACAGACTCCTTCCTGGAATGCCCTGTATACTTTAAACCTGGCTATGTAGGCTTTTTACAAGGGCAGAATCGTACGAATCGTTTTTGTTATCTGACTACAACTAAAACGGTCATGAAAAGAATATCGAACTTTCACCTGTGACTGACATTTACCGACTAATAAATTGCAGGATGATTGTGTTTCCTGACTTCTCACCCCACCCTTCCCTGCTCTGTGTGTTGGCTACAGTTCCAGATGGGAAGGTGTGGGAGGAGGAGTACGACCTGAATTCAGTTCGACTTTGCTTCCAGGCCTCCATCACTCTGCCCACAGGGGAGCTGTATCCTCTGGAGCCTGTGGTATCACAGCCCATCTATGACAACAGTGAGTGGACAACATATACATACATGTAAGGTATATGAGGGAGCAGTTCATGCAGATGTTTTAAGTAGTTTGTCTGTGTAGCCATCTAATTATACCATATAAATTTCACACACCAACCTCTCCCTCCTCTCCTGAAACCTTTCATTCTCTCACCTCTCTTTGTTCCTCTTTGCAGTTTAACTGTTCTTGTCAGCCAGAAGGTTTCAGCACTAACATTAATAGAAATGTCATGTATAAAATAACAGCTAACATAATCAAAAGTGCTAAGAGCAAACAATGGAAATTTGCTTCCACTGCATTCATTTAAAAATGAATCATACAGAGGAAAGAATTGAATAGTTCGGGTGCCTGAGGCGACTTGTCAGCCACATCCCACATTTTTCTGCGTTTACAAGGTGTTTGGGTCGATCCGTAGCCGTGGTGTTACATTTTATTGTTTCATAAATGCTTTTTTTTATTCTTTATTTCATTCAGGGGCCCCAAACACAGCTGAGCTGAAAATCTGCAGAGTCAACCGCAACTATGGATGCTGCAAAGGAGGGGATGAGATCTTTCTGCTGTGTGACAAAGTGCAAAAAGGTACATGATGTCTGTGCTGTATGGTATGTATTCTAGTTGAGTTGTTAACTCCTCTGAGTGCTCCATACAGTAGCTCAACTTAAGATGTACTACACATTACAGTGGTGTGAAAAGGTTTGGTCCCCATGTCTCCTGGGGAATCTCCTTTATTTCTACAGCAAGCAGCAAGGAAGTCAACATGATGCTGTTTTAGTCGAGGTTCAACAGCTTATTTCAAAAGTGATGCAACACTTTCTAATGAGTAATTACAAAGCTCACTGCTGATTTTGAAATGAAGCTGCACAGACATAAACTCTACATGATCATTGCCTGATGTGGTGAGTTGTAGCATCCTCTTAAATTTCTCATTTTGCGTTCCCCTCCAGAGGACATCGAGGTGCGCTTCTTCCAGGACTCCTGGGAAGGAAAGGGCACTTTCTCCCAGGCTGATGTCCACAGACAGGTGGCCATCGTGTTCCGCACACCGCCGTACCGCGACACCAACCTCTCTGAGCCCATAAGAGTTAAGATGCAGCTCCGCCGTCCCTCTGACCGCGAGGTCAGCGAGCCAATGGACTTCCAGTACCTGCCTGCTGACCCGGGTAGGAGGCAATGTCAAATTACAGATATTTAACATTCCTCTAAATACCTAAAAGCTGAATTTGTTTGTCTTATAGCTGCTTTTTCTTCTTGTAGATGAATACAGGCTGACTGAGAAGAGAAAGCGAACAGGGGAAATGTTCCAGGGCCTGAAGCTGGGGCCCATGCTGTCTAGTGGTACGTTGATGAGATTTTCTTTCTATCACTCTGCTTTATAGAAAGTGATTTCTCTTTATTGTTGTTGTGATGTAATACATAATCGTGTCTGTTGGATTATCAGTGTCCATTCCACAAGATAGACGGCACATGAGCCCAGCCAGGAGAACAGTCACAGCCAAGCACCCATCAATGAATCCACAAGCTGGTGAGTCAGATTAACTTGTTCCTGTTACATACGGTGACTCTCATCAATCACTGCAGATTGGCTGTTATTTCAATAGAACTAGAATTGATTAAGGATTTTGTGGACTAAGAAACAACATCTGACTTTTCAGTGTAGATAATGACTGAATATTCATTTTTGGGAGGATTGTTCAATGATAATTGGATTAGTCCAAAATATTAGTGTATCATCAAAGAAAAGAATAAGTAGTAGCAGCCTTAGATTTGAATTATGTGTGGATTTATTCATGTTTTCTTTATGAATAACTACTTAAATCTGATGAAAGCTGAGGTCTGCTAATAAAATCATAACCTTTATGTTGATGCACTGTAAATCTGGCATTTCATCTTATTCTCATCCTCCTGTCTTAAATATATCAAGCTAGCTTGTAGCAACAAAGCTTAATTAATTTCTAATAAATTTTCAACATAAAAAATTGTTGCTTCAGGTTTTCAGCATTCAAATTGCTTGTTGTTTGTCTCCAGCCACTGTGGTGACCCATGGTTCCAGTGGTGCAAAACCCCAACCCTCCTACTCATACAACCAGCCAGGCCAGCTCTTCTCAGTTCAGCCCAAGGTAGAGGCCTCCCCCTCCATCTCTGATGCAACTACAAGCCAAACATGGAGGATCATGGAGACCCTCACCCTGGGCCCCCAGCCCAAAGCCACTCCAGTGCCAAACTTTTCAATGGGCCAGGTACCAGTCTCATCCTCCGCCCCCTCCTCTACCACCACTTGCACTGTCAACCAGGAATACTCAACCGTCAGCCTGTCAGACCTTCAAAAATTGTTCCCCTACATTTCCTCGGCCATTGCCCAGGAGCAACCAGCTTCTCAGGCGAGCATGGTCTCCACACAGACCGGCAGCTCCTTCCCCCTTCAGAGCTCACAGTTCCGGGTGGATGCTCCGCTTGTGGACGATGATATCCCAGAGTTTCCGAGCTTTTCCGAAGCCCAGGCCCAAGGCACTCTGGACAGCCTAAACATGGATGACTTTGACGACCTTCTGAACACCACCCTCATCAGCAAGAGTGGAAACTCAATGTTGGCACAAGCTTCATGCCAACAAGCTGCCCCTCCAAGCTCCTCTACTGCTGCCCTGAACAGCGCAGCATCCCAGAACACCTCTGATCCTGCCAGCAACCCAGGAAGCACCTGGATGAATTACCCCAACAGTATCATCAACTTGCTCCAGAATGAGGGCATGATTGACATTGCACCCAACAACCACCACCACCGGCCGGCTGTGCTGGATGAGTTGGATGAGCTGATGTCTGCTGACGAAGATCGTCTTATTTCTATTTTCAACAGCGGCTAGGTTTGTGTCAGGACACCCAACTTAAGTTTTGTCCTCGTAATTTTATCGCAGACTAATTAACAAAGACCACTTATACGTCTCCCAAGGCTCCTGTTTTTACTGAAGACAATAAAGGAATCAGAGTGGATATGAAGGGCTGTAAGAGACAGAATGTAGTAAAACTGGCCCCTGCGGACAAGTTAGTGGGGTTTTCCATGCCTTATAAACAGTTTGTCTGAAGATAATCAGATTTTGTTTTTCAGCCACTGTGTCAACATTATGTTAGAAGATTATCCACCAACAAATGCTTTATAAAGGCAGCCATATGAGTTGAATTGCTGAAGCCATCTGTATAAATGTTTTTCAGTTGAGGTCAACATGTTAAGCATGTTTTTGTACTGTAATTTTAACAGTGGTCAATGTTAGTGATTATCACTCTTTAAGTGAAATGTGCAAATATGGACTGCCTTCTTCTTTAATCAGATCTAGAGGTAAGTCTACACAACTTCTGGAATTTAATATGCCCAGTTCATACTTGTAGTTTTTTTTTTTACAGCAGTTACTGTAATTATTTTCTTACACCGGTGCCTTTTGTGGAGTCAGAACAAAATGTAGTTATGTGTGAGGAACCAAATGAAGGGCTACATGTAAATAATTATCAAAACAAGCAACAATAATAAGTACATGCTCATAGCAGAGAAGCTGTATCACGTGTTTTTTGTGCAGTGATGTATTTTCATCTGGTGTCTAAACAGTAACTTTATGACTAAAGGCTGTAGTTAAACTCAAGTTTTTCAGACCTGTATGTGTACTTGCTATAGTGTGTAGTAAAAGATTCTTTGAGATGAAATTATGCAGTTTTATACTGATATGATGAAAGCAAATTATACTAATGTGCTTTTTTTTTTTTTGCTTTGATTAATGATTCTCTTAAAATTTCTAAATGCTTTTCTCGTCAATAAAAACAACAACGTATTAAGATGATCTTCAAAAGTAGACTTTATTTGGCAACTCTCTTATTGTGGTTCAGAATAAACTAAACAAGATAAACAAATGAGACAAATGTGTATCAAAACAGAAATTATTCAAAGTTTCTTTGAGTGCATGTATACAAATCAACAGGTAAGTGTTTGGGTGTTAGAAACAGAACCTCAAGAATATACTCATTGGTTATGATTGTGATGTACTCATTACAGGCATGACATTTAGTGCTTTACTTGCCAAAAAGAACATAATTCAACCAAAGACCTTAAGTCAGTGAGCCAAACCAGCTCGTGGTATCAGTAAGTGCCTCTTCCTTCACCAATCCTGCAAAACTATCTTCTGACAGGCTTACGTTACTTCAAGATTGGTGATTTTATTGACAATATGGGACCGTCTGGGTACGCACTCCAGGTCAAACTTGCTCTCATATATTGTTGGACAAAGCTTCCAGCGGTTGTTTCTGTAGATTCCCAGATATGTGTAAACGTCCGGCTTGTAGGAGAGAGGGCATTTGACCCCAGAGGCACGGATGACAGACTCCAGTCTGATAACATCGCTCTCGTCAGTGAAGTTGTGGTTATAGGCACAAATTACCTGCTTGCCCACTCCTTTGGGATCATGGGTACTTACTTTAACTAGGGAGATCTTGCCATCCAGAGCTGCTCTGGCCACACACTCCCAGGCATGGTCCAGCTTGAAACCAGATTCCAAGTGCATCAGCCACTTGCCTGTGAGCACCCCATGGTTTAAGGCCAGTTCCTTCACCGTCTGAAAGCTAGCAGTTCGGCCACTGGCTAAGAGTTTCTCCCAGCTCTCCTGGAGATTGATGACATCACCACTGATGGGGCGGTGGTCAATCCCCAGCACGGCAATCCACCCCACAGGACTGATACCAGCTTCCTCGTCACCATATCTGTACACTTGTGAGGGCCTGTTGCTCTCCAGCCAACTATCAAACTCTGATCTGGGAGTTCTTCTCGAGTCAAACACAATCCAGGGGTCCATGTCTGCAGCCATGGCCTCAGCAGCGTACGTCTCTGCAGGAAATTGGGTCTCCATGTCGCCATCTGCAGGGGCCTCTTCTTCCTCCATACTGCTGTCAGTGCGAAGCTACTAGCAAAGTTCTGGAGATTGTCCTGTTGAAACGAGAACATGGCTGTAAAATGCGATATTAATGATTATACTACAGGTGCTGTCTCTGCATTTATCACACTCTCTACACCAGTCAGAAGCCGACAGTTGGAATGCTTGCTGATGTTTAATAATGCTAGTTCGCATGCTACATTAGCAACACACTGAATAGTTCATACATATTTTTCTTATGTACTGTTGAATTTTATTTATGTCTCTTGCACTTGCAGCGAAAGACAAATTTCTGCCTTTTGTCATAAAAAGTAGACAAAGTATTTTCTATTCTATTCTATTCATATATGTTTCTGCCCATGACGTTTGTGTTTCATCTACATTTGAGGGATGAACACTCAGATTTAGATACATATCAAAATACGTTTTAATTGCTTGACTCATGTCATGTTGTAGCTAGCCGACTAGCTAACAATTTTACCCAACGTCAATGTTAGTCTTTACAAATTTAGAGAAATATTATTTACTGCCAGCTGTTTATCACAACTGTCTGTTAACATTTACATAATTTGTATATCGTCATAGCTCGCAAACTACGGGGCTTAACTTACCTGCAGATGTTGATGTTTGTTGTGTGTGGCTCAATGTTGTTCTTCCGCTAAAGCGCGTGCCCGCCTGTCGTGTACAAAACAGCGAAACGTCTTCTTCGTCTTGTTTTATGGCGTTGGCATCCAGCTGTTTGGTGCATTACCGCCACCATCTGCTCTGGAGTGTGGACCAGAGACTTGGCTTACAATCTGACTTTATATCCCAAAAAATATAAATAATAACGAAATTTAAAAAAAAGATCCAAATAAACCCCGCCTACATGCTACCTTTGTGTTGTTAATCATGCTATCTATACCATTTCATCCTCAATAAAATCTTGTTCCTATATCCCTACTCCTCATATCCTATAAGAGTACTGTGGCCCTTAGGAAATCTAATAACACCCTGACCTGTGCTCTCTCACCCATGCTCAGTACCCCTTTTAATCTGAATTCCTACACTCCTAATTCCCTCAAGTTATTCCTCATTGTCTCCCTCTGTGACTACCTCCTACAGGTCATTACTACATGTTCCACTGACTCCTCCTCCTGACAGCCCTCACACAAACCTTTAAGTGTTTCATATGATGCAGTGCCCTAACATTAACCTCATCAGTACAATTCCCTCTCGCCTGTGTCCACTACCTACCCTTGTGACTGTCATACTCTTTTGAATTTGGTACAAATGTCTCCCTTTCTTCTCTCCATTCCAACTTTTTTAGTGTCTTCTTTGCTAGCTCATCCACCTTCTCATTCCCCTTCACCCCTACATGTGCTGGAACCCAGATGAATTTAGTCTTCCCTCCCAAATTGACTATTTTTGTGACTGTCTGAAGGATTTGATGCAAAATATCTTGATGACTTTTTGAATGGAACAACCTTGCCAGGACTGAGGATGAATCTGAGCAAATTAAAACCTTGTTTTTTCCTCCCATTTTAGTGCTACCAGAACTGCTACCATCTCCACCGTGTAGACTCCTAGCTCATTGGATGTTCTTCTGTTGATTATTTAACCTTTTCTGGTATTGCTTCCCCAAATCTTGCCACTTCCGTCTCAGGTTTTTTAGCACCACCTGTGTAAATCAGTGTGTGATCATTATATTCTTCCATTATGTGGTGGTTAAATGCACTTATTAAGTCAACTTTTCCTTTTTCTTTCCTTTTTAACTCTAACAGATACCAATCAACTTCAGGCCATACAAGCTTCCATGGAGCCATCGCTGGGTACACGACAGACGGGCTTATCATGAAATCACTTAGACCAAGATCTTTGGCTATAGCATTCCCAATATGCCCGAAACAATTCCTCGTACATCTTGCATTTGCCCAGCATTCCTGTAAGCACTTCTTTGGTTGGGTGGTAGTCCTTGTGCCCCTGCAGACTTCTTCTCCTCCTTTAATCGGTACTTTGTAGGTGCACCTACTGTACCGGTATATGCAGACATGTTTTTGCGCTTCACTAGGCCTACCAGAAAAAAAACTTAAATTGAATTAAACTACATTCTGCCATAAGTTCTTCAAAAACTCACTCAAAGCTTTTTGACCCTCCTTTACTCCCTTAGAATCCCCTCTAGACTAGATTTTCATAATATTTTACCATCTGTGTGAAATCATTGTACTCTTAAACCACTTGTAAAATCAATTTATTCTTTTATTTTAACCTCTAACAAATACCAGCCTATATCAGGACACACAAGCATCTATGAAGTCAACACCAGATAAACGACTGAAGGGTTTTTCCTCAGATCAGCAAAATAAAATTTTTTTTTTAAATTTTCCTGCCTTATCAACTTGATCAATCCGATCATCCCATTCTCACAGCACTCCTGCAACACTCGCTTTGTTGCATGAATCAATGTGTCACTGCAAATAAAACCATCAGTTGCGTTCCTCTTAATTCCAATGGCTTTTCTCCCATTTCTTGTCAGACAGGCACTGGTGAGGTTTTAAGTCTAGGTTGTTGAGAGTTTCCTGAGATATTTCATTGTCCTGCTTGCCCTTTGTTTCATTTTGTTTCATTCTTTTCGTCTCACAGTGTGTGTGTGTGTGCGTGTGTGTATATATATATATATATATATATATATATATACTGACCAATGAAGACAGTGTTCTGAGCATCAGTACACAGCTCAAAACGTGACATCAACAGGCTTATGAAGTTTAGACATTTGTGAAGACATTTGAACAAAAAACAAACAAACAGTGTGATCACAGATATTAATATTATTTAGTCACTTAGATGAGGACTTAGGCTCAGTATAAGTCTATTTAGCTTGATCATTTGGTTAGTTAATTCACTTAAAAGCCTGCACACACAGACACACTATTTGTGCCTTTGAAGAACAGTAAAAAAAAAAAAAAGTCTTCATTTTATTTGAATCTACCCCAAAAAAGACTATTTAAAAATTCAGTACAAAATATGATGAACCACGTACAACCACAGCTTAGGCCATTTCTAACCTCTTCCTAACTTCCTGTTTGCCCCGCCCTAAGTACGTGATGTAGGACTTTCATTCATTAGAATATTAAAATAAACAAGTTCTACGATCCAATTGACCTAATTACCAAATCACACTTAATTCACCCTACTTTTTTTGGTGCAGTCCATAAATAAAGAAGTGAAACTGAGTCCTTATCAAAGATACATAACAATAACACAGGTCCCAAGGGATTACTTATACATTTCAAGACGTAAAATGCAAAAGTCGCGCAGAATTATCCAAAAACTGACACAATATGTACTTTCCATTCTTGTAAAAGTTGTGGGACGTCGTTGTGTTGAATATGACGGCGCTGTGACCCTGCCGATCCAAGCACACCTAACAGGGAACAGGGAACGAGTGACGACGAAGTGCTAACGAGTTAGCTGGGTAGCTAATGCTATCCAGTGTGCGCCCGGTGGAGGTGATTTAGATAGAGAATAATACTCCAGATATATTGCATTTTATTTTAGGTTAGTAGCCCAGGTAATTTTACTATGCCCAGCAAAAAGAAGAAGTATAATGCCAGATTCCCTCCGGTAAGTTTAAACTTTGTTGAACCGGTGTGAAGAACGACTAGTGATAGCAAACTATGATGGAAAGCTAACTTCTCTAGCTAGCTTGAATGGAATTGGGCCTGTTTCGTTGCCTACAGAGCTAACAAGCTAACTAGAAAACGCAAGCCATTTTTAAGTAAAATGTAAATTACACTAGATGAATTAACACATATACCAGCGTCCTTGGCTACATTGCATTAACGTACTTACTTCGTACCTGAGTGTTTGCTAAGATAACGTTACATTTAAGGCTTACGACGTAAGTTAGCTTGCGAGTCTATTAATTGACACCACCGTTGTTTTTAGCATGAACAGTCAAACGAAACTCAGCGTTGTATAAATCTGAGCAAATCTGCTCTTTGTAGGTGCATATTTAACGAACATTTGGGATATTTGCAATGACTAAATACAAACAGACCTGACGGGTATTTGTTTTAAACATGCATGTCTCATATGATACCAGCGATTCAAAAATGTGTTGTATTGTCTGGTTTAAGTTCTTAATTAATGACCCTTGGGTCCTGATGGATTATAATCAAAATTATAAAACTTGTAACAACATATTCACACATAATGACTCACTGGACTCTCATTTCTCGTTACAGGCAAGAATTAAGAAGATTATGCAGACAGATGAAGAAATAGGCAAAGTGGCTGCAGCTGTACCTGTTATTATTTGTATCCTTCCCACCAGAAATATTCACTGTGTCAGATCCTAGGTTTTCATCTGTATGGGTTTTGAATGAATGATGATGAATTTATTGAAATTGTTCCATTATTTACACAAGGGGCTTCAATCTAATGACCTTAATTAATCAGTCAATTAGCATAAAATCAATTTTTTTTTAAAACAAAGTCTAATCTTTGAGCTCTCAAATAAGAAGATAGATTTGATGCTTTCTCTGCGTAACTGAATATCTTTGGGTTTTTGAATGTTGGTCAGACAAAATAAGATATTTTCAACAAGTACCACGTAACTATAAAAGATATTATCCAAAGATAAAAGATGTTCGTCAGCCCTAGTCTGACTCTAGGCTGAGTACACGTTGTGGGATGACTCTGTATCAAATGATCATGTCTTCCTCTGTTGCATCTAATGATTTTTATATTGTTTTTATTTTCACACCTGAATGCTTTGTGGCTCTGCGTTGTCCATCAAAATGTCTTTAACTGAGACATCAGCGAGAGCCCTGGAGCTTTTTTTGGAATCATTGCTTACCAAAGCCTGTCAAGTCACCCAGTCTAGGAATGCAAAGACAATGACAACATCACATCTGTAAGTTTCTGCGTTACGATTTTTGCATGACTTTGATTTGTTGATCAAACTTGATTTGTTTGGGAGCCATCCTCTGCTCACTTCACTCTGATTGACGTACCTTAAGTGTGAATTCAGGCAGCTGGATAATAACTAGAAGTCATATAAAGGTTGTAATCTGATTTCGGATACATGTAGCTGAAAATGTAGCCTCGTCTTGTCCTTTGGATTTAGATGAAGGTGCTTGAAAACAGCCTATTATTCAACCTGAGAGTTTATGAGTCAGTGGAGAAAGGGATTTACTGATTTAAAGTTCTGTTTGCATGTGTGTTCACAGGAAGCAGTGTATTGAGCTGGAGCAACAGTTTGACTTCTTAAAAGACCTGGTGGCAACGGTGCCGGACATGCAGGGTGAAGGGGAAGAGAATCACTCCGAGGGGGGAGGAGAAAAAGTCCCACGCAGGTATCTCTCTCACACATTCTCTCTTACACACACACACACACACACACACACACATATATATTTGTATAGCACTATGACTACAGAGGAACTAAACCGTCAGCACTTAAAAGATGACACCAGGAAGCTCAGATCTACAAGTTTCTATGTACATTACTTATATGATGATGTCCAGCCAAGTTATCACGCAACTTATTTTGACTCATTAATGTGGTTTATCTCGTAATTACTTCCACTAAGGAGGTACAGTTTTTTCTGCCATTGGTTTGTCTGTCTCTTAGCAGGATTACTCAAAATGTTTTGAACAGATTTTGCTGACATTTGTTTTTGCAGAGGTAGTGTCTGGCCCAAGGAACGCTCAAAAGATTCTGGTGGTGATCTGGATCATTATCTGGATCCAGAAGTTTTTAATAGGGTTCTTTACCATTGTGGGCAATTACAGGATTTTTGTTTTTAAGTTGTTTTTTTTAACATTATATGTATAAAGCGCTTTTCAAAATGCTCAAAGACGCTTTACATGTCCAGAAGTAGGAGGAGAAACAACACTTCATGGATAAAGTCTACAATCCTTGCAAATAAAATGACACGATGACATCACCTTAAGATCTACCACACATCAATCTGATCTGGATCCAAATAATATTCCGGATCTGGTGATCCAGAATGTTTAAATCGCTACTGTGAGATAACAAATAATAATAATGATACAGACTTGATCTAAGATCAGATTGTAGCTCAAACTGTTCTGATTCAGTTAGTTGTCAAATCTGACAAATCTTCAAAAGTTACTGATCTAGATCCTGAAGAAAACCACCATCAGTGAAATATAGTTTTTCTTGAATAATTATCAAACTAATAATGAAACCAATGTGATTCCAGATTCTAGGGGCAGGTTTTCATATTATGAGGGTCAAACTATCATGAGACTGTTGCTTTTAGGTGCAGTAACACAACAATGGTGGTTTGTGCCCTCTGTTCGCTGTCTTGCTAGTCAGTTAATCGTCCAGTCATCCCTGGTAAGTGTGTGCAGCCACACTATTAAGTGGAACAAATGAATCAGTCATCACAAACAAGGCAGCAATCCTTACATGGACAAGAGGACGATCACTCTTTGTCTTATTAGCAACAGCTACTTGGTGTCAATTGAAATTGACTCAAGGAAAATGTTTGTCCTTGTTTTGTTGAGTTGTTAGAAATGAATTGCTTAAAGAACAAGAGAGGGCACTTTATTATAGAACTAATTAATGAGGAATGTAGGGAAGGAAAAAAGCAGCAGTGATTAAAAATCAAACACTGCAGCTGCAGCTAAATTGAAGCAGAGAATTAGACCTGAATTAAATGAGCTAAACAACATCTCACTAAAGAGAGCAGTCGACTTGATTAGGATTCAATTTAAAGGGTTTGTAAGCTCCTAATATTTGGACCCTTCATCACTTGAGTCGTAGCATCCTTGACCATAAATGGCTGAAAGTAATTTCTTTCCATCAGCAGTACCGGGCACATGATTCCCTACATCAGAATTGTCTCTGTTTATCTGAAAGATGCATGGGGAATAAGAGTCTCTGCAGATTGATGTAGCAGAACGATGGTCTAATCTTAAGTTTTAGAAGCTATTAGAATCTGGCTATGAAAACAAACACACGGTGGACTTTTTTTTCTCTCTAAAACATCCGTCGAATGGGTGTTTCTGCCCAGAGTGTTACAGTTTTGAGTGTAAATCATGCATTTGTCACTTTGTACAAAGAAGCTGAAGGGGAAGTCATTTAAAACTCAGTGCCTGTTTGTTTTTCCATTTAAGAAAATCTTTTGAAAGTCTTTTGAAGTAATGTCATCACAAAATACATCTGTTTAATTACTGTAATTATACGTTTTCTGCAACGGAGCAAGAACAGATTGTGTGTGGTTATTGTGGTATTTTATTCTTTAATGAATGCAAAATAGTTTTTTATTTCTAAAGTAGTGAGTATGTGATCAGTGATTTTCTTGTGTGATTATGTTTGAGGAGTCATTTGTTCCAATCAAGGGACTTCTGCAGAATCTGTTAGCATGACCATGACGTTAAGCTACAAAAGCAGAAAGGAAGTATTTTCACGTAACGTTTCCTTCCTCTTCCTTCTCTCCTCAGGGGTCGAAAACCAGGATCTGGCCGCAAGAACGGAGGGGCCGGCTCCAAAGGCAAGGACAAGAAGTTGTCCGGCACGGAGTCCGAGCAAGAGGTGGGTGTTCACTTGCATGTATTGGCTAATAGCAAATTACACTTTAATAGAGTGATATTTGATAGAGTGATATTATAATGCCCATAAAAATGGGCATTATTGAGATGAACAGATAATGATAGAAACTTCAGATTCAACCCAAACAAATGTGTGCAACTTTCTGTGTTGACATTTTATTTGATTATTATGCTTTACAGTGCTTTTATCAATAAAATAAGTAAAATTCAAGGTCAGTTTTTTTGTTCTTCGAATGGGCTAATATCCCCTGTAATAGTGTAGCGCAGTGTTTATTGAATGACGTATATAGTTAGCTGAAAATGTGCTTAAACTGAATCTATGTAGTATTTTGATGATACTGTAAGGCAAAACACAAAAGTATGCAAAATCAGAAAAGTCTTAACCCTTTGAGGCCCACTCAAAAACACCTGCCATAATTGCAGTAGCTAACTGAGCTACTCGGCTGATGGTTGCCAGCTATACAGACAAGGCATTAAAATGATATATACTCTTTTATTCTTAAACTAAAAACATCATTCACAATGTAAATCTATGTATAAATCCATACAGTTTCACTGATTTGTGTCTGTTAAGGATGAATCTGAAGACAGTGAAACAGATGGAGAGGAGGAGGATGGCTCTCAGTCAAGCACAAATCTGCAGGCTGCATCCAGGTTTCAAAGGTATGGATATGTTTCCTTCTGCACTGAGATGATGTTTAGCTCAATGGTGTCTAGATCCAATAGTGATAGATCACAGTTCACACTTCATAATGAATTCTGGCAGTATGACCATTTCTGTTTCACGTGCATGTATATCGTTTTCCCTTCAGGGAATACAAGTATCACCCCCTCCTCTCAAAGACAGGAAAACTGTTATTAGAAACTGTTAAACACTTTGAAAGAGACAGTTTCATGTTGTAGGGAGATTCTTCTTATTTATGTCTAAAAATAATTTCCCCCTTGTGGCAAAGGTTGAAAGAGTTTAAATTACAACCCTTACTGTCATCAGATTAGCTGTCTGCTCCCTGATATTTTCAATGAGAAAATAGAACGCACTCTTCTTCTATTATATGTTCTCCCAACTTACTGTTAATTTCTCTTGTACAGGCGCCAAATACTGTGTGTGCATTTAGCTCATTTCATTTCTCGCCAGTCAGAACAAAGCCATAAGCAGCAGTCAGAGTAGCACTAGAGCTAGTTATCAGAAGTGTGTGTGCGTTGAAGCCCACTGCTCCACTCCTCATCATTTAAATTAACATTTGCCCCCTGCACAGATGGACCCGTCTGGGTTTCTTAACAGCCACAAACAGGGAGATGGTGCTGTTTTCCTACAACAGTGCTGCATCCCAATGCCACATAATGCCCTCATCATTCTAAGCAGGGCTTCACTGTAGAAACAGAGGAGAGACCCCCATAATAACCATCATGTCCATTTGTTTGATTGGCAGTCCCAGTCTCACTGACATGCAGTGGCGCACACACTTCAGTAGAAATGAATACACATGTACATTTTGCTATGACAATAACCACACAGTACATATAATTAGTATGAATTAGATTTGGGACAGACTGATTGAGAACTTTCTTATGTGGCACTGAATGATTAATATCAGAAACTTTGATGTTTAAATCAGGCTGGGTTCATGTTTGAACCAATACCACTACAGTGTCTGTACCCAATGGTACTTTTTTTGGTGCTTTACTCTTTCTCTCGTCACAAAGATGTAATTTCAGTAATAAAAAAAAAAAAAGATGTTGTAACGCCGTCACGTGACTTCACCTGGTTTGCACCTGTGCTTGTGCCCCAGCAGCTCGAACACAGCCCACCAGTACACGCACATGGGCAACATGGTCTCGATGGGCAGCATGGCTCCTGCACAGCCCCAGGGCGGCATGGCCTTTGCCCCCCACCCCTCCATGATGGGCGTCGCACCACCTCCCCCTGCCCTTGCCCCACACAAAAACGAGGATGATGACGATGAAGACTATGACTCTTAGCTCCCTCACGCTCCACCTCTCTCACACACACACACACACACACACACACTTTCAACATTATTTTCAATTTTCTTACTGCGTTGTTGCGGTGGCTGCTCTGTGCAGAGGAGGGAAAGACTCTTCATCACAGCCCGCTGACAGAAGCAGCTGTATGAGGCACCGCCACAGGAAACAGAAACCTGGTTGTACATTATGTGTTTTAATTTTCTTTTCTTTTTTAAAAAATATTTTATTTTATTGTAGAGGAGAATTCAACGAGGATGTTTTTTAACAAGTCACTTGTTCTATTTTGCCATGAGCCCCGAGCAGTCAGGATAGGTGTGGTTTGTGTTTCCTTGTAGCTTTTTTTTTTTATTTTATGTTATTTTTTTTTGGCACTTCCGTTTATCCTTCAATCCTCTGTGGTAGACGTTATGAAGTGTCAGTCAAACCCTCAGGTGGGCTGAGAAAAGTCTCTAGTGGTAGTTGAGGTGTTATGATGCTCATTCAAGGGCAACTAGTGGAGATGAGTTCAGGGCAACAGTTAGTGGAGTATTAGGAGCTCAGCACTTGTTGAAGGGAAAAGAAAATCATCGTCTCACCCATGAAGTGTTGTATTATCATGTAATCGATTGGCTATGAAATACTGCTGTCCATACTTCCCGCCTTCGTCACAACTTGCTTGTCGACATAAACAAGGAAGCAGGTGTATTTTTACCATGGGTTAGCTAACCACAGTTCTTTTTTTTTTTTCCTTGAATCGGTTTCTATTTTTAATTCATGTTTTTATCATGAGAGCTGTAAACCTCCACCGCATCAGCAGGTTAATTTACATTTTTGTTGGTTGTTGTTTTTGGCTCCACCAGTTGGACCTCGTACATCATTTTGTACGATTATTAAATTCTGCTAAATTACCCATCAGAACTATACTGTGACTCTTGGACCATAACTTTGTTTTTAAAGTTGTTTGTATCCTTTTGTCCTCTCTAATTTCTGTTCTAGTCAACCCTCTAATCTTGGAACATTTTCCCCTCTTTTAGCTTGTTTTAAATGTATCATTGAACGCAGCGATGGGCTCCCGATCACTCGTCAGTCTCAGTATGAAATGTTACTGAACAGACAGTCAAAGTTGACACTGTATCGTAAAACTTTTAACATTCTTTTTATTTTGTATGGGTGAAATAAAGATCATATTTCAATTTAAAAAAAAGGCATCCTTTTGTTTTAGTTTGTTGTGGTTTCTCTATCGGAGATGAAGCCTGAAACCTCCAAACAAATCTGAATGACGCTGGAGTTAAATCCTAATTCAGCTGTGAAGTGAAAAGTACATTGCAGAATAACCAGTCCTTTTACTGGTGTGAATGTGTGCAAGACATTTGAGGTAAATATCTTAATGCTGTCTGAAACCAACTTAAAGATGTGAAACTATTCTATATAAGAGCTAATTCTGTGTCTACATTACATTTTTTTGATAGGCGTGTGGGTGTTGTCTTACTCAGTTCACAAATACCTTATAAATAATCATATATCGGTCAGTTAGTTAATTACCTTTGCCATAGACGTTTAATCCCATGAACACTTCCAATTTTGGTGCAGATCCAAAATTAGGAACGCTGGTGTTATTTTCCTCCCCTTTTGCTAAAGCTTTCACCATGACCTCTGTTAGAGATACCATAATTCAGCCCTCACTAATCTTTATGAGGTGGATATATGAAGACAGTTTTATGAAAAGCTCTCTGCTGATGCTTCTTCACAGAAATCATGTGATGCCTCCCGTATTATCTGTGGCCCTGCTACTCTTCTCTTGCCCACCAGTCGTCCCCATTGTCTTCCTATCTGGACCACCTGATCTGCAGTGACGATGCTCATTATCCAAAGAGTTCATACTGTAGATCCGCTCGGTAGCTCAGTGTATCTCCTTCCTCTGCCATGCCTGCAACTGTGTCTTTGAAGAATGCACGATTTTTAGCTCTTTCCGTAGCCCTTTATCCGTTTACCGCTTGGTATATATGTCATTTTTAACCCCTTGTGCTGTATTATTATTATTAGGCTGTGAGTCCGTCTCTTGCTCGAAAGTACTGCTACAACTTTAAGTTGTATCTCCTAATACAACTGCAGCTATTACTAGTGTTTCTAGTACCTATGAGTAGCGTGTCTTGGTTTCTTCCTGCTATCCTCTTGCTCCTTTCCAAACATCAGTTGCACGCCCCTCTTTTGTCTCAGTTTCCTTCCGTCTTACAGTCTCTCCTACATTCTCTACATTTCTGTCTATCTTAATTCCCCTACTTCTTTCCTTGTTTTTTCCTGTCTTTTCTCTATCTCTTTTCCCCCTTCTTGTCTTTCTGTCACTCAATCACATTGTCCCTGTTTTACTTTTCCTTTCTTACTTCCCTTTCTTTCCAATGTCTTGTATTTTTCTTCTCCCAGTTTTCTTCATTGTTTTTGATCTGGACTTGGAACAATGTGGTCTAGATGGGGGGGGGGAGGACAGCGAAATCTCTCTCTTTTTGCACTTTCACAAATTGATGTGTTCAGTTTCTCTGAAACACTTAAAAATATGTAACATTTCCTCATAAAAATGTCGAAAAATAACTAGACCTTTGTTCAGTATTTTATGGAGTTGTGTATTTTCAGTATTCCGAAGTGCTTCGCCTACATTTATCAATCTTCTGTCCTCCCGAATCGATGCTGTGCCTCCCTGAGACATTAATTTCTTTCTTTTTGCCATATAAAAAGCTTCTCCTGATCTCTCATTGATTTAAATGACAATGATTCATGCAACCTGAAAGACAAGGGCTGGTATTTATACTCAGCATTGCAGGTATTCCTGGTATTTGAATCAGATAAGTACAAGACAGCACAGGTGGTGTTTACAGAGAGGTGACTGTTACCATCATAGACTCTTCTTTTAGAGCAGCTGGCACACTTTGAGCGACTCCAGCCCCTTTCCTCTTCCTCCTGCCTGCTTTAGTTTTTAACTAGTCCATTTTGTCACGTAAATGCAGCCGCCTTCTTTTACCCCCCCACCCAACCAACCAAGTAGCCCTGAGCCTGGGCCGCAAAAACAACTGCATCCTTCCTGCACAAGCGTTGACTCAGCGGACTGCGAGGAGGGTGGGGTTTGCTGCGTCGGTGAGTGTGTGTTGTGGAGGAGGGAGGAGGTGGGGTGAAGGTAGTTGACTTTAGGAGGTCGGTGTCTAAACAAACGGCAGCCATGGGGCAGGGAAGGAGGGAGGGGAGGGGGAGCCATCAAAGGGCTAACAGAAGGAAGCACACTGTTTCCACACAGCAGCCGGCGGGGCCAAAGGTCACCCTCTGATTCCCAACCGGTCCCATAAAGACACGGACTTTTAAGAGCGCTGCACTGCAAAAAACATGGGAAAAAGTGGCAAAAAGGAATCTTCTGACCTTTATCAAGAATAAAAGTCTTTCATACAATGGTCACTTGAAACACTTGTTTAAATGTGTGTTTTAGTCATGCTGTGGCCTTCATCAGAGGGCAAACTGGGAACCAGAGCACTAATAAACTTTTTGAGCATTATATATATGTTTTTTTTTGTGTGTGTGTATATATATATATATATATATATCCTTTATATTGAATATACAGTAATACGTACAGGACAAAATCACTTGTTATATAAAGCCAGCCTCTCAGTCTCACTATAACCAGTCCACTTAGCCTCTCAGTCCCACTATAACCAGTCCACTTAGCCTCTCTGTCCCACTATAACCAGTCCACTTAGCCTGTCAGTCCCACTCTAACCAGTCCACTTAGCCTCTCTTTCCCACTATAACCAGTCCACTTAGCCTCTCTGTCCCACTCTAACCAGTCCACTTAGCCTGTCAGTCCCACTCTAACCAGTCCACTTAGCCTCTCTTTCCCACTATAACCAGTCCACTTAGCCTCTCTGTCCCACTATAACCAGTCCACTTAGCCTCTCTTTCCCACTATAACCAGTCCACTTAGCCTCTCTGTCCCACTCTAACCAGTCCACTTAGCCTCTCTTTCCCACTATAACCAGTCCACTTAGCCTCTCTGTCCCACTCTAACCAGTCCACTTAGCCTGTCAGTCCCACTATAACCATTTTCATAAATCTCAGTCATAAGAAAAGTTAAGCTTTTTTAAAACCGTGAATCTATGTTTGGGTTTATCACAGTCCCTTTAACATCATAACATCATAGCAACATTTTTTGTGTGGAATCTTAGCAAAGGAATTAACCATCACCTCTATCAATAAAAAATATTAATAAAAATAGAAGTGTTTTTAGAATTATTTAGGCAAACAAAGTAAGAAAACAAATAGTTGCATCAGTATCTGCCATATATAAAGAAACAAAAATCTAAATCACAAAACATAATACACTCATTTGAGATACTCAATTATTTTGATAATTTCTTGAAAACTTGACTATGAGATGAGCAAAACTTCAGAATGAGCTATTTTTGATTTAATCTTGAGTAGAATTGTACAGCAGTAAATTTAACTCTAGTGAATTTTAAGCATCATCTCCTCCCCTCAGTGGGGTAATTAACCCATCAGATTGCATAAAGAACGCTGAACGAGCCATACACGTATTTGTATTACAATTTGAACATTTGTATTACATCATTTAATGACGTTACTGTTTTGTCCAATAGAGCACCTTTGAATAAATGATCCGTGAATATCTTTCTCAGGCTTATTTACCACCTGTTACGACATGTGTTAAGTCAGCTATAATAAACAAATACAACATTTCAAAATAAAAGCTAAATGAAAAGATTTCATGTTATCAAATGTAAATCAGTAGTGAATAAAATAAATGAATTCAGTCCTTTTCCCCCAAACTTGTTAAAACCATGTGAGAAAAAATAAGAACCTCGTGCTAAAATTTACTATCCTGATTATTTAAATGCGACAATAGCCTATTAGCCAACTGTTATCAAGATCTACCAAATGGTAATCTTTTAATATGAAGGCAGTCATTTCCCCTAAATTATTTTCGTAGGTAGTATAAGTAAAGGCTAGAAGCAGTAAATGTGAATAATAGCATATATATATATATATATATATATATATATATATATATATATATATATATATATATATATATACAGTATATTTCAAAATAATAGTCTCAAAGCACACGATGCACAGATGGTCCTTGAACAAGTATATCATTACTACTTCGTAAATAGCAAATTAAATTGAATCTTTTCAAATCCTAAATGCCGAAGTAAACATCTTATGTTATCGGGCTTCTGTAAAACTACAGCCCATTTGTGCACATAGCTTGTGAGTATTAGATTTAAGCGTATAATTTGTCACAATTTTTATTGAAATTGAGAGAAAAATCGAGCAAAAATGACTGACAATTTACACAGCAACTAATGTATGAATTAGTGACCTTTCTTTAATCATTTATCGTCCACATGAGAATTTCTTGACATTGACTTGAGTATGACATGTTGTTCTTAATGCTATTTAGGTCTAGACAAGATATAGGCCTACGAATTTCACCATAATTTTATGTCTACTAATTTGAAATCTAAGTAAGTAATGTCATTTTTACATGAGCTAGGCGTACTTGTTCATTTTTTTTCTAATGCAGACGTCTACTGATATTTTGCTCCCCGTACAAAAAACTTTCCCAAAATGTGCGCGTTTCCTACTTTTACTTTGAAAGTTATAACCGGATATGCGTTGTGTCTATTTTGACGGTAGCCTGTTAGCTACATTTTTAATCCTACTATGCTGACGGCACGAACTACCCACCAGCCTATGATTGGCTAATACTTGCCATGAAGGGTGGTGATTGGTTAGAATTAGGGAAGGACTATCATGGTGAGCCAATCAGAGGTAAAACAGGGCGCCGTCGTGGCGTCGCTATCATAGTAGAATTCGTAAATTCTTTGCCTGTCACCCGATTCTTCCTGTTGGAATAGAAAAAGTTTTGAAACCCCACCCTCTTTAGTGATTGTAAGCACAGACGTAGAAGTGGTTCGAGGTCCTGGCGAGTCAACAGTGACCGAGGAAAAGGAATATGAAGAACTGAAGGAGTTATTTCGCTGTTTGGATACGGACTGGACCAACAAGACCCCTGAGCTGGACCAGGCCACGCGCTCAAATATAATTAGGAAGTAACGGGATTTGTTTTTGCTTTACTTCCCTCTGGAATTAAAAGTCAAACAGGTTTGGATATCTCTTCCTGTTACCAAGTCGACGGCTCCTGAGTTTATATGCTGTGATAAAGCTCAGCTCGTTAGGTGCTTATCGTAAGACCCTAAGTATGGATACGCTCGGCCAAAAGGATGCGGGAATTCTGGGAGCTGTACCGCAAAGTTGCGGTCAGACGCGGTTAATATTGGAGATTTTGGTTTAATAAAGCGAGCTGGTCAGGATAGAAACTAGTCATAAAACACTGGTTGGCTGGACTGAATGCTCCTTTCCTGCTATTCTTCTCCGCTTCTCAGCGCTTCCTGCTTGTGGTGGCCACTGCACTTAATGGCTAAAAATACTTAAAAACCCTAAATCGTCTGCTCAATGTAGTGGGAGTATTTCACAGCAAGTCGTGGACTTTAAAAAAAAAAAAAAATTTTGTCATTATATTTTCAGCTTTCAAAATCAGAGCTCAACAGGTGGCAGGACTCAGTGAGGGAAGAGAAGAGCTAATGGTGCTCAAATCATGTACCGGGAAACCACATCACTGAGAGAAATTCGGTGGAGATGGTGCTGCCTTTCTGAACTTTGAATCATAATCAAACGCAAAATCAGCCATTTTTCAAATGGAGAGCTCTGCATTAAATGTGAAGACGAATGAAAGACGCTCACCATTCAGTTATCTTTGAGTCCTCCCCTGAAGCCCACTTGTTGGTCAAGCTTTTTAACACTTTCCACTGGTCCCTGATGAACCAACAAGACAGACAGGAAAGGGAGCGAGGCGCAATAAAGTACTCCTTTGTACTTTATTTTCAAACCCTGGGGGTGCAAAATCAGATCCAGTCAAAACATCTGCTTGAGGCTCCATGGAGCCACTGAAGAACATATTCAGTCGTGGCCCACTGTCAAACTGGAAGAATTTGGAGCAATCACAAAAAGGGAACTTCACCAACCCTGTGTGGACAGCCTTATTCGACTATGAGGCATCCTGTAAAGATGAGCTCACCTTGCGTAAAGGTGACCTGGTGGAAGTCCTGTCTCTGGACTCTGAGATTTCAGGGGACGAGGGCTGGTGGGCAGGTAAGGTCAACAACAAGGTGGGCATCTTCCCATCCAATTATGGTTCCTTCAAGCCAAATGGATATGGGAAGCTTCCGGGCAATGGTGTGGTGGCCGAGCTCGGCCCCGCCGTGGTGGCCGAGTTTGAACCAGAGGCGGTTGATTTCAGGGAGCTGAGCCTGGAGGAGGTCATCGGTGTCGGCGGCTTTGGAAAGGTCTATCGCGGTACATGGAGAGGGGAGCTGGTGGCTGTGAAGGCCGCCCGGCAAGACCCGGACGAGGACATCAGCGTGACGGCCCAGAATGTCAGGCAGGAGGCGCGCTTGTTCGCCATGCTTACTCACCCTAACATCATTACCCTGAAAGGCGTCTGCTTACAGGAACCCAACCTGTGCCTCATCATGGAGTACGCCTCAGGTGGTCCACTGAGCCGGGCGCTGGCGGGGCGTCGTATTCCACCACACGTCTTGGTCAACTGGGCTGTGCAAATAGCCAGAGGGATGTTGTATCTGCACAGCGAGGCCATCGTCCCCGTCATTCATCGGGATCTCAAGTCCAACAACAGTAAGTCCATCAAGCATGCAGTTCAAGTGTTTCATCAGTCAAACCCAGTCCTACCCTGTCAGCTAGGCTGATGAAAGTAAATGGTCCTGACAGATTTCCTGGACCCTCTGTGTAGCAACATGGCCCATGGCAATGATGGAACATGTTGTTCTGTTGTGTAACTGCTTAAGGTCTCACTCAGTGTTTACAAGGCCATATCTAGAACAAAGACAACCTTTCTAACTCTGAGCATACTGTAGTGCCTGTGCTCCTGTAGAATTATTAACTCAAACATCTCTCAGTGTGGGAAATTCAATTATCTCCCTACATTTGATTTTGTTCAACAATTGGTACAGTCCAACTCACTGATGTAGAGTAATATATTAGCCTAATCTGGAGTTACAGTTCAAGATCATGACAAGGCATTCAAAAATGAGATTAGTTGTACGACACATATATTTTTGATTGTATCCAGGCATGTGAGTCTCTTAAACGTAGGCCATGGCTACAGAGGTTAAAAGGCCTGCATATGGTGTTGGTAAAAGGATAAAATGGCTTGCTTTCCATAGCAAATTTCAATAATTCAAGATAAAGTTTTCTGTCTGAACACGTCACAGCTCACACTTTGGACTCTGCTGTCCGAGGGCAGTGGGAAAGTTTTGCATCAGTGTTTCAGGCCCTTGCTGCAGACATGTACGCACTGGACTTTGCCGTTAAAAGCTGCAGCAGAGAGATGTATTGCTTATAAAGCTTTCTGTCACCCAACTTTAAAGCAGAACAAGTGCCTTTCTCAGCACTGACTGTGCTCCTAGCTAACTTTAACACTGAGCCACCTGAATTTCATAGCAGCCTCCGCTCTGTTATTATCATTCTTGTAAAGCAGCATATAATACTGTCAGCTCTGCGGTTTTATCTGTTGGGGCCCAAAAGATTCTCAGCCTCCCTCGACTCACCCGGCTTTTACTGCAGATCCTGAAAGTGAACCAAAATAGAAAGAGATCATGGATGCCCCTCGTTTTACTGGGAACGACTGACTCTGCAAAATATCCAGTACTCCAGGTTCTGAGAATATAACAATGGAGCACAAGAAGGTAGACTCCCTTGATTCATGCTAATGGTATACATATCACAATACAGCAATAGTTTATATTAATCATTCCATACTTTATTTGATTATTTTCTTCTTTTATTTGGAATGTCCATACAAACAAAAACAAATGCCTCATATGAGACAACACTTCAGCTAAAAGTAAAAGACTCAAAAACAGTAAAGTGAACTTTTTTTTTTCCAAACACAAGCTTTAAGGTATTAGATGAGAAGAATAAGTTCAAGTGTTTCAGGTTCAAAGGTTAACAGGTGCAAAGAAATACCAGCCTGGGTTCAGTCAGTGCAAAATACAAATTCACACAAATTTGTATTTTAGAGCAGTGGGTCTCAAAGTGGGGTCCAGGGACCCCCAGTTGTCCTTCAGATGGTTCCAGCGAGTCCCCAGTGTCAGAATAATTAGGAAGAATAAGGGGGGGGGGATATTTAATTTTTTACTATAATTCCCTCCATGATTAAAACATTACCAAAATGTTTGACTGTTTTAGTTCAGGGTTTCATACAGCCTCTGTAATAGAAAAGCAGAATTCTAATCAGATGGACATAAAATCTTATCAAATGGGGTCTGTGTATAAATTGTGCCAGTTTTGGGGTCCTTGATGTGAAGCTTCAGTACAAATGAGAACAATATTTTTTACTGGTTTAACAGGTACAAAATATCAGTCTGGCTTCAGCCAGTCAGTAAATTATAAAATTCACAGCATCACGCATGCCTGTGTAGCAAAAGACGCGTGATGTGTAACACAACAGTTTCAGTGTGCCAACAATAATCTTTGGCAACAATAATCTTTGGCTGTCTCTGTTATATCAGGGGTTGATCTGGTCGTCAATTTGCAGAAACATCCAGTTGCTTTCCTTCTTCGAGTTAGCTGCTAACTCTGGTCAGAGAGAATCGTCACTGCATCGTTGCTTCATCAACGCCTGGCACACACGGAATATCCTGCACAACACAAACCCATGCCCGGCGTTTTGTTAACAGCCAAGCTACTTAAGCGGCCATAATTTCTTTTATTGCGGCAGTTTTACGGAGGAGGTGCAGACGTTACTGTCTTTGATAGCTGATGAGAAGATAACGAGAGGTGGACGTTTCAGCAGTGTCATGTGGCATCGCTGTGACGGCCGGCTACACTGAGGCGGAATAGTACCTGATACCAAAACCTAATCGTGTCAAGTAGACCTGGTGTCACATAGTGGGAACGCAGCATACGGGATAGCTCCCGTGGTGGAAATGGAGTTCCCAAATCTCTACCAGTGGCAACATTTCTACCATTACATGCTGTAAACCATCATCCACCCTTTTGCTTATCTTCACTTTCATGTCAGTTTCTTTCCCACTAGGTTTTATTCCACAGGAAACTTGTCTCCTGTTGTGCAAAATAAGTGGAGCTACATTAATATCGTGTTTGTATATGAGGCAGGCCAAAGCCAACACAGTCTCTCTCTCTCTGTGCACGGGGGAGATCATATCACTCTCCTGCCTCTTGCTTGTTTTATTCTTCCCTCCGTCTTTGTCCCTGCGCTGCCCCTACATGTCTCCATACAGCCGTAACCCTGTTGTGCCACTGAGCAGTATCCTGTTGTGGTGGTCGAATGGGGAGGGTTTTTTTTTTCGGCGGTGGGTGGGGGTGGGGGTGGTGGTGGTTCATTTAAAAAGTCGCTCTGTCAGCTTGACGATAAGGTGCTGTGCTCTAAGTGAAGTGCTGACAGGTTTTAACGCACAGGTGCCAGGGCATCCCAACATAGGGGAGACAGGGCCCTAAAATACAGTAAAATCAGCAGACAAGACAGTTGAGTTGAACAGTACAAAATGTACTGAAATATCAGTGTTAAACTTCAGATTATGGTGTCAGTTCCTCAGAGCAATGTTGCAAGTTCTTCTTTCTAGAGCTGCCATTTTGTGTTGGCGGTCTGCAATCATTGCAAGGAGAAATTTGCCAATGTGTCAAATCTATTGACCCACCACTCCGGCCCTAGTCTTGAGTGGACCGCAATACAGCTGAACAACACAATGTGTTCATCGCCAGAAATGTCAAAAACTGAAGCAACAGTGTGAGAGAAGGAGAACTCAACCCCAAACAAAACGCACTGAAGAAAAACACTCCTTTACGATGACATGAAAACTACAACCTAATCAAAAGACTAGGCGAAGAAGTGACCACCATCACTTTAGTACTTTAAAATGCTTTTTAAATACGTCTGAGCAATAGGGCCAGCTGTTACGGTGAATTATTAAGGTTAATAGTCGTTAGAAAGAAGAGCTAAAGGTTTCAGTCATATAGCTAATGAACTGCAGAGTGCTCTGGCCTGTTTGGAAGATGCTGATTTTACAGCATCATTGAAGAAAGTCCATGGTGAGACGTTTGGGTCAAAGCCAGAGGCCATAACTGGAATTCCACCCAAAGTAAATACCGAACAGAGAGTGGAGGAGCCTCTATCTCTTACTGTTGTGTCTATATAACTGGGGGGTTTTCACACTTTATATCGTTTTCTGTTTTAACACACTGCCGTCTTGGTATCTTACAGGTATGAGGTTTCAAGGTTGTGCTGCTCTGTAAGCTATGCAGGTATGCAGCAAACACTGAATCCTTTAAAAGGTCAGCTGAAAATTAATAGCATTTTTTTAAAGCATACACATCTGATTACTCGAATGCTGCTTCTTTTTTTTATCAAGTCATTTCATATTCACCATCATTGGCTAACTCAGACTGACGGTCAGTGTCAGTGGTTCGAAACCTTAGACTAGAACCTTTGCCCGCTGTAGCTTTTTGATGATGATGCATACTACTTTTCTTTTTTCTTAAAATCAGCAAATGTCAGATGGTCAGTTTAGCTGTTAAATGGATCGGTCCTTACTCATCTGTGCCAACAAATTCTGTTTTTGTTTTTTTTAGCTTTTAAACTACACTTACCAGCAAGTTTGTTGGCATTTTGCCCCTTTTTCCTTGCCGGATCATTTGTCTGTCAAATACAGTACAGTCCTGCCCATTCATGGTCTCAAAGGTGCAATATGTTAGAATTTGCTATCTTTTTTTTTTTTTTGCTATCCGCTTATAGAACAATCCTACTGAAACGAAAGCTTTCAAATCAACATTACAAACTGTTTTCTTAATTATTGGAAAATAGTTTGATAATTCATCCATGATATAATAGTGATATAATAGGGAATTTACAGAAGAGTTAGAAAAACCTTACTGGAAGTACTGGAAATTTGCAGTTTGGGAATTGCTTAAAAACAAAATGAGAAAATTTATAATTCAATTTAACAAAGACTATTTTAAAATTAAAGATATAAAGTCGAGAATTTAGCCCAGATTTATAGGCACTTTTGTACAATCTAGATAAAAATGCACTAAAATTGCTGAGAAAAATACCAAGTATTTACTTTTTAACATGGAAAAATAACTATAATAAAGGGTTAGGCTGTGATTTCAAAATAGTTCTTAAAATGATTTTATTCTGTGTCAAACATGTACATCAACTGCAAAACTATTTGGAACATGTATTTTTCATATATTAAATGAACACAGAAATAAGCTTCCATACATACCCACACATTTGCTGCCAGTGGTTTTCATACATTTCTGCATACTTAAAAATCGTAGAATAATTTTGACCAGGCACGGTAACCTTTGTTGACTGACCATTTTCATGCAAACGGAACGGATGTGGTGCTGACACCTTTAACTCTTGCTAACTACAGCTGCCATTAGCTCAGTTAGCTGTTAGCTGTGCAGAGATGCGTGATTCATCACTACCATTGACTCGTTATCACAGTCCAGTTTAAATCTTGCTTTTAGCAACAGCCTTCATAAGGTCATTCAGTCCAGCTATTGTCCTTACAGTGTCGGCTATCCGCACAAAGCCTTCATAGACCCAAAAACAGCTATAGGCCCGACCGCATGCCTTAAAACTCTGCAGAAGCTTCAGCTGGATCTGGTGAGTAAATTGCTAAGCACTTGCTGGGCGGGAACTCCCAGACTTTTTCAGGAAGAAGCCACAGTTAGATCTTGGATCAACATGTCTTTTTTTTTTTTCCATGAGTGGACAAGCATCTGATACATCCCTCTACCAGCATGTTTTCATTCAGGGCCCCCTTTGGCCCACACTGCAGTGCACTCAAAACATCCCCTGTGTGTTTGTCTGACTGTCCTGGTGGCTGTGTGATGTTTTCATGTGTGTCTGGCGAAATGAACTCCTCTTACCACTGCACCCCCCACCCCCATTCAACAGAATCATGAGGGCAGTTTAGACATTTTAGGCTTTTATGATTGCTTAGCTAATTTAATAATTTTGGAATGGCGAATTTAAAACCCTATAAAGTTTGACCATGCAGCTGTATTTTACGCAGTTGTAATACAATTTAACATGTGTAGTTTAGTTGATGAAAGAACACCGTAGAAATTTATTGGTGAAGAATGTCGGTAAATGGCCATTTATCTGAGCTTCCGTACGTCGTCTGCGTTCATTTCCTACGTATTTGGGGATGTTTTCAGAGAAGAAGAGATGGATGAAAGGGAGCAATACCAATGGAAATGGTTGAGGGAAGTGTAGCTACAATAAAAATAAAAAAAAAGACGAGACGTATGTGTAGGGAAACAACGAAGAAGAAAAATGTAAAGTGGAAAAAGTGAGAAAATTCTGCATCCACAGGTTGCGATGTGTTTAATGGCCTCACTTAGAGGACATTATCTCTGCTTTTGCTGCTTTGTGTTTACGAGGAACATTACCAGGGCTGTGTGTTGGCAGGAATCGGGCAATATGTTGCGTATCATGAGACGTGGGCAACGAGGTTACCATTAAATGTAATGTTTCATGCCTATGATCTTCCTGCGTTTCCTCCAATGATAGGTTACTTCTTATTGTCTCGGTTGAAGTTATGTTATGTTATTGTGTTTGCGTCTTTTTTTTTTGCATGTAGATGTAGATGCATGATCATTCTGATGGTTGGTTTAGTTTATGGAGCAGATCTCAAAACGAATGAACTTTCAATACACAACAATCAGGTACTGAAGTGGTGCCTTTTTGCTATTTAGGAACTTTTATTGTTTGTATTTTTTTCCTTTCCATGGTTGGAAATTGAACTTGGGCTGGGATTTCTCTCTGTTGAGGGTTTCTGCTTAAGAATCCCTCATGTACTTCAGATGTGCCTTTAGCTATTTGGGGAATTTTCCACATTTTATTTATGTAATTTTGATTTTGAAAACGGAAGTTTTTCTCAGAAATGCAATTGACAAGAATTGTAATTAACAGGGACAACTTACGGAATTTCATTCCGTCTTTTTCAAAGAAATGCACCCATGGTTGTTTCAATGCTTGTTCATAAATGGATAGAAATATATCTTTTGCTTGGAAAGAAGATCTGTCCTTGGCCTGTATCATATGTATCCTGTACCATATCAGCCCGTGTGTCATTACAGACTTGTTTATGGTAAGATTGAACAACATGTTCATGACACATTACAAGATTTAAGTTATGATCCAGAAGGCATTATTCTTATTCATTACAAAGACGGCTATTTAAACATGAAAGTTGATTCTTGACTACAGGAATACAACAAGCCAGATTCTAAAATAAGTGGGACAGGGTGTAAAACATTAATAAAACAGAATGGGATTATTTTCTAATCTTTTTTTATATACACAGTGTTTTCTATTGCAAATAGTACAATGATTAAATTCTGTTGTTGTTATTATTCATGTTTTAAACAGCGACCCACATTTTAGGAACTGGTGTTATAAAATATCAGAAATTCCCCGTCTGACGTCATCAGACTGTCGGCCTCACTGCTTCATCACACTCCACTCAGCTGAGCCACACATGATGTGAAACAGTCTTGAAGAATGTTCTCACAGCCCACATCTTATGTGAAGAAAATTGCGCTGTGATTGAATTTTGCATCACTTCTTGCCCCAGATTTTGAATTGGGTTAACAATAGAAATAAAAAAAGAGATATGTTCTAGCAGAAAGTGCATCATCATGAAGTAACCCATCCATAAGCATGGCTGCATATTCGTCTCCTATTGGCTGACTGGTAGATCATAGGGGTGTCTGTGGTGTCTGTGTGAGAAGTGGAAGGGGGTTACCTAGAGTTGAGCTCAGCTGCGTTGTTGTCAGTGAGTGTTACAGCAGTCTGCTAGCCTGACTTAGCACGCACTTAGCTAGCTGTGTGTCTACATTATTCCCCCTCCGTCTTTATTCTTTATTTTAGAAAAGACAGACAGAAAGATTATTAATCTCACCTTGTATTAATGAGGAGGTTAGATTTAAGAGATGTAAGAGATCCACACACAGTCATGACTGTACATTTAAAAAAAAAAGAAGATGTTTTTTATGCTCATATCTTGAGTTTAAACTGTTTACTTATCATCAGGATGTGGTTCAAGTCAAACAGCTGCATTGCTTTGCATGTTGCCCTTCGATGAAAGTATTGTTCTCAACATTATATCTACCATAAAAGGTCAAAGCTGGAACCAGGAAGTGATTACATTAGCTTAGCATAAAACCTGTAAGGACTGTCCCAGGCCATTGTTGAAGAAGGGCAGACTACTACAGACTAATAGACTGAAACCCACGCCTGAAACCACCTGTAGAGGACTGTGGCCTCGATACGTGGGGCACACACTTTACCGACTGAGCTAAATGCACCCCAACAGCAGAAGGCATCCATTGTGAAGTTCTACACACGTGTCGAGCAGAACTTTGTAAAGTATGAAATAACATGTTAACAGCAGTCCTCTTCCTCGTGAGGAGGAACTACCAAACTCCCTCGCTGCCTCCTCCATCTGCAGACATTTTCGTTTTTTTCTCCATCTTCTTTGATCCATTCATCCATTGTCTGTAGTCGCTTATCCTCCGCAGGGTCACGGCTGACTTTAGAGGAGAGGTGGGGCACATCCTGGACATGCCGACTCGTAACAAGACAAAACAACCATTCACACCTACAGGCAATGTACTGTAGAGTCACCAGTTCACCTACGCTGCATGTTTCTGGATCGTAGGAGGAAGCTGGAGCACCCAGAAGGAACCCATGGAGACACGGAGAGAACATGCAGACTCCAGCTGTGACCCCGTTCTGCGTTTTTCTTGGGATGTCTCCTCTTTCAGGGCAGAAAAGCCGTATCTCAGTTAAAGCTCATTGTGATGATATAATCAGAAATAACTGATAATAATGATAACTATCGAAGCGCCCTTTATTCAGATATTAAATTCAAGTTGAGATTTCCAGACAGCAGTCAGCAAATATAATATATATATATTGTAATTATTGAATTCTATTGGTCTAGTCCATGTAGCCTGTGTCTCCACATTCATTATACACAGTGTACTGTATGTGCAAAATGAGATGTGCCCACACTTAGTCATGAAAGCAGCAGAGTGTGTTTGTTTGTTTGTGTGTGTGTGTGGTCAGAACTGTGTGAGTGAGGGGGCAGAACACAACTGCAGGGACAGAAGGAAAAAAGAAAAAAGAAAAAAAACACTGGAGGGGCCGGAGCACACAGGATGTAGAGAGCTCTCTAGATCTCAGAGTGAAATCTCTCGTCAGTTCAGCCTCTTTTCACCACAAAGACGAGACGGTTCCCAAATTTTAGAGCAAAAAGCGAGACAATGGTTATGAGGATCAGGTTTTCAACCTGAGGAATGTTGTTCATCAGCCTGGTAGAGGCTGCCTTTGAAGCGGGAATGTTGGAGATCATTTGGTGGCAGATTTTGTTGTGACTGATTGACTTGCTCAACGATATGAGGAAGTACAGATACCTCCACCAAGGAGGTCATGATTTTAACCCTGTCTGATTTTTTTTATATGTATTTCTTTTCTTTTTTTAATACCAGGATTACACAAAAACTCCTTAACAGGTTTCCATAAAACATTGTGGAGGCCGTCATGGGCCATAAAGGAGCCCATTAAAGTTTGGTGCAGATCCAGATAGAGGGGTGGATCTGGGAATTTTGGTGACATTCCTTAGCATTGTGCGGAAGGGCATTTTTACCTAATTTCTCAGGAAATAATTCATTAACCATGAGGTAAATATACATATTTTTGGGGGGGCTATCTTTAATTAGTGGCTGTACGCTAACAAATGGTGCTAAAACACACAGCTGTCACCAATGTTTAGCTGAGATAATGGCTTTTTTTTAGAGGTTTCCTACGATTTGTAGTGCGGATTCACATCTGGTTTAGGTCAGATGTGTAAGATTATTTTGCAGTGGCTGAAATTTTGTGTTGCACTTATGCATTTTAGGATCGTTGTCAGGGACAGACCATTAAAGCCCTGGGGCCTGATTAAAAGAAAAGTTCATAGATTTATACGTACTTACTTATCAGTAATTGGATAATTTCACATAGTGTGCTAAGCGTTCGATTCGTAGAAGATGCTGGGCATAAAAAAAAAATAAGAAAAACTTTCTGCAGGTTCTGAAACTGTCATCTCTAAATCTTAAATCAACTTAAATTGGCGACACCTACCTTGTGATTGTCCGTTATATAACGCTGCCACATGTGCGCAAGTTCCAAACCTTTTGGAAGACGAGATCACAGAGATGGTCGAGGAGCTTGTGAAGCCAGACATCACAGATTAGTTGGTGGCCTAATATCTGGATAGTAAAAGAAAACCAAACGAACTTCTTGGGAGCTGCTGCAGTGAAGGAAGTGAGGCAGAAAGACAAAACCAGCGTCTTATATTCAAAAGGAATGGTCTTGATTTCAAATTTGAAAACATGAAGTGATGTGCTGTGTTTAAAAAGAATAATGAATGCAGGTCTGCTCATTCCTCACACACTTAAAAAACTCCTGTCACATTGTGCATAAAGCTCATGCAAAGTTCACCACAGGCTTGAATGCATAATGCACCCCGACCTGCAGTACCCCTTCATAATGAGAAGGAAGATCACGTACATCAACATCTAGACTCTGTTTATATAGAGATTAACTCACCTCTGCAGCATAGTCCACCACCAATCAAGACAAGACAGACACACTTGTATAGAATACTGAAATTCTATGCACCTTATTTATTTCATCTTTGTGTTTGACTTTGCATAGAAATGTGTCTCAAACAACAACAACAACAACAACAACAGTGGCACTTCTTTTCCCAAAGCTGAGCTATGACTGCCGCTTCTTTTCATGTCAGTCTGTGTCAGTGCAGACAGTAAATTCAAATTAAAAATGAAATCATTAAACTACCAGCAGTCAACTAGTTAACTTCTGTAGTTACCTGTGTCACGGTGTTTCAGAGAAGCTCATAACCTTTAAGTGATGCACGAACTTATCCTGCATTTTGACCATACCATAGTAATCAGGAGCTAAATATAGGCTCCGGAGATTAAGAGGTTTCCTACAGTGAGGGTCACTGATGCCAATGAATTGACTGTATGTGGCTAAAGAAGCTTTATAGTGACTCCTTCATCAACACAGCCATATACTACAGAATCTATGTGTCTTTTCTTTTGTCATGGATGTGTTTGGTCCCTCATATGTACATCCTCAGACCATCAGTGCCCTCCTCCTTCTTTACCTCACTACCTCAGAGCTCCTGGGGTAAAACCAGTAATGACCCCCTGCCTCTAGTCTAGAAAATGCCACTAATGGTGGTTAAATTTCAACACATAAGCACCAGAGGCTTGTTAATAAGTGACCGTTTTCAGGACCTCACAGCCTTTTACCTGGCACCACATACTTTGCACAGGGAATCATTTATAACCCGCTCTGACAGCATCGATGTGGCTGTTCAGAAACAGAATATTACCCTGTCGGAGGGTGTGTTTCAAACCGTCGCTGTCACAGAAATAATTCCTGGCTTGTGTGCCAAGATGTGGCTGATAGAAGCAGGTTTGTCCTGCTCATACACCCAGGTTTGTTTTTTAGTGGATGTTTGGTTCTTTGCTGTGTAACTTCAGTGCCTAACATTGATTCCACATTTTTTGTGTCTTACAAATCCTATCTAGCTGAAATCCAGTCCCAACCGTGTCACCATTACATGCTTAGTTTCAAGCGACTACAGGAATTTGCAAACTAAATTAAAACATCATCCGACATCTTTTCATAACGAAACCTCTGCAGGCTCAAAAAGTACAAAAATTAAAATGCTGATTCCCATTTTTTAATGTGAGGATTTGTTTTTCTGTCTTTTATATTAGTGTAAATTTAATCTTTGGGTTTTGGACACATTAATTAGGCTATTTCCTCCAAAAGGAACCTTAAAGCCACATTTCCTTAAAGGAACAGTTCACCCCAAAATGAAACTTGTGTCGTTATCTTACTCACCCCCATGCAGAAGAAGAAGCCTCTTAATAAAAGATCTCTGGAGTTTCACAGTTAAACAGTGTTGCAGCATTCTCCTAAGCAACTGACGAAGATGGGGAATAGTGAAAACGACAGAAAATCAAATGAGTCCATACAGCTAGTCCTGTGTAATGCAAGTTTCCAGAAGCCCTGAGATCAAAAAAGTCTTTTGAAAAGATGTAATTTACATCCATTTGATCAACTTTTTACAACATTTTACATTTTATTAACTTAAATCTTCACAGTCTCCTCTTAGCCAAAGCGGTAGAATGCACTCCATAACTCCAATTGTTCTATAAGTTTAAATAGTAAACACTACAACATCCCGCAGTCTGTAACAGTTTATATCTATAAAAAGTGTACTTCATTGGTTGTCTGCTGACCACGGTTTCCTAATATCTCGCTATATTTACGTGAGGTCACAAGAAAGCGAGAATCTTAAGTCAGCTGATCCTGTATATTAGCGTTGAAAATTGACACATTGGTGGAACTTGGCTATGCTACGTAGATAGAGGTGAATTATTCCACAAGCCGATCTCTGAAAGGCTCCCAGCCAGAGAAGTCGCTGCGTCTATACGCGTGTCACCATCTGGAGTATTACGTGAAGTCAAGGTTGTTTAAGGTCGTCTGACGGTCTATTTGCGATGATTTGGATATTTTTGGAGTTGCTAGACCGTTTTTAACAAACAGATGTCTTGTTTACTGGCATTACTTTGATATTTCTACAGAAAAAAGATCGTTTTAAGGAGGACTATGTTGTGTAATAGCGTAGTGTATGGCATTTAAGGCCACATTTTAATTTGCAGTGCCCGTTACTCCCTGTGAAATGTTCTTGAACCTGAATCGTACATCAAATGAGACAGAAGCTGCACCTCGGACTGAATCAGGATATTTTATTCATACCGAGCAGTAAGTCGTGTCCTGGTTAGTAAACTCACTGACGTTGCCTTATTCCTCAGTGAACAACTTCGTCAGCTGAGTCGAAACTTCAGCCGAGTGGGCGCTAGTTTCATCTTCTACTCTATGATTATGCCCTATTACACTCTCCCTCTCTCTCTCTCTCTCTCTCTCTCTCTCTCTCTCACTCATTGGCTGCCTGGTCAGAGGTTGCCAGACTGTCTGTCAGCCTATGGCCTCGTCCCTCAGGGGACAAAGCTCCCGTTCTTCCTGGGGAAAGCCCCCACCCTGCCGGAATTCTCTCTTCGCCTACGGGTGCAGGGCAGGGAGGGGGGGGAGAGGGAGGAAGGTAGAGCGAGCATAGAGGAGGCTTAAGGTTGAACTGATGTCTAAAAGCTAACGTGGGTTTGTAAACTTTATCATTTCCATGGATAGAATTTGGACTCTTTGTGAACATTTTTATTTTTGCTGTTTTCTGTCTCTGTGTTATTTTCTCGAGAGAAAAAAATCCACATGAAATATCAGATTCTTACTCGCGTCAGCTGATATCTGCCTGATACAGTCACACACTGATGTATCAGTCCAGCCTTACCCGAGAGTGGAGGGGCTGAGGAATGATAGCACACATGAGAAATGCGCTGAGAGATGGAGATACAGCTCCAGCTTCAAATTATAGAGAAAACATAATTAAGTGAGGTGCAGAGTGAAGACGCAGAGAGCAGCATTGTGGAGCTGACTTTAGCATCTGGCATGTTAACGTGACAGAGCTGGATGGCTGGAGAAAGATTGTCCTGCAGCTGAAAGGTTACAGCCTCGGTCTGTTTTCGGCCCTGGTCACATGTCCTCTAAAGCAACCTTGAGCTGGACGTTGACACTTTACAAGCTTTTTTGCTCTGGTTCTGTCAGGCTCCTGTAGATATAGAGTCGACTGTTTGCTCAGCCTCCTGTAATAGCTTCACAAGCTTTTCCTCTCTCTCACAGCACATATTCAAGTTTCATATTTAAGCTGTTCAAGTTGGCAACACTGCCGCCAATGTGTACGTAAAGAAACAGCTTTGTTCTTGTGTAGTGTGGCGCTATAGTTAGTCCTCATATTATAGATGTATGAAAAATACTAGATCATAGCTTTACAGTATTTAACGGTTTCAAAGGATCAGGGCTAATCTATGTGTTTGGCTAATCTAGTGTAAATCTAATGTAATCTAAATATTGTTGGCTGGGGTTGCTGGAGTGTCAGCTTCCCCAAATCCAACGAAAAGCAGGACAGAGATGCCAAAGTCAGCCTCAACACTGAAAGCATAAAGGACCAGGAGGAGCTGTACATTTAAAAAACAACGTCTACCTAATGAAGCCTAGTTGGTTAATGTTGTGCTCCTTTAAGCTAATTCGCTAATTAATGATTGTAGCTTATGTTCAAGCAATAAACACACAGTTGAATGCAGTATTTATACTTTGCCGCTTTTTAATTTTAGGTTGGGCAGAAGCAGGTGAAAGAAAATACCACCCTCCCGCTAATGCAAGCATTGCGAGCCATCTGATTTTATATACCGTCAAACCTGTCTAAGAAGACCACTCAAGGGACAGAAGAACAGTGGCCACATTGGAAAGGTGGTCCTCTTATAGAGAAAGCAGACCAGTTCACGACAAAACAGAGAACTAACACTTTCAAAGTTAAAGTGCTTTACTTTAATGGTTATGCTCCCTCGAATGTGTGTACGTAGGAAACACAGGGACCTTTTCGTCATTTGAAATTTGAAAAAAAGTGTAAAAGCGCACAAAGTTATAGAAAAAACATACTCTATTTTGCAACAGTCTGTCGCATCACACAGTCCCTTTTGCACGGAACAACTTTGCATCCCTGTCCTCCACCATGTCCAGCAGAATGTTCAGGGTCTTTATGCTAGAGTCCTTGTTGTTGTTCCTGATGAGACTTTCATGCTCTTAAAACATCGTTACCAATGATCAGTGGCTTCTCATTCCCTCCCGACCGACATGTTTGCACGCAACATGATGGTCAGATGATCTCTTACCTGCTTTCCCCCGAGACATTGTTCGCCTTTCACAAACAATGTCTTTGTTTACGTCATTTAGAAAAAGATTCCATGTTGTAGATATTTTCCAGAGAGTACCTGGCCGTGGTTTCGGCATTGTGTTTTGTCATCCACTCCTCGACCACGGCCAGTACTCTCTCCCACCATCGTGTTTGCACCAATGTTCTGGCATTTCTTGAAAGCCGTTGGAAACTTTGGAGTGACTTTACAGCGGTACTCTGTTAATTTCAAGGCCTGTTCCTGTAACACTGGTCCGGTGCACGGAACAAGTCAAGATGTTATGTTGCCAAAAAACTCCCAGCAGAGTCGGTTTATTTCCTGGTTTCCTGTCAGTCCGGCGTTTCTCTTCCTGCTGCTTGGAGCGTTGTTTTTGTAGCTGTCCAAGTATTCTCTCCCTCTCTTTAGAAAGTAAATGACTGAACGTTGACTGGAAAAGTCCCTCTTAATAGCGCTTGCTAGACACTGTTTATGTTTAACACTGAACAAGAAAACCACCTGCTATTGTTATATAATGATTGGTTGCCTGCAGGTCTCCAGCCTTGCTGGTTGTGGTCACATGGGACAAGAGGGCGTCTGGTACAGGAAACTTAATGTGTATTGTTAATGGGGAGTAAAACAGGACTGTGAAAAAGGGCTTGTTGTGAGCAGGGGTTCGTCTTATAGAGGTGGTCGGTAGACCAGGTTTGACTGTACTCATGTTAGAAATCCTGTCCTTTGTCCACTATTACTTAACTATAACTTTACTAATTCTATTCATTTAGATTTCTGTTTCTTTTTAACTAAAATTTGAGCTGATTTTGTACATTTTAAAGCATTTTACGTAGAATACCGTAAAGAATAACTTTCCCAGGATCATCCCTGGAATGTGATTTGGATCCTAGCGTAGCTAACGCTTGCAGTTTTGAGTCAGTCCCAGCACCAAACTCATATCTAGGCTGCTGGTAGGAGTCACGTCTCCAACTGACAAACTCTTGTCTCTGAACAACAAACAATGCCAAACAGAGTCCTGTTGCCATGGCGATCTGTCACGGTGTTTTTTGTGGCGACATTGTTGGTTTCGCCTCTCTGTCAGGAAGACGCTCTGTCTGGGCAAGACTGATCTAGTCATGATACTCGCCGTTACACTTTGAAGGAGAGGTGAATTTCCTACTCTGTTTGCCACTTTTGTTAACACACCTCCACAAAATGTGAAACCGGGCGAGAGATAAGAGGATAAAAAGCCCATTTATCCTTTTTTAGTAGCCCAGTACAATTCATAAAAAGTTTTATATGAAAGTTTACACAAGTGCAAAAAAGAAGCTATTCGTGTCAGTGCTGTTTCTGTGCTGTCTACACAGCATGAATGTTGTTAAGGGTGGGTGTGTTTGCTCACTGGACAGTACACTGGACCTATCCTATCGCTCTTATACTACTCAGTAGAGTTTTGAAGGTGTCACCAGCAGACTTAATGTTGTGTGGGTCCATGTGTGTGTCGCCACACGCCGTCCAGCGAGCAGCTGACTAATGTCGCAGTTGTCGACAGTGTGACTGTTGTGGAAAGAGGAGGAAGATGGGATAGGACTGAACTGTGGATGCACTCGATCTGCCTCGGCTCAGGAAGTGGAAGAAGAACGTGGTGTGTTTGTGTGCTCAGACTGCTAGAATGCATGTGTGTGTATACATAGAGTAGTGTTGTGGACCCATACTGTATGTGCATGCAGGCAGGCTATGTCCATCCCATAAATGCAGAGAGATTTAAATTGAAGGGTTATACATATTCATTATGGATGTACTGTATGTGTTATGAAACTGTCATAAACCTGTTATGCATGTGTCTGTTGGACTTCATAATAAATCTGTCGCTGCGTGTGTGTGTGTGTGTGTGTGTGTGTGTGTGTGTGTGTGTGTGTGTGTGTGTGTGTGTGTGTGTGTGTGTGTGTGTGTGTGTGTGTGTGTGTGTGTTGAATGTACTGAATGTACTGAATGTACTGGTGTAAGAGATGCGTCAGAGTATTATTTTGTGTCCTGCCAACTCTGAACAGAAAATCAAAACATGTTTTACTAATGCACTTATTAACAGTCTGCAAACACAAAACACGACATATTAGTTATGCATCATGCCTCAGAAACAAATGCAGACCTTCTTACTAGTAAAAAACAAATATTTCTGACAAAGAAATATTTGGCAGGAAATTAACTCCCTATTAAAATCATATAAGTCTTAACTTTCTTTCTGAAAATGCTTTCACTCTGATGGTTAACTCGAGGTTAACTTCCTCACTATACAGCAGGCACAGGTAATGGCAGAGCTTCTCTTTTCTCGTCTTAATCACCTCAGCCAGGTTGTGCGATCACCCATGTTTGTTTGTTTTGTCTGTCTGTCTGTTTGTCTGCAAGATTGATCAAATTTGGAGGTGGATCTGGGTACGGATGCAGATATTGGATCAGTTTTGCACTTCTTTCATCATTTAGAGACGAGGCAGTATCATAAAAAGTAATAATAGGTCAACTCAAGATGTCCCGCCCCCTATGCACATTTGAATCCAGATCAGGATCATAATCCAGATAATAATATGGATTGAGAGATTAAAAATCTACATTTGGAGGGGGGGGATCAACATGTATTGAGTGGCACTGAGATCCTGCAGAATCAGAGTCAGTCAAATGGATTTCATGTATCTGTGACAGGTAAGAGGTTTATCTAGAATAATGAATACTTTATTCATCATGTTTTTCTTGATAACTCATAAACTAGTGATGATAAACACATGATTTCAGACGCTAGGAGCAGGTTTACAGGGTCTAAAAATAAGGTGGCATTAGTTGGGCATTAGTCCACTTCTCTGTGGACAGAGAAAGCCTAGCTGCTTCCTCTTGCTTCCATTCTTGCTAAGATAAGCTACCCATGTCCTGACTGGAGCTCTGTACTTAAGGCACAGACATGAATCAAAGAACTCCATCCTCAGGATCTTCTAAATCCAAAATGTTTCCACGTGCTGCCTCTCATACAGTCCGCTGCCATTATTCATCCGTCCAGCATGGCTTGCAAGTTCCCTCTGTTGTACATTCATTAGCAAAATGAACAGTCGTAGCCTGGATTCTGATTGGCCAACAGGGCATCGAATGGGTCAGACGGGAACTACAACCCAGGGCCTTTAGTGGGTTTTAAAATAATAGATCATCACTTCATCTAATTATTGACTTTGTTCCACAGTAGTTGTTCAAATTTCTAAATTAAATGAGTAAATTGGTTCATATTCATTTAATACATTCTGTGTCTTGTGTGCAGTCACATTTGAAAAGCTAGTTCCTATATTTTAACATCTCAGTGTCAGGTGACTGATACACCGTTGACATTTAGCCCATGTCTGTGTTTGTGTGTTGGTTATGTGTAATAGTTCACTGGTGTGTTTTCATGCAGCCATTAGTGTATGTGCAGATATTTCACATATTTTGCCACTTGTGTGCAGCTGGGAGTATTGCTAAAAAAAAAAATGGACATGGAATGCGAGTGTGTGTATCCTGTCTAAGTGTCTCCATGTGCATCTGTTTGTCAGTGTAGAAAGAGAGCTTTGTGTGTGTGTGTGTGTGTGTGTGTGTGTGTGTGTGTGTGTGTGTGTGTGTGTATCTGCACCATTATCTATAATTCTGCTTTCTAGGACAGTGCGCTCACTTTTAGCATCACCCTGTCTCACCAAATCATATGATATTGATTAGCATGTCTTTCTTTCACTCTGCTCGCTCCACCACAGCATCTCCGCTTCCTTCCTGTCTGTGTCCATCGGTGTCTGCTGTCATATGACCCCTGTTAGCCTCAGTTTCCTAAAATATCAATCTGCTTATTGTGCACTATGAACAGCAAATGGGAACAACAAAATCGGCTCCTGCGCTTGTTTTTTTTTTCTTTCTTTCTTTTGCAAAGGAAGGGCCTTGTCTTCGGAGGCTAATTGGCTAGCGTCACTACCTGGAAGTGGGACGTGGGGGGGGGGGGCTTATTTTCAACAGATGCTGACTGGCGCACAAAAGTAGTGGAGCAAGGGATCAGGGCCTGCTGCTGTAAATACCAGCACCCCCTCCAACACCAGCACCCCCCCCCCGAGTGCCTGTGGAATTGACAGAACCAATGATTCAGGCGTAGAATGGACAGAAATTGATTTTCTGCAGAAAGGTTAAATGAGAGTTGCACTTTTTGTTTTTAATGTCGAGGTTGTTTTTGTTTTGGCCGCCGGCTACTTTTGCTATTTTATTGTTCAGGCCGTCTTCTTGAGGCAAAGCGTCGATGTGAATGTGAAGTGAGAGTCTCCATTACTTGTCTTTGTACCTGTCATCACCTCAGAGACACATGTGGGAGGTGTCTGTGGGGTTCCAGCAGAAGTGCATGGAATTGTCTTCCGAGCACTTCGTGTAAAGGTCTCCCATCCCCTTCAACATTCACACACACACACACACACACACACACACACACACACACACACACACACACACACACACACACACACACACACACACACACACACACAGTCACAGAGCAGACAACACAACCGCTTGTGATTTGACGTCAGACTCACTGCCTCCGGGCTACGAGGCGTAGCACAGGATGTCTGAGAGAGAGAGACAAAGACGGAGACAACAAAGAGGGAGAAATCGTCGTGCAGAAGAACGTAAAATTTCGTATTCGTGTGTTCAAAGAAAAGGGAGGCTGGAGAAAATAGATTTTTTTTCAAGATGCAGCCAAAAGAAGAAAAAAGGAAAAGAGCGCGGAAAGTCGGAAAGTGACTGCAAATAGCAGGAGTCTTACTTCCCTATAATAAGTCAAATTCTTTGCTGCCTCTCCTCCCTGTGTTTGACGGCCAGTCTCACCCTGAATGATGCCCAGCCTGCCAGCAAAGAGGAAGAGAGGCATGGCTGCAGATCATACTGAGACATGTGATACAGAGTCACACCGCAGCAACCTCAACGTTTTATTTTCATAAAAACAAAGCCGGCCAAACGCTGTGTGGCTGCGCAGCACTGGCTGGTGACCAAAATGTGTTTACTCCTTTTACACTGTGTACTTTTCTGTCATTACATCTATGTTTAGAGGTTCATTCCTGAATGTCGGTCATCCATATCTGATTGATCCATGTTGCTGCCGTCAGGTGTCTATTAATGAGGTTTGATCAGTGAGATTCTGCTGCTTATCAGTTTTGGGCTTTGACCTTTTTCATCTGTCTATGGGTATTTTTATTTGTTGGTCTGCAGGATCGACTAAAAACTACTTAATAGATTTCCATAAAACTTTGTAGTATGGGACACGGGCCAGGAAAGAATACATTGAATTTTTGTGCAAATCCAAATAAAGTTGAGGATCCAGGATAATATATTTTCCGCTTTCTTCATAATTGCCACATAAGCCGTTTTTCTTTATTTTCCCTAATTACACAAAATCTACGGAAACCATTTCTACAAAGCCTTGTGGAGGGATGGGTCACAGGGCAGGTGTAATACTGTTTGTCCTCTACAGAGTGCAGTTCTAGTTTTTTTAAATATCAAATGGCTCTAAATGTTGTCATATTTATTAGTAAGTGAGGAAATAATTTTAAAGCAAAAAACATTTTCAGGGGATGTAACATGGTTTTAATGGGAATGTAGGTTTCATATTGGTCTGTTATTGTTGGTGCCTCTGCATTTAAAAGACTGTATTCTGAATATGTAGGACCTACAACACACTCAAATATGGTTATTCAATATAATCTAGATGTTTAAAAACACCTTTCAACCAGATTGAAGCTGTTTATTAACCCACAAAGTGGATTGGTGGATGTTGGTACTTGGTTCCGTCTGTGCCCTCGTGGGTAAGTGTGTCCATAACACTTCTAACCGAACAGCTGTAATATATAATATAATAGGTTGAGTTATTATATTACTGCAGGACAAATAATTTTTAGTGGATTTACGGCCCCTTAATTCTAAGTTTGCATGTGATGCATAGTCTTGTAAAATGAACTATTTTTCCTCAAAAGCTGTTGATTATAGAAGAATGTACTTCCCTGATCATCAACACTTCCCTGTCCAGCATCTGCAGGAGTACTACTACAATCTAGAACACTGGTAGATATCATCATAAATGATTTACCAAAGTATGTACATTAGACACAGTCACCATGTGTCGGGGGATTATTGATGACTTTTCTTTTCTGTCTTTTGTACTCAAGCCTTTTTTTTCAGCTACACAACTTCTGGTCCACCATGTTGCTCATACAATGCACAGTGGATTGATTTTTTAAGAGCTGAAGCTGCTGCCTCAGCATTTTTCAGAGTCATGTGAAAGAGTTTCAGAAGCACATAAACCCTCTGGTTTCAGAGTCACAGTAATTGATGCAAATCAGACAATTGGAGCAAAAGTTGAGGGAACGTTTTGGAAAGCCGTCCTATTTCGTCTGCAAGAGGTCATTAAAGGAAGAGTGCTGATACTCATGAAGCTTCTCACGCAGCAAAACTGTCAAACTGCATTGTCACTGGTCCGTTTAACTACAACCACATATAGGAACCAATGGAACCGGTCGGGTTTTCATTCACACTGCATTCTGACACATTTTCCTGGGCTGCTTTTTGCTTTTTGCTATTTTTTCTTTGTTGCAACTTTGCATTCTCCGCTCAGAAGATATGCATGGATAATCGGATTTTAAGCGTTTTCCTCCCACCATTTTACTGCTAAACAGACCTAAAACCTTTTAAAACCAGTGTTGAGTGCATAGATAAAATAAATCATAACGTGTATGAGCCTGGTTTAGATTGTTAGCTGATAAGTTGTCTGCAGCAGAGGAGATACAGGAAGGATAAACATCACCTTGATTGAAATGAATAATGTTGTTGGGCACATTAGCTGCTCAGTTTGACCCATATATTAAATATAATATAAAGTCCAGTGTGCTTGGGTTAGCATTAGCACAATAGTGCTATTCTTTTTGTTATGCAGTTACGTGGTCTGTGAATCACTCTTATCAGAGGTCATGATACAGGGCCACACTCCTGTATGGAGCCCTAAAGTGTCTGATATTACAGCAATAAACAAGTAATAATGTAATCAATAATAATTTAAGTAAAAAGTGTAAAGTATTTCAATGAAGCAATTATTCTTTTGTTAATAAATAAGTGGCGATAGATGACAATGAAAAACAAATCAAGCATATCATTTATCGTTATGTATGAGTTATTGTTTTTTGAGTTGATTTCTGTTCTTTAAAGTATAGTATAAAACTATTTGAATGCACCTATGTTTAGATTTTAAATCATTTTTAAAGTAATTGATGATTTGCTTATTATAAGCTTTTGTTGAGGCGTGGTCTGGAGACTATTTCCTGATTTCCTGATATTAATTTATATTTTGCATGATTTATTCATATGATTATTTATGTTGTAATGTATTTATTACTTTTTAAATTTTGAACACTTTCAAGTTCCATATTTGCGTAGTTGTTCCAGAAAGTTTTAAAGTCTTTATATGATTTTAACAAATAACACATTTGTTGAAAGAAATCCTACAAAATCAAGCTCTTTGAAGGGGACAGTTGTGTTTGCGGAAAAGTGTTTGTCACTGTCAGCTTGGATTATAGTGACATAAAGACAAGAGGAAGAGGAAGTGAGAAAGACATGTGTGCACTTATTTTCTCAGTTTAAGGAAGAAGGGTGCAAAATTCTTTTTATTAATGATTCATTTCATTGAATTTCATCCACTGTCGTATTCACTTGTTTAAAGTACTGAGTTTTTTTTCTCTCTCTTTCTTCCTACAGTCCTTCTGGCTCAGCCAATAGAGAATGAATGTATGGAAGGTCTGACGTTGAAGATCACTGACTTCGGCCTTGCCAGAGAGTGGCACAAGACCACCAAGATGAGCACCGCCGGCACCTACGCCTGGATGGCCCCTGAGGTCATCAAGTCCTCCACCTTCTCTAAGGGCAGCGACGTCTGGAGGTGAGTGTCTGTGTGTGAATTCAAATCTAGGAGTTTTGTCATATGCTTTTATAGTGTGTATGTGATTAAAGACCTGCTCCGCCCCTCATCATATCTGTGTGCAGGCCATATGGATTCCTTAAAGGAATAGTTCAACATTTATGGAAATGCACTTATTTGCTTTCATGCAGAGAGCTAAATTAGGAGCTAAAGGCTAAGCAAGCTAGTCCATAAAACATTTCCAGAGCTTCACAGCAAAAAAACAAACAACTGAAGATGGAGACTTGTTTTAAAATATTTTTTTTTTAAAACAACCGCACAGAAACATGAAACGACTTTGTACAGTTCTTATGTTTACATGGTGTCTTCTAGAATCTACTTTGGACTTCTGGAGGCACAGTAAGGAGTACTGTGTGGAGTCATTTCAACTTTCTTTTTCTTTTTAAAATTTTTTTTTTTAAAGCATTAAAACAATTGATTTGAGTTAAATATAATGGTAATATTTTATATGGAGCCAATCATTACATGTTGTCTCCATGAGTCTGTCCCATAACCAAAATGTGGACCCTTTACATTAGAATTTAAAAAGATCTTGCTGATGTGCTGTAAATGAACAGTCCTCTGTTTAATGTTAGCAGTCTCTGATGAAGTCATTTGCTGATTAATTCTTGTGTTTCTATGGCGATGGAGGTGATGATTGGTTGAGGGAGATTTGTAATGCAGTGTTTCCCCTCCTATTATGATCTATTTGCCCCCCCCAAAGCCGTCAACCTAGTGGAAACATACCATATATGGCATAAATATAACATGTGATTGAAATGATTCAAAAATATTTGCTTGTTCTTCTAGAAAACGACAGCTAATAGAGTCCATCTTTAAAGAAAGTACAAGTTCAGCTCGAGTTTCTATGGAAGTGCTCCTCAGAAGGAACCTGAGATCGTTATTGGTGGTATATATATATGAGTTGAATATGACAGTCCCCTCCTATAAGAAAGACGAACTGATGAATGCCAGAGATGGCAACAGCTGCAGCCACAGAAAGATGGATGCACTAAGAAGGATTCACATTCCAAGACGGCAGCACATTAATTGAGATTAAATTTGTGCCCGTTGGCTCGTCTCACATGACGGAGATAAAATCATTTGTTGATATGGCTCGTCTAGATTCTCCACAATTAATTGGACTAAACGGATCAAGATCTGATAACACAATGTGTTGTTTCAAGGAGTTTGTGACTGTCAGACAAAAAAAATGACTCCCTGTTTCACAGCAGCTCCTTTTCCAAAAGTTTGTCTATGGGGAAAAGTCCTTTGTGTCCATCACATGATGCTAAACTGAGGGTGGCTGCTACGGCAACCATCTGGTCACAGCCCAGCGCTGTCCTGAATCTAGAGAAGGTGTCACTATTATCATTACCTCTGCCAAGGACTTATGTTTTCACCTGTATGCGTTAATTTGTTGGTTTATAAGCAGGATTAGACAAAAACTACTGGATGGATTTCCATGAAACTCAGTGGGAGGATGGGCATAGGCCATGCAGGAAACCCGTTAAAGTTTGGTGCGGATCAAGATAAAGGGGTGGATCCAGGATTTTTTTCCAAGTATTTTCCAAAATTAAGCAGAAACTGCTGAACCGACTGGGTCAGGAAGTTAAACATGTGTAGGATTATTCAGCCTTGGTGGAGGAACATTATACTTTATTGTGGCTCTCTCCTTTTTTATAACTCATACTTTTCGTATGTAGGCATGTTGTGGGTTATCTGACATTACAAAAACATGGTTCACTTTTTATAAACATAGGCAACAATACAAATTACAGTATTATTAAATTCATACTGAGGGAAGCCTTTTAGATCTATAAGAGATCAGTTTTTATGTGATGTTGATAGAGCAAAATAAAAGATCAAGCATTTTCCTGTTGGTTTTTGGGCCCTGATCATAAATTTGACCAAGAAAACAACATTATTAAGATTTCATGCATCTAAATCCATTTACTTGACATGACTCTGAACCGTATTGAAGGCTAAAAATCTGGTTATCTAGTCATCTCCTCCATTCTTCGGTTAACCTGTCTGTTGGAGTATCAGTGCAGCTGATCTCCTCTCGAGGCCTGGAGACGTGCTGCAGGCGTCTGTGGACATGATAGAAATAGAGGCTAATAGGTGAAAGTGCAGAGAGGTTGAGGCAGGGTGATGAAGAGATGGAGGGACAGGGTGATGGATTGCAGTGAGGCCGGTGTAGCCTTGTGATGGCGCCTTTTCAAAGAGCTGCTCTGTGCTTTGTTGTGGGACATACGTGCTGCACACTGTCCTATTGTCTGCAGTATAGACGAGGAAGGAGGCCACACAGCAGAGCTAACCACAAACCTTTATCTGAGAATACCACTGTGTGTGTTTGTGTGTTTGTGCATGCCCGTATCTACGCAGAGTCCCTCGTCTATGCTTTGTGGTTCTATATTAATGATATAACAACTGTAAAAAAAATTGTTGAGAGGAGATTCAAGTTGGCTTTTAAGCGCCGTATACGAATTTGCTTTTGGAATGAATCAGGCAGCAACGGGATTCAACATTCATTGCTTCTCTGCATTGTGGTTATTGCCGTTGCCGTCAGATGCTATGGTTCAATTTTGATTCTGTGGATTTGGAACATTTCATCCATTGTTACATGGTTCCTTGCAGCTATACAGAACCTATGGGAATCCAGTTGAGCATGAGAACCGTTCTGGAAGCATCCTTGAGAGCATCAAAAAGGATTCAGCTGTGGTGCAAGCCACTTAAGGAATTTTCTAGTACTTAAAGAACCCTATTTATTAAGAGTGTAGTTGTTGTTTTTTTACTACCCTAATGGCCTCAGTGTCCCTGAATATCTGGCAGACTCTTCCTCTCGGTCTCCAAGTCCTCCAACAAACCCACGTGAGCTCATTTTCAGAGCAATCCCTGCACAGTCTGGATCAGCAAAATGAGCGAGCAAGCTGGTCGGCAGTCAAGCAGCCCTGCTCTACATATGAAGGGTAATCTTTGTTCTACTTTTCTGTCTCATCTGTCCATGGTCTCCAAAGACGACGGCAGCAGCCTCGGGGAGAGCTGACAAACAGCACTTGTGTGCATAGCAGTGTGTGGAAGTTGTAATTAAAGGACTAAATAAAAAAAGAAATTTAAAAAAAGGCTGCAGCCTCAGCTCCCTAGTTAGAGAGCCTCCACAGTGTGTTCAGTCAGGTCCAGGCGAGAGCTAACTGACAGTGTGAGACATCCACATCCACGCTTCATCTTCTCATAGGACACAGGGCTGCTCCCATTGTGTGGGTTTCATCGCCTGTGCGTCTTTGTGCATTTGAGTTTGCACAAGTTTTGCATGCATGAATTCAAATTGCTGTATGATGATGAGTGTTTATTGTGCTGTGCAAAGCAGGAAGTAGAATTAAAGTTACCCTTACTTGAATTTCATCATGAGATATCTAAACGTGATAGACGGGACGGTGTCTGAAAGTGCCAAATGAGATATTATTATTCCTAGAGCATCATTATATAATGTGTGTGTGTGTGTCAGCAAACAATGACTGCATCACATAACATGTTTTCCACCAAATCCATTTAGTCTGGAATTTATTTCAGTTTGATCGGAAACAACATTACAGGTGCAAAACCTCCCAGAGACCAAAGTCTGGACCACAGAGACGAACCATGGTGTGATTAAAAAGACATCAAAGTCAACAATAGTTTGGTTGGTTTGTAGTGAGGAAAGATGTTTTTTTTTAGATGGTTCAGACTTTCAGACAAATAACAGGAAGTTGCTGCAGGCTTGCAAGTATTATGACAGATCAGAGGTTAGAACACCTGTAATAATCTCATTATTATGGTAATAAACATGCTATAATATTATTTTAGTGGCAATGAAATGGATAGTTCCCTTATTTATTTTTTTTACAGTGAGACGAAATCCACAATGGTCAGGATGACTGGACATTTTGTCTTGTTGAGTATACTTGCATAATTACAATGTGAAAGCAAAACCAAGCGGATCAAATGTGTACCACAGACTTTTGTTCTGGCCTTCAGGTGTAAAAGAACCCACAGTACAGTCACTGCAGTCTGTCTGCAATCATTGGGATTGTATCATACTTCTACAAACAGGAACTTTTCCCATCACAATAATGTGAAAGATGCCGTGATCATGTTATGTATGACGTATGTGTGTTGTTAATGATTGAAGAATTATAATTCTTGTTTGGTATATTGCATTATTCTGTGTACTGCAACAGTTTGATTGCAAAAATATCTCATTAAGCATGTTCCAGGATATATCCTGTGTCTGATTTTGTATTTTTGGTTCTATTTCATGCTTTATTGTCTTTGTTCCCCCCCTCCTCCAGCTATGGCGTTCTTCTGTGGGAGCTGCTAACAGGAGAGGCTCCATACAGAGGGATTGATGGACTTGCCGTCGCCTACGGAGTCGCTGTCAACAAGCTCACCCTGCCCATCCCTTCCACGTGTCCCGAACCCTTCGCTCAGCTCATGGCAGGTGGGACATATGTGTGGAAGTGTAACCGAAAGCTCTCAGTGCTGTTTAGGCAATCACTGCTTCTGACATCCATACTACGAACTGCACACTCAGTATGTGCGCCATCCTTCTTTTGTGTGAATAAAACAGTAGTGTGTATCTTTTCTGACATACTGCTTAGCACATATGACGTCAACTCCAGAGACGCGTAACTGTGTTAACCTGTTAACCTGTGCCAACGATGAATCCTCTGTTTGTTATCTGTATTTGCACCACACTGTACACACACATAGATATCAACTGCATAAATGCATTCGATTTTTTTTTTTTTTACATCATGTTTTTACATTACAATGCTACAAAAAGTTATAATAATTCCTGGATCTGCCCCTTTATTTGGATTTGCACAAAACCTTAATGTGACATCCCTCTACCAAGTTTTGTTGTCTGTCCACGAGTTTTTACACAATTTGCCAACAAGCCACTGCTGAGGACTCAGCCTTTGTTCACGGGGCACATGCTCCAATTTATTTACTTACTTACTTACTTACTTACTTACCCTTTATTTAACCTTTATTTAACCAGGAAAATTAAATGCCGAGATCAGGGATCCCTTTTACAAAGGTGACCTGGCCAAGAGGGCAGAAGCACACTTCATAATTTAATTTACATCAGTATACAAAAACAATAAAATATTACTATTAAATATTACTATTACTATTATACTATTATTAACTATCATACAAATACTATAGTTCAAAGTTATTGAGGTCACAAGAAAATTGTATTGCTGTCCACCATTGTCTGTTATGTTGTTGCCGTTTTTGTCACTGCTGTCTCGCGATGTGGGATATATTGTCAGAGTAGCGCTGTGGTGCTGGCATACTGTAAAGTAGTACAGCACGCAAGAATAGCATGCGTACTATTGGTTTCATACTAAGGCTACATGCATATAAAAATAGTCTATTCATGTGGCGTTGGACTAATCAGGAAGTTGCCAACATTCATGGAAACATCGGCTCAAGTCAGAACAACAACGTATTGAGTCTACAAAAATCTTGTCACACGTCTTGCCGACTTTGATGTCATTGAGGCATTAACATACCAAAGAAAATTAAATGTTTGGTTGCTGGTTAGAAACCTTTTATTAAATCATGTATTGAATATCAGTTTGTCTGCGTACATGTAATTTCCGATATGATATTAGGTTATAAAAGTTAGTTTCTGTCCACATGAGCCCCATTCACACAGTGTTTTCAACACAATGAAGGCGTAAGGAGGTTTTTGAGCAGCTAACGGAAAGAAGAATGAAAACAACTGAAAAACAATGTTTGGGAGCTCCTTATCAGCTGAATAGAGGACGAGATAACCCGTCATGCAGGGAAAGTAAATCGCGTCTTTATGACATAAATCCATTCTTTATAATGCTCGACACATATGTTATGTAATGTCGTCACACCCGTTTTGCTGCACCGGTGCACTGCGTTCATACAGATGTCTGTTTTAGCGCTGTTACTGCCTCCACAGGCGTCACAGACGTGCAACAATCTGACACCACATTACGCCTTCATTGTGTTCAAACAGAGCGACGGGGCGGAATAAAGGCGCATCAGACCCGCAATGAAAACGATGTCTCAACGGGGCTGAAGAAGCTACAGATGGACCTAAATAAATTTAAAAAAAACTTTAGTTAGTCATTAGCTAAGTCACATTATGACTTAAAAGCTGATGAACACACCGAAGTCCGAAAAAAGGCTAACCAACATATAGGAAATGGGACAATCCGAGGAGCACGTGAATGCTGTAAAATTCTCACAAGCTGTTTTAGCGTGCTAAAAGTTAGCATGTATTGTATATTTCACCCGCAGCCGTTGACTCTCAGCTCAGTGGTGTGAGAGTTCTCTAGCGTGAGATCAAATTGGCGTCCTCCGCATGCTCTCTTTCCATTTCTGCAAAGCTGGGTCAGCATTGACAGAATTACATTCCTGTTTGTTGTCAATAACGTGGCGGCGGAGAGGAAGTGTTTTGTGCGGGCCTCTTGTGCAATATGTTTATACCCAATAGTTTTCTTCCTTTGTCTGAGTCTCAAGTGTAAAAGAAATGTCACCTGAGTACTCTCTGACATTCTGTCATCTGCTTCTCTCCTGACAAACATCAGCCAAAAATTAGACAGACAGTTTACAGGCTTTCCCGTTAGCCCCTTCTCTTGATATCAGCTTGTCTTTTATGGCTGTATTTAAAAAAAAGAAGAAAGATCAGTGCACAACACCCCTGATAGCCACCCCAGAAGATTAATTAATTATCAGATTGGTTTTGATCTGCTTGTAGTGCCCAAAGTGCTGCAGCAAATTATGCAAAACACCCCACAGCAAGTTAATTAAGCATAACTCTTTGAATAAGTGATCAGCTTGACTGTAGATTGTGCTCACACAAGTGCCTGAAGTATATGTAAATAAAGATTAGAGGGATTGCAGGATGCTTATTCAGTATTTTTTGTATTTAGTTTTTATATTTTTTATTTTATTTTTTATTTTATTTACAAAAAAAATTCTTTTATTTAGTCCTGGTCAAGATGGCAGCATCGTTTCAAAGAATAAAAAAAACAGACAACTTAATATCATAAACCACATTTAATATAAATGAATTATACAGAGGAAGACATAAAAGAAGAGAGGCTAACAGGCCATACCAGAAATATCCATAACACTGTCCGTCACAGACTAAGGTTCTGTAAAACAGCGACATGTTTCCTGCAGGGCAGGATGTAAAAGACCTTTAAAGGTATTCAGATAGGGGAGCTCTTCTAAGGAAATCATGTTTTGCAGCTCATTCCATACCCAGGGAGCATAAAAGGAGAAAGCAGTTTTACCAAGTTCTGTGTGCACCCTGGGGACAAGTAAAGGAATACGATTAGTGGATCTGGTGCCGTAGGGTGGGGTAGTAGGACAGAAGGCTTGAGATATAAGTGGGTGGTTTACCAATTTACCAATTTATCAATATGTATATTAAAAGACAACTTTTCATCAAGCCATATACTTGCATATTTGTAGGAAGCAACTCATTCTATACATGAACCTTCCAAGGTTGAAATAGTGGAATCTACTGCTTTAGAATGAGGACGAGTGAAAATCATATATTTGGTCTTTTTTGCATTCAAGACCAGTTTTAGTTTTAACAGTGAAAGCTTTAGAGTTTTAAAAGCATCCTGCAAAAGCAGGCTTGATTCAAAGAGGGTGCCACTGTATAGATGATTGTGTCATCTGCATATAAATGTATCTTCGTTGGGTTTATTCCTTGACATAAGTCATTTATAAAAATAGAAAATAAAATAGGGGCTAAAATAGATCCCTGGGGGACGCCTCTGTTTACTATGAGTGAAGCTGAGGTATAGTTTTCCACTGAAACACACTGAGTTCTTTCGGTGAGATACTTCTTAAACCGAATCAATGCCGGTTCACAAAGGCCTGTACAGCTAAGTCTCTGTAATAACAGTTCATGAAATGCATCAGACAGATCAACAAATAGAGCTACACAGTGCTGTTTATTATCTAAAGAATTGATGATATCATTACAAACCAGCATAGCAGCTGTAATCTATCTAATCTATCTTATCTAAAACCTGACTGAGAGTGACAAAGAATATTATCATCAGATAAAAATTAAGTCTAAGTTGGTCATTTACAAGTGTTTCAAATATTTAGTCATAACAGACAGTCTGGAAATAGGAAGATAATTATTTAAGTCGGATGGGTCTCCATCCTTAAATAATGGCTGATTTCCAGGTTCGAGATATGACATTTGAGCACAAGCTAAGATTAAAGGTAGAAGCAATGGGCTCTGCAATAATATTTGCTGCAATTTAAAAAAAAAATATGGCTCTATCTTCTCTGGCGCAGGAGATTTTTTTTTACAAGCTAGGCTTAAAAGAGCTTTAAAGACCTGTTTGGTTGAAATAGGATTAAAATTGAACAGTTGTGTAGGGCGGCACGGGGCAGCCTCATGGTTCCCTTTATATAAATGTACACATGCATCACTGGAGCCAAAGATTGAACCAGCAGAAATAAAATGACTGTTAAAAGAATCTGCAATATTAGCAGTACCCTTGATTTCACCGTTATTCACCTTTAGAAGATCGGGCAGACTAGTTGGCTTAATTAGTACCTGAGGAGGACTTCACTAACTTCCAGAATTTTTTCATTAATTTAGTACATGTGTTTCTTAGTGTTCTGAATAGAGTCCAATCAAAAGGGTCATTTGTTTTCTCTGCTTTGGCCCAGGCAGCATCTCTTTGTCTAATAGAAGTGGAAATGGATTCATTAAACTAAGGGTTGTCTTTTCCACTCATTCTGAATCTTCTAAAGGGGGCATGTTGATCACATATTGCTTAAAAAAGGGGATTTAAAATAATCCCAAGCTAAATCAACATCAGCCATTTGAGTGACAATACCCAGGTAGGTCACTGTTAAAAACATCATGTGAAAAGGCTTGCTCATTAAAATGTCTTTTAAAGATAAAACGTGGTTTACTGTAAGGGTTTACTCACACATACAACTGCACAGTGATCACTGACATCATTACAAAACGTTCCAACAGCGACGGTCTGTGAGGTGCGTTTGTTAAGATGACATCAAAAGCATGGATTTTAGTCAGTTGTTTTTGGTTTAGCCTGGTTGGCGAATTTATTAGTTGAACCAGATAGAGAGAGTCACAAATGTTCTTGAAGTGGTCTGAAGATGACAATAACCAGTCCCAGTTTAGGTCTCCAAGTAAAACCAACTCAGAAACAGTCCAATTGTCCAAACGTTCCGTAAGTGCGGTGACAGCTTTATTTGAAGCCGAAGGCGGGCGGTAACATCCGACCACAGTCCTATTTGAACCATTTGGGAGGGATAATTTAATTGCAACAAGTTCAAAGCAATTTGGTTTACTGATGGATTGGATGCAAGTGCAGTTTAATTTAGATTTCACATAAACTGCAGTCCCTCCTCCCTCTTGGTGTGGTCTGTTCTAAAGACTTCATATCCCTTGATATTAATCATATCATTTGTGACTGACTTTTTTTTAAACTATGTCTCTGAGAAGACCATGATGTCAGCCCATATTCTTATTAAGTCCATTTTATTTGCGAGGCTGCAAACATTGAGATGGAAAAGCCGAAGTCCGTTTTTATTCCTAAACCCCTGTTTGGAGCTTGCTCCAGTTCGGGGCCTGGATTGGGTTCAATATTTCCCCATAGTAAGAGCAAAAGGAGGACATACCAGTATCTCCTCACTGGGCGATCAGTCGAGCTACCGGCACAGGTGAGCGCCACATACAGAGACAGACTCTCATTTCCTCGCGACCACAGGCAGTACCGTTGTCACGGTACATTACATTACATTACCCGAGCACTGTCTCCCCATGAAAAGACGAATTTTCAGGAAAGGATCTATGGCTGGTTCCGTGGAAGTTCCAGTGCGTGTGCTAAAGCCACAGACAAAGCGGAGGAAGATTTTTTGTTTTCACCCGCTTCCAGGCACACGTCAGTCACAGGGAACTGCAGAGCCAGGTAGCCGAACAGGTATAGCAGCAGAGTAAATACCTGCATTTTTGGGCAGATAAGTGAAAGGACTTAATAGGTATGGGAGAAAAGACGGTGGCCAACATCAGACGAAAATGAAATCCATAAAACTGGGTAGACTGGAGACTCAGCAGCACAGCCTTACACACAAGCTGCCATCTTGCGATGAGTTAATGTTAAATGATGTGTTATGAGTGCAGAAACATCCATCTTAGTGTTAATTCTAATGAACACATTTGAAAAGAGTGATAAAATGTGGCTATTTTTCAGGAATCAATGAGTGACTTCTCTCCATCAGGTCTCTTGATTGAAGCAAATGCTCTAAAGTAGTCAACCTTTACTGGAAACAATTGATTTGTTTGACTTTTTTAGATTTCTTTCACTTCTTTTAAGGAAATGACTGAGTGTCAAACTAAATAACCTTCAATTTTTCCCCTTAGTATCCATTTTCCTCTGCTTTGGTTCACTACATCCTCATTTCAGTGTGCAGACAGCCATGCATTCATGCTTAATACAGTCCATTTGTAGCAGTGATGACTGTATCCGAAGTGTCAGCGTGGACTCTGGTGCCTGACTCTGTGTTTGTGTGACAGAATGCTGGGACCAGGACCCCCACCGCAGGCCCAATTTCAGCTCAATCCTGACCCAGCTGACGGCCCTGGAGCGGCAGGTGAAGGAAGAAATGCCGCAGGACTCCTTCCACTCCCTGCAGGAGGACTGGAAACTGGAGATCCAGGACATGTTCGATGAACTCCGGGCTAAAGAGAAGGTGCCCTTCTTTTTATTCATCTCATTGACCACATTGGCCATTTTTCTCTGATGTCACACTGAGGGCGGGCAGCAACTGAAAAAACAAGCTAGCAATGTAAAATGAACTGTGTTGTATGTACGTACTGCAGCATTATGCTCATTGGAAACATATTTCTGTGTAATGTTCATACAAAAAATTTATCCTTAAGTGTGATTCGTGCAATTAGCAAAAGGGCGATGGATTTAATCAATTTAATTTAATTTAATTTTTATAAAACTATAAAGAACAGTGTACATATTGTGGATTATAACACAAAAACTACTGAACCCATTTCCACTAAACTTGGTGGAACGATGGGGCATGGGCCAGGAAAATACTGGATCCAAGGGCGGATATTAATCGCCTCCTCACCTTTGTCGCCCACCTGTCCCCTGTCCCCTGTCCCCCCCCCCCAATCAGGAGCTGCGATGTCGTGAGGAGGAGCTGAAGCGAGCGGCGCTGGAGCAGAAGTCCCACGAAGAGTTCCTGCGGCAGCGCGAGCAGCAGCTGGCCCAGTGGGAGCAGGAGGTGTTCGAGCGCGAGCTGAGCCTCCTCATCCTCCACCTGAACCAGAACCAGGAGAAACCCAACGTCAAGAAGAGGAAGGGCACCTTCAAGAAGCACAAACTCAAGAGCAAGAATGGCGAGAAGATCAGCATGCCTCAAGGTGTGTGTGTGTGTGTTTGTTCTGTTTGTGAGTAAGTCTGCAGTCTTCACGACAAATTCTGCTCTAAAGGCCATTACTGGGTCACTCTCTAGAAACGACAAATATAACAACAGTCAAAACACGCAAGAGAGCAGAAAGGAGGAAGTCAGGGGGTGTTTTGTGGTCTAAGTATTGTTTTTTTTCAGCCCGGCTCGCTGAAGGCTCTGGTCATGTAGGTATAAAGGCCGATACTTAAAAAAGACAGGTGGCGTTTCCAGAGGTCGTAAATTAACTTTCAGAAAACGTCAAAGTCACTATTTAATTCTGAAAACAAAATTTGTTGCACAGAAAGTACGTTGATCCTGTGGAAGGCAGCTGACAGGTTTAACTATCTGATCTCTATGTTGACCAACACACACTCTGGTCCTGATTGGCTCCTGTTTTTTCCACAAGATGCTCTCAGTTCACATCCAGTGTTTTTCATTGACTCCCCGAGTGTATTTTGGGTTGAGCAAACATGCACACTTTGTGTGCGTGTGTGTGTGTTTGTGTGTGTGTGTTTTGTGGTTAGGCCTTTCCCAGCAGCAGCAGGGCGGTGATGTGGTGCTGGGGGGGTTTGTTGAAATGGGAGAGTGAACCAACCACGCCTCAACACTTCCTGTCCATGGATACACTACTGGCTGGCCTCTCTCGCTCGATGCCTCTCTCTCCCTCTTTCTTTTCAATTATACGTCCCTCACCCTTTTCTCCCTCTCCTCTACCCTCTCGCTCCCAATTCAGTGTTTTTAACCTCCAAACAATGTCTACCTTACTCTCTTTAAATGTTCCCTTCCTCTCTCCACAATGATAATGATTTTTTTTATTTTCTTTTGCTCTTTGCTTCATTCTCTGTTGCTTTTTGCATGATTACCCTGTGCAGTATCTTATACATTGCTTTAAATAGCTATTTAATATGCGTTACCCCATATTCTTTAAGAATAAATATAAATAAGAAAATGCAAATTATGCTCTGATTTAAGATTATTTTATTATTAAGATTATTTAAAGGTTTTATTTGTCAAAAAATGTCTGATGAATGTGGCGTACTCTGGCTGTGCTAAAAGAAAAGTAAGAGTTATAAAGGTTATGAATAGAAAGGATGAAGATAAAATGTAAATAATGCATGAATGCTTTTTTGAATAATAGAGTCTTTGCAGTTACGTCTCAAATTCTCACTCTCACAGTTGCATAGTGGCAAAATAGAGACAAATAGGCTGGTAATAGAGATAGCTGAGTGTCATTGCTGTAGTGTTGTGGTGTAAATTAGATTCAAATATTAATGGAAATGTGTTTATACCTATACTTTTTTTTAAACCTTTACACATAATTTCTACTTTCATACATTATGTAGGTCTGTGTTGTTGCTGGAGTCAGCTCAGTCGATCTGAACAAAATGTTTTTTGCCTGCTAGCCAGCAAGCTAGTTTAGCAAAGAACATTATTCTTTTGCTGTATTCATAATTTCTGCAATTGATTTATGAAGATGATGTCAAAGAATGGAATCAATTAATTACCTGAAATTAATAACGATATCTTCTTAACCCCATTTGTTGGTGTCATCTTAGCTCATTTAGTAGAGCCCCAATTTCAGAGGCCGAGTCCTCAAGTGGTGGCCACGGGTTCGGTTCTGCCCGTGGCCCTTTACTGAACGTCTTCCCTCTCGCTCTCCCACACTTCCTGTCGTCTCTTCATCTGTCCTATCCAAACAATAAAGGCTGAAAAAACTGCATAGACCACAATGTTATACTTAAAGAAAGTCTCTTCACTCTCTGAATTTCTAACCAAGCTGAGAACATGTGAGAGTGAGGAAACCCAAACTAGAGTGTTTGTCTTTTAGCAGGTGTCAAACATCCAGGTGGTCTAATGTGTGTTTGTGTGTGTTGCAGATTTCATTCACAAGATCACAGTGCAAGCATCCCCAGGCCTGGAGAAGAGGCGCAACTCTCCTGATTTGGGTTCGGGCTCCTCGCCATCCTTTGGCCCTCGTTTCCGTGCAATTCAACGTGAGTGCAGCACACAAACAAACAAACAAACAAACAAACACACACACACACACACACAAACATGTACAGGTACACAGGATGTGTATATGTGTGCCTGCTTCCAGAGACATTTAGCAAACCAAAGAAACCAGGATCTCTTGCCTTCTTGCAAGCGTGCAAAGACTATGTTGAAACATCATTTCTTTCTGTTTCCAAATTCTCCTCTTTCATGTGCTCCCAACCACCCACTCGTCTTTTTTGTCTTTTCCCCGTTTCCCTGTGGGCCCCCTCTCCCTCTCTCCTTCTCCCCCTCCCTGCCTTACTGCTTTCTCTGTCTCACACACACCCTTTTCCCTTTTCAGCAGTCTGTTCCAGTCCAAATATTATCTGACTTCCTCTCAGCAGCGTTTTTCCACTGCTCCCCCCTCTGCCTGCAGTTTTCTCCTTGCAGCAGTTGGGGGAGCCATTGAGCTGCATTTCCTGGCAGAAAGCGTCCCCGGTTTTATATGCATGTAGTGGCCACAGTGCAGTTTACTGAATTAAAACTAAGCAGGGAGGAATTCATTGCTCCAGGAGAAGGGCTTTGAAGGGTTGCAGCAGTGGCAGAGATTTACAATACTCCTCTGGTTGTCAGGCTCTTAGACTTACGCCCCAAGATTGTTTCCCTTCAGAGGGAAATTGTAGCCACTAGGTCACGGGGCGTCTTAGCAAAATCCAAAAAGGAAATTTGTGGTGTACCAGCTGGGAATTAATAGGATTTTTTTTAAAAGCATTTACAACTGGGGCTTGGCATGAAAGAACAAATTGCGGTGAAACATTTATCTGTATAAGTTGTCAGTAAATCCAAAACATCTGCTTCATTTAATCATCTAATAGAGGGCTGATTTTCTTAACTTGCTAATGACTCCCTTAAATAGCAATCAGTAAGCTATGAGTGTGCCTGCCATTAAAATGTGTTTAGTGGGTATTTATGCCTGCCCTCTCAGTAGAAAGCAGTTATTTGTTTTGTTGACACATGTAGTTATTTGTCAGGAGAACTGTTAGATTGATTAATCTCCAGAACTCCATTCAATAACACAACACAAAACTAATGTTTAGTCTTGTACTAATTAGCATTGTTAGCATATCAGTAGGCAGGCTGTGTTATAGTGTATGTGTTGGTAGCTTATGGATATTGGAGGAGGATTCCGGTTCCCATACCTGAGGTATAGATAGCTTAATGTGATACTGATAATACTAACCTAGCAGCATAGCACTAGGCATGGCGGTGATACCAACACTGCTGAACTGTCGGGCCTAAACACAGCCTCAAAGAGCTACTAGCACTGCTTTCAGTCTTATTTGTTTGTTTGTTTGTCAACAGGATCACAGAACTACCACTGGCTTGAATTCCATGAAACTTAATGGAAGGGTTTAACACCCCTGACTCAACAGAGCAGTGTTTTTGGTTGAAAGAGTAGGACAGTGAATGAAGAAAGAGAGAGAGCAGCGCTAGAAATATATGCAGGGAAATCGAATTTTTTTCAAGCCACAGTCTGATTTTGATGAAATTGCAGCGCTGACACCATCACCTGACTTCTGTGCCTGCTCTGAAAACACTGCGTTGGCGAGCAATGGGTGGCAAAGTGCATCAGCCAGGCCTCCAGTGTCGTGAGGCCAAAGAAAATAACACAACATGTTTACTCTTTGTCCGCTCTGAAGCTGAAATGAAACGGCAGAAATGAGGGAATCACTGGGAATAAGCTGGCAGGTGAAAATTAATTAGCAGCTTTATTATTTGCACTATATTAAATGTGTTCATGCGTTTGTCTCTTCTTTGATTCAATGCTCCGTAAAAGCCTCTGGAAGGGTGTTGCTGCAGGCCCAGCATTTACAGTATACATGCTGTGGGTGAAGAAACGCTTCACAATGTTCCCACACTATTAGCAGGGTAACAGCGTAAAGGTAAACAGTGTGAATGCTACAGTAGGGGAAATCACAACTTTTATTAGCACACTACGTTTCCTCTCACACTGTCTGCTGCATGAATCATTACCGTCCAGACTACATCATCTTCATAATTTAATTTCACCACCCTTTTAGAGTTAATCAGAAGTTAAACTGTGCTGAAACGGCACAAATACATTTTAATGACTTCTGACTGTAGCAGGAGTCGCTGTGTTGAAGATGATTGCAGGCTGTGTTGATTTATTGGTGAAGTCCGTCTTTTAAAATTGTTCACCTCATTAGAGACAGCTAAACACCACACATACTAATGCCATGCAAGCGGATATTAATCTCTTTTTATCCTCTTTACCCTGCAGTCAGTCCCAGTGACAACAGCAGGACCTTTGGTCTCAGCCCGGTCTGGCCCCTGGAAGCGCCTTCTCTTAAACAAGCCAATGGAGACTTGAGGTTGGGCCCCCACTGGAGACCCCAGAGCCCCAAAAGTCCTAAAAGCCCTAAAGTCCTGCGCCTTAGTCCCCAGGAAAGCAGGTACAACAGGACTGTCCTTATAAACATTTACATTTGTTGGACTAAACTCAACTTATTTCCACACTTATATGTTAAAATCTTTTGGCCCTTTCAGTTTGTCGATGAGAGCCAAGCTTCTGGAGTCGGACAGCAATGAGAACAGAGATTCCAAGGATGACTTTGAGGAGTACAGACCCTCCACGCCAACCCCCCCTGCTCAGAATGGTATCCGACGCCCTCCATCACCACGGCCAGCTTCAGCTGCACATCTTCCATTAGTCACTCATTTTCACTGGCAGGAGTGTGAATTATAAATAAAAGCTAAATGAATAATAAATGCCTTCTCACTTTGTCCTCTTTAAACTCAAAGCAAGAAACATTTTTCTCTCTCCACAGGCTCCTCAGTGAAAGACAATCTGCGGCTTCCTCTACCTCAGCGAGACTCGAGCAGTGAGGAAGGGGGTTCCTCCCCGGCTGGCTCCCCCAGGCCTGAGAGGGGCTCCTTTGGTGGCCTGGTTAAGAGCACCCACCGGGCCCTGCTGGGCAGTGGCTCCCTCCTGGCCACCATAGGACTAGGTCGCTGCCTGGATATTCCCCCAAGGGTGCCCCCTCGAACTAACCCCTCTTCCCTAGGGGACCGCACCCCCTCTGAACCAGAGATCTCCCCCCCTAAACCCCTCAATTCAGACCCCCCAATAGTGAACGATCTCATCACATTCTCCTCCTCTGAGCTGCTCCTGAGACCGGTGTTGGATTTAGCTTTGCAGTACCAAGAACTAAAGCCTTTGCCCCTGACGCCACCTCCTCCGAACCCCCGTGAGAGGGGCGGCCACCGGACGCAGCAGATGCTGCACAGTCCGCAAAGCCCCAGGAAGCCCCTGCAGCCTGCCAGGTCCAGCCCAGGAGAATGGACCCCAGGTTCCCAATCAACTAACGGGGAGCTGGGCTTTGAGTCCTGGGAGCACAGAGCTGACAGGCGGAGGAGGTCCAGCCAAGGCCTGCACGCCTCTCAGCTAGGTCAGTCTGACCCACCTTTAAGGTTCATTCCACCAGTTATACATGTCAGAGTCCGTTAACTAGACACTGGGAGAATACACATGTTGAAGTTGCATTATGGGAAATGTAGGAGCTCAGGCTTTAGCAGCTTAAATCATACAATGTGCTAAAAGTCAGGATATCCTGGCCACAGCAGTTTTGATTTTGACCTTTCTTTTTTATAATTTGTCTTTTGAAAGTCTCCCAACTTTATGAAAACGCAATACTAAACTATGCCCCTTTTTAAATTACAGTCTCCTCTCCAGATTGGGTCCATGATATGGTTTTTAATTAATCTCCACTATTCATCTGCCTCTCCCAAATTGCACTAAGCATTTTTTGCTTTTGGGAGGCCTCGCACTGAAATTGGATCCAACTTTTACCTTGAATAATGTACCTCCTCAGCATGACAATGTACCCTCACAGTTCTTTCAGAGCTATTATTGTGCCTTTTTTAGCTAGATCTTTCTGGCACAAGGGAAGCGTCAGTGCTGCACAAGCTTTTTCATTTACATCAAAGCTTGTCTTCAGCTATTTGCATATCTCAGGTAACAGCTGGCCCTCCATACTCCACCGTTAATAAGAGTACTTGCAAAGCAAAGCCAGCATCCAATCCTCTGCTGTTTTCTCTTCTTCAAGTCAGAGTTTTCTTTTATTGCAGGGTTGAAGTTGAATGCAAAACATCCGGTGACACAGCTGAGGTCATGCAGACAAAAAAGAGCTGCATTCATAATCTATTCTTGGCTTCAGTGCCACCTCCTCAGATAGGTTGGGACTTTGGCTGGAGCTCAAACATGCATCTTGGTGCATTTACCCTGCAGCTTGATTGAATTTTAACATGGAGGCATGTCAAATGCATGCCCGTGTGTCGTGTACAGGATGCACACATTTCACACAATGAAAGATCAGAGTCGAGCAGGATTAGCATTCATTTTCCTCCTCAGAATTACATGTATTCAGATCTTGAGGGGCATATTTATACTTTGTTTTAATTCATGTAAGTGTCATGCTAACACACATTATGCGCGACATTCAGTTGTATGCCCAAAGACTAATATGCATTTCTTAGAAGCACTAACGCAGTTAAGAGCCGTAATGATGGAGGCGTGGGTATCGGTTGTTTTAATGGCGAGTGGGCTTTACAAGGGTTTTAAGAGTGTCCTTTGGAAGCATTTCACACCCTATATATGGTCTCACAAAAGTCTTGATTCTCCACAGAGGCTCTTACAGTTCTGCCCCCAGTCACAGGGAAAACATGCCTCGTCTGTTCCGCCGCTAACAGCCGTAATCTCACAAACCACATGCGCTCATTACATCGGGTTCACAGAGGCAAAAAGCCACACATAATTAAACCGTGAGTGTTTTAGTTAAACATCTTATTATGTTCATTGACTGTAATGACTCTGATACATAGACAGGCTGCCACAAGGTTGCTGGTGGTGGATGTGAGCTTGAAAGAGGGAGATGAATGCAGCGGATTCCTTCTCTGGTATTTTTGTTTTCCTTTTTTTTTATATCACTCGTCTCATGTGACTCTGGATTGCTCTTTCTTGTCAGCTGAATGTCTTAGCAGCCTCGCAGAGTTGTTGTTGATGTAAATAATGTCATTTGGCAGACACATCAAATTTGGAAGTAGCAAATGTTCATTCGAGGTGATTTATTCTGAGTTTAATGTTCCTGTCAGGGCTAATTTACATTTGCTGTTTGCTGCTGCTGCAGCTCTGTCAACTAGTACACCGCGCTCTGTTTTACTTAATTTCCACTAATTGCATCAACATTCTGGGCTTCTGATTGTTCCATTTCGTTTTGCAACAATAATGCAACACTTTCATGTTTCTCTTCGGATCAATTCTGTAATACAAGTTTGTGATATGCAACATATTAGAAAGCAAATGCGTTTCAGATTGGAGAGGACACAAAGGCAACATTACAGCAGTTTGAGATTAATTTGCAGATTAACAATTAAAGCCTCCTCAAGCAGGAAAATGAAGGGCAGGATGATGGAGGTTTAATATGTTGGATATTAAAACTTTCTCTAATATTATGTCTTCATTAAATGTTTTTTTCTTTTCTGTTCTTTCCAGTTTTGGACCTGCCTTTGTGCCAAGACACACAGGACTCTGATGACAAGCCTTCAGTGCCCTGTTCTCTCCACCCCAACCCTGCCCTCTGGAGTCCTAAAACCCGCCGCCTGGAGGTCAGCGTCATTCCCCGTCCCCGCCCGTCCCCCATTCGCCCCCGCATCGACCCCTGGAGCTTCATCTCGGCCGGTGGCGGGAACTTAGGTGGTGGCTGCAGCCCTCACCGCTCAGACAGCCACATCCTGGGCTATCAACCCTCACCTACCAACCCTTTCCACAACTGTGACCCCTTCCCCTCGCCTGACTGCGACCCATTCACCCTCAAGGCTGACCCCTCGAGTGGCTCGGACACAGCTTCACCCTTTGACCCCTTCTCAGCTCCCTTTCCCACATCCCGCTCTGCCCCGTGCTCCACTAACGGCTCGCCCACGCTGCCCTCTTTCCGCATAGCGCCCCTCAACCCGGCTGACTCACCCCTCATCGACCTGGGCTGGGCGGCCTGCAACAAGCCCCTGGATGTCACCAAAGAGAGAGCTCACCCCCGCAGGACACTGGGGCTCAAACCCTTCAAGTCCCCGACGCAGCTCCGAGACGACAGGTTCTAAACGTGTGGCTCGGCCGGAGCACAGTTCACCATCCTTACTACTATGTCCTACATCTTAACGAGGATTTGGAAACTTTAAAAAATGCACACCCATCAGTCAGTCCACTGAGGGAGGTTTCCCCCATTGGAGCCTTAATCGTTGCAGATCTTATTTATGCACCAGCCTGCTGCTTTGCAAACCAGAAAGCCAGTGAGAGGTGGTAGATTGGGTTGTGGGATAGCTGCCTTTGAACCAATAGCTGGTTCCCATTTCATTCTCCCTCTCTGTCTGTTTCTCAATCCCTTTGAAGGAGCAGAAGACAGATCACTAGTCCCATCTTCAGATTCTATCAGACTGCTCATATCACCTGCTTTCATCCCCCCCCCCCTACCTTTGAAGCATTGTGACAATGCAGAGGTGGATAAGGCGGCTTGCACAGCTTCATCTGCCTCTACCTCTCTGCAGACTAAAAGCATTCAGGACAATGGAAATTTTGGAGTGCCTTATTTCATGAAGTGTTTTTAATATATATCTTTTCAAGGTTCCTTGAATGGTTAATCTGTTGCATAGGGAAGATGCTCTGACTTTGGGTTAAATCGGAAAATCAGCTTAGCATTTCTGTGGAAGAAAGCATTGTCTGTGTGTGCGTGTGTGTCTAGACTCATTGTCCGAGGAAAGCTTACTGTTTTTGTTTTTTGCACAGCGTCTGCCTGTTGCATTTTGGGAGAAAGCACTCAGTGGACATTCCAAGCCGCTCATGAAAAGCAAGACAAAACCGTGACCCAGGCATTCCACTTGGAAGCAGATAACATTCCAGTCACATTCCCTGGGAAATTCCAGGGATTGAACAAATTCATTTGGTTGGCAGGCGACACAGCACAGGAAACAAGATGGGGGAGCCCTCTGCATTCCCTTCAAATGCCAAAGAATGCCACTGTGACAGTGTGAGAGCTGGCAAAAAGAGAGTTTGCAAATCAATTGTTTTTACATCCATAGAGAGGACGGTGGACAGCACAGAGACGGGAACATCACCATCTGTTTGATGCTGGAAAAAAAAAGGTTCCGCCAAATACTTTATAGAGTTTTTTTCAAATCCTACCACACATCAGAATGGAAGCTTCATTTGAAACTTAATTTGTGCAGTCTACCAGAGTAGCGCTAGTCTCACAAAGCCAGCTCACAATCTCACAGTGTCTCAGATCGCATGACTGATGAAGGCACCACTCGTTTAGCTTCCCATCCTTGAACTATAGTAATTTATCCTGAAATGATGCATCAGATCTGAAAAAATATAAGCCCGTGAGAGGTAGTGAACGTTATATATAACATATAGTAAATAATTTTCAAGTTTTAGTTTGACATTTTGGTGTCAACAGTGAGACGAAGAGGTTCACACCACATTTATTCCAGTCTGTTCAGGGTGCAGCTGGAGCCGGCGGCTGGTTTGCACAGTTTGGTATAAAGATCACGTCCTGTCTTGTTCGTTTTGAGAGCAGCGACTTCCTGGAGTTTTGTCCTCTCCATAATGGCAGACGACCTGAGGAGACTCCAGCAAGTCATCGCTCCTAGCTGAGCATTAGCATGATGTGTGACCACAGCTCCGAAGTGTTTTTAGACTTTTTCTTTTTCACTGGATTTAACAAACAATGATAAGATATGCTTGTAAACTTCAGAGGCGCTAATAGGTGGCTAAGTTAACTTTCTATTCATTCATCAGTCATTCATCTAATCCGTCTCAATCAGATCTCAGCACATGTATTTCAGACTTGTGCTGACTTGAGTCGGCTTTGTGAGACTAAGCTCTAGTCGTTCCCAGTTTATTAGAAATCCTAAACCTCTATTTCACAGAGAAATTCATTGTAAAAATGCTAGAATGTCACATTTTCCACCACCATTTTTTTTAATGGCAGTCATCTGGTGCTGAAGCATGTAATCTATTACCATAGCTGGCATAGGTCAACCATGTAAACGCCTGAAAAAGATCCACCTACTGGTGACAGAAATCCGCCCTGTTTAACCGTATCTTTGCTGAGGCTTTATGAGGTACAAACACTGATTGGATTCATCGGTGACACGGTGTCATCGGCAGACAATAACGGCTTTGTTCTGGTGAAGAGTATAAACCTCGTCTCCAAAGGGCAGAGCTTTGTGATTAGCTTCATAATCCCACTGACGGAGAGAGGAGGCTGATAGCGGTAATTAGCTCCTCGATAAGAGCAGAGAGCATTAACAAAGCATTCGCATATTTGCTTAATTAATTTGCCCCAATGTTACGAAAAATACTCTCCTCGCAAAGGGTTCGAGTCGCTTCCATCAGTGGCTTCTGTTTGGGTTCAAGCCCTTTCTTATGCATCACGTCTTTCCTCCCTCTCCCCTCCTTTTTTCCCCTCTGTTGCCACCGGCTGCTCAGGTGCTGACCAGATAAAATCTCCACCACAGACGCTCACCTTTTCATTATCACTTTCTTTTTCTCACTCGCTCTCCTTTGCTTCCCTCTTCTCTGGAAAGTTTTCTGGAGGGCAGATTTTTGTGTTGACACTGCAGAGCTTTCAGTTCAGTAGGAGCCAGGTTTCTATCCTCCTATTTAATGCTCATTTTAGAGAGGTGGGTGAATCAGAACGGGAGCTTTACTCTATATTTCTACTGCATGTTAATGCATCTGTTCATCATTTACTGGGCATTGAAGCGACACAATAAGACACTGTGTTTGTAACAAATGAGCATGTCGCGTCACCAGCCACATCTGGAGCAGACGTGTTTATAGCTGCTTCAAATGGTGATGATGAGGCTCGGATAAAAAGCAGGGTTGTTACAGAGGAATTGGCTGAAAAGAGTATCATCTGAGTAAAATCGTAAGTTTATTCATTCAAGTGTATGACCGCTATGTTTCGGACAGCATTAGCAGCATTAGCATCAGCATAGATTTGCATGTGCTCTGAGATTTGGAAAGGAATACCCATGAGTAGTCAGCGCCGGCATGAAAAAGCAAAATCTAGCAAATCTAAATGCATGTTGAAGAGAAAGAACACATCCACTTCTCACACATTCTCACACGCAGTTGTTTTATGATGACCTCAATACAACAATTTGCCTGCCATCACTAGGATCACTAGGACGTAAGCGCTGTGGATATTCCTCCGTGTCGTGCACAGAAAGTTGGAGGTTTAATTGCCTTTGTCAGCAGTGTTCCCTACGTTCCCTCGCTCCCTTGTCCTCTTCAGTAACATTTCCCAGACGTGACAAGTGATGAGTTATTGCCTCGTCTCGTCGTGTCAGCGCACAAAGCCACAAAAGCCATCCGCTGATAGTCATTAGGCTGGGGGTAGTTCTTGTTGTCAACAGATCGCTGTGAGGAGAACAGATGGATGAAAGAAGTGGAGATGATTGAAACGTCTGGCAGATCATTTCTGTCACAAACTCTGCTTGTCACGTATCCTCCTCAGCCTGCCACTCATGTCGCGTCCGTTTGTTCGCTCACATCTTCATTTTCCCTCAGACCTCATGTTGGAAAGCGTTACCTGCCATTTTCCATCAAGCCTGTGCTCTAGCTTCATGAAGTATTACCCGAAGTAACTGTGGAACGCTTCATGCATGATTTACATGATTGCATATAAGGTGTAAAAAAAAAAAAAAAATGGTTTGTTGGATTTACTTTGAGTTCAACTGAACTTGAAAATGGATCTAGATAAAATTATTGTGTGGGACCAGTTGACATAGTAAAATTGAATAGATTCAACAAACTATTTTTTTTTTTAAATTTCTTCCTGGACCTGTAAATAAATAACGACATATACATACTTAATATAGATTTTCCTACCTAGGTTTTTAAGGCGTAACCTGAATCTGACAGTTTTGTAGCTGAGGGAATAAAAAGGACACGTTTTTGTAAGCCTTTTGTGGACATGGATGTCCAATTTTTGGTTTTGGCTGTCAGATGTAGGAACCTCAGCTGCCAGTCGTCTGCCGGAGCTGACAGCCAGCTCTCCAATAAGAAAGTCCTGATGAGTTGTTTGTGACGCTCTGCTCTTTCAGGCATCGCACCATCCGTCATTGCAAATCAGTGTCCCGAGTACAAACTGACAGGGAGGATGGAAGTAAATTCTCTGCAGCGGAGACTGATATCTGGCCACCGGCGATCCACTTCCAGCTCCACAGTCGCTGGGAGAAGACGTGGCTTGATGATCTAAATTTAAAGTTGAAGTTCAGGCCATTGCTCCTAATCAGTGAATGGCAAATGGTCAATATGCTATCATCCAGGTAAAACAAACATGTGGCAAGCTAGTCATTTCTTGGCTTTGTCAAGGTGTAACAGTTGAAATTGCTGCCTCCGTCACGGTTACTTTGAAATCTTGATTTGGCTTCCTTAAGAGTGGATATGTTACCATGATTCTCTGATTTACCCTGACTAGGCAGCTTTAGCATCAGTCACATGTTTGGGGTTTAGTCAGGAATCTTTAACACGACTGGAAATAATTAGTTACGAAGCTAAAGCTAAAGTTTTGTCATGAAAACAAACTAAACAGGGCAGTGCAAAGCTTTCTATTTCTACACCCCAAATTGTATTACAAATTATATATATTTTGTAAATATAATATACTGAGCAACAGTAGAAATGCATATTTTTTTAAAATGTTTTTAGCCATACATAAAATTCATTTTTTGCAAATTATTGGTTGTTGTCTTAGTGTTTACAAGTCAAAAAGTGTGGATGGTGAGACAAAGAACAGTCAGTAACACGTGTGACCACCTCCAGTATTTATCACAGCATCACATCTCCTTTGCATGGAATTGATAAGACGTTATTCTGGACTTGTAGGATGACATGCCATTCTTCCTGTAGAGCTGTGACAAGTTGTTCATGTGTTGCTGGATCAGGATCTCTCCGTCTCACCCGGTGATCCAGAACATCCCACAGATGCTCTATTGGGTTGAGATCTGGTGAATATGCTGGTCAAGGAAGGACAGTGACATTGTTCTGGTCCAGGTAGGCTACTCCTGACAGACATGAGCCACATGTGGTCTGACATTGTCATGCATGAAGGTGATGCCTGATTGCTGTATCCTGGGAATGACATGTGGACCTAGGACCGTATCTCAGTAACAGATAGCTGTCAGTGTACCTTGGATGTGGACAAGGTCTGACCACCATCCATTAGCAAAGGCTCCCCACATCATCACATCACCACCAAAACGGTCCACTTCCTGGATGTATGCTGCAGAATAGTGTTCCCCACGGCGACGATAAAAATGTCTACGACCATCAGCTCTGTGCAAGTTAAATCTGGACTTGTCACTAAATGTGATCTGCCTCCACTGTGCAATGAGCCATAACATCTGTAACATCTGTGCTACACGTGTCTGCAGAGCTCAGACCATCAGCATCATCAGCATCACAACTGCCTGGTCACGTAAGTTTTGTGGAAGTCGTGACATCGTCAATTGTTTCAGTAGGACATTAATTAGACCCAGGATTTTATTGCCTTGACCAGGTGTTTTTTTATCATGAACCAAAATAAAAAAAGGAAAATATTGGGTATTTTAAATTATGTGTTTCTACTGTTGCTCAGTATATATAAAATATATAAATTTTATTTTATAAATTATATCTGACATAATCTGACTCTACATTTTGTTAGTTTCGGGGCTCCATATTGTGTTCAATACAAACTTAGTTATGTCTTCTGCTAAATCAGGACATAACTAAGTTTTATTTTTTTATATTTCTGTTTTCATCACCAGGCAAGTAACTCGGTTCATTTTGTTCATAAATATGTCAAATGGCCACAGGGGGGGAAAAAACAACATGAATCAATGCGTAGTGTGTTGTCACGGGAACGACATGGTGGCAGGAGTGAACACTCTGATTTCTGCAGGAGAGGACAGACTGCTGGTGTGTGAGTGTTGTTAACAGTGAACTCTCACATAAGTGGAGCCCTCACATTAAACCCATCAGCTCCAGCACCACAGGGACTCATATTGAAAATAGTTGAATGTTGTTACTGCACTGCCCTCTGGGTAAACTAATCAGGTTCCAGTTAGAAACATGTGAACCTCAGTCACATTTGAATCCTTTTAGTCTGAAAGCTTGATTTGACCATCATATTCTGATGAGTTATTATAGAGTTCATGTAAACATACCCAGACCTTCAGGATGTCAGAAGGCGACTATCTCTGCAGCTCCAGTTAAATCCTGTTTTCTCTCCTCGGTGGTGACTGGGGGCAAACATCAGGATGAACATGTGTCGTGTTTATTTTGTTTTATCGATGAAATCAAACCCTGGCCGGTCTGTGAGGAGTAAATTCTCAAACCTAATGCCCTGACATTTCAGCGGCTTTCACCTCATTCACCTTGGCCGTCCTTCCTTGCTTGCTGCTCAATTAAGAACAGCAGGTTATCAGCCTGTGTCACAGCCAGCCATCCGGGCCACAGTCACATTATCGCGCTTTCTGGCTCATGTTAAACTGAAACACCTGCGCAGGCCTTTGTTTGGCATTAACAGGCCGAGACCAAATGATCAAATATGACCTTTCATTTACGATACAGGAATTGCGCCTCCAGATTGGGATGTGGACAGAAGCCACGTCTGAGGCGCCGCCAGTTGTGTAAGCTAATGCTCAGTCTTCTAGAGTGTGACTATTATTCCTAATTCTCTTCAATCTGTGTAATCCAAGATCACCATCTGCTGTCCTGTTTTTCCCTGTAACAACTAAAACTGATTGAACGGCAGCCATAACGGGGGGAACAAATTATTATTGTTAATTATTATTGTACTATTGTTATTTAGTTACAACTTTAGGAAGGAAGTGTTTCGGTATTTTTCACCCACCTCGCATCATTTTCCCCACCTAAAAAAAATTCTAAGGAGGTTGCATTTGATGGGTCTTTATTTTCAACATTGTCCCAATACTGTATTTTATGAATGCCTTTTCCATTCCCCATAATCTGGCTTCATTGGGATTTCTAGATCTTAATTCTACCAAAGCTCAGCTTAGGCTAATTTGTTCAAGATGCACAGATTTTAAGTTGAAAATCTGAAAAACTGCATGAATTTTGTTTGCAGCCGTTGCTCTTGATTCCAGCAAAATGAACTGATTTTCGCTTTAAGACATTTTTCATCTAAATCTAATTAATGAGAACTGGATTATAAGCAGGTGTGAAATAAATTCCAGTTAAATCGGCAACAACTTGCTTCATGTTGCCATTGTAGTAAATGTTATGATGCATAATGTCTTCTCATGCACAAACAGAATGCAGGGTGAATGATCTGAATCAGGCCTGGCGGTGTTTAGCAGTAGGTGGTCTCCTTCAGGTGCTCATGCTTGGCCTCAAATAAGTGAACTCTAAATGATCGTCAGAGGCAATTTGAAACAGTCTGGACAGCACAAATCCTCACAAGTCAAATCTCCTCCACTCATACGGCTTTTCCTCGTCACAGCTTCCTACCAGCGAAAGACATTCCCAACAGTTCTGTAAAGGCGGGAAAACGTGGATATTTATAAACGGCCATCTTTTTACACACTGGATCCTTTCTCTCTCTTAGATGGCCACGGACGCAGTCTACATCAGGATGATGGATCGAATGCTTCATAGGAACAAAACGTTGTCTAGGTTTTCACTGGAGTATTTAAGATGTATGTATATTGGTGCTTCACACGAGGCAGGTGAACTTCACATCCCAGCTCTTCATTTTTAAATCTGCTTTACGACGATTCCTCCACAGGTGCAATTTGTGTGCAGCAGAACATTTAACGTCATGCTTGTTAGAGCTTGAAATTTGGTTCTTTGTGTACATTGTAGCAAAATCCTAAACGAAGATTGCAGGCTAATGTCCCCTTGGGGCACCCATACTGATTTTTATGTGCATAAAACTGCTAGAGACGAGGGCTTTTGTCACCACCGTTAAAGTAGACACGGTTCAGCTCCTCTCTGTCTTTGTATCTATTTGCTTTTATTGTAATTGTTCCAGATTCATTTCCATTGTGTTTTATTACAACCCGGGCGATGTGATGACACAGTCGTCGCATCGCCCTGGCAGACATTTTTACATCTCTCTCAGAACTGTCTCTGCTCATGCGAGTCAGAGGTCTGTCAGTCGTCTGGCTTCCAAACGTCGTCGTCGTTGCATTTCTGTGAAATCTCGCACTGGGCTGGGCCTAATCAACTGTTTTTATTGTTGTGTGTCAAGAGGACTGTTTCTGTATACAGTATGTGAAAATATTTTTATTTGTCTTGACTATTATAATGGGTTTTAACCTGTGGAAAAAAAAAACAAAGGAAAAAGCTAAATAAGAGATGAGACCAAATAAAACGTAACACTCCTGACTTGTTTGTGACCTTCTTCTTATCTCCTTGGAAACGTTGGAACAACACAGTTTGGTGCCACCACAAGAAAACTCAATCAACTATAGTCAACTATAGCATTTAAAATGTTGACTTTCTACAAATATAGATGATTGATTGTAAATTTATATTCATATTTGGTCATTGTTAGATGCCACTTGGCCGTGTTTCAGTGTCATGTTTGTTGTCTGCTGTGAGAAACATGTAATTATATCCCTTTTTATCTTTCCATGTGATCCTGATTATTTATATTATGATGTCAAAGCTCCAGTATTCTATTGTTAGGTATGAAAAAGGTCATTTTGATTAATTTGGGCTTCTTAGATTTGCATCATGACGTATTTTAATATGAAAAAAGAGAAAACGAGCAAAGTGCAAACTCCATTTAGAGCTTCTGCCATTGTAGAGGTTTTAATCATAGCTGATCCTCTTTCAGTAGATGGAGTTTGACCAGTCACAACAAAATGAATCAGGAAACATGTGAGTTGTAATTTACATTCTATCATTAGAAAGTCTTAAAAAAGATTCTCACTCTACGATTATCATGATTACAGTGATATTATGATATCTACAGAAAGATGTTGTTTATTGTGTGTATACTCAACATTTAAATGTAACTGTGCAAAAAGAACAATTACACTCAATGAAAAGTAAAAAGGTTTCTTTACATATATATGTATTATTAATTGGGTGGAGGATAAAACTGGTATACTGGTATATATCAGTACAACGTTTAATCATGCATTTTTAAAACATTAACTCCATAACTTCCATCTTTGCACCAGAAGTCATGCATTTGTGCATCAAAATGGCGACTAAAGACTAAAAAAATCGATAGTTTGGCAACATTTTGGTTTAAAGACGTTCACTAAAGACGTTACGGGTGATAACAACATGGCAGTTTGTGAAAGTTGCAAGATAGAACATCAAATTTGACTTCTCATTTGCATAGATATCGTCGTATATTAGTCATGAACTGAGAGTCAAAGCACAGTAATAAGGTCAAAGGTCGAACATGGTTAGGAAATATAAATCAAACTCACCACAGGAACTGAGCTTGATATACAAAGCAGCAAAATTTCAAATTAAAGATCTTCATCCTTATTGGATCGTTGAATCTGGTTCATTTCTAGATCTTATCACAAATGCATAATGCTAAGCAGGAAACGATTCTCTGAAGTAATAGAACCATTTACAGTATGAATGATAGACAGACTGTAGGTCTGCGGAAAACATCAGACCCTAAACATGTTCAAATAAACATATCTTGTGTGATATTGTGTTAAATATCAATTGTTGAATTGATTAACAATTTTCAAGCCACTCGTCATTTAAGCTAACTTGTGTAAACTAATTGAAACCACTGTTTGGAATAGTAAAACAGTATCTGAAGTCAAACTTTATTAAAGTAAGACAAGATAAAACATCATCTTATGTCTTACTGTGTTGAAAGCACAGCTACTAATGAGTTGATTTAAAACTTAGAAGGTTGGTTTTATTTACTTAAGTTCAATTCAAGAATATTCTATTTTTATACAAAGTATTCTTAGTAGTTTTCACTGAAGTGAGAAGTATATAAAAATCACTGTTGTCATTTTTGAGAAGTTAATCACAGTATATCAATCGATCAAAGCACACTTTATACTGGTTTGCACCCTAATCTCAGTGGAAAAACAAGCTTTTTTATGTTTACATATTTATTCCACTTCATCCTCATGGAAACAGGAATGTCAGCAGAAAATTGCTTTGCCATTCATCCAATAGTTATAGACATGGCTCTGAATCAAATGTCAACCTGCTGCTGCTGCTGGATAAAAGGCAGATAGTTTAGACATAGGGATCCATTCTCTAATGAGGATCTGTTATGAACCGTCACGGCAACCAGTCAGGTTGTTGTCAGGTTATTCACCCTTTGGACTCAGGTCATGGATCAACCTCTCTGTGGAGGAACATCTACCTGTGTGTCCTGTCTGGCTCTCTGTCATCACCTCTGGGGAGCAGATGGAACCGTTTTCTTCTTCTTTTGGCAGCTGCTTTGCACATTAAACCTAAAATCATGTTAATCCTGCCACAGGCTGAAGGAAATATTCACTTATATTTAGATGTCTTTTAACACCATTTACACGCCGTGGAATTAAGAGGAGCAGGGCTCAGTGGATTCGATGTGTTTCTTCTCTCTCTGTACATACAGGTAAAGATGTTCTGGCAGAGGTGAGACCTGCTGTTACCTGACAGGTGATGACAGGGTGAGGGCAGCACCTGGTGTGCTTTTTGGGCGACTCCTGCAAACCACCGACGCCTTACTTTTTTTCTGTTGTGTTAGTTTCTTGCAAGTTTTCTCTTGCTGAGTGATTGAAGAGGAGATGTTATATATGTTCTGCAGCCCACATTAAACCCTTTAGACCTCCATCCAAGCAGATGTTTTATTGGATGGGAAGGTTAATAATGACGAGGGTGAAGCCTAACATCAGGAGAATTGGATAAGAGTAGAATTAAGCTATTATTCTTCTGTGGGGGCTCGGAGCTATAAAGATAACCTTCACTCGTAGGTGTATTTATGTGCATCGAGACTGCAAATATATCTGATATGATATTCCTTGTTTGCTCTGGGATGTCAGAGTACTGCAAGGACATTGCAGTCGATGCAGTGTAACGGCAAGCGAACTTCAAATGTGGAATTCCTCCAGAGAGAGGTCATCATCTGAAACATGAATCTGTTTGAAGAATGAGAGGAGCAACATGGAGTGGTCCCTTCTCATCAGGCCTGTCAGTCATCTGTACGACACACAGAACGGGGAACCAGCGGCGTCAGCGAGGACGTGACGGAGAAACTCTCTGCAGCGGCTGACCCTCCTCTATACCCCAGCACAGTCTCCAAGGCTCTTGTTGCCATGGACACTGTGAATGGGAATCTGTAGAGCGGAGTGGTGTGGGTCTGCAGAGCCTGTTTTATGTGGTATATTAAAATCTATTACTCCTATCATTTAGGCCTACTTTTTATATATATATATTCTACAAATAAATAAATATAAATATAAAAATATAAATATTTTATGTATTATATTTAATATAATCAATAATAATAAGGGGTACATACTCGAAGCTTTAGCTTTATGTACCTTGTAATGGATGGACCATATATGAAAATGAAAAAGGAGAGCGCTGTAATCTATATGAAATATTAGAATTAAAGACATGCAGAATATTCTTTTGATATAAAGCTGCACCGGTGAGTGTCTCCACATAGTTTGACAGTAATTCTCTATATGTACATGTTTTTGCATATACATAGCTAACTTAAATAATTATGTTTATATATACTAATCAATAATTGTATGTAAGTAATGGATCAAATGACACAGACTGTGTGCAGCCTGCCGAGCACAGCAGTTGCTGAATACAGGATTTAGCAGCTTAACAGACAGATATGATCTCAATTTGTTAACTTGGTCACAAAAAGAACTTCATAACATGATAAATTTGTGTGTTGACAAATTATTTGATTGCACAAGCTGCAAAAAAAAAGCACTTTTAATTATTCATCCATTCATTTTCGGTAACCGCTTATCAACAGGAGCCTATGCCAGCTGACTTTGGGCAGGAGGCGGGGTTCACCCTGGACAAGTGGCCAGTTCATCACAGAACCACACATAGAAAGACACACAACCATCCTCACTCACAGTCACACCTACGGTCAATTTAGTCACCACTTCACCTCTACTGCATGTTTTTGGTGGTGGGAGGAAGCTGGAGAAGTCCCAGGTCCTCCTCCAGCTATCCCAGAGCATATATACTATATATATATATATATGCATATATGTGAGCAGAGATAAACCCACCCATGGTAAATAAAAATCAAGTCATTATCAGTAAAGATAAAACGTTCATGGAACCTGTGATATTGCCTGGATTCCTGTGTAAAAGTGTCCTGTTCTTAGCCGTGTCAGAGGACCTGAGAGATGACCACACACGCCTCTGAGAGTACGAACGGGGGAAATCCAGCCTGTGCTGTTAAGGTTGGGCAGTTCTGCAAAGTTCAACGCAAGACACCAATAGAGATCTCAGCGTGACAAAACCTGCAGCCACAGAAAGAAAGTCATTGAACAAAATGTGTGAGTGGAGTTCTGTAGACAGATGAGTCACAAATGTGACTTTTGGCTGGAAATACACCAAATGGGAGAAAAAGCAATGCATATAAACCTGCTGACCTCATTCAAGCTGCAAACCATCAGGGGATGAACATGAAGGTTTGGAACTGCATCACCGCCTAAGAATCTGGACATGGTAACAGGACATTATACGAACCCTTCGATGCACAAAATGGGTCTAAAGTGACCCCACTAACTTTTTATTTGCTGTATCTTTTCAATTAATATATGTCATCAATCAATTTTCCAGGTATTGCTCAGTTATCTTGTTTTTGATTTTTTCCTTTATTACTTTTTGATTAAAAATAATTTATGTATCTCTACCCTTCTAATGCATAACATGGGTCAAAAAAAATGACCCGTATTCATTCCCTATGTTATTTTATGCACGACTGAGTGTTTCTTTGCTATACCTTTGCAAAGCTCCTCCCTTTTTGGGCGTGGTCTTGCTTGTGCCTCTCCATTGCGCCTGTTGTCACCAAAGCAGGTGGAATGGATTCGGTTGAATACTTACCTGCCAAACATTTCCCAACTCAACAAGGCTGCTTTTACACATCTGATGCATGTAAGTCTTATTTTACCATTGTTTTACCTCAGAAAATAGGTTAAGATTATCTATATTTTGATTTTCTTTATCCAACTTTCCCGTTTGAACAATAACGATGACGACAACATTGTCCCATGATTTAACCCCCCCGAATAAAGTCATTCTAAAGTTTGACGGGAAAAATGAAAACAAAATCTTTGGAATTCACTAAAATCTTAATTGATTGCGGCTGTTAGTTGTTCATATTGTCATAAATGAACTGCAGTGTCCAAAGGGAAGCTCATCCCGTTTCAGCATTCAACATTTCACTTATTCATTCAACCTTTGGCAATTGAATAAACATGATTTCAAACAGTCATTTGTTTGAATTCCAGTACTGTAATACACTCAGACAGCAGTTCGCTGTAGATGATGACTTTAATGTGCTTTTAATGCTTAAGTGTTGCGTAATTTGTTATTTGTTGCTGTCATTTGAGCTGTTTATATTTGTATTTTAATATCTGATATTGATTCCTTTTTTAATATGTTGTTTTCCTTTTATTTCTGTACCTGTTTTGAAAAGCGCTCTACAAATAAAATGTATTATTATTATTAGCCTTAATGTATGACATCCTTCAATCTCAAGTGTTTGCTCGTTGGGAAATTTTAAAGTCTCTGTAAAATGAAGAAAATGGTCCAGCTCTTTCGGAAAAGTGTCATGTGATAAGTGTTGTGTTGTTGTGATCTGATACTATACTATACTATGACAAGAACATTAATGCTGTTGTTCAATCATGTTTTTTTTTTACAGCAAGATAAGACAAGGTAAGATAATTAATTATTATAAGAACATACACATATATTCAAGCATGCGACAGACATTTTGAAATGTTTAAAAAGAGTAGAATATTGCTCTGGTGAAAGGACAATATTGCTCATTATGTATCCCGACTGGTGAATAGTCCCTTTGAGTAGTTGTTGTCAAAGTCAGATTGAAATTGGGAGAAAGGACAGTTTGAACATGAATCAGGTCAGTTTTGTCCTCCATGAACTCAGAAACAGTCATTCAGTGCATCCATTTCATCCCGGTCTGATTACTGCAACGCTCTCCTCTCCTGTCTCACCAAACAAAACCTAAATGAACTACAGTTTATTCAAAATGCTGCAGCCAGACTCATAACCAGGTCCAACAGCAGAGAATATATCACACCTGCTTCAAAAGAACCCCATTGGCTTCCAGCCTGTTGTAGAGTAGATTTTAGACTCTTAATGATCACTTTTAAGGCCCAGAGAGAATACTTAGTGGACCTCCTTACCTCCTATGAGCCTAACCTGAAATGCTCTGGTATGTCACTCCTGCACATTCCCTGCTCAAACCTGAAAACTAAGGGGGACCAGGCCCTTTCTGTTTTGGCCCCTCAGTCCTCTTTTAAAAACACTATTTTAGACTTGCATTCTATTGATATTTATGATTGTTTCAATTACTTCAATATTTTGTTTGTAAAGTGTTTTGTAACTTGTTTTGAAAAGCACTATATAAAGAAAGGTATTATTATTATTGTTATTATACTAAAAATTACTCAACCTAAATTACCAATGACCTGAAGCTGTTCTTTCATTCTTGTTCCTATATTTAAAACTTCACATGTATTTCAGCAGAAAATATTTTGTCGTCACAAACACTTCCTCACCGATATATAGATATATGTGTAGGTGGTGTTAATCAAATCGGCGAGGCCCGGTTAAATATAAATCCATGTGAAAAAGGTTCTAATTAGCTCCAAAAGTAGTTTCCTGAAGGCCACATTCATGTCTGCACTGATCACAACATTACCAACTGCATCATAACCTCTGTTCCAACTAAAGTGACATGAACATCACTCTGCAGGGATTCAATGAGTCGTTTCAACAATACCATGAAAACCAATGTTTTTCCATATATCCTACAGCTGAACCATATGAGCTTTAAACTGTTCATTTATGCATTTGCTGGTTTGAAAAAATACATAATATTGCTTCTAATAGATATTTCCCACATATGTATCTCAGTCTCAGAGCAAACTGAAATTTTAAAGTCAGACATTCCCAACCATGGTGACCCCGTGTCAGAACTGAATAAAAAAAGAGGCAGCACAAGAACTATTACTGTATGAACTTTAACATAATGTCCCTGCTATTCGCTGCCCCTCATGTCAGAACCTCAGGCTTCAAATCAGTGCTGTGCCAATCTGATGTGTGAAATTACACAAAGTCCTTTTGAGGGAAAAGCCACAGCAGGGACAAAGCAGCAGTCTGATAAGACTGGCTTACAGCAAACCGACACTGGAGCAAAAATATCACCAGAGCTGTAATAATTAAAAACCAAGACATCTCTCAACGAGGGTAACACAGCTCATTTTTTCAATAATACCATAGCAAAACTTAGCCAATAGATTAATGGCTTTGCTCTCTGTTATAAATCTAAGTTCATTTTGATGCTTAAGTCACACTGAAGTTACATCACAAAACACATAAACCTCACCCAAAACAGATAAATCTCTCCATACATGCAGCCTGAGGAGGAGGAGGATACCCGGTCAGTTATGTTTGTGCAGACCACCACCAGAGGGCAATGTGTAAGTGCACAACCACCTCTTAGGGGGCCGCTGCAGCTCTTAATCAATCACACGAGACTCTGCCCACTAATCTATTCTATTAATTATAGCTGTAGCCTGCCATTTTGCCACTGTGGTTTCCCATCAGACACCAGCCGGGAATAGCAGAGGCTATCACCGGTGTCGGGGGTCAGAGGTTGAACATGCATTTCCTTCTCTCGCTCATCTCAAGCCCCCTTTGATGAGCTACTGTCAGAAATAGCTTTGCACAGAGGGGCTGACTAATGATGTTTTTAGGGAAGGTGGATCCTCCCAGAGCAGAGAGCCACACACGTAACAAGGAGGGCTGACTGACAGATTGAGATCATGGAAATTACAGACAAAAGGAAATGCATGCAGAATTAAAACGATGCTCCGTCTTGACTTCTCATGACAGAGTGAGCATTGAGGCGAGAAGGAAGCGTGGAAATATTTTGAATCCCAGTCATTGTATAACAAAGTTATTTTGGGCTTTACTAAAAAGCACACATGCACAAACACTCCGGCCTTTTACTTCAGAGAAGTAAAAGTGAGGTGGTGATCTTTGCTGCAGTGACCTCCTACTAATGACAGGTACATGCTTCACCTGTCTCTGTGCCTCTCGGTTGCTTTACTGGCTCATATGGTTACATCAAAAAAAACATCCATCCTTGCACTTGATTTCACAGCTAACCCACCTCAACCGGAGCGGGTCCGAGATGCTGCAGCACTGTGAAGTGCTCATGCTGCCTGTTTTGTGGCACCTGATAAAAGAGCCATGACTAAATGTGCCTGCATGCATGAAAGACTTGAGAGAGAGAGAGAAGTGTTTGTGGCGCAAATATCGGCCTTCGTTTGTGTGTACAGAACAATTACATGCTTCATTGTTGTGTCAAAAACTGGCTGAGACAGCAGCTATTTGCTGCTAATTTAGCTTAAATCCCCAACAGTGGGGGGATAAATCTCAGTGGTTACTGTATGTCAGCAGCTACACTCTACTGCAGGCTGCTGGCTGTGAAAGGCATGAGTAGCTCCAGTGTCACTCAACAGGATGACAGATAAAGATGACTGGTGACTGGATGCATGGTGGATGATCAGATCTTCAGGTTAACTTACTAATGGATGTTGGTTTGACATATAATGGACTTTTCTGCCAGGAAAGCAGCAATAAATGAAATGGGGGGGGGGGGGGGGGACGTTGGTAAACATAGAATACAAGAATGAATGTTTTTTTTAGAATGTAGAAACTAACTTAAAGTTTTAAGACGTGGTGATGAGGAATCAATAAATCGTCCCTGTTAATTGCATTTCCTGTAATTGGAAATATTGAGAAAAAGTTCAAAAATGTTAATCAAATAAACTAATAAACAAATAAACACACAAATAAACAAATAAAATGCTTAGAACTCAAAATATCAAAATGCACCTCTCCACTATATGGAACATTAAGTTTTGTGAAAAAAGTTTGAACATTTTTTTTAGTTATACCCCAGAAACCCTGAGCCTGAATGAGTGTAAATTCAACTTGTAACTATGGAAACGCAAAAAAGAAGGAGACAAAAGCGTTTTATGACTGATGTGTGCACCTCTCCCCCTTCATACGGGGGTTAAAAAGGTGTTTTAACAACTATTAATTATTTAATAGGGTCAGCCATCAGCTCATTTCCACACATAGTAAAACAAATGATCAGAGGAACTGATTGGACATGAACTTTGAATTGGATCCTTCTTTTGAGGCTGAAAAACAAATCTGCTAACAAAGCAGTGGCCAAAAGTACTTCTGGTTAATCAATGTTGAGGTGATTATTTGGTCTATTGTCCAAAATGTCAGATAACAGAGAAAATATTTAAAACCCATTAAAGACGTCTTCACTTTGTTTTGTCTGTCAAAAAAGGAAAAGTTGGAAAGTCGGAGGAGGTTATGTGATCACCCACATTTATTTGTTTGTTTGGTTGTTTGTTTGCATGCAGATGTGGATCTTGGGCCGAGGATCCTTCAATGTCTGGTTGCTTTTGGCCAACGGGCCTCAACCCAAAGATGTCTGATTGTTTACAGACGACTAAATCCTCCGTTCTACCAGCCTCATCTCAGTTCATCAGAATGGTAAATTTTGCACTTCCTACTGTATCACAAGTTGTGGATGGCACCAATAGAACCCCTCCATTGTGTTGTGTTTCTTTGCTACCCCTCTGTTAGCCTATTAGTCCACTGATACCTTACAAAAGGGTGGAGTTAAAACACTGCAGACCCTGTTGCTTCCCAAATGCTTAAAAAAAAATGGGAGGTGTTACCTTAAAAGTCAGGATAACAAATATATTCAAGAGTAAGCAGAGCTACAGTTTGAGTGCGTTTATTATGGGCTGCATATGGTTTCCAAGGCTTTAGAAAAATAGCAAATATTCACATTTAGAAGCAAAAGAGAAACTGGAGCTTGTGAATTTTAATCAAGTCACTTCATTTATTATCAATTATAAAAATCATTGTCAGTTAATTCTATGTACATTTGACTAATGATCTCATTGTTTCAGCTTAGTTACTGTATGACCAAGATGTAACCTATTAACCTCGCCTGTATTGCTCAGTGGTGAGCCATGAAATCATGTAATGTAACCACAGAGCTCCACTAAATGGATCTTCAAGTTTGAATTTCAAGAATGATCTTAAAGTCTTTGAAATCTTTTGCAATACAACCTCTATAATAAGCTAAAATCATCCAATGCTGTATCGGCTGTTCTTTAATTTCAGGAAGATGTTAGGCTTCAGTGTCAAAAAGCAGATGGAATTATTGTCAGAAAAAACCAGAATAAGTCAGATTCTTCTATTAGCAGAAAAAAACAGAGTCTGATAAAAATGAGGAACATGATATCACCACCACCAGAAGGATGCACCGCTGCAGAGGGCTGATGGTGCAGTTAATTCTTCTCCTGGAGACTCCGTCCCGGGGGAACTGAGAGTCCATGTCAAGATTCATGAGCAGCACTAGTGAAACCGAACATTCTAAGAGTAACCATCGGTACACAGCACAGCGCAGGCCTTAATAAATGGTGTTCTTAAGAGCCATTCATAGCCTGTCCTAAGCGCAGGGGAATGATGACAGATTGGTTTCCTTCTATCCAAATGAAACCTGGGAGGTCCATTCATCCTGCTTAGAGAGATAATACATTTGTTGAGTTGTTGGCTGCATATAGACCTCATGAGCTGAGCCACATCTGGGCTGACTGGGTGCCCTTTAACATCGCCCTCCTCCTAATGTGTTCACTTTAGAATGGCTTACAATAGTCTCCTGGAATTCGATTCAATCCATATGTACAAATACAATATATGACCCTCAGCTAATACTGTTATATCTCACTTATATGGCTTTAAATAATAATCATAGGAGTGTTGGCTTTACCGCCTCCTCCAGTGTCATTCACCTGTATCTTATAACTACATATCCTGCTTATTAGAGCTGGATCCCATCACAGTGTGCATTTGGAAAGCAATCGTTTGTGTTATCCTTACAGCTGCAGCAGGGCCAGTATTACTGTGCAAAAATAATTTAATCTAAACACACAAATGACAACAGAGGAAAACAGATCACTATTTGTGTTGTCAACAGTGGGAGAAAATAAGAAATACAAAGCTAAAACTTCACATAGGTGACTGTACTTCAAGTCTTTTTCACTGCAGAATAGAATAGAATATCTCCATCTATATGATTAACTTAATTTTAATGCTCTTCTCTTAATTTTCACATTTTGCCTTGATCTTATTGCTATTATCATCCCTGTTTTTATTTAATCAAGTTTCTACTTCATTATTATCAACTTTACATTTTTTTTAAATTTTCCTGTTTTTGTGTTCCTTCTGTTGTTTTTAGCACGTTGTGCATGTAAATTATTTTTTGTGAAGCACTTTGCATTTCTTGTATGGAAGGTGCTATACAAATAGGTTTATTATTATTATTGTTTTTATATGTTTGAACAGTAGTTAGAGTAGTTTAATGGTGAGGTCGAAATCTCTTGATGGTTAAATGGCATGGTATATTATAGTTTATGGTTTACTCCGTTATGAAGGATGGAAAGTTTAGTCAGATTGGAATCACAAAATGTTTACAACATATTTCACTGCTTTGGCATCACGGTGATGTTTTTCTGGATCCTTACCATCCTCTGGATGAGCCTCAAAATCTAAACACCTATTTATTTTATTAATTCATTTATTAAAGATTTATTTTCATCCCCTTCTAAAGCTGCTTTTAAGGCCTTTCCTCTTCAGAACAAGGCCCCATCTTCCTCGGTCGTTGTGATGCTGCTGCAGGAATGTTTCGTGCTCTTAAGAAACTTCACCTTCCTTTCCATCAGCATGAGGTTGAGTGGATTGTTGGGCGGATTGTTGGGCAAACTGTTCTTTTAATAGTTTCTTTGATAGAGCTTTGGAGCATACTGTGATATAGAAGTAATGCATGGAGAACTAAGGGTGTTTGGAGACGTTACTTAATGGAATTCATTGTGCCTGTTGTGAAAGATAAATACAACTAACATTAGACACACTTTCTCCAGCTGAGCATGGCTGATAGGCTTTTTCTGGTCGAGTGTTCCTTTAACAATGCATGTAGGAACTGATTAGAGTACTAATGATTATTTGATAATTGATTGGCTCATCGACACATAGTCATCAAGAATAATTCTTTGCTGTTCCTCTCCTGAATATCTCCAGCTTGTTAACTGTTGGTCGGACAAAACAAGCTATATGAATAACATTTGATTTGCTTGATTAATTGAGGAGAATCATTTTCAGATTAATCTGTAATGTGAATAATCTCTATGCCAATACGAAAACAACTCAAAGATACTGATGCATGTTTTTGTTTGCTTCCACACAAGCACAATAACGCTGTGCATTTCTACTCATTTTTAATCAACATTTGTTATTTGATTACGTGGCTTTGCATGAATCGCTGCCTGTTCATCACTCTCTGAGCGGCTCCTCTCAACGTTTCTTGAATAATTACTTTATGGCAGCTTTTTTGCACATGTAGATGTCCTTATTTATTGTTAGCAGTCATTATTTCATCCTGTATCTCTTTGCGACTGTCGTGTGGCAGCAGACAGTTAATCATTAACACGGCTCAGATCTGTCACAATGTGAAAGATATTATTAGCATCCAGTAAAACAGTAATTAAAAAGCAAAACTATTTCATGTTATGATATAATTATGTTTGAGCAGTAATGATGCTGAAACTCACAATTAATGAGGGGCAGATTTTAATGAAGCTTTCCATTCCTGCACTTTGTAGCATGTAAATGTATTTATTTTTTTATCTGGAGGTAATAATCAAATGTTGAGTAAATGAGATCCCAGAAGACCCAGCATGAGGATCCCGTGTGATGTTTATCATTATGATGATTTACACACACGACAGACAGGTACAACAAAAGCTGAAGTTGTGATTATGGTTGGGTTTAAAATATTCAAACGGGGCTGAATTATGTTGGTTGGATTTCAGCATCTTTATTACACCTGAACAATGTGAAAGTATATGATCTGTCATCATGAGAGCTCAAAGCCAGGATTCATCCTGGGAAAAGATTTTTACACAATTGAATTTACAGTGTAATTAACATATCTGCTGACACTGATGCAAACAGCTAATGGTGTGTTAACTGTGATGCTGAGAGGCATTGAACATGGCAGTAAGAGATTTCTCTGAGGGATGATGGGTTAGAGGCATTTTATGAATTTCATTGGACAATGAAAAACTAATTGTGAACTTATAGAGAAATGACTTGTTGAAGTTCAGCCGTCACACATAAATAGATTCATGTTTTTTTTAATATATATATGCATGCAAATAATACACTTCTAACTATTTTATATTATGGATGTAGTTTCTGCCACAAGGAGCCTCTCAATAAAAACAAAAGATGTGGCGTATCCCACTGTCTTCATTGTAAAACAACCATCATTGCAGGTTACATTCAATGATGGAGGAGGTGACATTTTAAAGTTTTATTCCCTCCATGTTTAGTTGCATCTGCTGTAAGGGAATTCTTCCTTGTCAAATTTTTATTTTGCTAATTCTCTGAAGAATTACAGACTCGGTGTGATGAACCAGATCTCTTTAATACATGCAGCATGGAGGGAAGACCTGAGGAGAGTGTTCCCTCCCAACTATCAGATTCTCTCAGCTTATATACACTCAGGGACCCACAAGACAACAGATGCACACTTCATTACAGCTGTAAATCATGCCTTCCACAAAACAATAGAGCCACCAACTGTCCTCTGATCTGAACACCTGACCTCCTTCGGCACAGAGAATTGCCCTCATGTGAAACCAAATTGAAGAAACCAATTATGAGATGCACACATTTAGAGCCCCCTCTAAAGCATGTGGGAAATTTTACTGAATTCTGCGCAGCAGTTATTGAGAAGATGTTGACAGACCTTATGGACATAGATACAAGGGTATCCTCATATGTCCCCTTTGGTGGGGGCATAAAATGGCTCATTTTAGACTGTTTTATGAATGTGAAGTTCTTGTATGGCTTGTGTGTTTAATTTCCCTGTCTTCTCCACTGCGTAGCGGGTCTTGAGCCAGTTGGTTTAAGGTCATAAGACCTGCCCTGTCTTATGACCTGGTTGTCAATAAATCAAAGCCTGTTTGAAACTTGTAACGGTACGTTCCATTCTGTCTGAGCCATCATAGAAAATGGATGCTTAGTCCCGGCGGGTCCCTAAGGTTTCAGAACACTGGCAGAAACCCTGGTTATAATGTTCCTTAAATATACCCAGTATCCATGTTCTTAGTTAAAGTGCTTATCATAGAGCACCATCTGTTCATCATGTTTTGGGTCAGTAATTAGCAACAGTCAGCAACACCCTCAGTAGAAATAGATGAAGTGAGATAGCAGGACTTTGTGGCTGCAGACGAGGATCTCGCTCTGACTGGTGAACCACGGGAAAGGCTGTGAGAAACAATCCCACACTGAGAAAAGTCAGCAGCAGTGATACTTGTCATTTTTATGGTGTAATTCAATATAGCGCTCCAGAATATATTCCTACCCCGACTCAGCCTTTTATTTTCCGTATTCCCTCGTGCTCGTGTCACTGATGCATTTTCATTTTATTCACTCATGTTTTTTTATTGAGGCCATCTTTAAAATACAGAAATGGTCTCTGTAGCCGTTATATCTCCTCTCTGTCTGCAGTAACGTGTGTGTAATGGCAACACAAACACACAAGTGCATACAGCTGCGTTCTCATGCTCACAAATACATCCCCGATGACAGGAGCAAGGCACAAGGCCTTACTAACCATAAAGATATGGTTAGTCATATGCAAGCACACAGAATATTCTATATGAATAACATGCACGAAAAAAAATACACACGAGTACATTATGCTGACAGTGATGTAAATACAGTACACACCTGCAGGTATTCACTGAATGCATGCACTCTAACACACTCCCATATCTGCATGTCAACACTTGCAAAACAGAAGCTAAAATGTTTACAAGGACGCACAAACAGTACGTTTTAAGTTGCATTATTTGGTGTAAAAATCGAGTTGCATCATCCACAACTAATCTCAAACGTCCACACACTAACAACATTTGAAAATAACAGTGCATCACACAATGGATGTTACCATTAAGACGGTGTCAGAGGGAGCGACGCACCACCTCATGTGGTCTCATGGGAAAGAAGGTGTAAATAAATGGATATTAGTGTGGAGCAACACTTCGCTGTTGTAATGAGAGTGAGAAAAACAAAGGCAGACTGTTAAATGAGTCTAGGATGTGAACGTGGTCGAGTGACGCCATCATTAAGGGGCTACTATTCTGCAGTGAGGACTGGAGGTGAGATTCAGTTTCTGTCAACAGTATGTGAGCTAAATTTAGCCTCCAGACCTAGAATGAGTGGCAACACTGTCAGGTACCTTTGCTGATGTAATCATCCAGATTTTAACTCCTAATTATCAAACATGTTCTGCTCTGATGGTCCATAAGCAGATGTGGAGGTTTAAGACTGGTTTAAGACTGGTTTAAGACTGGCTCCCAATCTGCTCATGGACAATCGGAGCCACCCCCATCATTTTCAAACATGTTTGATAATTAGGAGTTAATATCTGGATGATTATGTCAAAGTCGCATGAATTCTGATTTGATGGTTCGCATTGCCAAAAATCCGGCCTGCGTCTGATTTAGGACCACATATGGAAGTGGTCCAAATTGGAATTGGAAAAGATCAGATTCCATGTGGTTTGTGTTTGTTCACACTGCCATGAAAAAGTCACATATGAGCAAAAAAATCAGACCTGGGCCACATTTTTCCTGCAGTGTGAACGTAGCCATAGAGTCTCAGCTCTGCGAAATCAATTTCATTTCATTAAACTAACCAAGTTTTAATGCCTGTGCAACTGTTTCTATGCTTTAGATGCAACATTGTTGTTACTAGTGTGCATTAACATCATCTTTCTAAGTCAAGCCCGTCTGCAGCACAAATTACTTCTCTCACACACACACGCACACACACACACACACACACATATGCTCATTCGTCCAGAGAGAATGTATGGTGGTAATGAGTGGATCCTACTCGTGTGATAGAGCTGAAGTGTCTTCGGAGGCGGCGAGGTCAGACGGATGGTGCTCCAATGCCAAGGCAATTTAATTAGAGCATTCTATAATGGAGCGCTATCTGGAAAAGCTCCCGATGAGCACCTAGTCATTCTATGTGTCCTTAATTTGTTCCAGACAACTGAATGATTCTGAATGATTATCTAAGTGTGAGGGGGGGGTCGGGGAGGATGGGATTATCGCTGAAGTGCATCTTCGGGAGTCACTGTAGCTTTCGCCGTAGATCACAGCCTGGAGGTGTGGAAAATGTAGTTTCTGCAAGCGTTGACTTTGCATTTCCCAAACACTGGCTCACAAGCATTAAGATGATAGTTGCTATGGTAACTGGGCAAAAATAGTAGGGGATGGAAGCCTGGAGGTCCACACGTAGCCACACTCATCAAAACGCGAGCCCTCCACATTTGTCTCCTCCCTCCCTGACATCCCTCCATCTTTTGTTCCTCAACTTGCCCTCTCTCTCCTTTTCACACACTTTGTGGGAGTGTGCCCGCTGTGTGTGCCGGGCAGAGTAATCTGCTGACAGTGAGAATGATGCTGTGTTTGTATGGCTTCATACCAGCAGCGGACCTATGGAGGCAGCTACCAGTTCATCCATCACCCCTCCTCTCTGCCCTGCAGTCTGGACAACAATCTCCTACTCTCTCCTACGCTCACATTAATACTTATGTTACTATTTATTAGAAACAAACACAGGGACACCCATACTGCCTGTGCTATTAAAACACACATTTGTGCCTACACATGCATCGGCGTCCACATGTTCACGCTGACACAAACACACCACGCATACAGACGAAACCACACTTCAAATAGCAAACTTCATAACCCCTTTTTAGCCCGTGTTACCCTCTCCATCCCCTGCCTGCTGCGGCACAGCTATGCCTGGCTCCCTTCCATTTATTCACAGCTTCTTAACATATTTGACTTGTAAATTGAGCCTCTATTTGTGTCATGCCCAAGAGGTGCTGTCAATTAGACTAAACACCGTGACGCATCTAGTGAGGAGAGAGGGAGGGAGGGAGGGAGAGAATGACGGCGATAGCAGGACCAGAGAGAAGGAAAAGAGACGGAAACAGACAGCGACCAAGTTTTTTATGATTAATTTTTTACTAAATTACACTTAGAGAGAGGAGGAGGCAAGTAGGAGACTTTTGTCTGGTGCGGCCCCATACAGGGACCTCCCGGAGGTAGAACAGATTCCAGATCAGTGCGAGTGTCATCAGACAAAACCCCAACTCCCAACCTACTGAGCATCTTGGCAAGAAGCACTGATCAGACGCTCACCCCCGGAGAGCTGCTGAATGCGGGAATTCACAATGGATGCACCCTCATACGAGGATGTAGACGCTTAATCAGCAGCCAGCGTAATTATACAAAACAGGTTGGAAGGACAGTATGCAAATTCAGCAAACGCCTGAAGAATACTGCAACAGTATGGCATGAGATACGATTATACTGATCAGAGCAGAGAGGCGGGGATCCTGCAACACAAACTGACCAAATATAAACTGTATATATAGGTTTATTATAAGAGAGACACAGGCATATATTTAAGAAATAGACATTTTGATATCTAAGGTACCTTAGCATTCAGTTCCTGGTTCCTTAATCTGTGACCAAAGATTGGTTCCTATATTGTAGCTTTTGATTAATCAGTCAACTTTATATTTTCCACTTACCCAGATGGGGCGGAGCAGACAATGTAAGGCCCCAGCTGGACTCAGAGAAGGGAAGCTGTTATTATAGGTCAGTGTCTTAAGCCACATTTCCACTGCATAGTACTGGTCTGCTCGCCTCAGCTTGGTGTCTGGTACTTTTTCTACCGGTCGTTTTCCATCACGGGATAGTGCCGCCTCATGGTAAATGGACGCAGCGTGAAGCTGCCGTGGCATAGTCAACTCGACGCACACCTCTCGTCCACCTTTCGCTTTCCTCTCATCAGCTGTTTAAGACAGGAACGTCTGCACCTCCTCAATAATAGCAGCTGCAATAAAAGAAGCGATGGCCGCTAAAGTAGCTTCACTGTTTGAATGTGGCGGTCATTGATTTGTCCTGTGCGGGATATTCCGTGCGTGCCGGGCATCGACCAATCAGTGGTCTGTAACGTTTCAAGTGACCTATTAGTACCTGCTCGGCTTGCTTGGAACCACAATGGAGGTGGTACTACAACAGTAGTACTAGGTACCAGGTAGTTTTTCCCTAATGGAAATGCAAAAAAGGCGAGTAGAGTTGAGTCAAGTCGAGTGTGTGTAGCCGAACTGCAAGCCCTTCACCTGATGATTATTTTTTAATGTCTGTGGCATATTCTGCTGATATTGACATTAAAACTGCCTTCCACAGTCCATTGTCAGCTCCATTTTTGCTGATAGATGAACATGTGACACGTAAAAAAGATGTCAAGATTAGGTGCCCTACAGATGTGCATAAGCACCGCTGCTCATGTGACTGGATGAACGCTGAAATAAAAAGCATGAGCTTCACTTGTGTTGCTCATGCAACCTGTGAGCCCCATTTCTACCTCAGGAAGGTTCCTAATATTTGTTTGGATCCTTGCTTTCAGGGACAAAAAGATTTTTTAAACACAGCCAGGGAGTGGGTTGATGTGGATGGGTGACAAACAAGGCTTTCAGGTACTATATGTCCACTGTTTCGCTAAAATAACGTGTGTCCTTGGGGCTTAATTGATGTGCTGAATGCATGTCCTTACTTAGAGAACATTTGCAGTGCAGATTATTTTTTCAAATATTCTGAAACCTGTTTACCTCCATGTTTGCCAGCTACCAGGCGTCTTGTTCCTTCACGTTTCCGGCACAGTGCTAAGCTTCTTCCCTCTCTTCCAAAGCAAACTGCTTCTCAGTGGAATGACATGAAGTGGTCTGCAGGAAAGTGTTCAGGTGTGCAAGCTCGTACAGCACAAGATACAAAAGATGCAACAAAACATTTAAAACTTTCTTATCAGTAAAGTCTACTGTTCATTGGTCTAATAGTGGATGTTTGAAGGCAGTAGAGCTGCAGCACAGTGTTCAGTGTGCAGGTGTCTGTGGATGTGCTGGTAACATGTTTTACCAGGTGCCTCTTTACTAAGCCAGAGGACAGTATAATAGACTTACCTACCTGACTGTCTTTGGGGACCCTGTCATAAACATTTCCTTGGAGTGCATGATCACACACATGCTTACACACATGTTTAAACACTGAACGACACACACAACTAAACACACACACATCTCCCAGCCCATTTGAGTTTTTACTCAGAGAGGCAAATGCACATCTGAGTCTGAAGCTACCTCGCCTTCCCACACATGCACAGATACACACTCAGGCACAATGCTGATCTTTGCATCACTGCTGAGATGGTAGCTCATTGTCTGTCTAACCAGTGATGTTATATTATTTGTGAAAGCCATATTCCCATTCTGCCTGTGGGGAAATGATGCCACAGCTCTGGTTTTTTACTTCTATAATTTGATGAATCTCAAGCAGAGCAGGGTTGAAACAAAGTTCTCTCTGGGTGAAGAGGTCCTCAGGTTAAAAAATAAAAAATAATTCATAGCTACTGTTGTAGTCAGACAAAAATGCTCAGTTTAATTCAAAGCAATGAGTATTATGGGTACTTTTCTACTACTTATGTGGTACTGACCACTGGTTTCTCCATTCTGGACTGAAGTGGATGGGCTGAGGGACCGTTACCCACCCACTTTACACCCATGTCGAGTCAAGTTAGTTTGATTTATATAGCGCCAAACCACAACAAAAGTTATCTCAAGACATTTTCCAAGAAGAGCATGTCTAGAACGACTCTTTATTCTACAGAGACCCAACAATCCCCCATGAACAAGCACTTGGTGACAGTGGTGATAAAAACTGCCTTTTAACAGGCAGAAACCTCTAAGCAGATCCAAGACTGTTGGTGAATTCTGGTGGTGGTGGCTGATGACCATTGAGAAGCTGATGAATGATAAAGTTGGTGAATCTCTGAAGACTGGGCGGTGATGGGGAGGTGGGGGATGAGCAAAACAGCAGCATGAAAGAACTAGAGGAACGGAGAGAGTCATATTTAAAAAAGAAAGCCTTAAGATGATAGGCTGACAATGGAGGTGTGTCACTGTGCTTATTGGATACATATGACCGGCTGATGAAAACAGCTGATAACAATTGACAGCCCCAGACTGTAATAGCAGGAAAATAAGACTGAGCATGTGTGAGAGGTGTGAATGACAGAGTAGCATGAGAAATAAAGTATAGTTCGCGTGTGCAAAGGTTTAGTCTTCCTGACTGAACTGACAAACCAGCTGTGCGTCGGTGTGTGTCATCACTCTGATTTTCAGATTTCCACGCTGAGCAGTCAAGACGTGGTTGCTGAAAGAGCGCGAGATAAAGACAGTTTTATATCAATTGCTATGTGCAGAAAGAGAGCTGGCGTCTCGCTCCTCTCAGGGTGCCGTTGTCAGTCTAGTTTGTGGGCTCAAAGTTAGACGGAAAGCACATTGAAAGTGTATTGCTCAATCAAGCTGATTATTCCACAACTTCTCTCTCTCACCTTGGGGCAAGTTTGAGAAGCTCTGGACTGTAAGATATATGCTTGATAAAATGAGGCACGCCCACAGATGACAGTTGCGATATAGACAGAGAGGAGGACAGAGCGATAAAAATGACTTGACTAGCGGACTAGCTCAAGTGACCTCAAGTGGAGATCTGAAAACCAGTGTTGCCTTATATAGACTGTGTAGGCATGCCATCAACAGCTGGTGTTCTTAGAAAATTATCCAATCACCTGTCAAGTTGGTGATGAAACCCCGCACATATGGAATATGTAACTTGGCGAAGAGACCGGTTCTTCACTCGAAGAACTAGAGTTACAGCATAACCTACAGATCCTTGCGTGTGTGCACATCATGTCTTACAGAGTGGTGAGTAAATGGGGAGGGCGGCATGACGTACATCTCACAGCTGGATAGAAGATTCGATGATGAAATAGGCAGGAAACACCACGCAAAGTGGAGCACAAAAGTCTTGTTCTCCTTTCCTTCCTCACGTTCACAAACCTCTGCTCCAGATTGGCGAGGACAGCGTTTGATGAGATGCTGTCTCTCTATATGAGCTGAACAACCCTGTGGAGAGACTGTTATGACTCTGAGTCACTGTTGTTTCTCAACTTGCTTATAGGAGTGTCTTTTTTTTTCCATGCTTGAAAGATGGTGGCGTCGAACCAAAACTAAAGCATCACTCAAATTTATCACAGTGAGAGCTGATGGAACAAACTGATCTCACTCTCAGTATTTGGTTGGGTTTTTGTCATGCATTTTTAATGTATTAATTAAACATGTCCCTGCTGTAGAGTCTCTTCTGTGTGACAGCACAGCACAAAGCAGCTCAGAACAATCTGAGGACTAAATATTAACACTAGACGTACAAGTTGATTGGAAGAGACAGGACTATAGACTACTACACTTTTATAAATGAGGCTTCAGGGGCCTCATTTATAAAAGGTTGTAATAAAAAAACTCATGAGGGTTTCTGCAAATGTAGTTGTTAAATTAAAGTTCTGAAATTGTTTAAATAAAGTCCAGAATTATTCCATAAATGCTGCTTTAGACGACTGGTTTTTGCTCCAGCTCTGGCTTTGTTGCCATGGAAATGGTGTCGTGATATTTTTGTGTGCCATCATACAGATGAGATCATGTTCTAATTGTTTAGTTGACCAATTAGGTCGCGTGATCTGAATTAGGCCATTTGACCTATAAACACACAGAGAACACTTTTCATGTTGTGACAGTGATTTCACTTTTGTATTGCAATATAAACACACATAATAAAATATATAATAATATATATTATCATTATTATCAGTGTCATTATTGTAGTAGTTATTATAAATACCACAAATTGTAACCTTTTAATTATAATAGCTGTTATTGTTATTGTTATTTAATGCAGCCTTTCCTTTAGGCTATACACTGAAAACATTCATGAATGTGTACATACACTCTCACATGACTGTAATGTGTTTCTTTGTGCTGTCTGATTGTACTGAATGATTAACGTTGTCTGCATTGTTGTCTTTGTCACCTTGCAAACTTTACGAAACCCATAAATGTTGCCTTGCCTCCAGGGAACACCAATAGCAGCACCAGCACATTTACTGCTCCCGCCTCCACATCTGCAGAATGTAAAACTACAACATGACAAGTGTGGAGTCTCACACACGATGTGGTGGTAATTGGCTTACTTTGGCACTTTCTCCTACTTTTGTTTGTGCTACATGAATATGCTGCAGTATCAAAGGTCATTTCATTTCTCCGGCAACTAGATGCACCCACACAGTCCAGTCCCCCCCCCCCCCCCCCCCCCCCCACTCCTCAGCTCGCGTATTGTCCTCACAATATTTGTCTGCTTCTTGATTCTGATGCAGTGAATATTTAGATATTATGTAAATGTAGTTAAATATATGTATGTGAAATGGACAGAAGTACTGTATTTTTCTACTTAATTGGTCTGTCATTGGACTCAGTCATATGTGTGGAAGTGGACTACTTGTGCTGCATGCCCCATTAGCCCGTCAATAGATGCAGAGCTCTTGGAAACAGCTGCCCTGGTTGTGTGATGAATGCTGGTTTCACATACTCTCAAAGTACAGAGCTTTTTAGTTTGCCATGAGCAGATGAGGCAAAGACCTTGCCTGTGTGAGGATTCAGTGCGACGACTCGTCTCCATGTTGAGACATCGGCTGAGACCCGGGGATACAGGGAATATGCCTGAGTCAGTAGAACGCAACCATCTGCTCCCATGGCACCGTGTTACCATACACTCATTCCTCTGATGCAGTCGCATTGTGCTCATTGGTGTTGTCAAGGATGTCCAGGCTGCACACCAGCCATGATAAACACGATACATAATATCTGGTTGAATCAGAATTTATTATCAATATTTATGATCAAATATCTACAAAATCTACTGGCATTCTCATTATCACATTACTTTTCAGTATCATGTACATTAATACGCATAAGATTATGTGCATTCATTATCAGGTGCAATATTGTCAGATATCATTGTCAATACTATTTTTCTATTTCAATTGTTATTCTATTAGGCACTGGATGCAGATAAAAGTGTGTATAAGTTTCGACTGCCACAGTGATGTAGTGGATAGAAAATCCTCTGAGATGAACCTGAAAAAGTTACTCAGTTAATTCACTGTGAAGGGTCACATTTAATGCCACGTTTCTCTATCATGTTGAGTCAGTGTGTATAATTTAAATAACTAGAGTGTGATTTATTACAGGAGACAGAATAACTTTGCCTAATTTGAAATGCATTACTCTACACTGTTTAATCCACTGCTTTCTCTCTGATCCAGGTTCCTGGTTCCTGGTTCCACTCCTTGCTTCCTCTGATGAAATGCACGGTAAGACATTGATGAAAAAGTTTGATCATTTCATGTGAACTTAGCCAGAGACCTGATTGTCCGACTCACAAACACAACTACTTCCATTTGTCCATTTTTGTCTCAGTCCATTTCATCCAGACTGGCAGTGGAGAAAAAAAAAGCCGTTTAATGCATTTATTGTAAGAAATGTAATGTCTATCATATCAAGCAGTGACAGTAGATCTACATACAGTAGTGACATATATGTGCATCTGAGGCTCACAATTTAAATAATCAAATAGTTTCAAGTTTTGAAACTAAGTGAATTACCTCTACATCATTAGAGGACTTGCCTCTGTCTCCAAATCAACCATCTTAAACAGAGGAAAAACCGTCGCGACCTCATGTCGGTCTTGATTGGAGAGGTGTCTGTCCTTGAGTTGTATGATTGCTCTTTAAAGTTGGGAACGGCAGCATGCTTGTCATTTTCATAACATTTTCACCAACCTGATGAGCTACTTGTGATGATTCGTATCAGTCAATGTGTGAAAAAGTATGTCCCTTGAAGAGATGTGAAGAAGGCTGTTGCTTAAGGCTCAAATGTGACGTGTGATGATTGTGTATACCACAGCTGAAACTCTTCAAACTCGTTATGTGATACTTTAACAATCTGTTCAGCTGCGTGTGACATGTTTAAACAGCAGATCTTGGGAACAAGAAATATGTGTTGGAGGTGGAACTTTGTTCAGGCAGTATGATTGAAATAAGGGATTTATAAAAAAAAAAAGAACCCTTTTGTTACTGAACTAGTTCAGTATGGCTGATGATATACTTGCATGAATCTTGTTGAATTCTTATTCTAAGTAGCTTTGGATGAAGGCATCAGTTAGATAATTGTAAATTCCTGAGGAATCGCAGCCAAACATCTCCATTTATATATAGGCGACTGTGTATAGATACACAACACCTTTGTGGGTCAGAAAATTCTATTTAAAAAGCAGCAGAGCGGAGCTTTACAGCGTGTCTGATTAAAGTACAGAGGGTAGGGATGCTAGGGATGCTAGGGATGCACTGATACCGATATCGGGTTCGATAATGGGCTTGCACTGATAAAATTACCCCAGTACCACCGCACCCATACCACTTTACGCCAATGCAACATTAACTTGTGTTAGTTGAGCAGGTAGGCGGTGGCGGAGCAGTGGCAGCAGTGTGGAAATATTTTAACGTAAGCCTTAAAAGTAAACTATGCTCTGCTAAACTGTCAAGAGGAGGTGTGAAAAACAGCTCCTTTTAATACAAGCAGTTGGATGAAACACCTGAACAACCAGCACAGCGCGAGCTCAACAGCTACAACCACCTTTGCAGCAAACACTGGCAAAGTGGTAGAAAATGGGCAGAGACACCCCCCATCCAGCCTGTAAAAAAAACAGAAGCGCTTACACAGTATATTGCTGTGGATGTTCAGCCGTTATCTCTGAGGATAATACAGGATTTTGTCGTCATCTTGGCAAACTAGAGCCCAAACATGATTCTCATACGTCACCATATCACAGACACAACTACGAAAGCTGCAGGACTCTGTGAAAAAGCACATCAGCTGCATGTTGCACGACATCTCAGACTTCCTCTTTATATGGCAGTAGCAAACTATTAGTGCATAACTCATGTCAGACATCAGCTTCATCATTTGTATTTGGACTAGCAGTTACCCCACATCAGTCACTGTGTTGACATTTGTCTATTTTGACAGATTGCACACTAAAGCCCCATTTCCACTGCGTAGTACCACCTCTACTCGACTCGACTCACCTGTTTTGCTTTTCCATGAGGTAGTAAGTACCGGTTCCAAGCGAGCCGAGCAGGTACTAAAAGGTCATGTGAAATGTTACAGACCACTGATTGGTCGATGCCCGGAATATGGAATATCCTGCACAGCACAAATCAATGGCTGCCACACTCAAACAGCAAAGCTACTTTATCTGCGATGACTTTTTTTTCCAGTGCTGACGTTCCTGTCTTAAACAGCTGATGAGAGGATCATGAGAGGAAACTACAGCACCCGTCTACCCTGAGGAGGTACTATCCGATAATGGAACCTGCTGATGCTGAAAAGTACACGATGTCGAGTCGAGCCGGTACTACGCAGTGGAAATGTATCTTATGTAGACTTAGGGTGCATGTGTGCTACTGTTATATATGTGACATTGCATCCTCGGTGTTACGGTCATTAAATCAAGATCTGAAGTTAATAAACTGATTGTTGCATGTTTGCAGGAATAGCAAGACGTTTAACTAATGAGGAGTAAATAGTAAATAATGCCTGATGAAAGTACGCTTTGAAAGTAAACTAATGTTATTATTGAGTACTTGTATCGGCCATCGGTATTGGCAAGTACTCAAATGTAATACTTGTACTCGGTCTGACAAAAAGTGGAATGGGTGCATCCCTAAAAATGAAATCACAGGAGTAGGCCTGTTGTGATTCATTGTCATAAGAATAATTGTGATTAACAATCTTATTCTCGTTCTGTCTATTTCACACCAACATCATTATATATATGGTTCAATAATACAAACACACCTCATGAAGAAGTGATCAGGCAGTCATGTAATAATTTTGAGCGGCCTAACAAGTAGCATCTTTTCTCCATGACTTCTGAGATGATTTATGGATGTTTATTTTATGATAAAGTGCAGCAGCTTCTTGTAATATGGTGGATAAAGTCTGAGAGACGTAGACGAAGAGACCACACAACACGGGGAGTAAGAAGTATATAACCAAGTGTATTCCCTCTGTTAATGTACACATATTTAGAGTCATCTCACTGGAACACTTTACAATAACATTTAGAAAGAACAGGAAGATACTGGGAGGAGTATGCTCGGAATGGAGAGAGAGAGAGAGAGAAACCAGACAAACAGGAGGGTGAATCAATGGAGCCTGTCAAATGAAATGGCTGCCACCTTGTCTCCAGCCATTCAGACAAAAATAGATCAACAAAAAATAAACATGGAAGTGGATAGAGCCTGCTTTCTCCAGAGGTATGGGGACACACAATCTGCAATAAAGAGAAAAAAGGAATAGATGCAGGACGGAAAATAGATTGATGGAATTAAAGGAGAATGAGTGGTTTCATGTTCATAACCCAAATCACATTTGCTCAATTACCGAAAGAAAATACAGACAATTTTCCTTTTCCCAGAATCATAGTCATTTTTTCTCCAAACAGGAATGATAGTAGGGGAAACACATTTCTCTTAGTAATGGGATGAGAGTCAAATATTTAGACATTTCACAAACTTTTTTCAGGATTTTTTCTTTTCATGGTACAGTTGTCTTTTTTAATAGAGTTGAGAAAATTGGAATACTAGAGTTCTGTTGTACATCTTCCAGGGAACTGCCGTTCACCTTTTTACTGGTGTGCTCTTCCCACAGAGTTTGCGTTGCCCATTGGCTGCCATCAGTCCAGTCAGGCTCGAGGGGAACGAAAGACACAGTTGCTTTTTCCAGCTGCAAAGGTACTGTATCTCTCTCCACAGTGGAACTCCAGCGAGAATGAATTCAGAATCACCCTAAAATGTCTCTCATTTCTCCAAAGAATAAGAAATAGAGAAGAGCAAACCAAAGTGACGAGTCTTGCAGCAAGGCGTCGCGTTAGCCATACCGTTTCATGAGGGGGGAGTGGGGTCTGGGGATCCGGTGGTTTGGGCGATGAAACTGTTCTGACGTCAAAAATCCTTCCTGCGCTTTATCAGCTTCCTTTTCCTCTCACGCTTTAGGTCCATAGGTTTCTGAAACGTCTATACATGTATTTATAATTTTATAGAACAGTTCATCTTGTTTGCTGGAGGTTTTTTCTGTTTTTTGATTATTAGCAAGGACATGATGCAGTTTCCCTGCTGGCCCACTAGGGGCACCTCGGAGCCCCAGATACACATGACACATCTGCTGGAACAAAGGACGACCAAGGGGGTTTTGGCCCTGACAAGTTTTTGGCAGCTAAACGTACAAGTTAGCATCCATTAGGTTGGAGTGGTGGTATCTCACATAGTTGCTACGTTTAACGTTGTTATGATCATCAATAGTCATATTTTTTCTTTTTTATACTCCACAGGAAAAAAAAAAGTTTGTCTCTTTTTCGTAAATGAATACTACATGCTTGGAACACAGCAGAGTTTACGTTGCATCAGCTGCTGAGCACCGTAGACAAGTAGATAAAAGAAGAGAGAGAGAGAGAGAGAGAGCGAACTGACTGGAGATCAGATATAACGAACACTCACAGAGGCGGGAGAGCTGGATATGACAGTGATTCTGTAGGTTGGCAGTACATTGATTTTACATGGGATGTCAAGTTGCTAATTCAAGCCTAGTTGTAAAATAATATGTTGATACTGTCTAAGGCTGCTTACACCACATGCTCGCCTCAGAGCGAAGAACAGACCCCGACACAAATACTGATGGTGGTGCTTTCTTACAGTACTCAAGATATTAAATAACCTGTCATGTGCTAATCCATTAATCACTGTTTTATCAGCACGGTTGGTACACGGTTGTTGGCACACTATGCGTTGAGGTCTGATGTCTAATAGCCTTTCCTTGAATCCGCACCATGGTGAACATTTTAGAAGATGTCAAATCAATAAATGCAAAGCTAAAAAGGTGTGGACAGAACCGTGATGTCACCTCGCCATCTCGTTTTGCATCCACCCTCCAATTAAACTATTAGTACTATGCATGGCTGCCTGACAATACTGGGTTTGAAATGAATTGCCTTGTATGTTATGTTTGCCATTTTCCATATACTGCCTTTTCTCTCTCTCTCTCATCCTTTCCTTCTCTAAGTGCGTCTGCTGTCTGTCTCTGTGTGTCATAGCGGCATGCCCTCAGACGTAGTACTCTTTGTCTTTGTTCTTCTTGTTCTTGGTGACTGTCTTGGCAGTGCTGGGCTGTTTCTCCTTCACAAGAGCTCCGTTGCTCTGCGTGGCCGAGTTGCTAATGTAGTTGCGGCTCTGGTCCACTTGATAGGAGCCCTCGTCGCGGTTGCGGTACTTGTACATGGCGTAGAGTAGGATCAGGATGCAGAGGGCGGCGGCCGCCACGATGCCCACCACCATTCCTGTGGTGCTGCTGGACTGCTGCACCTCCACGGCGCCCGGGAGCCCTCTCTCAGGAGATGTGGGGTCTGGAGTGGGAACATGGGGAAAATTTGGGGGGTAGGTTATTCCTGGGACTCTACGGTGGCCTGGATCTGATGAGGGGTGTGCTGGCGGCAGCAGCACCTGGTCACGTGTGTTCATTTTCCCGGCGGGGATTTTGTTGTTGCTACTGCTGCTGCCGCCAGCGGCCGGCTTGACGCGCGGCCCAAGCTGGTCTGGGTTTGCTGTCGGGGTAGAGGAGAGAGGTGGGCGGTGGGAGTTGGGGATGCGGGAGAAATGGCGATCTCGGGGGTTCTGGACCCCGCCCTCGACAGCCGGGGGAGGAGGGAGGACAGTCCTGTCGGTGACCAGGGGGGAATTTTTGTAATAGTCCTCGTCATCCGACTCTGTCATCTCCCCCGACCCGTACGCCGACACCTCGATGGTCTCCTCGCAGTCCTCCTGGTCCAAGGGGCAGGGGGGCCGGCCGTTGGGCAAGGGGAGGGACTCTTTGGTGGTTTCAAGCAGAGTGAGGAAAGGGCGGTAGGTGGTGGGGGGTGGGGGGATTACTGGGTAGTGGGTGGCGATGGATGGGGGTTCTAGGGAGTCCACAGTTATTATGGGCAACACTAATTCACCTCCTAGGACAAGAAAGAGACAACAGAGAAGAGTGTTAGAGAAGACCTGAGAGAGAGACCACCTCCAGATCAACAGAAGAAAACAGTTTAAAACACAACACCAGTATTAGAACAGGACTAAAACTTAACATGAGGTTATACAAGTTTAGTTAGTCTGTTCTATGTACAAGGTTAATATGCTGACTATCTCTGGACTGAAATACACTATAACATGTAAGAAAGTACTGTATGCTGCACCTGCTCCTAACTGTTCTGGCTTAACAGACCTACATGTTTTATCACTAAGACAGGATAAAATCAGACTACAAATTACACTGAACAATTAAACATCTACTGTACTACACAGCCTATCCTTCACTGTTAAAGTTCTAGTCTCACCTATGCTTGCTACACTAGCGCTCAGATGGGTTAAATAAGATAGCAAACCACGAGGTTCAGGTCACTTACATCAACAAATTGGCCGCATGATTTTTGCATGAAAAAAAATTACAAAAAGAAAGCTGTGTAAGATTGTTCTCGGATGGTGAAAAAACAACCCCACCCCCCCTTTATTTACCTCCTCCCCTCTTTCTTGAAAAATAACCATAATGTTAATAAATATATTGTTGAATTATTCATTTTTTTTTTTTCTTCCCCAGAATGAAAAATGGCCTCAAATGACCCCCCCCCTCCCCCTCCCACTGGGCATGGTGATTATTATGGCCCATTTTGATATGTTTTATGCAAACCTTCAAGAGCTGCTGCAGGAAACTAATGCCCCTAATGCCCCGATGCCCACCTCCCTCCCAAACAGCACACATAAACACAGGGCAATGACATCCTTCTTAACAGCAACAATATCGGTTATGCAATCTGATTTTAGCCCACTATAAAATGAACTGAATGTATAACAATAGCATTTGTAAAGAAAAAATAATTAAGGAGGAATCAGTCTACCACAGACTGGAGGCCCAGCTGGAGTTAAACAAATTGGGAGTATGTTAAGAGAACATGGCAGAATATCATTAACAGTTTCTTTATACACTACATATTATGTCATTACAATCTGGAATGTGTGTTTAAGAGTCACAGTCAAGAAACATTTGAAAACATGGCAGCTGGGATTAGATTATGGCACATCTTAAGGGGAGACAAAGGAAAGGCAAGAGCAAAACATGACCAAATAAATGCCAATATCATCAGCATAAAATCATGACTCTGGCTCTTGGTTCATTTGATGAGGTGAATCACAGGGGGAGGGGTTGAACCAGGTAGTTCAGGTATGATAAAGGGAGTGTAAGGAGGGGTCGTGGGATTGGAACAACTCCCCTGTGGTCCTCCAGCTCAGAAAGGTTCAAGCACCCCAAACCTTCTCAGTTATACATCCATACATATTTTACTCACAGAGGCTGATGCATTACGTTAACAAAGCTACTAAACACATCAACATATTGCAACACACTTCAGAGAAACAGGGAAAATATGAGAGCTGTAAAAGAAGAAATACTTTGTGATTCTTCAACCCTTCTTCTAACTTTTTTTTATTGCGGGAAAGCCTTGTTTCCATGGTAATAACTCAAATTATTTCTCTCCATTGTATTTTCTTTTCTCTGTGTTTGAGGGCTGAGTTTCACCTTGAAGGCTGAGAGGACAGCAGAGCGTGGTGACACACTTAAGGAAGTAAGAGGAGCCGTAACATCTAGGACTTTTTTTTTTTTTTTCCTTTTAAATTCCCTTCTCTTGTGACTCTGACGAGTTATTTCACTAGAACATTTTCAGGACCTCAGATAGAGCTACTCCAAGATCCACATGCAACTCGGGGGTGATGGACAAGATGGTAGCGCCGCTATCGTTACATCGCCATCTGTGTGCATGGTAGAGATGCTGTGAGTGCAATTTCAAGCTCTATACCTTCTGCTCGCTGTGTGGTTCACCAATTACTGAGGAGGTACCTCCACTCACTGTGTGCCCTACTTACAGTACATTAAAAACTGATGGTCCTTTCAGGGTAAACTGAAGACTCGTCTCAAGTTTTCTTCAGTGTGAATCCTTAGAACAGTGATTATTGAGATGTTCAAAAGGCAAATAGAGATATTACAGAAGAGGATTGTTGGTGACACTTTTCTATGAAGACATCTGTAGTGTGTTCCTAGTGAATCGCCTGACCTAAAACATGTCTGTTTCATGCAGTGCAAAAGGTGAGCACCTAGCAACATGTTCAGGTGCTCATTTGAGAACCAGACCAAAATGTTTGTGTGCAGCCCTGCTCATAGTGTAATACTGACAATAGCTCATGCATTAATATGATGCAGCATATTAATAAAACTTACCACCAACAATTTAACATGAGTATGAAACATGTATTACTATAGATGCATCAATATGTACCTCACTTTACCCACCACATACAATGATGACTAATGATACTGCATGGACTGTTCTAGCATACTATGCTATACTGTGTGTAGGTAGTCATAATGTATTAGAAGCTTTATCAGTCTAGTTTATAATCAGTCAAGAGAATCAATAAGTTATAAGTCAATAGAAGTCACTTCCATGATGTTTTATGACTGTTGATGTAGTGCATCAAGCAGCATGTGAGTTTATGAATTTAGTCTTGAAGCATTATGAATGCAATATTGCCGAACTGCTCCAACAAATCACTCGCATCACTCTGCTGTACTCTACAGCCAAAGCCCGGAGGCAGATTACCATCATCCCATAATGCTGGCAGGCAGTGGCTACTAGAAAAATAATGACTCTCAGCCCTCATACACAGAGTGAGCCACAATTCAGCGCAGGAGGCAGCTATCAAGTGACCAATCTTTTCATTTCCTGTTGTGTGACCCAACCTGCCTCACATATATTTTAAACCAATCAACAACTTCAATTGGCTCTCCCCTCCTCCACGACTGCACCCTCTTTCTCTGTATGCAGCTGTGATTGTTGAGTTAACACAGACAGATCTGACTCGATTCGCCTTATCTTTGGATTTGTGCTCTCCTGCTGAAAGCTGCCAAGAACCACATGCTGATATGAAATCAGAGGAGACATATGATGTTTTTTGTTGTTGTTTTTTAACGTGCAGGAGGCTTCTCATCAGTATGAAAGCCCTCACTCTGGATCAGCTCTCGCTTGAACCTAAACCAAGACTGACTTTGACCAGTTCTGATGGTGAAAAGCATGAATCCAGTGTGGGCATCTTGTTTTTAATATTCTAACACCATCATTTATGTATGAAGGAGAGATAGACTTACAGATATTCAACCTGACTGATTGAGTTTGACTCACTTTGATGGATTTTCTTCTTTATGTTTACCTACATGCCACTCGTTGCTGCCTGTATGAGCCGTTCTCCTCTATTTGCTTAAGACGGGAGGAGGGCAGATGGATGCTGTCGGCCTCCTAACAAACATCGTTACTCTGCCCATCGTGTCTCTCTCTCTCTCTCTCTCTCCCCCGCTCACATTCATTTGGAATATTTAGAGAAAGAGAGTTTGTTTGGAGTTTGAGTCTTCTATAATTCAGCTTTGATTAGGCTGCAGATGGAAAATCCAACAGCGTGTCCCAGCATAATATATCTTCCCTTGCTTGCATTTAAATCAAGCCACAATTGGGACAATTATGGCCACACAGACTGTGTGACAGGGAAAAAACAACCCTGTTCCTTCGCACACAGGACTGCATGAACTGTTTACAACTGCTGCATCGGTCTGCCGCAAAAGTGATTTATTCTGACACAAAGGGATGATGCTCTGCTCATATGGTGTCTCACTGAATCACATATTGGCCACAGTCAAAGTGACCTCCCTGCAGTTCATTGGCACCTGGATCACCTCCATGAAGCTGGCTGGATTTGTTTTTCTGGCCAGCACGATGCTCCCACCTCACTACGGTATAAATCTCAGCTATGAACAGAGAATATCAAACTCTACTTTCCTGCTTTAGCTTTTGGATTCATGGTCTATAGATCATGTTTTCCTCCTGTGCTGCAGTATATCTGCTTCACATCTCTTTCCCACTGTATGCATCATCATTCCAGGGTATCTGTTAAATTAAACTGCATATTCTAGTGGTAAGTATATTACTCAGTAGAGTGCATACCTCTGCCAACGCCGAACAAACCTACACATATCTGTTTAGCTTGCCTGACACATGCCTCCCCAATCCACAGTTGGTTCACTAGTTTTTGTGCAATTAGAGAAAATGTCATAAAACGCGTTATTTTGCAATGTTAAAGAAAATGTTTCCTTTCTTTCAGGTTTTGTGGGAACGAAACCCTGCTGAAAAACCAACCAACCATCAAGGAGACGTCGGTGATATAGTTAAAAAAAGAACCGACAGGGTGAGGCGGTATTTCTCCACTATGCTCCTGGGAGAATTTGTTTACAGTGTGAGCAGAAAAAAAAAACCCCTGGAGTGAAAAGAGTGGTGTGAAGAAAAAAGGAAGCCATTATACAGCTACTGCTTTCAGCTACATTTCACACACATGGATAGTTTGCAGCAGAAACGCTTAGTGACAAAATGCACCACTGACCAGGTTCAAGTAAAACGGCTGCACAGCATCAGGATAATGTAGAACAAGGCGACTCTCTGCTGTTTGATGCATCTGACAGCAGACTGAGCTGACTGAGCACCAGTTACTGCATTCATTTCTCTGGAGCCTACAAATGTTGACCTATCTGTATGAAAGCTGTATTTAATCCTTAGTGTTTTTACTCAAGTGTATCTCTGATAACAAATACATATTGTACATAAACTAACACTATTCAATAACAATCAGAAATAAACTATGAATATATGTCTATACATGTATATTTATTAGCTCTTATTGAGCGTTAAAGTAATTTTATGTTAATTTAAGGTTTGTTCCTGTTAAAGTGGATATTAAAAGTGTATGATATTGTTCAATGCTTTAACTTAAATCCATTATTTGTTATTATTTTAATTCCATTTTAGCTCATTTAGAATGTCTACATTATTCTTTTAAAATCCTGTCTGTTTTGTTGTTTCTTCAATCTTTTTAACGTTTTTAAAAGTATGTTCTTCTCATTTCTAAGTCTTTCGAGAAATGGCAACGACTGCACAAATACAACCAGTCACATCCTTATCTGTGCTATTTAAATATCTTTCCACATTTTCCATGGGACGTGTTTAGATAACAAATAAAGCTGATTGTCCTAATCACTGCACTTCATTTCAGGCAGAGCAGAGGCAGGGCATTGATTGGACGTCACGGTAACTTCGAGGCGCTCCTTTATCATCTGACATCATCCAGAGGAAACATCTAAGCTGTGGAACCTGCGTGATAAACCCGGGGCTGTTTACTAGTGGAGGATGGCTAGCTAAGGGAGATCAATAAGGTATCACACTGACTCATAACTGACAGCCAAACCAATCGACCAGGAAGGGTTGGATCCCGGGAGAGCTGTGAGTCACAGACTCTGGGTCATCCCTCATCTATCCCTCATCTATCACACAATCTCTTGGTTCCACTCACTGACCCAAAAAGAACATTTGCCAAAAGTCTCTATAATCTGATGAATTATTGAGGGCCTCCACTAACAGAGGGACACGAAGCCCCGACAACATCCTGGGACTTATAAGGAGCTGTGTGGAGAAAGAGGGAAAGCGAAGGTAGAGAAAAGAAATGGAGATAAAATGAAAGCGATTTAATGAGGAGCGGGAGAAAGAGACCTTTATATAATATCTTCTCTCATTACGTGTGACTGAATACAATCTTTTCATGCGTGTGTGTTAAATGAGTGTTCATGCAAATATACATCTTTCTTTGTCGTCTTCTGTGTGTACACACACTCTCTTTGTCACTCCGTCCCCCTCTACGTGTTTCATCTTTGTAATCGGGTCCCTTCTGTCGAGGTCTCGTCACTCTTCTGACAGAGGCTCATTACCAACACTGGAGGATCCAAACCAAGGCTTTAATTGGGTGATGTAATTAAGACTCCCTAACAAAGTCAAAGTTTAATTAGCCTGTTGGGAAAGGAAGGAATTTCACTCTGCTCACTCTCTCAGTTGTGCATCCTCTTCCTCCTCTCCCCCTCTCTCTCTCCCTCCTCTCCCCATTTCTCTCCACTGCTTTGAGCGCAGAGGAACGTGACACTAATCTCAATGAGGGTCAGTCTCTTTCACACATCTTTTACTCAGGCTTTTTTTTTCTCTCTCTCTGCTTCTTTTGCTTTTGAGCGCGACCGCGGCTGCCCTGCAGTTTGTTGTCTGAGCTTCTCGCGTCCGAGGGTCTTCTTCATTTAGCCGAAAAGAACTTCCTGGATGAAATGTTGGTTTTAAGAAAACAAGTTGCAACGCCTTAAATTTTGTGTTATTGCTACCGCTGCAGGTAAACACATCTGTAAAGCAGATCCTCTTGGCTGTATATGCTGGTAGGAGTTGTATTGATCGCCATGAATTCACAGCAGTCATATCTTGCTCGGCGTAATAGAAAATCCACAGCTGCGCTTAACATTTTTGCTCCTCCCTGAAGGCGATTCAATAACATTCTCAAATATAATTGAAAACACTGGGAATTGGTCCTCATACAATGACTACAGGCCTGTGTTTGTGAAACAGTGATGGAGAGGGGACAAGTTTTGCGGACAATGTTCTTCTCTCCTTGTCGACAGTTTTCACGGAGGCTTATCCGACCCTGCTGGCTCACCTCCTTGGAACTATTGCGGCATCTGGAAGGCGCGATACGGAGCACGTGCACGAGTGTGAGCGTGTTTGTTGTTTCTGCAGAGAGAAAACTTTACGCCCACGGAGTGAGAGAGACAAGTGTCTGTCTTGGAAGGTGTCTTCCTCTGTGTGCATGTTTGTGTGGGCATGATAGAGAGAGAGAGAGAGGGAGAGAGAGAGAGAGAGAGAGAGCCACCCCATGGGAGATTAAGCCTGGGCATAGCATTCACTGAAAAACTCTCATTTTACCTTCCGATAAGAAGGGAATTGAGTCTCTATTTCGGTCCCAACCACCCACAGAGAAAACCGCAGGAGAATGCTACACTTGAGTCTCACAACACCGGTTCAGATCTCCTCACACACACATAGGTATTGCTATAATCTCCTGCCATTGACAGTGCAACATATATTATATTCAAACCACTAATCCCTAATCCAGAAAACAACAATTGTGACTCTTTTTCGTTCCCTTGTCTTCCTTGTTTTTATTGCTAACTGAAGGTTTGTTCTATCTGTGTGTGTGTATATATATATGTATATATACGTATATATATACGTATATATATATATATATACGTATATATATATATACGTATATATATATACGTATATATATATATAATCAAGGAGCTTAAGTGTTCAGTTCAGTTTGTCTGTTTGTTTTTCTGACTGTTACAGCAAGATTACATAAAAACTACTTGAGGGATTTTAATGAAATTTGGTAGAAGGATTGGACACGTAGCAGGAAGAGCCCATCAAATTAAGGATTAGGTAAAATCAGGAATTATTTTCCATTTTTTGGAACATTACAAATAAGGCTTTTTAAAAAAACCTTTTTGTCAATTACACTCCATAATTTGTTTTCACTTTGCTGAACATTGCCAGGGCACCCATTTGACTCAGAAAGGTAGATACAAATGTGTCTGAAACTTTAATCAGAGAGGTGTCGGGGATGGGAACAGGCAATTAAGTTTTGGGAGGATCCACCAGCAAAATGGAAATACTGACTCTTCTGGAACAGCTGTTCTCCTATTACAAAAGTTACTGACAGATTGCGGTTCTAGGTGTATGTTGGGTGTTTTCATGGTGAATAAATCTCAATACAGGTGTTGTATATAAATAGGAATGTAATCTGCAGGAGACTTTTCAAGTTCTTCCACCCCTACAGTATCCATGACTGTGGTCCCGCTCAGAAAGTGCTGATGTTAAATGCTATATATCACATATCTTTATATTAGTTTATCTTATTCATGCCCACTTTTGTTTGATCCAATCAAATCTTATGGATTTCACAACAATAACTCATAACCACACTCTGCCTCTATCTTCTATTTCATTCACTACAAACTACAAATGAAGGTAAGGTGAGGATCTAATATATTTTTTTATTTATGTTCCTACCATATTTTATGTCTGCTTTTATAAAGATTCATATATTTTACCTTTATCTTTACAAAAGAAAAATTACAACTACTTTAATGTCTAGATTTGGTTTTTATGGTTAATGTCCAACAACAAAAATCTTAGCATTCTGGATAAAATGTCATTTTATCTGTATCTGCATGTCTCTATGTTGTCCCCTTGATTTTTGGCCTTACTGTAAAGGAAGCAGCCATTTGAACCATACTGCTTCACTGCATGTGGTTCTTGCCAGTTTTCAAGTATAGTCAGTGAAATAGAGTTCGGAAAACACGGAGGCAGGGAGTAAAACACATGGCCTTTACCTTCCACCTCCTGTCATGGTGTTCGCAACATGACTTGACCCGCTGTTCACACTAACAGTGCTTCAGCCGCCAGCCCCGCCGGCCTACAGCTGTGCACTGTGCAGAACAAGCTGCTCTTCCATGATGGAACTGTCCTGCCTAGTTTAAGTCGGGGCAGGAGATCGGTGCAACAGCTGGGTAAATGCCAGCTACTACTACTTGGATGAGCAATTGATGCACCTCGGTGCTGCTGACTTCCTGCCGCGATGAAAACCAATAAAAAAAAGATACACATCTGGCCAATCACAGCTGCATACAGAGGGCTTTGCAGTCACAAAGTTCATATAAAAGTGGAGGAAGGGATTGTTGACTGACTGAGTCATTGTCCTGGTCAGCCTACATATGTTCCTATGCTGCATTTTCAGTTTGGATAGCATTATGGACAGAACTCCCTGAGTTGACTCACCATTTCCAGGCTCACACTCCTCTAAATCTTCGTCATCACTAGGACACTCAGCTGATGCTACCAAGAGGTCATCCGCATTCTGGAAGAGAGGGAGAGAGACAGAGGGCAGAGGAGATAGAGTCAGAACAAATTTAATGGGTGTAGAGGTCGAACAGAACATCGATGTCAGACACTGGAGGAACTCTTTACAACTACCGTTTGTACTTTTTGCTATAACTTCATTTCCCAACTTGTTGATATTTCTCTGCAACATTTGAACGTAACAAAGGACACAGTCGAGCAGAGTTTTTGTCCTCACTACTGCATGACTCACACAGCTGCCTGCCTCGACCCAGAAAAGCCTCTCCTCTCCTCCCAGCCTCTGGTTGTAATCCAAGATGGGGACATCCGATGGAAAATGGAGGGCTTTTATCAGTATAATTGATTCAAGTGCCACACCGCTGTGCAGCACTTTCTCTCTGTTATTAATCCACGACCTGGATGTAATTATTCATTAATTGCATTGTGCGAGGTGGAGCGCGTGTTCACAACACCTGGCTTTGTCAAATGGGCCTAATGATATTGCTTCAGTTTCCCGGCAACATCTCCATCAATAGTGCACTTACATCTCTGTTCTTTCCATGCAATCAGCTGCTTCAATTTCCCTAACCTCACATAAAGCAGTATATAATGGAGGCTTTAAAATGTGCACTTCCTTAAATGAAGCAACCAAGACATAAATAAATGCCCAGGGCATGAAAAAAAAAGAAGTTTTAATAATACAACGTCTCGCTGACATTCAAATGGCCGTTTTCAGCCTCCTGCAGTCGTGACACCCCGTCAAACATCCAAACGGCCTACATTATCATCGCTGCATGGAATTTGCTGGATTGAAATTGTGGCATGAGGGCCAAGAATTCACTGCTGGAGGAGTAGCTCCAAACTCCGGTTTGAAGAGGTAAGAACTTTTCTCATCAGTAACCATATTGAATCCACTACGAGACAGCTTTGAACCGCCAAGCATCCATCCAGACGAATCAAAGACAGACACCTGGGAGTCCTCTCCACTTAAGACGGCAGCAGTGAGGACGCAGCTTGTGATTTTAGTTTTATAACACCCTGACATCAGATTTGGGTCAGAGCGAGACAAGTGATGACTCCAACTGTTTCATGGAAACCCACAGTATCAAGGGGTGAAAAGAAAACCAGACCCCCGCCACACACATCAAAAGGTAGATCTTTTATTCTAAGCATCAAAGTGCATTATTCCACTATGATCAAAGAACAGTACGCCGGTAGCTCAGAGCTGTTGGAGAAATGAAATTTGGATTTCCGCTTGCTTGCATGCTTTGCCCCACGTGGTTCTGTCTTCTGTCTCCGCAGCGTCTAGGCAGGTGATTGGGATATTCATCAGAGCGCCATAGTTTGCTCCGTGTTTTTCTAACGTTATTGCTCTGTTTTGCTTCATCACAGGGGTACAACCGATGGATCCACTGGACGGATTATTAACTACTCAGAGGACAATAAACATACAGGAAAAAACCAGGTATTCCTGACTGCATAGGACTATGACTAAATAATGAGGGGTCTGGAGGTTACTGCAAGGGAATTATAACTGATTATGAAAGAGTCTACATCTAATTCAGATGTCTCCTACATAAGCAAAAGAGGCCATAGGAATATTGGATATTTCTAAATAGTTACTTTTAATGTCTGTCACCAAATTCGATTTAAATGATTTACAGCAAGCAGTGTTGTTGTTTTTTTTTTTTTTCCCAGGCAAACTTTCGCAGTGAGTAATATGTTGTACATTATTTAGTTGAAAGGGAGCAGAGCCAAGAGGAACTATGAGAGAATTTTATTTTTGACATGTAATATTCTGTGGTTATGGCTGATATTGGTGGAAGATCAGGGGTTCATTTCATCTGGGGGAGCCTGGACAATTACAATTAAAGTGGACCGGAACCTTCGATTAATAAATAAATGAATACGATTGGCAGTCTTACACTTATTAATGTCAAGCCAGGTCATTTTTTGGCTCAACTGCAGTTTACTGGGAGCACGAGCTGCACAAGGTTCTAGTTCTGAAACCATATCAAGCATATTGGTGTAATGCTATGATTGGTATGCAGACGATGTTTGATTCTCGCCGTCGTGTTTTTTCTTATTTCAAATGTATTTAATAAAAATTAATTTTTGCTACTTTTAGGGTTAAGAGTAAAATATTAATTCATTCAATTACATATTTCTCCTACCTGCCAATTCCCACTTCATATATATATATATATATATATATATATATATATATATATATATATATATATATATTCAAATGATTCTGCAGATATACATGCAGATAATAAAGCTTGTAATTTTAACAGTTTAGGCCTTTATGTGTTTGCTGGGCACAATGCAGTCTTGTTGGAAGTATCCACTCTCCAAGTGCTCTTCTAGCTTTTTCAGGAATTTAAACAGATCATGTGTTTCGCTTATTGTTGTCAATATCTTCTAATAAAAAAACAAAACAAAAAAACCTGAGCCAATCAGTGCTTTGTAGGCGGATAACAACATGAGTTTGACAGCCCAAAAAAAAAAATCTTAAATCTGTGTATTTCTTATAGCAACATGACCAACATCTGGCTGCAGCAGCACTACAGCAGCTTCTGAGTGTGGCTCGAAAATTATGTTGGTGGGATGGAAAATACAGTCAGTATTAATTGGTTAGGGAAAAAGAACTACTAATAAGTATCTATGTACTCCTTTATTTTATGTTAACAGGCTTGTACTCATAGAACTACATTAAATTATAAAACTTTGCTATTTGCTTTGCTATGATTTAATAATACATTTAATGTGTTGCTCAACACTATCACTACTGTACAACATGTTGCCACATTTTGTTGGAGTTTAGAGACCAGTGTTGAGTATCCAACATGCTTCTCCTTGTCTCCTCTGCTGTGTTACACATCCGTTCATCTATTTATCCCAAACTGCTGCTGCTGCCATAAATATCTATAGAAACAAGAGGATTACACTGCCTGCTGCCTCTCATGTGATCAAAATCAATCTAATCATCAACCTTCATGATTCCATTTGATTTCACTTCACCTGTGTGTGAACAATGCAGTCTTACAGTCACAGTAACGCCACCCGCCTACCCACCCATCCACACACATGTTCGATTTTCTCTCTTTGTCTAGGCGAGCAGATGAGCTCACAGGGCCTTCAACACCCCCTCACAAACAAGAACACCTGAAGAAATGTTCAGTCTTACTGGGACCATCTTTGTGAATAATCAGGGCTGTCTTAGTCAACTATACACCTGTTTTTGTACGCACATGAAAATTATTGCCTCATTGATCATAAAAATATGTGGGTGAGTGACTCATTGGTAATGTCTGTTCATTTTCATACACATGCACACAGAAGCTATTTTAGGCTGTTACAACGATACACGTTCAGTTAGGTACATAATAATAATGATAATAAAGAATAAGCTATTAATGCGTACATGAACTGAAACATAGATTACCAATAAAAAGCAGTCTAAAGGGGGCTATATAACCATACTCTAACTGAGCCATATGACACTAAAGAAGTGGGCAGTTATTAAATAAAAACGTATGACTGCATGTGTTCTCATGGAGTCGTGTTCTACTGATCTCATGTTTCAAGAGAAGCTGCAGAAGCACTAAACCACAGACCAATCATCTGAATAAGTCAGTTGGGCCTACTGGGCATCCCTGTCAGCACAATGTTTGTCTGTAAATTAGCCTTGACTGAATTTTGAGTCCAAAACATCTCACCTGTTCTTACGTGGCAGCCTCAACATGTCTTAAAGAAAGTGAACAAATGAGTGAATGAACATTGCCATCGCTCATATCGTTTGTTAGCTGGCATCAGAACACACTTTGATGAGGCTATGGAGGCTTCATTAAGTCACTAAGGAGGAAGATAAATGAGAGATGCAGGAGCTGCCATCATCACGACCAACATTACTGTTAAAACAAGCAACATCCTGATATAAAACTGATGGATGTTGAACCCCCAACCTTTGCCATCAATGGCACATCATGATCACGTTGCTTTGAGCTGGCAGGAATGATGAGATACATATAGGGTCTGTCAGCAGCTATTGAATTAAAATGTTCTTTTAACTCACGTGTCTCTAATCCGGTGCTCAGTGCTGGTCCTGACGGCCTGCTTCCCCTCCCTGTTCTAGACCCTCCCCTTCTCTACATGCCTCATTCAAATGAATGGGTCGTTTATGAGGCCTCTGCAGAGCTGATCGCCTGAATCAGGTGTGTCTAAAACTACATATTAAAAGCCAAAAATGTAGGTATCAAGACAACATTCTGAGAATTAGTTAACTAACTGGATTGTTTGGAGACAGTTTGGTGTCCATTGAGTGAAATAATGTGGTAAACGGATTTGACAGTGATGACTCAAGCATCTCAGACATTTCTGATGAGTTGGGCCTACATTTAGCTTCTTCTTTTTTATACTCATAGCATGTATGACTGACTTGTCATGACGTTAGACAGTTGCTGCAGCGCAATCATCAGGACTATTAGCCCATGATGCTAGTTGAGGAAGCTTGGCACTGGTTTATTTTCATGCATGGAATAGTAGCCTCACAGGGAAGAAGAAGAACATTGGCAATTCCACAACGGGCTCCCTAATAAACAGGATTTGATGCACCACCAACATTCCAATCTTCTTTGAACGGACCGCGCTGGAATACAAAGCAAAGTGGTGTGACTTGTGTACTTGTGCCATCAACGACTTCACCTTGACTTCACTTTAATTGGCATTACTGCGCTTATTCAGACAGAGACAGATAGGACTTTCAAATGATGGAATCTATTAAAGGCTGAGATGATGAGTGAGCTGCTCTAAATATATTCTGAATCTGCTGATTGTCAGGGAGGGTTGAGTGGCTTGCTGACTGATCTCAGATAAAGCTCCTGTGGACAGGAATAGCACTAATAAACACGACTGGATAAGATAAATGCACGAGTAATTGGCACCTCGCCTTTGTGTTTCCCTGCGACACTGTGGAAGTTTATTGGATGGCTGAAGTGGGCAACTTTTTGAGGAGGACAGCTTTCAAATAGACTACAAAGTGATTACAGTAACACAGAAATGGCTGACATAATTTACATCCAGCATAGACATAAAAGAGAAACTACCATCTCTTGCTGTGATGACCTGGATGACACAGTAACAGCATACAGCATGTATTTAAAGATATTAGGTGTCTATTTTAGGCTTTTATTAGGTATTTTTATGGGAGTTCTGGAGGATCCGCCTCCTCCAACCTCTGCTACGCTTCCCTACTGTTTGTTAATTGCTGCTTACAGTGATGGTGATGGCAACCCTTAGCACATATAGAGAATCATCAGACCATAACTCACAACATTTCACATGTGTCTCTGAGGGAGTCATAAATATATATTTAGAGCACCCTAAGTTGTTGTGCTGATGCTGCAACAGGATGTCCTTTTCATTATGTTCTCCTCCTCCCCCCAGCCTTTGTTGATCTGTACGGGATGTGCTGCAATGTCCAGCATATCCCCCCCCCCACGTCTGGGGTTTAGCCAGCCATATCTTCTTGGACGGGATCAAAATTCCCGTGTTGATTGCTCTAATAGGGCTAGCCACACAAAGCTGTTATCTGACTCCCTCTTAGGCCGAGCATCTAAATGTTGGTGAGGATGAAAAAGGCAAAGCTCACACAAGACGCTGTACTGAGGATGTAGCTGTTTGACCTTGGAGTTGACGTACGATTTCCTTTGAATATGCAACTTTACTCGTCCGAGGCGGGCCATCTGTTACTTGGTAATGCTGTTTAATCTTTCACGTATTGTTTTCAGCACATTTTGGAGGAACTTTAGAGAGCCAATTAAAAGTATCTGGCAACGTTCCATCACAAAGTACCAAAATATCTCCCCCGCCTCAATGATTAAAACACCAGCCTTTCGTTAAGCTGCAGTGCTTCTCATGTAAACAAGCTTATAATCACAAACTCATGCCCACTCACCTGTGTGACACTGTCCCTCATTGTGGGCGAGCGCTGTTTGCGGGTGGTGGTTGTGGCCATAGTGGTGGTTGTCTCCATGATCGTGGTGGACATATCAGCCAGCGGGGTGGTGGAGGTGGTGTCAGTGGTGAGCACCGAGGGCACATCGCCCACCAGCCGCAGGTTGCCCTGGGTCTGGACATTGGGGTCGCCCTCAGCTGCCAGTTTGAGCACCTGCAGGCCATTGTAGTAAAGGCCTGAGATCTGGCCCTGGAAATGGCGACCCTTCTCTCCACCGCCACCAATTTTGATGAACGCCTGGCTGTTGAAGATGGTCAGCTGGCGACCTGATAAGTGACAGAGATAAGGAGGGTGACGAAATGGCGAATAAAGAGAGAGAGAAGTGGAGGTGAAAGGAGAGGAGAAACCATGGAAAGAGGAAAGGAAGAGAGATAGGGCAAAGAATACAAATCAGTCATGATCTCTGGGTGAGCTTGCTTATGAAACACAGTAACACACAGGCACATTGTGAAACAGGAGCCACAGGGGCTGCTTCAATCACATGGGATTTCCTGGGCAACACTTGGGGAGATTGGACCCTGGTTTGCTGCATTTTTAGCCATTATGGGACCAGGCATGTGCCGCTTTCTCAGAGAGCCAGCTTGAACCTGGCAGTCAAATAAATTGCAGGGGCAGTTACAGTTTGACCCTGTGACTGAGGGCGCTTGCTGAAATGCATCTCATTTGCCCTGTGAGGGAATATATTGGAACAATGCTGGGTCCATGTCATTGACCTCCATTGCACCTGAGCTGCACAATGATAAAGTACTTCTGCCAGTGGGGAAAAGATTTCACCCCGCTCTGCCATCCAAAGGAGGAAAATAAGATCCTCATTGGGAGGAAATGTTTAATTCAGTAGGGGCTGTCTCTCTCTGTGGTCATTACTATTCATCTGGCTGGATAGATGGATGAAGGCAGTATAGGATCGGCCATTTAACCAGTGTCCAATACTAATGTGTTACCAGGACTTTGTGGTGAGGGGCATACATAGAGGCTGTCTCACAGGTGTAGTTCTTCTCCCTGTATTTTGCCAGCTGATGGCACTTTGGTTTTATTTTGACTTTATTTCGTTCATTTCTACCTCCTGGTTCTCCTTCGCACTTGGACTGATGCAAACTTTGACCCCTGTTATGAGCAATGTGGATACGAGGGAGGATGACCAGTGGAGGGACGGGTGTACTATTGCCGGATTGTTGGAAGGATGTGGGTTAAAAGCAGAACTGATGAGGTAATTACTTGGAGGAGAAGCTAAAGAGCTTTTTTTTTTTATTGGCTAAATCAATCCCTGTAAGGAAAGCGGGAGTCTGTTTGTTTTGTAAGGGATACTACAGTAATGTGTGCATCTGCAACATGCAGACTCTCTAGAGGTGGCATTCTCCAGACCCCTGAAATGAGACACCCTCCTGGCCTGATGGAAGTGCGTGTTTCTGTATGCAATAGATGCATGTATGCAGATCATGTATGAAAGACCATGGCTGCACATTTGCAATTGATGCACACGTCTTTTGCAGTGACTGGCCTCTGTGTGTTTAATTGTGTTAAATGATGACGTTCGAATCCTCCGAATCCCGTCCGAGTACTACTATTGTTTTCTGTGCGATTTTAAGACAGCGAGGACAGCCCTCCACTTACCAGCACAGAGGCGCTGGGGACCGGCCCGTGGTGCCATTTGTTTTTCAATTATGAGTGTGAGAGGGTACTTCATCATTGTAATTATGATTTACTCTCCATCTTAATGGGTTCACTCATCCTGACACATGTGTAACACCCATGTGGGTGGGACTATCAGACCAATCATGTGTGGAGGCATAAACCCTCTTGTACTGTGTATGTGTTAGTTTTTTTTTTTTTTTTACAAAAGTGTTGAAGAGATAATCTATTCCACTGAGATATGGGCCATTACATATGTCATGCCATTATCAGATCATTAGCCCCGTCAGTAGCCACAAGGGACCCGACTACAAACTTCATAATTATGAGACTTAATATCTAGCATATGCACTGTTGACATTATAGCAGAGTCTCGCTCTATTATCTCATCGCTAAGCGTGTTTGTTGTGGAAGTGATGGAAGGGACAGATTGCTCAATTGTGGACATCAGCTAGCAAAATACACCAGAGGAAACATGCTTGTGTGCAAACATGGAGAACCTTGAAACATCGCACAAGAACACAACCGGTAATGCACATTAATAGTCTGGGCTGTGAGTGTTACGGCCCCGCTGTAACACTATTCCAGCGTCCTTGACAGAAGGACACGTACATTCACCCGTCAGCCCACAGGGTCTCCCCTTTCAAGCAGCCCCCGCTCTCCAGTAAAGGTGAAAAAGAGTGCGGTGAATTTGAGGGCATACATTCTCCCTGAGTGTGAGCAGTAATTAGATGATCTGTACCGACAGATGAGCTGAGTGCATTTTTGTCACAGTGACACAGACGTAAGCCATATTGACACGTGGATTATGACGATGATATAGATTATAGAGGGGTTAGTTATACCCTCTGAAAGCGGTGGGCGGTAACACATTTCTTGTGTGGCCTCATACTTCAACCCACATTGCAGCTGCAGCATATGGTGATGTCCTCCGTCGAGCGCTGAGCACAGGAGAGCGCAGTGACAGCCATTTGTTCGTTCATCCCATCAGAAGAGAGGGGAGAAAACAAAGAAAGGTGCCCTTCCACACGAGACGAAGGGAAATCAGTGTTTGTGTCTGGAGCTGTCTGGTCGGGATAAGGCTCTAACAGGGGCTGATGAAGTTATTGTTTCAGTGTCTGCTCGGTCAAATCAAAAGTGACACGTGGTTTTAGAGCCAATTTTAGTGGCGTGCAGGAGAAAATGAAGCCTCTGCATGACAAGGAATCGTGGCGCTCAGTCTGACGGCGCCGGATGAGGCCCTGCAGCGGAGGGGTGTGAGTGCATGTATGTAATGACTTATGAAATATTCATAAACCGTGTTTATAAATACGGTTTCTATTTCATCTCGTTGTGAAACTTTGGTCGGAACTGAGCTTAAGAGTCAACTGCCATGCTAGTTGTTCTGAAGGGCTCTGTTTAGCATTGTGCTGCTTCCAGTTAAATGCTTATGTTATTAGGATTTAAAATGTTTAATAAAGTTGCAATTTTAGGTCAGCGTGTTAGCATGCTAATATTCGAGATAAACTCATGAAAGCTCGTCCAAAGTTGCAACAACTCACCCTGAAAGAAAAGCCGAATGTCTGTATAAGACTGCATGGCTATCCATCCAGGAGGAGTTGAGTTCATATTTCAGTGTGGAATAAAATGTTGGACAGACCCAAACTGCCACATTGCTAGCATGCATGTCTAAATATACCACAAACATCCATTAGTGATCAGTTTCAATAGACGGAGCAGAAAATCTGCACAGTAATTAATCTGCTTCCTCTGTCTGCATCTTCACTTGATCTATAGGCCGACTTCTTTACACCAATCCTCACATATTACTCTGTGAGAGGTTAGAGATATTATTTTTTCTACTTTTAGTTCTGTACATCTCTCACATATGTCTGTCAGACTCTATTACATTTAAGTCTATATCGTGTGTTATCATAAATTCCATGGGGGGGGGGGGGGGGTATAGGATGCACAAAATAGCACAAAGTACTCCTCAGATTTATCACAACAAAGAAGGGTAAAAATAGCTCTGCTTAATGAAGGGATATGCATAGAAAGAGACTGGAAGCTGAGAGTAAAGCAACATAAAGACTTGAAGAGAGACAATCTGAGGAGTCAAACATCTATGGTACTTATAGTCATGTGACTCCCAAGGCCACTTGGTCTCTATTATAGACTGCTGAAAGGTGTGTTCTTCTGTTTTCCTCAACTAGAAATCCAGATATGCTGCAGCTTGTAAATCTCTGCTCCTGTCCTACAGCCTGGATATACGTATAGTATCCAGGCCAGGAGCTGTACACCCAACTTACATAGGGCATCTGGTAAAACAAGGTAGGCATGACTTTTTTTTTTATTTTTTTTTTTTAAAGGTATCATCTGCAGTCACACCTGCCTTTGGTTGGATCACTTGGAGTTTTAGAGGCTGATTCATGCCTCAGAAGTGACATGAAGCAGTGAGAGCTGCTCTGACTTGAATCGTTGTGGTAATGACCCCTGCATGTCACAGCATCTGGGGGAGAGCATTTATTTTTATGCCATTTATAATGCACAGTGGAATGCAGAGTGCAGGTACCACCTCCTCTCTTTGGCTGGCAGATAATCAATATGAAAGGAAATGTGGCTCCCTCCTCCTGTACATCTTACACCGGCCTGTCATTTCCTCTTGAGACTTCCTGCAGTAGTGTCCCAGAAGAAGAAGCTTTACCGTAATTGGTACTGGCTGCACTACAACAATAAAGTTTCAAGTAAATCCTCACCATCCCTGAAACTGATCTGCAACATGTAATTTAGCTTTTTGGCAGTGGCTGTAGGGCAGTTCCCGAGCTATGTATTCAATTCCAGAGAGACAAGAGACGATAAATAACAAAGAGGTTGGACAGGGACAGAGAGGGAATTGGGACATGAGAGATGACAGGAGCAGGGGAAGATGACAGAATAGGACAGAGGAGAAGCGCGTCTGCATGAGGATAGAATGTGAAAGAGACAGCGAGGGCATGGAGGGAGGGACAGCGGATGACAGGCACGAGGGAAAAAAAAAAGAGGAATCTTGTAGTTAAAGGCAGTGGGTGAGGAAGGAGAAGAGTAATACACGACAGTATGGTGGTGAGAAAGAAGTAGAAGTTAGAGCAGTGAGTTGTGGCAAAAATAAAATCCCTAAAAAAACTAAAACAAAGTGCATTAAAGTGCTTCACATGAGGAGAACATGGAACGGCACGGTGAGCACCTCTGGTGTCCTGCCCTCATTCTCAAGTGTAGTCAGCTAATGTTGGGTTTAATGACGGGCCACAGCTCCCTGCTGTAATGCTGCATGTCTGCCGTGTTCCTTCTGCTCATGCAGAGGAAGTAGGTATACATTTACAGAGAGGTGTGCATAGACATACTGTAAGAAACGAAATTGATGATAGTAGCATTGTACGCGAGATGGTCCGGAAACTGAGATGGCTCACTGAAGACTAATTTTCTGTATCCGAGTCTATTTATTCCAATGGGAGGAGTGAATGTGAGGACGGATGGTGATGGATTCCTTTGCCCTGTAGTCGCCAAAGTAACTATTAGACCCATTTTTCACAAGCCACGAACATTTTTCATGAGCTATGAATCACGAGAAAATCTTTGTTCGAGACCCGTCTCAGCCTCAGCAAAACACTCTAACGAGATCTGTAGATCTGTTCCACCACCGCGGCTGTGGCTTAGGTGGCAAGAGCCGTCTTCCACTTGTCAGAAGGTCGATGGTTCGATCCCCAGTTCCCCTAATCCACATGTCGAAGTATCCTTGAGCAAGATACTGAAGCCCAGTTTGCTCCACGGGCGCCGTGAGGGCGTCCCACTGCTCCTCAGCGATGGGTCAAATGCAGAGGACACATTTCTCTACATTGCACTGTGTATAATTGTATGTGACCAATAAAGCTGATTCACCTTCTTATTAAGCTAGCAGCGAGCAGTAAACTCAGGTGCAAACATTAGATTTTTGACTCCATCCCTCACTGTGTTGTTTTTATATCTAAAAAGCAATAGCAGTCATATGTTAGTGGGGATGGGTGGCAGAGGTGACCAAGCCCACTTTGGAGACATTAGTGGAAAAGGATTTCGTCGGTCATATATGTGTTATGGAGAATCTTTGGTTGTATTTAACTGCTGAGAATGCTGGGGACACTTTGTTATCACTGATGGGATATCTGATAGGGGAAGAAACATGAGCAGACAGGTTGTGAACAAACTCCCAGGTTTACGTCCTCACAGTCCAATGTAAACTGTGACAGTACAGACACATGGATTTCCTGTAACAGCGAAAACCCCCCTGAATGCATTTCCTTCAGGATGGAAGTGCTGCTTGCTGCACAGTGATGGAAAATGTCAGAGAAAATCACTCACAGCTCAGAAACATAGGAGCACGGGTAGACCTGCACCCACGAGTGAGAACTGGCAGAGGCGATTTAGTGGGACTTGTTGAGATTAATATCTAAAATTAAGCTGTGCTCACTTAATGTTTCACATGCAAATAGAGTGGTTGAGATAGTGTGGCTGGAATCGTTTATAACCTGTCCGGTCATTGTGGTTCTGGCTCCGCTGGATTTTGTGGTGATGTCACTGTACTCTGTGATATCAGCAATAACTTTGATGAGTACAATGTTGTCATATCAGCCTGCAGTTTTACTACACTGGTGGTGTTTTTTCCGTCTATTTTTGATTCTGTCTGCTTTTACTGAGGTTGGTCTTTTTCTCTTAACAATGTTTGACTTACTGTAGGTGGTGTTCTTTACTTTGTACAGTCATGATGGCAATAATTACCCATAATGACTACATTCTGTCACGGTGAATTTAAGAAGCATCACTTCCTGTGGAATAAATAGGTCATAATTATTAGGTCTTATCAGTTGGGTGCAGGTTACATCACTCCTATCTGATGTCAGTGACACATAGAGAAGGATTCTACATGGACGACTTCTTCAACCAAGAGTAACTTGCCATAAGGGCTGTTGCAGGAACAGGAGCAATAGCCGATTTCCAGTTGCAGCTTTGCATCAGTGCACCATCCTACTCAACTTTTTTTCTAAATAGAGAGAAATGGCTCGTCTCAGATGAGCGGTGGTCGGTAATTACAAGCTAAGCTGAGCCAAGCCGGGGAGTGGGTTGGGTTTGGACCACGCTCGGCTTGCTAATGCACAGATTGTTTGTTGGAGGCTGTGAAATAATGGCTGGATGTCTGCTACAACCCCCAGAATGCAGGTGGTGAGGGGAGAAGTGGACGGTGGTTTGATACTGTGATCTCGCCAGGCTTAACCCCTCCCCTGGCTGTTAGCAGCTGACATGGTGATTGTCAGAGGGTGGTGGAGAGAGATTGTAGGGGTGGGGGGTGAGAGAATGATCTAAGTGTAGCCATCCCCGGTGGAGGGGATGTGAAAGGACTGCTGCTGGAGAGAGCAGTATCTTTCTCCCAAACACCGTCATCATTACACCTCTCTCATCCTCCTTCTATTCCTGTTATCACACGAAGAGGAGGGACGCCATATGGCTGCAGCAGCTTCTATCTGAAATGTTTTCTCTTAGCAGAGTTGCAGGGTGGGAGGAATTGCCCAGAATTCACCTCTGTCAATACACTGCTTTGTGATGTGCGGAACAGAAAGTTGGACAGTTTGGTGTTTGCAGATCCTTCATGCGCCTGCAGAATTTCTGGCATGTGTATCAACAAAACGAGAGCTCACCCAATTTCCATTTTTCTTGTCTCAAAAAAGAAAATAATGAGGAGGGAGAAAGTTGAAGTAGACTGGAGCACTATGGGGGCGGGGTGGGATGCTGACAAAGTCGATTATGAAGTGTTCCCAAGTTATCTTCTTGGCCCAAGGCGCTCTTTGGTAATTAAGAGCTTTCGGCTTTTGCGCTCTTCAGAAGTTGGGCTGGTTTGGGTAGAACACTATAAATTAATTGCATTTGACAAAAGAGATGACAGGTCAAATGTGGCATGATGTTAGAATGAAAGCCTTAAGCGGTGGCGTGGACCCGTGGTGCCCTGAGGTCCTTGAAGGAAGCTGAGGCTTCGAATTGTGGCAGTGAATCTGCAGAGCTCTAGAGACAGTGGACTGGATCTAATCTCATGTGGCTAAATCTCTGATTAAATATCTGTAAGTAGATCCCGAATAGGTTATACTGTCAAGAGAGAAATTGCATGGAGGTTAGCTAGGGACAACCCTCTCTCTCTTTTTATTCACCCCAGCTGTGACTGTGCTGTTTTTAGGCCATTTCATGGTAGGGGACCGTGAAATAAAAGCAAAGTGTCCTTTTTTTTCAAGCTGCTCTTTCGCTGCCACTTTTTTGCTCATGAGCAGGCATGTTAAAATTGATACAGTTCCCCCTATTTCCTTCAAATGTGACTATAAAGGTAGAGAGATCAAATGAAAAAACAAGATGGTAACTCAGCTGGAAACAGAGCTCATAATAGTTTGCTGAGAGCCAGACTCAGACCGAGTTGCTCTCTGCTGACTGCAGCCTGATGTGAGAGAATCTCTGAAATGAAGCTTGGATCATGCATAGTGGATCTGGACTGATGCCTGGCCTAGAGATGTTGATTTGGTCTCTGAGGAAGGACTTGATTGCTTTGGATAAGGGAACAGGAGAGCTCATACCAGACCATTAAACCTGGTTCTCCAGAGTTAGAGTTCCTCCTTTGTGCCTACCTGCACTTCACTTGTTGTTGGAGAGCTCCATGCCAGAGGAAAACATACAGCTCCAGGTCTTTGGGGAGCTTTATTCGTTTCTTTGCTCGTCTGATTGAGGGAACAACTAAGGTGAACCGATTCTTGTTGGTTATTTGTAATCTTTAATTTCCACTGGAACTTCCTGATGAGATCAGCGAGCTGCAACACATTAGTGTTGTTTTTAAAGAAACAGGCCACACTGACGTTACGAAATGCTCGCCCAGTTTTTGGTGGGTGATAATAGTGAGCATAAAACCTGGGGAAAAAAAGGAGGGGGGCCGTTTGGAGTTTTTGTTTTGGATGGAGCTGTTGAAAACTTTGTGGACACTGATTTTTACCCTCCATTGGATCCCTGCAACGGTTGCCGTTTTGGATTTAGTCAGCAGGCCCCAGAGCTGGACAGAGATGCTCACTCTGATCTGCCTCACACCACAGCAGCAGAGTCTGAATAAGGGCTTCAGAATGAGATGCAGTGCAGTGCCACGGCACAGCTCTCCTCGAGGACGCCGCTGGCTCCACCGACTTCCATTATATCCTAGTGTGACTAAAATACTGATTTGTGGCAGTGACGGATTAGTGCCCTGACTTTGTTTCCGTCCACACATGAACATAATAGTGCATGAGTCATGGAGTGGTAATGGTGCTGTTGCAGTAACACCACTGTTTGAGAGAGGTTTTTCCATGCTTGTTGAGTTTTACAGAATTGATGAAACGTTGAAGGCCGTTGGAGAGGAGACCCTCGGGGCTGAGCATTCGGGTTAATGACCCTTTGAGGCATTAAATGCCATAAAATCACCACAGATTGTAGAGCCCATACTGGCAACACAGCCTGAACCATTGCTGGACATGTATTACAGGATGAATGATCCAGCCTGTTTGCCACACAACAGTCTGTGAGTCCCATTCACACCCTCGACCCTGCACAGCAAACAACATATACAACAGTACATTCAGAATTCCATTTCCTTCATGGTGAAAACAATAAATGTTAAAGGGACCTTTATTTATGCACATTTTGGTTAAATGATCCAGAGCAGGTGGAATGTTTTTGAAGTTGGTGTTCAGTTATTTTCGTTGTTTTAACCCTCTGAGTTCTGCGTTACATGGAAATGGACAATTTGCCAGTTGGACATTTGTTTCTTTTAGTCGTAGTTAGAACTTAGTTAGCTTTTTATTTAGTTTTAGTCCCATGCGATCGACGCAACCTGTCCAAGTTCTTCCAAATATGGACACGCAGGTCCAATCGTGTTAAACATCATTTATAACAAGGTTATAACTGAGGGCTCTCGGAATTTGTCACCAGCAGGGCAAAGCTGGAAGTTTTCTCTGATCGCTTCAATTCGTGACCACGGTGGATGGTGGGGAGTCACAGGAGAAGCCCTCAGCAGTTAGTGTGGTTGGAGTTTGATTTGCTGTTAGGTGGTTAGATTCTGCTTAGAGGTTTCTTTAAGATCTAGCGGCTTCCTTATCAAAGCAACGTACAGCTTTAACCCTTTGAGCTCGGAAATGTCCACTAATCCCCCTCATTATCTGGACTAATAGGTCTTATATGCACAACATATTTTAGAAAGGCTTCCAAAACCACTTTGTCTCTTCAGTTCATGATGTGTACATGACAGGAATCTAATCAAATGAGCAAATAATGGGGATCGAAGTCCTAACTTGAAGTTTACTTTGGATTACATGTTTATTTTGTCTTCATTCTTTCTCCCATGTTTGGATTCACACATTCACTTTCAAGCTCATTCTCATTAGAGTTTCAGAGGGTCTGCTAATCTTTTCTTTTTTTTTATTATAAAGTGCGCTAGTCATTTTGTTATTGATCTAGTTTTCCTTTCAACTTTCATCGTGCCAAGCCTTTTTAATTCAGATTGGCATCGTAACTACCCTTGGCAGAAGCCCGTCACCGAATTCACTGCAGGAGAACAGAGAAGTCACTTCATGGGAGCTGGAAATGAATGCAAGGATTGTTTTGTTTCCATGAAATAAACATGCAGGACCTCGCTTATCTTGTTTGTCTGGCGCATAAATACTTCATTTTACTCTCGGAGGCAAATTTTATCTTCTGAATTCATCCCTGCATTTGTTATCATGCACGCTGCAGTTTCAAAGGACCCCTACAGGTCAGGCAAATGGTTAATGCTTGAAACTCTGAATATGTGATAATCTACATTCATCTCATACATAAACAGAAGAAACTCAAAAATAAAAGCTCAAGTCTTCGAGCTTTGGCCATTTAAAAAACATCCATTTATATAGACTGTCATTCCTAGTTTTCTTTAGCTTTGAACCTACCAGAGGTGTGTGAGAAATACTGCAGCGTTTTATCTGCTATACAAACTATTTTAAGACTCCATTTAACTCTGTCTGGTTCATTTAAGTCCTTTCTCTTTTTTTAAGAATCAACCACCTTCAGCAGCACAAACACACAGCTCATAGGCAAAGACAAAGAGGTTGGGACTTTCGGCACTCAAAGGGTTAAAGTATCATCACCTTGATGGAACCACATTCGACACTCGTGGTACTACTCATGCCTAAAGTGGGGCTGAAATTGGCGCCCACACGCTGCACTGAATGTATTACTGAACACTTCAACAGTCCCTTTAACTTTTAGTGACTTTCATGGGGGAATTTCTTCTTTTTTTTGTCTTGAAAGATCCAATAATCCAGTGATCACAAATTTTTGTTTTCATGTATGATTAGTTCACATTCAGCCAACAGAAGACACAGGAAAGAAGGAATCAGTAGGCTTTTTACATGTGCTCAGGTTATTGGGGGTTATGTCGGGTTATTTGGGGTTAATTCTCTGAAGAGATGCAGCCCCAGTTTTAAGGTGCTTTAGATGTGGTCCCCTGGATATTTATATGCCAATTTGAATGGTGTCATTACTAAAAATGTTATGCATTTTTTTTATATAATGTAATAGAAAACAACGGCTCTTCCAACGATGCCTGATGTCCGAGTTTTTCTTTCAGACACCAACTATGACAATCAAAAGAAAAGAGTTATGATCTATCAGCCAATTATTATTATGCACGTTTTATCTGTGGATTTTAGGGGACGTTCAATTCTGTTAAAGAGCCAGTTCACATTCACCCCTGCTGCTTGGCACTGCACCTCCTCCAGAGTGGTGGTTAACGGTGGGTTAGGCGGTTAGATCATTAGTGGAGTTAAAGGGATTTTTATTACCTTTGTCGAGTAGCCACTCGTCAACTACCCGACCAAGTCGGTATGGGATTCTTTGTCTAGCAATAGCCAGGCGCTCATTATCAAAGTTCCCTTTAAGAAATTTGGAGAAGACAAATTAAGAGAGGTTACAAAAAAATCTGGAAGTTAAAAGGTTAGAGGTTAGAAGGGCAACATGACAAATGGTTAGCAAGTTATGTGCTTTAAATCAACTTTAGGTAGGACAGGAAGAACTTGAGGATGTGTTTTTGGCCTGGTTTGTTGGTTTAGACAAGTTAGCAGCATTCTAGTTACCTTGAGTTTAAGTTTTTTTATGTACTAAGAAGTTAAACAGATTTATGAATTTTTTAGAAATAGTATAACTCGTGCTAACTTATGACAGCTGTCGGCAAAGTGAGTACACATTAAAAATGCATTAGCAGTAATTAAGATAGAATCACACACAGCATTAACATATTATGAATGAATACAGCAGAAAACACATCTCAGCAATAAACCATTGTAATCTCACAGTAATAAAACACATTTCATGGTTGTTTCAAGGAAGACATGTTTCAGTTTCAATTTCACACAAAGAGCTTCTTATGAGGAAAACCACCACCTCCCAAATCCGATATCATCTCGAATCAAACTCTTTTACTTCGACTAATGAGAGAAGGATTTATTGAAGCTGTCAGCACTCAAGTTTTCTCATTCCTTTGCAAATGCATTAAATGAGCACTTCTCGGCGGCACATGGCAATTAACATCACTTCATCAGAGCGTCAATGACGTTTCATCGCCGCTGTGCAAACTCCATCCCTCCTTTAATTATCCCTGGCTTTACTTCGATCAACCCTGGAGTCACGGTGCATACATCTCCGACACTGTCAAAAGAGATGGAGCTGGGATTATGGCAGATTAGGGCTGATGGTGTCCAGGCAAGGGGGGGTTTGATGAGGTCAATGTCAGAAGCTTTATTAGGAGTTACAGGCTAAATATCATAGTGCTATGCCAACACGGTGATTCCCTAAAATAGTGTCTTGAGAGGGGACTAAAGTTCTGAGGATTTTTGAGAATATTATCATTAATATTTACTCAAAATGATCAAATTTACAAGAAAGTGGTTCAAAAATGTGTTACTTGCTATGCAAAAGTGGCTCAAGATCAAGTCTAAAGGTGTTTTCTCACCAACGATGATGTCTGAAGTGTCCATATTTAATGAAATAGACATTTTTGTGATAGATTTAAAAGTCTTTATGAGCAATCCTGGGCCTGACTGTGTGTTTGAAAGTAAATGTTGAGGAAGCGCGGTAACAGGCTGATGAAACGGCCTCC